>JAWWES010000001.1:41891478-41920270 GCA_035583135.1 Lophotriccus pileatus
TTCAGGCTGTGGGTAGAGCTGTCTCTTGCAGGATTAAATTTGTTATAGTGTTGTTTCCTTTTAAAGAAATGTTTTTTTATGTAATTATAACCAGTTATTTATACAAAGTTTTAATTCAATCTATTACAGTAGTACAGAAGGCCAATGGCATCCTGGCTTGTATCAGCAATAGTGTGACCAGCAGGACCAAGTTAGTGACCATCCCCCTGTACTAGGCATTGGTGAGGCTGCACCTCAAATCCTGTGTTCAGTTTTGGACCCCTCAGTGCAAGAAAGCTATTGAGGTGCTGGAGCGTGTCTAGAGAAGGGCAGTGAAGATCTGGAGTGTGAGTCTGATGAGGAGCAGCTGAAGGAGCTGGGGTTGTTTAGCCTGGAGGAAAGGAGTCTCAAGGGGTACCTTATCGTTCTCTACCGCTGCCTGAAAGGAGGTTGTAGCCAGGTGGGGGTTGGTCTCTTCTCCCAGGTAACAAGTGATGGGACAAGAGGAAACAACCTAAAGTTGCATCAGGGGAGGTTTAGATTGGATATTGGGAAAAGTTACTTCCAAAGATGGGTTGTCAAACACTGAAGCAGGCTGTCCAGGGAAGTGATGGAGTCACCATCCCTGGAGGTATTTAAAAGACATGTAGATGTGGTACTCAGGGACATGGTTCAGTGGACCTAGCAGTACTAGCAGCACTGGGTTGATGGTTGGACTCAGTAATCTTACAGATCCTTCTTTTCCAACCTAAATGATTTTATGGTTCTGTGGTTCTATAAATGAACTCAGTGACACAAACTGTAGTATTGCAACTTACTTGGCAAATGAAAATAGTACCCTGACCTTGGCAACTAGAATATTCATGAATTGGAAAACAAATCTGATCTTACATGTATGCTAAAGTGGTGAGACTGACAGACTGCTGTATGTGAATTGACTTTTGCTAGCATCCCTAGTACTCAAGCAAAGTATGCCCTTGTGTGGGTAGTTTGGAAATCTGACGGCTGCTCGCTCTAAACAGCATCAGCTCCCCCAAAAACACAACTCAGAAAGTGTTTATTCTTTTTGCATGGACTTGCATCTTAATCTCATTCAGCTCATCAGACCTGTACCCTATGCTTTTGAAATAGACTTGATACTTGCATCTGAAACAGGAGAGTTTAAAGGTAATATGTAAAAATACATTTGTATAACCAAGCGTGTGATGATTCTCATCTCAGAAATGCTTCTCAATGGCGTTGACATCAGCCAGCTTGCAGTACCTATTGGTGCATTTCCTTGCATTTGCTTAAGTGTGAGGATGTACTTCAAATAACCCTAAAGTTTTAAAGCACTTTGCTTGTCCAGATTTTTAGCAAATAATTGAGTTTGTAATTTTGTACTTTATGAAGACTCCATGAGTATACTTGCCTTAGCAATATGTCCCAAGAGATTTTTTATTATTTCTTGAATGACAGTCTAAGTGCTGCGCTCAACCACCCTAATGAGTGAGCTGAGCATGTGACTGGGGAACAGAGCTGTTACTGACAACCTGTTCCCTTTAGATTTGGTTAGGACAGTAAATAAAAGGTACGTAATTTGCATAAGCCTATTAAGTGATATTCTCAAGGGTAATATCAATAATTTCCAATGCTGTTTTCAGTTCTGACAGTTGATCCATTTACAAATTAGATGTAGAGAAGTGTTCCAGTGAACGGATAAGGTAGAGTGGCTTGTGGCTATGACACAACAGTGTCAGGAAAATGCAGAAGGTGTGAGTCCTCCTGTGAGCAGTGAGTCTCATATATTGGTGGAGTGAATGGAAAAACAAGCTATATCAGTACTGCTGTTCAAAGAGTAATGTAATTTCAAATATTCAGTACAGGTGAAAAGAGATTAAAGAGCCCAGTATAAATTTTATTTGAATATCTACTTTAACTTGAGTGTATACAGATGCTTGTTTTTCTACCTAAAATAAGCCAAAATTGATCACAGTGAAATTGAACATACGTTATTTGCAATGGCTTGTTTAAAATCTGTTTCACAACAAACATGAACAACTCAAATTTGAATGGAGAAGAGATGCTTTTGTGCTTTACGGTGTTCCTTTGGCAGATTGAAAAAGTTCAGTACGTCATCCTTGTACAGTGGAAAACTTCTGTATTCTGTCTATTTAAAAAAGGAGTTGTAGAGCAATTTAACTTCGTAAAGGTCTATGAAAAGGCAAAAGTAAACTTTCCTTTAAATCTTTATAGCATTGTTTTCAGTTTCTCATTTAGGTGTCCCCTATACAAGGCCTCACATTGTGTTACCTTACCATTCAAGAGGGCGACACAGTGGTAAGGTAGGCCAAAATTTGTGTGTGACTGTGTCTCCCAAAAATAAAAATAATTTGTTAATAAGCACAGTTATGAAATACGTATGTCAAAATCCTCCTTTTTTATTCTGAGATGGAAAATTTTTGTGGCCTGGATCATGGTGATGCCAATATGTGCTCCAAGTACAGCTTTAACATTTGTCTAGGATGTCTCAGAAGCAAATGTCTGTTCATTGTTGTCTTTAAACACAAATGTGTAGAAGAGTTTGCAGTAGTTTTTAAAAATGTTGAGTGGTGTAGAAAGAGGTCTAGAGAGACAAAGAGAGAAGATTTGTACTGTATTAAATCCCTTCATTATTCTAAAAAAAATATTTGTCATAGCTTAAAAAGCAGATTTTAATTTGCAGAATAGTAAAAATGTTATTCAAAGTCAACACTGGATTGTGTTCCTAGGGTTTGAAATTATTATTTTATTAATGCTATGTAATTAAAATGACAAATGGAAAATTAGGACTTGGCATTTGGGAATAGTTTTATTGATATAATCCATGATATATTTTGCATGCTTATTCAGCCTGCAAGTGTGCATAACTTCTTAGACTTTTGGCCATTTTTTGAAACTTAAATTAATGAAAGCTTTATTAAAAGATGCTATGGAAGAGCTAGTAGTACGTATTGACTTTGTGGTAATGATCCAAACTGTAATTATTTCTGGTATTTTCACACATTGGGAAATATTTGCATAGAGGCCACAGAAATATTTTAGCAAGTACAGTGTATATTTGTTATACCTTCTGATTTGAAAATGTGGTGCTTTTATGCCTAGAATTACTGAGAATTGTTGTCAGGTTATTGTTGCAGCAGTTTTCAGTTCTGTGCCAATGAAACTGGCAGCTTTGACTGAGTGTTGCAGTGCAGTCAATGGGATTGTAGTTGTCATTTGAGACTGTCTTGATTTCAGCACGGAAATTCTTGCAGCAGGAGGAGCTCTAGGCTCTACCAGTGTGCCAGCCTAGATAAGGTTTGCCTGCTGTTCTGTGTCTTAAATGGCATGATTGTTAGGATAAAGGCTGTCATTCATTTAAGCACTTGCTTGATCTCTACTGGAATTCTCAGACCTGCACAGTATCAAGATAAAATATTTTTAAAAGTGAGTATTTTGAGAAAAATCAGTTTGGCAAACAATCAGTCACTGGAGCAATGTTCCCCACTGATGAATGTTTTCAAGGGTTGTCTGGACAGCATGCTAGATAATCTCATATTGGCTACCCTTCCTGTGAGAAGTTGGATCAGATGGTGTTTTGCGGTCCTTCCTGATTCTTTTTGATATGGTTATGTGGCAGATTGGTAGTACACCTGATGGATAGGTATGTACACTAAAGAGTATCCCAAAGTATAGTCAGGGCTCCCAGGCATCAGCTGTTCAGCACAGTGACTTCACCTTGTGGCACAGCCACCGCTGCTGGATGCCTCACATGTTCAGCAGTCAGCTCCTGGTTTCTGGTGTGGCACTTCAGGGTGAAGCAGTGCACTTTGATAAGAAAAAAACCTTATGGTTGTACTCTACAAAAATTCTAGAGCTGACGATTGAACAGCTTTATACATTAATGTGGCATGAACATGACAGGCAACACAGCCAACCTTAAATTGTCCTAAGCTGAGACACTGCTGTCCCCAGTCATTAGGGGTCTGATAAGAAAAAGTGAGTAAGCCTGACACATGGACTTGCTCTACAGTTGCTTAATCCATCATCTCCTCTACTGCAGTGATGCAGCCAAAAAGCAAATATTACTGCTGACTTCAGAAGAGTGCTGGGATGGATTTTAGGATTACTGAGTTGCTCCTTTTTTTCTTGACTTTGTGTCCAGCTTCAAGCAGAAATTGAAACTGGTGCAGACAACTGTGTATACTGATTTAGATGCAGGTGCAAATGACTGAGTTGAGGTTGTAGACTTAAAAGTTAAGTAAAAGGGACCAAAGTTTTGCTTCTTCAGGTTGCCATTTTTCCTATATGGCTTGATACTGTGCTGTCTTCAGGAGATGGGGGATGGTGGTGAGTATATTTAAAAAAAAGAAAAAAAAAGGTCTTGCAAAACCCTTCAGAATTACTGGACTGCCTCTAAAGTAGAAAATGTTGTATTTTTAAAATGCTTTTCATTATGAAAACCGCAAAAGAATTTATATTTCTTTCAAAGAGGTTAAGGAATTACAGGAGTAGTTAAATTTCAAAACTGTTGTGAAGCTGTTAAGTAAAAGGATCTTTAAGGTAATTTATCACTTTTAAAAAGAGAGTCTTCATCCCTGTACATGCTTTATTATTTTTGAATATAATGCTTTGAAATATTTGTGTGCAAATGAATTTAAAACAAAAGGGATTTTCTTTGGTTTTCCTGAGATTGTATGGATTTCAGCACCAAGGTGGAATGATTTGCGTGTTCATTCCAGCACATACACTTGCTAGTGACACATATGACTCTCTAGAAGGGTGGTTGGGAAAACCTGAAGTGTACTCATGATCAAATCTGTGAAGTTAACAGTGTAACTTACTCTGCCACTGTTTTCTTATTCCACAGGACAATTAGAACAAATTTTCCTCAGTCATGGTGTGCTGATTCAGTAGATGACTTACCTGTCCCTGTGTTGAGTCAACAAACTAAGAACCGAGTCAAGAGCCTTACACTGTGCTTACCTTTGAAGGCAAATTGTGCTTTTTAAGTGCTGCTGTACTTGTTCTGAGGAGTTTTTCAAGTGGTACTTCAGTGTTTTAAAGGGGCACTTAGAGCTACTACATAGAACCACACAGGTTTGACTGTATTTAGAGCATTTAGTGAAGTCTCTATTCCTTTAAATGATGCCTTTGTTTTAATAAAAATTAAATGATAGAGCCAGCGTCGGTCCTTAGAGAAATCCCCAGAGCCTCAAGTTCATTGTAGGCCAAGAACTAGTCTTAAAATGCTATTCTCATTTTTAAACCTTCTCCTATCCCCAGTGATGAACCTACAGACATGAATTAGGCAGTTTATTTAAATTGCCTTTAGCTCTATCTATTTAAGAAGCAGCAGAATACCCTTCTGTGCAAACGAAAGCAAATACTAGTTTCCATCCCCTAAACCTGCGTCATTACAAGCAAGTTGCTGCCTGCATGTCATAATACATGTTTAATCTGGGACCTTTTTCACTCATAAAAATATTGAAAATGTAGCTGATATTAAATCAAATGGTTGGAAGTTTAACTGTACAAAACAAAACTGAAAACTAGGTATGATTTCTTTTTATTAGATGAAAACTTGATTCCATTATGAGAAAATGGTTTTTAATAAAAGTTATTGATATCTAAGAAGATTATAAGATGAAAGAAAAACTGTGGATCTTCTGGTATAGATTCTTGGTTTTCCATCTTCAGCCTGGAGCTTTTAATGAGTTTAAAAGAAAAATAGGTTCTTTATCTTGTTCTTGCGGTTAATTTTGTCAAGAGGAGATGGTTTGTACTGAAATAAATATATATATACACACATTATAAAAGCTAAGGGATCTTTTTGTTCGTCAAGACCTGGTGTGTAGCTCAGGCGTTTTATTCAGTTTGCAGATTGGCTGCATAGTTTGTGTTTTGCTTTCTTAGAAGTAACAGCAGAAAAGCTGCCATTCTTACTCTGAATCCTTACATTGATCATTTGGTGAATGTCTTCTCAGTTTAAAAAGATGAGCAAGCATTGGCCTCAGTACTGAGGTGTCAAAGTTGCCCATGTCTTGCCTGTGGAATGAGACTTAACCTGGCTGATTTCCACCTCATATTTCTCTGCAGTTAAAGTTCACATTTCTTCTGCAGGGGTCCGCTGTGGGCTTTGTAGGTCCCCCATCATGTGTGCAAGCCAAGTGCCTTGAGATGGTGTGAGACAGGGGAGAGAGAATGTGGTGTGACCCCACTGCACTGTGGGAGCTGGTGGGGAGCCAGCTCAGCCCTCTCACCAAATGCTCTGGCCTCTTTGGTGTCCCTTGTGCAAGAAGCATCAGGCAGTTGCCTGTTTTTGTTGGGAAAGAAGTCTGCTGAGAGGTCTGAACTAGTGCCTTCTGTTTGAAATAGTGGCAAGCATTTTCACTGATAGGGGCATAGCAAGGTTATAAAGTAGTCATATGTTTCATGAACGGAGTATGTTTATTATATAGGATAGAGAGATATTGATTGTATAAGTAGATTCTAAAGGCTGGTGCTTGCTTGGCTGTTTACCATTAGAGGATGCTCATGTGTAATCAAATTAAGCTTCAAAATATGCAATTTGAATTATTTTTTTCTGACTACATGACATGTTTTATATAGACAAAATATGAATGGAAGAGTAGAAGCCTGACAAAGCACACTCTGCCCGTAGAAAACACACCAGGAGTTTTAGTAATCTGAAATGTGTTTCTCTCTTTGCATTAGGAAAAATGACAACTTTAAGCATCCAGTCCTTAAGAACATTTTTAAGCATTCATGCTCACTCTCTACCTATTCCAGGATTGCTTTGTTTTCCAAGGAATCATCTACCATGTCAGCTTCTTGTTTAATTGAGATCTAATAAGGGCATGTCCTAACATAGTTTGCTTAATTCCAGCTATGTCACTGTCAACCTTTCTGGCAGGGCACCTTGGTAACACAGATGTGTCTCATTCACGTATGAATACATTCCATCTCTAGTGTAATGCCTTTGTTTCTTCAAAATCCTCAGATCCTATTTTATTTAGTGTCTACTGTTAGATACTTCAGCAGACGTGTACATAAGGGTGAATTTTGTGATGAGCCAAGTGATTACGGATTAGTTTCATGGGAACTAATGTTGCAGTTGGAAGAATAATCTTTGTCAACAGGTTGCAAGGCTTTTTTTGGTGTGTGCTTGAATTTGGCTAGCAAATACTGTGTGATGCTGTCAGTGGTCTCCAGCCCTTAAATGATTGTTTCCACTAAAATATAGATCACTATGTTAACACTTTCTCCCATATGTGACAGCACGTAGGCAGGCTGTGTTCTGCAAAATACTGTATACCAAGCTGGCACTGTGAGGGGACAAGTGGGGACATACGAACTGGGAAGACACTTAAAATCTGTGAAATCTGCTGTCTCCTTTCTTCCTGATAGAGTGGAAGAACAGAATAATCTATGACTGTGGCTGCAGAGGGAAGCAGTGTAATGCAGTAAGAGTGGATCTGTAGAGCAAACACCATGTCTGCACTACACAGGTGTGGGGTTTGACACTGGGGATGATCGTGCCTGTTACGGTGCACCGACTGCCCATAGGCAGTCAGAGCATGTAAGGTGCACTCCTAGGGCATCTGAAAGTCTTGTTTCATCCAATAGGAATCCATTTTATGTGCTCTGAGACTGCTCTGGTGTGCCCACCAAAACATTATAGATAGGAATGATCAGATACACTCTGTAACGCTAATGGTCTATTTTGTGGCTTGGTTTAAATGATACCTTTATAGCACATATTTTTTGTTGAGTAACTTTCCTTTCTGCTTATTACTGATGTTTATTCAGCACAAAATGCCCGTGATCTACCATATCAATTTACTTTTGTTCTTAGTAGAGTATAGATTAGATGAGTATGTGTGTATGCATACGCACAAATGTGTATGCACATACTTGTGGTGAACAGTCTGTATTGTATATCAGTAGTTTCTTACAGTTGGTTTCCATTGACCCAGTAGAATCCTGATAGTGATTAAAGAAGGCATTCAGAATGGAGGGATGTCCCAATATTAATGGTTAATAGCATATGCTTGGTAATTTCTTTCTTGCACTGAAACGGACTGTGACTGTTGCCTTCTTCAGCTCGATGCTGCATTCTTCAATACCAGGTTATCTTCCTTTCCCTGCAAATGAGAAGGAGTGCATTGTGCTCAGACAGGCTTTTGGGGGGAATCTCTTCATAACTTACTGCTCTCATTAGTCCTTGCCTTATGAGATTACTTCAAACAGTGGGATATAGTGTCTTCTAAATGTACTGTTCTCTCTTACAAGGTCGGTGTCTTTTCACTGCATGTTTATGCAGTTAGTAATGCAGGTCTCATTTCTGATATTAAGATGTTACTGTAATGTGACTTCTACTTTAAAGGAGACAAGGATTTATAATTGTTTGCTCTAATTTACTTACGAATCTTCCAATGTAAAATTTGAATACCCAAAGTTCCTATTTAGATATTCAGTTGAAATTTTGTTCTTCAAAGCTCTTAAAACAAAAGGCTGGGATCAAATTGAAAAATGGTTTCACAGCATGCTCAGCGACAATCAGCGCATCCAGAAGTGGAGCTTACAGTGTACAGTTAACCTTGAACAGTCCTCAGTGTATTTTATGGAATTTAGGCATCCACAGCAATATGAAACCATGCTACTTCTCCAGCTTCATGTGTGACTTTCCAAGACTGAAGATGACACTGCCTGTGTTATCTGCCAAATGGGATGGCCAGTAATGGGATTCTGGGAGCTAAGCAGTTAGTTTTCAGTATTTTACTTGAGGATTTGTTAGGATCAAGTAAAACTATCAAGTCGGGTCAAGCGTTTGATCTTCTGCTCGGGACTGTTTGTCAGTGCTGGTGATAGGGGAAAAAAACAGGGAAAGTTTCTGCAGCCAGTACCTCCAGATGGCACAGGAATTGCAGTAATAAGAATTTGGAGACTTCCTTAAGGTCTCCTTTAGCACTAAAATCTGCCACAGGTTTTACAGGGAAGATAGAAACAGATTATGTCACTTATCTAGTTCTTGAAATATAGGTACATCACTGGAGGGAAGGGAGAAATTAAGTCTCTAGTTCTGGACAGTGACACAAAATTTTTAATGTTATTAGCTATCTGATGCAGTTTAGAAAATAGCGTAGTTTGAATTGAATAGTTCTACAGATTAAATTTATTGTACAAAAAGGTATATTTCTAGAATACAGCTAGAAGGCAAAAAGATTCTAGTATCAGATCTGTGTTGAAACAATATTGGGTTCGTCAAGTCTTTGTATCCTTATCTCTCTTCCTGAATGTAACTATTATTTCTACTCTGCAAGGTCACGCTGAATCTTCTATGCAGCCAGGATATGTGTCACTATACAGTCCTTCACAGTTTTTTCCTTCATCTCTCTTCTTTTAACTCCTTCCTGTATTTGGTTGAAGTTCATGGATTCACAGCATATTTGTTATGAACTGTTGAAATCTAAGAGTTTTATCCTGGAAACTTTTTTAGGAATACAGTCTTGGAATGGACTTGGATCTCACGATTCAGGTTTCTGTGATTGCATGTAGAAGCAACATAATCTCTTTATTAATATTTCTTTTTTTTTTTTTTTTTTTTTTCCTCTCCTTTCCCCCCTCCTCCGTGTTCTTCCCAGTTTCATCTTGGGACAGGCTTAGGCTTCTTGCCTGAATTATTTTTTGGGAAACCATACTTTTGTTTCTCTAATGATTAAAATTGTCTTGTGCTTTACAATTTAGTGATTTTTATTTGATATTTATAGCTACCTGTTCCTCTGCAGACTTCATTTTAAAATCTAAATAACTTAAATATCTGATTTATTCTTGAGATTTTAGGGGCATACCGTTTGATTCTATGTCGTGTGAAGAAGAGTTTTTTAGAGGGTTTACTATATTACACACCCTCATCCCTGTGGTATATTTAACATGTGGGATTTGTTTATGGTTGCTCTGTACTGGAGTTGCTCCATACTTCCGATTATCTGTCTTGCTTTGTTCTCTATCTCCTGTAAAGTGTCCATGTCCCTGAGGCAAGATGATCAGAGCAGATGTAGCTATCACAATCAGTGTGTCATGAATAAACATATTGTTTGGTGTTCTGTTTTGTTCTTGATTTATTTCCTTTTTTATTGCACTTAAGTGATTAACTCATGTTTGAAAAATTATGCACAGTAATTTGAGGTCTGTAAGTGGGTGATATAGGTAGTGCAAAATCCAGGAGTGTGTGGATAATGCTGTATAATCATTTTTCTGCATTATTTTGTGTTTTCTGTAATGCAGTACATCATTTTATTATCAAGTTGTTCAGTATCACTGTGATTCTTCTCAGTAAGTTTGTTGTTGACAGATTTTTCTAACCTCCCTTATTCGCTCTTGTTTCAAAATTCCTTGGGAATGTGTGGAGTGGTAAAAATGATAGCTGAAATTCTTGGATGTTTCTGTTAACAGCCTTCCCATTTTGTGAAAAATGTCCTTCACTCTTATATGAATTAACACTTTATCAAGGTATGAGGGGGTCTGCCCTCTTATCATGCAGTTTTTTATCCCTCTTTATTTTTTCCATGTCTTTCCCTGATACTCTTCCTCATCATATCTAATTATAACCTAGTCTTTGTCCAAAAGCAAGTAATTTGAATTCTGAAAACAACAGTGCCAATACTGATATTTCAGTTACCAGAGTGATAAATGTGGGTAGTGGGCAGCTGAGAAGCGAGCCAGTGGGATGCAGACGCTGACTCCTCCTAGGGAAGCAGCTGCAGGAGGGATGTGCGGCTGTGCCAGGAAGAGCTGGGCTGTGCTGAGTCTCTTGGTAGGAGTTCGCTGAGCAGGACTGGAGGCAAATAATCGTAGCTGGAGGGAGATAATCCTGAGAGCAGCTGAGGGCCTAGGGATGGGCGGCAACCAGCCAGGCAGGTTTAGCTTCTTTAGGTGTGTTTGCAGTTCCTCTCCTTACCTTGTACAATTTTCACTTTTCTGCTCTTTTCTACTACAAACAAGCTGATAGGACTTCCTTTTGTCAGCAGCTGCCTCCTCCCTCCAACTATTCAGATTACCATACCTTTCCACGGACGATTTTTGGCTTTTTCTTTTCTCTCTTCTGTTGTGCTTAGGGAGTCTCAAATAGCACAGTGGCAGCTGCTGGTGTTATTTTGGGAGGTTCATTCATAGGCTACTTGTGCTATTGGTTGCTTGTGCCGCCTACAGGCCTTTTTAGGCTGTGCTTAAGTGATGTGTAACCTCCTCAGCAGTCCTGCTCTTAAGCTTGCAGTAACACCTCCATGTTATGTTCAGTACAGCTAGAAGACTGGTAGCTAAATTACAATAGTGCCTCTTCTTCAACTTAAGTAGTGAATTTCCATGTGGCACTGTGTCGAAAGCTTTATTGAACAACAGGTTTTTCTGCACGTCTGTTTTTAAAACAATTTCTTTGATGACCACAAAAATAGGTTTGGCCTGGCATCTTTGATCAACCCCTGCTGAATCTTGTCCTGTTTTATATTTTTATGTCCTTTGTTACTGTTTACACCAAATGGTGTTCCAGATCATTTCCATCCCACTGAGTCACCTGGTGGTAGTTGCTCTATTTTCCTTGGGCTCCATTTGTTACTGTGCTGTATTGTTCTGAAAGCACATTCAGATATTCTGTAATCCTTTATTTTTCCTGCATAACAACTCCACTACTATTGTTTATATGCAGTCCTAAGAATCAGTTTGATTTTAGTTCCGTTAGCCAACTTGTATGATGACTTCTCAGTTGGGTCCCTGTTTCAGTTCCTTGTAGAGTTCCCAGTAAGTTGTCTTATAATGGTTATTTATTCAGGTAACTCTATATCCTAGGAGATTGGTTTTGCTTAGATATATATTAGAATTTCACATTTGTTGGTAAACAGTATTTTCTAAGGAAGGTGATCTGTCCTCCAGCTGGTCTCCAGTTGCTTACTTTCTCAGCCTGCCCTTTCAGGGCTTTAATTTTTCATGCTCAGGGTATCCAAGGCAGGAGATGCCAGAGCTTATGACACTAATACTCCACATCTGGGAAGTGTAGGTCCAGAGGGACACGTTCCTGGCGAAAATGAAATGCCATCTTCAGGGACCTCAGACTGCAGTTGAATCTTGTCTGCTACTACTTTGAGTGGGTAGTATTTGCAGTTCCCAAAAAACTATTTTCCTTAAATGCAAACTGATAGTTTTTACTTCTGTTTTTACTTGGGTTACATGTTACAACAGGAGTATGCTCTGCTTTTCCTATCAGCTTTCTGTAGTGCCTGGGGGACAGAAAATGAGATTTCTTCCTGTGTATTTCAGATCAGACATTACTGACCATTAATGGCCAAGGATGGCAATAAAAAAACCCAAACCATGAGAAAAGAACATTCAGTAGGAAAGTTACAATCTGTTAGTTTTCATAATAGATGAATAAACCTTTATTCCACATAGGCACCAAAGAGCATAATAATCACAAACTCTGTAGGAATTTTGGGCTGGTTTTGTTTATTACTTACTTATTGAAAAGTTTATTCAATGTCGTACCCCTGTTTTCTGTCCTTGAATGTTACTTTGCTCTCCGAATATTGGGTTGGTATTTTTTGGTAGTTTGATAATGGCACACTGTGTTTTGTTAAAAATTGTACTAAATAATCC
Organism: Lophotriccus pileatus; assembly: GCA_035583135.1. Taxonomy (NCBI): domain Eukaryota; kingdom Metazoa; phylum Chordata; class Aves; order Passeriformes; family Tyrannidae; genus Lophotriccus; species Lophotriccus pileatus. Next base: position 41,904,109 of record JAWWES010000001.1, read on the forward strand.
CCTTTCATTTTTTTACATTTTTTGGTTAATTATTTCTGTATTACTTCTGAATGACAATGATAGTGATATTATAATGGTCCAAAACAGGGAGCTTTTCCCAGACCATCCAAATGAATCCAAAGGAAAGTGATCATTGCTATAAACAAGCAAGCATCTTTGTCATTGGCTGTACGCACAAACATTCAAATCTGCTTTTAACAGATCATGAACTCTGTGTTGCAAATGAATGTAGAAATTTTTAACTTTCAGTTTATCTCTGCTGGTGTACCTCCTTATACTCCATGTATTCCTGTCTCAACTGATGTGCCTTTAACCTTCGGTGTACCTCTCACATTTGTTTGCTCCTTTGTTTACTCATTTGTTTATCTCCAGCCTAGCTTTTTTTTTTAATAACCTTCCTGTGTATAAAACAGGAAGGGCTTTCAGTAAAGCCTACTTTACAGTTTAGCTCTGTATTACGGTGTTGCTTTTGAAAAAAGGTGGGTTTTTTCTCCTTTTTCCCCTCTTCTTACCACATTTCCTGCCCATGGAAGTTGATTTGGTCTCTTCTGAGCTAATGCTGTGATTCAAAACACAGCCCTGCTGTGCTGTGGTGCTACATCTTAGTTTTGTTCCCTTTCTTATGGCACCTTATTATTAAATCTTTTTTATTTCCTTTTTGTTTTTCATCTCTCCTTTCAGTTTGTACTTTTTCCCAGTTTCACTGGGGTAAACTCTTGTTTAAAAGAATCTTAAAAAAGTCACGATTCTAAGAAACAATAACACTATAAGTAATACATATAGAAGTAGTAAACAAGCAAATGCATGAAATGTTTTGGGGTAAATTGATATTTAGAGAATGAAAAGGAATTTCAGAAGTTGCCTGTTTGGATTAATGTTTTTGTTTGGATTTTTTTTAGATGCCTTGTATTTTCGGAGCTTGCTATTTGTCTGCTGAGCTTCTTATTTACTGTGTTACGTAATCCCCATTTGCTGAAATTTGCGTTTCTGCCTTCATGAATATATTATTTTTTGGAAACATTTTGGGTTAATGAAAAGCTTTATTGAAATTCCTATTTATTTAGGAAATACGTTGCTGGAGGCTCCGAAAGAAACAATACCCTACAGTTTTTAAGCTTTAACATTTCTGAAGTATTTATTTCTTTAACAAATATTTGTAGAGAAGTGGAATAATAGGATATTAAATTTACAGTCGTACAGATATAATTTGAAAGGAATCTAAGGTATTAGAGTAAATAGCTCCACTATCACAACCTTCATTAAATGATTCACAGGCAAAGACAGTAATGGATTTTTAAGCATAAAGCTTGCCTCGGTTAGAGGTTAGCAGTTTGCATTTGAAAAAACAGACTGATATAAAGGCTTAACACATGTGGCTTTCTTTTTAGCTGCTTATTAAAACAACGGATAAAATGTGTTCTGTGAGATCTATGGCTTGCTTTCATCTGTCTTAGCCATGTATTTCACTAATGTAAAGTGATATTTTAGCAGAGTGATTTGGTAATGGCTCCGCAATAAGGTGGTGTCTGATCTGGAAATAAAGGTTGTGCATTTGATGTTCTGTTTTCTTACACAGCACAGCACCCAGGACACAACTAATGAGGACTTGTGAACTGTAAAGAAGGTTGGGACACAAAGGAGATGTGCTCTTCACAGCAGTGCTCACCCAGTGGCACAGTAAATGAGTATTTTCTTTGCAGACTGCAGCTGCTGCCAAATAACACCGGAGAAACCGTAGGCGATGAGCACTTACTGTAATTGCAACAGTGACAATGAGGAAGCAACAGGATAAAAATAAACACCTCATATTTCACTGTAGCAGTGGAGATTTTTGCGTCATAGAAGCAATGGGAATCTTCTGTCCACACTTATTTTGGGCTGAGTCCAGTAGAATCTAGTGAAGCATTTCAGCTCCAAAATACATTTAAGTTGCTGGTTCCTGAGTTTTGTTCTGTGGACCAACACTAATCCTTGAGGTTTATGGAATGAGGCAAACTGAAGACTAAGTAGTGTTGGAGGAAGTGGAGAGGCAAGATAATGAAAAGGATGGAGTGTCCATCCTGAATTCTTTATATTAACACTTCTTCAATGTTATGTAAAAATCTTGCGTTTGAAGGCAAGGGAGCGCTAAAAATCTATTTCCTTTAATAACTAAATCAAGAAAACATAACATGATTTGTGGATGTTAATAATGCACACTTTAAAAGTCTACGCACAGCCCTGATCAAATGTGATTTATATTTTGTTTAGCGTAGATTATAAAATCTCTAAGTAAAGGCTGGAACTTTATTACACTTAACATACTACATATATGTAGTAGCAGATCTGCCAGTTTAATATGAGAAAACAGGTGGACACCAAAGACAGATGGGGAAACGCAAAGTGATGGAGACAATGATGAGTGTTGTAATAAGCTGCAGTTGCTGTTTACCATCTGCCCAAGTACAGAGAGAAATTTTGTAATACCATTTTCTATTGTATTGCACTATTTTCTCATTCTGCCTTAAGGATGTAGCAGTGCATGTCCGTATATAATTAAATACCTGCTTGGTTGGTAAAGTTTATTATGGTGACAGAGAATTGTTCCTCAGCTCTCATCCGTGTTCAGCACCCATATTTGTGAGTGCCTGGGACTTTACATAAATTACAGTTGGTAAGGGGATATCAGTGAATGTTGATCTTTAACAGTAATAATCCAGTGATATTTGTTCCATTCTTGCAATGAAGTATATTCTTGCAGCATTACTGTTCAGACTGATAGTTTTTAGGTTTTTTTTACTCTGACTACTAAGCTGACAGTATTTCATACAGAGCAGAAGTACTAAGGATGTAAACAAGAGCACTTCTGTCTTATATGTGGTGTTCCCAAATTTTGCCTCAATTGGTGTATTCACATGAATTTGTTTTAAATCTGTCCTGTGTTTGGTTTTCTTTGCCCAAATCATCCTTTAAGCCCTGATAGGCCAACTCAATTCACCTAAGGAATATGTTTGATTCCCCAGCCTCAGAGAGTCCAGGAAAGTTAAATAGTGGGACTGTTATATCACTGTTTCGTAAAAAAAACCTTATCCCCTCACATTTGGAAGCATGCTGGCCAGTTTGATATTATATTTAGGGTCAAGCTGAACTGTGGTGATTAATGCAGCTGGATATATAGCGGGATGCTGAAAATGCATTGTAAAGAGAAAGATGGGTGAAGGAACTACTTTTAACTGTTAACATGTAATTTGGGAGGGGTGGTGAAGCTTATTTTGACACAGTTGTTATCTTACCTAGTGATTTCCTTGGCTTTTTTGAACCTTGTAGTAGTAGGATTCACATCTGAGAGGCTTTAACAAGGTTTAATGTAAAAGTTTGACCATGTCGGGGCTTCTGACTAGTATGCTGTCCTGGATAATCTGGTGGTTACAGAGCAGAGACCACATCGGGTAAATAATTCATAATATTACATGTATGAATACATCCAATCCCTGCTGGAGTATCTGTCATCTGCACCTGTAATGTAGAAAGTTAGATAAGGTAGATAATAAATACTGGTGCTGGTTTCTTGCAGCTTAGTCTAACTTTTGTCTTTTAAGATTTCTAAAGTCAAAATATAATATGAATGTTTTATGTGGGAAACTAAGCTGAAACGAAGTTTCTCAACAAAAATTGAATGGAAGTAGATTAATGAGGTACATCTCCTTATGAGGGCAAGCTTAGTGTGGGGAGAGTCTGAAAGGTGGAAAAAGAGCAAGGATTTAAGTGGAAAGACTGATGCTGCTAAGTTGTGCCATTTGAAATACAACTGGTATTGCAGTACAGTATCACAACACCTGTTTGTGGTGGAGCTGCACTAGCAGAGGGCATGTGAAAGTATGAAGGTTTCTAGGGAAGAGAAAGCAGCCTGGTACATTTTGTGGGAGTTCAAGTGAAAATTGATAGAGCACATCAGGGTGGGTAAGACAGACCATAAGGATAATCTCAAATTTGTCTTGAGTGGGCCAGTTTACTTCTGTAATGGAGAAGGGAGGTAATGCTTTGGATAAGATATAAAGACGAGGGTTACAGTGAATGTGGTAAAACACTCCGATGGGTTGCCCGGAGAGGTGGTAGATGAACCATTCTTGGAAGCTTTCAACGTCAGGTTGGATGGGGCTCTAAACAACCTGATGTAGTAGAAAGTGTCCCATCTCTGCAGGTGGCCTTTTAAGGTCCCTTCCAACCCAAACTATTCTATGATTCTAGGATTCTGTGATTTCAGGAGTTGATTCAAAGCCCTTAATATTTTACCCCCTGCTCAAAATCACCCTCTTTATTTGCAGAGGTAGTAAGGAGAGAACATTTTTTTTCCCTTGGCTTCCTTTTGTGCTTCACTGCTCTTCCTATTTGCTTTGTGCCTGCTTTGTTTGACAGTTTCTCATATTCTGCACTTTAGGTAAGAAAAGTGCTAAATTTAAAATACAGTCCTGCTCTCTGCAGAATTCCTGCTTCTTGCTCCATAGAATGTTTGGAAGGTAAAAATAAATCTCTATGATTTATTTACCCAGTGCACAGTTGATATTTGTACTGTGTTACAAATTGTACCTGCATCTTCTAAGTAAAAATGGGTCCTTTGCAGCTGAAAACATCGAACAGTGACTGTCTGCTGGGTTATTTAGAGTGAATGGGCCAACCCACTAACGAAGCAGTTTGCTGCATAGTTGTTAAACCTCTGCTACAGAAAAGCTTTGGCAAAAATGATTGGTGAGTCATTGTCCCTTTGGATGTGGAAATGACACGATTGCAGTTTTTTATGAGATCTGATCTGAAATCTCATGGTAGTGTTTTGGACTGATACGACTTTATAATAATCCCGAATTAGCAACTGTCGTGTAGGGACCTGTGGGTCAGTAACCTACTCACCACTACGGTTTTGTCTTGGTTGGTGTCAGTAGGAATTCTTTATGGCTGGAGGTGCAGTGTGCCCTGAAGCTGGAACGTAGCAATGATAAAAATTGTTTTGTGTTGGGTATCTTAAAATTCTAAGAAGGTTTTTTTTTCAAGTTCACCTTTGCAAGAAAAATATCACTTTTGCATTCATTTTATTTCCCTCTATTTCCTCTCTTTGTAGAAATGTAGTCGTTTTCCAGATAAGATTTTTGGAAGGTTCAAAAGGAGTCTTATGTCTGATTTTCTTCAGAATTATTTCTGAAACCATTCAAGTGGTTGAGAAGCATGCTAACTTTCCAGAATTTTGACATCCTTATGATACCATTTGTAAATCACATACTAGAAAACTAACTAATGGTGGCTCACCAAATGTTACAGTTTTGTAAGTGAAGGACTAAATAGCCCCAAATTTCAAAAAGATAAAAAAAAATGAGTCTGTCTGAACCACAGTGCTTGCAAGTGAGCAATCTATAAAACTATGAACAAGTAAAACCTGACTAAGCAAGTGTTCATGGAAAAGGAATTTATTTGTGCTCTGGGAAGTCTGCTTGTATTTTCAATTTGAATATTCAAAGTCAAGATTTTTTTAATGGGAAATACCTGCTGCCACTTTAATTTTTTTTTTCCCTAGAAGAAGGAAACTACTTCCTTTTTTTTTTTTTAAATTTGATTTAAAAAAAAAAAAGTACGACTTCTTCATTGCATGTATTTTATTTTAAGCAGTGAGAATGGAACTCATCAAAAGACAAATTTCATTAAAGCAGTGTAAGTAAGTGAGCAGACGAATTTTAATGTTAATAATCTGTTTTGCATAAGCTTGTATTAAATGCAGCTGTAAAATTTATTAAGAAAAAATACTAGCTGTTAGACTGGCTCTGTGTAACTGTAGTTTTGATTACTAAACATTCGAGTTTTATCCTAGCTAAAATATCGATCTCTTTGCACTGGTGGCCCATAGCTGACTCATTAGTTTTCCCATAGCTGTACTAAATACTGAAACCTACTGATGTTCTAAGCAGCAAAGTAGGTAAATAAGATAATAAATTATGGCAGTTATCTTCTGCCAACTGCTAAAGGGATAGAAAAGGTATTATGGTTATGTCCTTGGAAGAAGCTGGCTGGTTCAATGTAGTGTGAACCTCTTATTATGCTTCTTGTCTTTTCCTGATTATTGACTACTGAATACCCTGAGCAGCTTTCTTTCATTTATTAAAAAAACAGTCAAATATCCTTACCCTGAGGAAAGTTTCATGTTAGGCAAAGTGTAAGAGATCCACACTAGTCTGAAATGGAAGACATAAGGTCTCTCAAACCCTGCCTGTCTGTGTTAGCCTAAATTGGGATATGCTTTTTTATGTTTTTCCTCAGAGCAGTTGAAAAAGAGAGATAAAAAGAATTTTACCCACATTTCTGTAAATGGCTACAGGAATAAAATCTATTGAATGCATGATAAAAAGTTACTGCACCATAAAAAGCTGTTTTATTCAAGTATGGAAGCACTGCAAAAATGCTTGTGAATGCATTTCAGGCTTTTTTCCCCTACCAGAGTATGAGTAAGTCATAGTATCTTCTCTCTTTAGGGAAAAATCAAAGCAATATCTATGCAACAATACAATGGGATAACCTTGGTTTCTGTAGCTTCAGTAGGAAAAATTACTTCAATGAGTTTTCTTCCAGTTATATATGAACTTTCATCATCTTGGAAATAAATCTATGCATGAAATGCTGTAAGCATGATCTCAAAGTAATATACTTTTTGGTTTTAAGTTGTGTGGCTTGTGCAGAAGGTAAATTTTCCTGTTTTTACAAACAGGTCTGTTTGCAACAACTATATGCTATTGCATTATCATAGTTACAGAACCGGACAAAACACTTGCTCTGGAGAAGAGGCGTCTAAATTATTTTTCTTTCTTTGTTTGGTTCCATATTGGATTACTGTTTTGAATAGAAAAAGATCAATAGCGATGCAGAGAACATGGATGTCTTCCTACTCTACAGAGTTTGTTATGTAGAACCTTTTTTGTTGCTGAAAAGTTTTAAGAGGAGGTTTTTGTTCAGTCTCAGATAAGATGTGTCGATGTGGATGCACATGTTTAAAATCCAGTTTCCACATTGGCAGTCGATCTGCCATTGTCCTTGATTTTCTTGCTTTTCCTAACTTTTGCTATGCGGTTAAAACTCTCTGCAGCTGCCTTGGCATTCTGGAATCGTGCACTTTTTGGGTAAGTGAAGTGGTATTTGAGTTTCTTCCAGCTGTGATCAATGAGTGGCTCTTGGCACAATGTGAAAACACTCTCAATCTAAATGGGAAATAGTTCTCACAATCCTAGAAATCTTGAATTTCAGACACATTATTCTTAACTGAACAAATGTCATCTGCCATACATGACCCATGCATTCTTTGAAACTGCTTCAGAAACTATTGTTTTTTGAAAGAGATGAGTGTTTTCCTTATTTCTTAAGCTACTTATCTAGATTTATTTTTAATGGAGACCTGTCAGCAACCCCCCCTTTTTTTAGGTAGCGATGACAGACTCATAGTCCTAAAACTATTTTTTCTTCTGTTTCTCTCATCCATTTCAATTTACTTTTTAAAGTCTTGATTTTTTGCTATATCAGTTTGCTAGAAGTAGTGTGTGTGAAGTTGCTCCAGCTGAGCAAGGGGTGTTTTTCCATCTTGCTGGAGTGAGAATGAGCATGGGGCAGATTGGGGTGATTGTATTGCAGTGGCCCAGTTGTGCTAGCATAAGTTGCTGTGTCCATACTATATTACCAGCTTCAGGCTGTTTTTTTTTTTGTTTGTTTTGGTGTGCCTGGCGGCTCCAGCTTTCTTCTCCGCTTAAGGCAATGTAGCAATCTGTGTGTGTGCCCAAGAGCTTAGCCAAGGCTCAAATGGAATAATTCTTTTTTGATGGTAAAGAAATGAAGTCCAGTGTCTGTCTACAGAGGATTTCTTAATGTAGGGAAATTTCTCAGGAGACCATGTCCTGTGAGTTACAAGGATGAGAATGAGCCTGAAAATTAGCAACTTGCAGCTTATTTGTCAGTGCTCATAAAAACACTTCAGGAATGGGATTATTTAGTTTGTGTTACTTAAATTGGACTGGTCCAGCTGTTGACCTGTGTAAGCGGTGTGTCCTATGACAGACTTCCCTACAATTCATTGTGCTCCCAGTGGGAAGAATAGAGACATCTCTTTGGATGTCAGAAGAATCTTCCATCAATTGCTGAACTTTTTCTTGTGAATGGTCTGAGATTGAGAACTCAAAGCATAATGCTGCTCATTGCCTTGCTTGTGCCTTGGCTCCAGTGCTGGCCTTAGTGTTATGATAGGGCAGAGATGGGGATGACTGTTCAGTGCCACATGTCTTCCCTTTGGTGGGTTCAGAGCATTCTTTGGTAAAATCAGAGATGCATTCCCTTAGTTCTGGTTTGGGAAACTTCATTGCTAAGTTTTTAAGGATTTTCAGTAAGCACAAGAGAGGTCCAGGTCTAAGCTGTATATTTTGGTGAATAGCTAACAAGACATTTGTTCACATGTTATCTAGACTAACTTTTCTGTCTGTGCAGAATACAAAATCCACATTTATTCAAAACTAGTACAGTTAAATTTAAAGGGAGTAGAAGAGTGTATAATGTTATACAAAGTTAGTTTATGATGAAAGAACTATAACAAGTAGATTATGTTAATTTCTTAATGTCTCTAAATCCAGTGTGTTCCTCTAAAAATAATTACTAATTTGGATTCGACTTAACTTTCTTCCAAGGATCATCTTTAAAATATGAGTATTGTGGCTTAGATATGATAACCAGAACATAAGTTTTCCCAAAAGTTGGTATCAAAGTTGTAAATGCAGCTCAGGAGGAGATCACCATTGGAGTCAATTAATTACTTGCCATAAACTTTAAGACATTGTATATTGTGAATGACAGATATTTGTTCCACTTTCAAAACAACAGTCATAAATTAACTCACCTTGACTTGGCCTGAAAAACTAGGGGTGCACCAGGGTGCCATGTGAGATCACACTACTGCCTTCTTCAGTTGCATTAATCCTTGATGGCTTCTGCTGGCAATGGCTTTCCAAAGAGGTCTTAGGGTGTGTATTTGTGTCTTGTATGGCAGCATGAGCAGTGGAGTTCACAGTCATCCTGTGACAGAAAGTGTCTAGTTCCTTTCCTTGGTTTTGCTTCAGTTTGAGCTGTTTTTTCAAATTTTAAATTCTGAATAGTTCTTGCACTTTCTGCTCTTGAATTTCATCTTAATCTGTCTTGTTTTCAAGGCAATCTTATTCTTGTGAGTAATCCTTTGCTCATTCTCTTGAGCTGGGTACAGCTCCCATCTTTGTGCCATTGGAATATTTCCGCCAGAGCAGGGACCATGGACCTGACTGAGGAGAATCACTAGTTCCCCGGTAATTTGTCTTTCAACACAGATCATTGTAGTCACCATTTGTAGCTGTTCTAATCCTTGACCTCTGTTAACTCTCCTTGACCTTTTTTTTTTTACTTCAGGTAATACTTCTTAGTATGGATTACAATAAATGCTCTGCTGAAATTTAAATTAATTAGTCCTGTTTTATTTGCTTTATCTAAAGAGTCAAGAGAACATTTTTATTGCAAGTGTGCTGTTAGCATTCTTGTGCTAGAAGGTATTTCTTATTCCAGTTTCCATTCCATTTTTGTCCCCAGTCATTCTTCTACAACTTCCTTTTCTGCTTTGCATCCTGTTTTTTTTGCTTCCAAGGGGTTGGATAGTTTTCATGTCCTGTTGGCTGGAAGCTGAGCTGCCTTTGCCTGTCTAGTCTTAGTGCAAGCTTTCTGCCAGTTTTAAATCCTCAAAGCAGCAGCTTTTCTCAGGGTTGGGGAAGGACCAGTACTAGTGAAGGGCAGCTGTGGAAATGTGTGAAAGAACTGCAGGACCACTTCGGGCAAGCGCTTTTAGTCTGTATTGAATACATGGAGAAAGCAGTCAAAATAGTCAACTTTTTTTAAAGAAGAAGAAAAATAGGCATGAAATATTTTTTTATGGTTGATATTATTGTGGCTTCTGCGTCAGCCATCAGTTGTGAAGAACTTCTGTCTTTCCAGATTATCCTCTGTGGACATTTACTTGGGAGAAACTGGCTATGGTATTCTTGGGTCTCTTGCCAGCCATGAGCAACTCCCTCAGTTGACCTCCCCTTTCTTCCTTCTGTTCAGGGGTGTGTTTTCCTCACATATGTGGTGCTGCTGCCTTTACCGCAGCCAGGCCTCTTGTTTTTTTTGGGTGAGTGGGATTGTGAAGGAGACCCTGGTGCAGGTGGGAGCTAGTTTAGTATGGGAGCAAAATTCAAGCAAGCCTCATCTCAAAGATAAAGCCTATCAGACTGCCAACAACTTTCTCTCTGAAGTAGTGCTGTGCCCAGGCAGAGGCAGATGAATAGCTTCACTTGTGTTGGCTCCTGCGTACAGAGACAGTTTCTGAAGGGGGAAGGGAGGACAATGTGCCATCTGTGTTAATCTGAAGAGGAGATAAAACTCTCTTAAAGACAGTGATGGCTCTCACACTAATCTGCTGCTGAAAAACGTACACTGCTCAAATGAACAAAAATCATCTGCAGTTTTTGCTATTTCTGATCACAGCCTGTGGAGAATATTGATGTGAAGTGGTAATTAAATGGGCATAAGTTGTGATTTTAGCTTGTGCAAAAGGAGGGGGAGAGAGAGTTGAGATATATTTCTCTTTGCAGAGTAATGGTTTTGTTACTTTCTGGTGGCAGATCAGGAGAATATAGAGAACAAAACGTTTTGAGATGCTTCAGCCTTGGCTGCTGTTGTGTTCCTGGGGCCAGGCCTCTGGCTTTTGAGGGAGAGAGGGAAGGTCACACTGCTCACACATGGTAAAATATATTCAACCTTAGAGAAAAACAGCATGGAAGTTTCATCTTGTCATCTCACCTTTTGATCTAAGATTCTCCTGCAGAGTATTTTTAAGCCATAATTTTCACAATGTTATGACATTCATTTAAGCTTTGGCTGCCTTAAGGATTATGCAGCAAATTCTTTTTTTCCCCCTTAGAATAACTGTGTCCAAACTGCTAGAAAATACAGTCACATTAAACACAATGATCTTTATTTAACTAAAAAAGGCCAAATTAATCACTTCATTAAAAGTCAGCTCAGCATTGACTGTATAATCCAGTGATTACATTTCTCTGAATAGTTCAATTTAACTGTCTCACAGTAAGATATTAAGTGCAGCCTGTGAGAGGAGGAGCAAGGAGAAGCAATTCAGGTGGTTCTGGAAACTGAAAAAATTATAAGGTACAGAATGCAGCACGTTCTCAGCACACCTGAAGGACTTAAGGGTTCTTTCAGGGAAGGGCAACCCTTCCTTCCCCTCTACTTCCTACTTGTCTCCCCTCACTCCCATTGTGAGTGTGGGCCTTGTTTCATGTGAAATATTAGTGGGGGATGAATAAGCAGAATCTTTCACCTCTTGAGGAGTAAGAAAAAAATCTCAACATTGTCATTGTTGGAGATCCATAACAGAAGAAAAGGTGCAAAGCAGGTGCAGGTTTTCCTAGCTCCTCAATCACACCTTGGTGTGTTGTGGGGTTTGGGTTTGGTTTTATTTTATTTTTTTTTTTTTAAGTAACAAACAAAAGGTAGCTATATTTTAAGTAATATCAAAAGCATGTTCATGCTCTTCTAATTTGTCAAGTTTTGCTGGAAATAGCATCTTGATGTTAGCCTTTTCTTGCTCACAAAAATGGAAACTCTGGAATTGGGGGAATAAATAGCAGTCAACAAAATCATGGCATTTGCTTGTTAATTGATGTTGTATGAAGAACACTCAGTCATTTACTAAGAAGTAATCCTCAACTTAGGGTAACAACAAACAGTTCATCTAATTCTCTTAGCTGTAGAAGTGCTGGGGAATTTGTTGGTTACTGTGTTTCTGTTGGATTTTATCAAAGGAAAATTGTGTTGTAATGGTGCATACCTTGTAATGGCAGGGAGCAGCGGAATGAGAGCATCTTATGTCTTGATCTGGCTATGCAGTTACTAGTGGTATTAATCATCATTGTCTGCTTCTTTATATTTACAGTCTGAGGCAGTCTGAGTTTTTAGGATATCTTGGCTTGTACATGTTTCTTTTGGAAAATGTTTTTCTGCCAACCCTGGCCCCAAGAATAAACAAAAGCTATGTTAATCTGTTTGGTTTTGAATTACAGTATTCTTGAATGTTTTATCTTCATTTAGTCAGGCATAATCAGTTGTAACTTAATTTACTTTTATCCTAGAAATATATGAGTATTTCACTGTTCTCTGCTACACCTTTCATTTAAATAAACTGCGTGAGAAGTCATGGTCTTGTGTTGCTAAAGGCCTAGTGCTTCAGAAAGGGATGTCGTTGCTGCTTATGCTCACAGAAAATGGAGATTCTCAGGCTAATGCAATAGCTGTGCTGAAAAGTTCTGTATTCCAGTGCATTAATTAGTCATCTTTCACAGTGAGGTATTGTCTAACTACTATAAATCAGAAATTTCTTAAATAGTTGTTTTGTTTGTATTAGAGTGTATAATAATAAATGTAGGGTTTGGGTTTTTTGGTGTGGTTTGTTTGGTTTGGTTTTATTTGGTGTTTTTTGTCTTATTTCTTATATTCTTAAAGATTTGGAAAATGAGCTGCAGTGGTTTTGCAGATGAATGACAAAAACTGTTTGTTGGCATATACAAATAGAGTTGTGTGTACAGTTAGGTAATTTATAGTCTGTGAATCAGATGTTTGTTTTGTGGGCTGGGGGAGCCTGGCTCTTCACCAGAGCATTATTTTAAATCTTCCTGTTCTGTGGAGGAGTAGGAGATACATAATATGAAAATTAAAAGAAAAAAAAGAAAAGCAGAGGGAGAGGGAAAGATAGGGAAGTAAAAAGGCATGAAAAACTGATTGTGCAGTGCTCTCATTCATGGTGCCTCCTGGTGTTCTGGGGTTTTATATCAGGGTAAAACATTAACATTCTATTATTCCGTATAGAAAATGAAAGCGTGAAAGTTTTCTCATGGTTGTTGAATAAAAACACTTTTTAAAACATAAATTATATTCAGGAATTGTTTTAAATGTGTAGCTATTAAATGCCGCTGTGAGGATACAGGAATATGGGAGTAGGAACACGGTACCTAAGTATTTCTAAAGTGCCTGTAAAGAAACAAGAGGAAATAGTTAAAGCAGAATTAAACATCCTAAAATGAGTGGGGAGACATGGGGCTGTGTGGAATAAAAAAAATCATTTCTCTCACCTAAATTCATAGTTGGAAATAAAGAGCTACTGATGGAATCCCCAACATCCTGAGAAGATAGTTTGTGTTGAAAATGCTGGTCTGTAGCATTGTTTAAATGGTTATGATTTTTAAGTTGTAATTGACAGTTCAGTAATTTACAGTAAATGTTAATATATCAACATATTTTTCTTAATATTTGCCTTTTTTTTTTTAACTTACTTGCCACAGAAACTTCAACCTCTATCTCTTTTTGCCCTTTACCAAATCTCCTGTTTTTAAGTCTTGGTATCAGCTACTGAAACGAACAGTCATGTATCACATGGAACATGCATTCATTCATAGAAAAAGCATAATAATTCAGTAGAAAATTATTTGTTTTCAGTGTTTTAGAAATATTCTAGAGAAGTACTGCTGTGTGGCATCAGGTAGAAATGGGAGTAACATTTATTATTGACTAACTGTTTAATAAAGATTTCTGTATGTAAACTTGGGTCTTGTCTGTGGTTAGAGATAAATACTGAACAGGGATGCATCTAATGGTGACTCTCTGCTTTTTTCATCTTCTATCATACCCTATATACAAGTAAAAATAATCTCCTGCGTGTTTTAAAATACACTTCTCTTCCTGGAGAAGGCTGAACACCTGCCTTCCCATGGAGGTTGGTGAATGAATTCCTTGGTTTCCTTTCTTGCATGTGTGGCTTTTGCTTTAGCTATTAAACTGTCTTTATCTCAATCTGTGAGTTTTCTCACTTATGCTTCTTCATTCTCTCCCTTATCCTTACATGGAGGGAGTAAGGGAGCAGCTTTGTGGTGCTTTGTTGCTGGCTGGGGTTAAATCATGACATATGGTTAACAATATTGAATAGTGGTTATTAGAAGGTTTTATTATTCACTTTTTTCCTCCTGTTGCTATGATTTTGAAAGGATTCATGTCTGTGCTATTCTTTATGCTAAGAGTGCTATTTCTTTGGAATACCAAAGAATTTCTTTGGATTTTTCCTTCTGTCCACAACTGTTACTGTAAAAGCCATATTCAGTTCTCTCTGTGGGTTGTTCTACCCTAGAAAAGGGTCTCCTTTAAAATCAACATTATTTCCGTAGATTTAGAAAGGAAATAATACATGTAGTAAGTGATTTAGCTGTCTACAATTTCCTGTTCAAACCATAATATTGTGTAAAGAATTACCAAGCAGTAATTTCAACTTCATGCTTTTTCCGTACTTGCTTGAAATCTTGCACATTATTAGTTGAAAAAATCGAGATAACACAAACACCCACACCCTGAAGAAAAAAAAAACACACCAAAACAACAAGAACGTTCCCCTCCCCATCAATGCACCCTTTTAGTTTAAGCCACTGCTTGAAAAATTAAAGATCATATTATCTTGATAACTGACTAATGTGCTTTCGAAGTTCATAGAGAAACAAATAGAACAACATGTAGGGAGAGCTGGTTTTGTCTTTTTAGTAACAACCTGCCTATTTCCATATTGTCACAATTGTCATGGTAAAAACTGTCCTCAGTGAGGTATATAGATGCTATGCAAGTTGGTGGGATAGCGTCTATGAATTTAAGCTTCCTAATTAACATTTAATTAAAAAGTAGAAACTTAGACTACTTCACTAAAGTAAAATTAGCCCCACTTGTATTACGTGAAAAGTAAAACGACACCACACGCTAAGAAAAGAAACTTGTTTTCCTCGGAAAGCTCAGGAGAGTTCTTTAGTGAAAGCAGCTTTGCCCTGCTGTTGCTCAGTGGCTTTGTCTTGCTCTGAAGTTCACGACAGTGCAAAGCAGCCCATGACTCATGAGCAGTCAGCAGAAATGAGGAAGGACAGAAATAGCTTCCATTGCAGAGAGGCAGACTGGAAGTTAAAATAGAGACCACCTACCTATCATAGATCATGAAGAAAAGCAGCATCCATGCATCTCCTTGTGGTCATGCCTCATCATGGGATTTTTGCCTCTCTGGTCCTCTTATACTCAACAGGAATACAGATGGCTGCTGGAGTCAAATTGTATTATCAAGTGGAAGCTTGTTAGTGTTTAGACTTGTGTAGGTGCTTGAAGTAATATGGACAGGACTTCGAAGTCTGGCTGTTTGGCTTCTCCTGATGCCTTCCACCCTGTCTTTAATCATTATGTGTAAGGGGTGAAGTTTGTGACTCACTGCTTCTTCTCTGGTTAGATATTTGTCAGGAGGAGTGAACACTTCTCTCTACTCTAAATGTATCTCCGTTGTAGGTAATGAAAGCTTCGTAATCTGAGTTTGGGAAGTCTGTGGGGTTGAGAGGTAATGCTTTATGGTAGGCTGCTTAATGGTTGGAAGATACTTAGTATTCTGAAAGTTCCTATGACCTTTATTTTGAAAAGTGCCTCCCAGATGAAAACAATCTCTGTGTATGCTTTCCATGACATGAAGAGGAAGACAACCCTTCTCTTTGTCTAAGGTTTGGTAGCTTCAGTCTGCAAGCCTGTGTCTTCTGTGGGGAATGACATCTGAGTCTGAACTCGGCAGCTTGACAGGGGATCAACATGCTTGGTGGTAGTGCAAATGTGATAATACTTGCTTCTGTTGTGGGCAGTTTCTTGAGGAAATACAGAACAAGTCTGTGAAATTGAGTCCCACATCGATTTTTCTCGGAGGCAGTTGCTGTTGAATTCATGCTAAAGTAATGTAATAACGTAGGGAGAGACTGGAAAATACATCCAGGTACAGCGCCATTCTTCCTAGGAATTGCAGGATATAAGCAGGAGGGACAAAAAAAGCCCACAGAACTGCTAGAAATGCAGAAATGCTTGTTTTAGCTAACAGAACTGGAAAATTGATTCTAACTTTTTTTCTACTGATACTTTACCGTGCCCCTGATGGTCTAGTGGCTAAGGACGCGGCGCTGTCACCTCCGAGGCCCAGGTTCGATTCCTGGTCAGGGACCTCCCCGGGCAGATGGAGCTCGTTAGCCCTTAAGGCAATCCATCT
>JAWWES010000001.1:41920815-41936625 GCA_035583135.1 Lophotriccus pileatus
AAATCCACTGCGCAGGCTCGAAGGCCTTATCTGCATATGCGGGTAAGGACCTTCCCTGGCTCTTCGTTCGCGAAGACCGGCAATTTACTTTTTACTTTACCGTGCCACAATAATGTAGCCCTGTCTTCAGGCAACTTTTTAGTGAATATACAGTGCTTGCTTTCAAGGGTGTGTTGAGTTGAAATGAAAAAGGAAATTATACTCAGAAACAAAGTAACTTTGCACTGATGATTTGTAGCCTCCAAAGGTCAAATCAAATGTGTTTTGTCTTCGTTATGCTAAGAGACTATAAGTGCTTTGATCCTGGGATACTGAGGATTCCATATTCAAGTTTATCTGTTGACTTTAAAATTGTATTAATAAGAAAATTATTCCATATTAGAGTAGCAAAATTTACTGACATTCATATTTCTATTGCTGTCTTTTCAGAAAAATATTATAACTGAAAAATAGTAAGTCTTATGTCTCAAACTTGTCAG
This sequence comes from Lophotriccus pileatus, assembly GCA_035583135.1. NCBI lineage: Eukaryota > Metazoa > Chordata > Aves > Passeriformes > Tyrannidae > Lophotriccus > Lophotriccus pileatus. Next base: position 41,921,295 of record JAWWES010000001.1, read on the forward strand.
TGTCTTCATGTAGAAAACCTTTGTAATTGATTCAGCTTAAGAATATCGGATGTTTTAAGCCAGAAAACAAAAGTCTGCTCCTTCTTGAGAAAAACAGAAAAGAGCAGTAAGATCAGCTAACAAGTGCATGTTAGCTGATCTTACTGATTCTATATCAAAATGTTTGAATTTTCTTTGCTTCTAAGAGCTAGTTATTATTGTTACTCATTAAATAATCCAGCAAGCCATCTGGCATATACAAAAGGAAAAAGAAATTTAGGCTTTTGATTAGTAACAGTAGAAAATCCCCCAACCCTGCAGCTGAGCCTATGTTTTATGCAGTTTTTATAAACTTTAGTGACTCTAAACTTCCAATGCTTAACCGTTATATACCATTTTAAAGAGTTTGATTATTGCTCTCATCTTGTTTGATCAGTTTAACTATTGCCACAGTTTTATAGAAGAGAAGATGAGACGTGAGGGCCTGTTGTATTGGTCATAGGGCAGAGCGTTTGCAGTGAACAGCAGGTAACCGAGAGGGAGCTGTGTGTGCACCAGCTGGTGCTTGAACTGGTGTTACCAACTGGAGTGCAAATGCAGAACCCCTTTGATATCTTAACAGCAACATGAAAACCTGTGCCTAAATCATGCATGCTGTTTTATTTGGATCGATGGCTTATTTGATGGAATAATTCATCTTTAGAAAGGGATTTACTGTGGTTGATAGTAGTTGAGCAGGATTTGGAATGAGCCGCTCGGTGTGGACAGCTGCTATGCTCTCTCATCTCACTTTAAAATGCCCAGGCGCTTGCCTTGCTCTGGCATTAGGGGGAAGGTCTGGCTCTCAGCTCCATTCACTTATAGCTGCTTATGTGATAGTACTTTGGCCTACAAAGCCTGTGACCCCAGATTCCAGCTGTTTACGGAGCAGAGAGGAGTCATTGCTCCTGCCACAGTTATATTCTTTGCAATACCTGAGGTAAACAGATGGAGGGGATCTTTTGGCAGCCTCCAGCAGCTGGTGGTGCCTGCTGCTATGGTGAACTCATTGTGAAGAAAAGAGAGAAAGCCGTGGAGAATGTCAGCCTGCTGCTTGTCAATTGTCAGGTGTCTCCTATTACAAAGGATGAAAATGGGAAATGAGTAAGCAGAATGGCTTGAAAACACAAGGAACCAGGGGTTGGCAGTGAAGGTTAGGAAAGCCTGGGGTCTTGGTATCCAGTGGTGTTGCACTTCTTAAAATGGATGAATCAGACTTCTCCTAGATGTGAAATTGATGTTTCAGTGTAGCTGTTCAATTGTGGGGTCAAAGCAAAGACAGGCCATGGTGTTAGAAATTTGGGTGAGGACATTAGGTATTTGGGTGAGGAGGTCACAGGTGCCATGGGTAATGGAGGACATATGGAGGAAGAGAGGTGACAGGAGAGACATTAGAATTATATAGGGATGCTGGAAAAACATGAGAGAGGTCCCCAGGAGAAAAGTAAATGAGCATTTATGAGACTCCGTGGTAGCCCCAGGACCCTATACACTCCGTGGCTGACTTGCCTGACTCTTGTCCTAGACAATGTAGCTTCCGTCTTGGGACAGGGAAGCCAGGTCGGGAACCACTGCCCTAACGCACCGAAGGTCCTTTCTCAGCTGCACCACTTCTACCACTGAACAGTGAAGCCATGTAGTTTGGACAAGTTGTGCCTACATCTGTGATGAAAATGTTTAGATATATAAGCCCATCTGTGGCAGTCAGTCAGGAGACAGTATCTGAAACTGAAGAAGCCTTGAAAGTCCTCTTTGAAGTGTGCTCAGTTTAGTAAATCAATGAAAGTGTCCTAATAAAAAAACACAGTTTAATTATCAAGAGAGTGTGTAATGTTTTACTCTCATGCTCTTTTCTGTACGTTTTTTTAAATTCTATTTCCTTACCTTTCTTTAATGCTGCATGTTATAAATCTGCGAAATTCGTACGCTGATCTTACACTGCTTTTTAGGTGTATAGCGATGGAATTTAGTTTCCCATTTGTTCCTTCTTCTCCTCTTGTTTCTCTTCTTTGTCCTATTGCATTTTTTCCCATGCAACTTTGCAGCATCAAATTCAGAGGAGGGAGGGGAAACAAGGTACAACTGGAAATGTTGCCTATGTGTGAATGCAAAGACAGCTCATTGGATATTTGAGCTCCTTAGCTAGGAGAACCTTCTGTAACACAAGAAGAATAAATAGCTGAAATTCACAGTTAAATATAATTTCACAAAATATGAATGTATTAATTTGAAACTTAGAGTCTTTTATTTTCACATTAGCATGTTATGCTGGTACCAATACTGCTGGCAGTGCAGAAATGAAAGAATATTAAAAAACCAAAAACCCAAAGTCAACTGGTGAAAGAACATGCAGTGATAGTGAATAGTCTTATACCACCACCTTGAAGTACACCTCTCTTTAAATTCTTCCTTTGGACAATTCCTGTTGTTCTACTAAGTAGTCCATATTTTGAGGTGAGGGTTTTATGCTTATGCAGATTCTCAAACAATTTGTGTTAGTAGGATAAGCAGCAGTCATGGGAGGGTAGTGCAGCTTTCTGAGCTGTTACAGATGTACCTAACTAGTTGTGGCTACGCAGTACAACAAAAATCATTTGACAATACTGCGGACAGAAGTGCTGCTGCATTTACTATTTTCTATAATAGATATGGTCATTACTTGATCACACAGCGCAGTAGCTGTCACAAGCCATTTTTCCTGTTAGGAGCACTGTAATTTTTCTCTTTTATAGTTCATATTTCAGTGTATTAGTGTGCTGACTATGATGACAGTGACTTTCTGAGTTAATTTTTTTGCTTGCTTTTATAGTGGATTTGGTATAGAACATGAAACTGATTAAAATGACCAAAATAAAAACATGAAAATGAGAAAAAAGTGCAGTTTTTCCTTTTTCTCTCTTGTTGCTTTGACTACTTTCTATTATTTATTAGGAGTTTAGACAACTTAGTGACTGTTTTGCAGGCACTTTTTTCTGAGTAGTGGAGAGATTGTAGCCTTTATGGGATGATGAATGAGTTGTGGGTCTTCTCCTATGGAGTCTCCACATATTCCTGTGGACAACCTTTTGCTATAAAGTACTTTCTGCAATGGCAGTTACTGCTCAAAACATTCTCTATGTGTGCTGTGTCCTGAACACATACAGCCTTTGTTCTTGAAAGGAGAGTTCTCAGAAGAAGAGCTGGAGGTTGGGAATCTCCGCATTCTTTAGTTCCATGGTGTTGCCACCAGATGGTTGCCTCAGTGAAACCTGTGCTGCTGGCCATATGTGGATTCCAAATCTTTGTGGACTTACTCATTAATTTCTCTGGTGTCTTGACCGATTTGTTTCACTACAACTTTTTTCTGTGCTGCTTATAACTTTTGTGAATTTTAAATGTTATTTAATACTAAATTTGGTAAACATCTCCTGGTATTGATGTTCTGCAACCTGATGGGTCTGTAAGGGATGAAAGTTATGAAATAGGACTGTTCTTGCATGGCCACTTGTGGCCTTCATTGACACAGAAATAACTCAAGCTGGTGTACTGCAGTGCCTGGGGAGAACATGATGACAAGTGAGATGAAAGTGGTGTCTGATCTGTTGTAGCAAATGGCTTCAAGTCAATTATACTGTATTTCTTGTCTGATAAGGCTTGCTTGTAGCACAAGCCGGTGAATCTAGTGTCCTTGTCTCAAAAAGGTTAGTGAGATTGGAATGAGTCAGGTGTCCTAGTCCTGGCAGGATTTAAGTTATGCTGAATTTTTATCAGACTAAATGAGTTTCTGATGATATGGCCTGCTTAAAACACTTTTATGAAAAGGTCTGCAAGCTAATTTTACTGGATATTAATCTTAGTGATGTGTTTTAGGAATTACATTTTAATGCCTCTAATTACTTTTAAGGAAGTTTGAAGTGTATACGCTGTGACTGGTAAAAAAACCCATGAGAAATCTCATTTTCTTTTATACAGACTGCATCAAAATCAAAGATGAAGAAGAAAACAACTAAAACCCAAGAAGCCAAAAAAATTTTGAAGAAGAAATTTAAAGTTAACACAAAAATAGTCTTTACAGAAGATGGAGAGGTAAGATCAATTAAAAATAACTGTATTTTGGTGGGAACTGAATTTGTAGTTTCTATAAAGTCAAAAATATACTGTTAAGTCAAAAATATACGTTGTATCTTTATAAAAAGATAAGCTTTTCAAAACGATATGTTTTTTGTAATTGGCTTAAATTTTGCACAAGTTTTTAAATTTTGCACAAGCTTCCATTTAGAATTCAGTTCCTTCAGGAAAAAGAGGAATGTTGAGCAATGACCTCTTTTCCTCTTTGTGTGTGTAAGATACTTGTATAAGTGCTGTAAGTGGATGTACAGAACCGTATCTCTTTTCTGCCTATCACCTTCAATTTCAGGTGGAACCAAGAGCTTTTTTTTTCCTTACAGAAATGTAAAACAATTTTCCTGTAGCTATTTGCTAAAACTCCCCCAGGTATTCATTTAATGTACCGGAATTAAAAGAAGTCTCTGTTTTCTTTTTCCAGCATTCAGTATTTCTAGATTAAAAGTTTTGTTAGTAAGGCTAAGGAAGTACCAAATTTTGAACTACTGGTGCTGATGTAGCAGTGCCTGGAAATTTGCTAGTTATTTAATTGGGTCTTTTAATAGACCCTGGGAAAATGTATTGATTTGATACTGAAAGGAACTTTTGTGGATGTTACTCCCTCTAGGGTTTTCCTGTGTCGATAACCTCACTAGCGAGTATCCATGCTCCATAAACTTTTCTAACATTTGATTTCACAGCTTCAGATGCTGTGTATGTTGTTTTTTTCATTTCCAGCATTAAGATAAAAAATAATGTCTCTTTTTCTTATTCTACTGTAGAATAATTTCAGTAAGTCGTAACCTGAAAGAGAGGTCATTTTCACTAGTATATAATTGGCTTTTGTGACTAAATAAAATAAAGCATTTTAGATTGTAGGTGAAGGGAGTGTAGCCATATACATAATTACTGACATTAGATAGAATTTAAAAGGTTTTCGAGGTTGCCCAGTTGACTGGAAATTATAACTTCAGATATTTTTAGATATGCAGAAGCTGTTGTCTCATCTTAAAATTCATATGCAAATGTTTTATGTATCTGTGCAATGAAGCAAAAAGGAGTAGGGATGGAGGAATTAAAATGACCACAAAGATTATAGTTTGAAAACCAGCACAATAGAAAAGGGGTGACTTACTTAAGGAAACAAAAGTATGGCATCTATTGATATTGTTCTAGCTTTTTTTTTTTTTCTGAGCTGTGTAAAACTGTGTTTGAAATTTTACTGTTTTATTCCACATACTTTTCTTCCATAAAATAAAAGTGCTTTAAGAAATATATCTTTCTGGAAAATACAACTACACAAACTCAATTTTGTGAAAGGAAGTGGAAACAGTAGTTTGGGTTTGTCAGTACCTGGTAAATAACACCCTGTGTGCATTGGGGAGTCCTAAATATGTTTGGTTTTGCATTTGTGCTGAAAGGAATTCTATATTTTCTGCCACACAGTTTCTTTTTAAGAGTTACTACCCTACCAATCCTTAAGCAAGAACGATTTTGCATAGACTATCCCTCGGAAATGTGTGGTCAAGGTATAAGCTATTAGGTCACAAGATAGATGGGGGTATTTTGCTTAATGTGTAATCTTTATCTTAACTTCAGTGTTTCAGATATTTAAGGGAAGCTGGATGTGTTCAGTACGTCATCCATCAAACATTTAATCAGCATGAATCATCAAACATTTCCAATATAATTTTCTTTCAAAAATCAAAAAAACCCTTCATGTTCTCCTTGCTTTCTACAAAACATGAACCTGCAGTCGTTTTTTTTTTTTTTTTTTGTGTATGGTGATAAAGGCTTACCTCATTTTTGTCTCGGTTAATATGTTGGAATATCAGTTGTTTACATGAAAGGTACTGTTTGGATTTACTTCTGTTCTTTGTGGTTGATGCATTTCGGAGAGTTATTTCTTGAAAGAAGACGTATTTTTTCTCCCAAAACAACTAGCAGGATTAGAAATTATTTGCTCCATTCAGCAAAGAGAGAAAATTAGGGGAAAAGTTAATGTGAGTCCATTAAACAGTAATGTGATATAGTGGAGACACTATTTTCAAATACCAATTTTGGACTGACTGTGATTTTGCATGAGGTATCTGAGTTTCTGTTGTCCAAAAGTTTTGTTACTCTGTTTGTTTTGCAAATGGCCTTTTTATTTAATCTAGAAAAATAATGTATTGCAATATTAAGGGCATAAAAAATGTGATGTGGAAAAAAAAAATTATTCTAACCATTATTTTTCTTGTTGACACGTCTAATTCAGTTAGTGCAGCAGTGGCCACCTGTGCAGAAATCCAGTTTGGCAAAAGCAGATGAGGAAGATGATGCCACCGGTATCAACTTAGATAAAGCAAAAGAGATACTGCGTGAAGAAGACAAATTTGACAAAGAAGAATACAGGAAGAAAGTGAAGGAAAAACATAGGGTAAGTTGATTTTTACCTCAGTTACTGAAGTGCAGAAATACTGTGCTGTGGCTTTCTCAATGTGGAAAAATACTTAAATACATTGTAAAATAAGTGTCGTACAAGTTCGTTTAAATTCATCGGGTTTTTTCAGGACTACATTCCACACAGGAAGACTGTTTTGATGTAAGTAGCTGGGTGGCACAAAGCCTTATTCAATAGTAGTTGTTGGCAAGAGTGAGGTTTTATTTAAAACTTTAAAATCTGTTAGAAGTTTAGTGGGAGTATCTTTTTTTTAAAGTAGTGTTCAGTGAAAGGATTTGTTTCACAAAAAGAAAGTATTGTTTGGTGTATGTGCTCTAACAAATGCTGAAAGTGAAAGAGTGTCTCTGAAATGTGTCAGATTACCACTTGCCCAACATTCAGTATTACATTTCAGCTAGGCAAAAGTGCTGACTTTTTAAATTGGTTTTATTAGGGCTATCAGAATTTATTTAGTGAATTACTCAAATAATGTCATATAATTTTAGCTGTAACTTGAAGACATTATTATCTGCAGTCTGACTTCTCTCTGACATTTAAAAACCTTTAAGTTGCAGGACATAAGTTTTCAAAATTCCTTCTGTATTATTTATTATGGACCAAAGTAGAGTTTTCTGACCTTGCTGTGTAGCTGTCATGTGGACCACAGCTGTATGTCTTCAAGTTCAGGGATCATTCCCTTAGCCCTTGTGAGATGGGTATGGGATTCTCCACAGAGATAAATGTGAGATCCCAGGACTATATTTTCTAAATTGATTTTTGAAACATGCTAAATTTATTAAAGTTATTACATAAATTGATTAGCAGACCACTAGAGAGAAATGTGTTTTTGTTCAGACCGAACATAGAAGTCTGGTACATGGTTAGGTACATCAGTAATCAAAAAGTCCCTTGAAGCTGGAAGTGTGTGCTAATACCTGAAGTCTCTACATTGGCTTTAAAGTGGCGACTTAAAATAACAAAATAATTTACAGAACGCTATAAAAGCAGATATGATTTCGTCCAGCTTCTTTATATCTTGCACATGGGTTCAGATTGTAATTTAAATTGTGAGTGGATGTAGAAAAGGCAGTGTTTTTTTATAAAGCTTGTAATTTTATAGGTAATTTTCAGTTGAGAATCCCTCTCTTATGGTTTCTTTAGTATAATCTTGAACATCAGAAATCTCTGAGGAAAAAAAGGGAACGTCTTAAAATTGAAATTTGCACAAAATAGTTTTTTTATTTTGGTGAATGTGGCCTGTAAGCTTAATGTGAACTTTCCTTGTGAAATTGTTTCTGATGAAGAACAAAACTATTCAGAAAGTACGCACAGGCCATTGCTTTTAAATCCATTTGTGAATGTCATTTAAATGATCACAGTTTTCCGTATGATCAGAAAAATGTTTTGGTGCATTCATTAGATGCTTGGATAAGATGAGTTGTGTGTTGCAGTGCCTTAAGGCTTGTGGCAACTTGCAAAGCATCTACACTATAATTAGGTTTCCTTCATGAGTCTCACATTTTGTTATCCTCTCCTTCCTCTGCAAATGTGGAGAAATTGAAAATCAGATGGATAAAAATAAATAAAAATCTGAGGTATAATTGTGGTGTAATTAATGCTTATTGAAGTTTTGGAAACAAAGTAAATGTTAGTAGTTGAGCGTGAAGAAAGGACAGTGACACTGATCAAGATGATGTGAAAAGAATTCTGCATTAATGGCTGTTTAATGACAGCCCAGCAAGAGGCACAGATTTGAGCTTCTTTGAAATGTGAAAAATGTTATAAACAACAATAAAGGGAGAAGTGAACAAACATTCAGAACATGTTTTTGCACTCCGTTTTTCAGGTTTACAACTGAAAGTGCAGTTGTTAAGAGGAAAACAGTGTCAGAGAGGGATTCGTCTCACTTTTTAATAACCTCTTTCTCTGTACTAACTCCAGTTCAGACACATGCCCATTGGTGCTGAAGGAAAAGTGAATAGCAGCTTTACTTCTTATGTGGCTTTCCCACAAAGATATGCTGTGAATGTCAGATTGTCAATATAAGATGGCTAGAAGGTTTTTTTTTTTGTTGTGGGTTTTTTTTTCCTTTGTTTTTTTTTGTTTGTTTTGGTTTTTGTTGGGTTTTTTTTTGTTGTTTTGTTTTTTTAAATTTTATTTTATTTGGGCAATATTAGTAGCAAACAAGCTGAGACTGTCTACATGGGCCTGATACTGCAAGGTGCAGTAGTTTCTTACCTTCCTGGGAGATATTAAACAAGGGTGTTTACAGAGGTATGGCTCAGACTTTAGATGACAGGGAGGGGGCATTCAGAAGATCCTGCACTGTAAGCATTGTACAAGTCTGTATTTTAAATGTAATATATACTTTGCATTTTTGAGACTCCTTGCAGAATCTTCCAGTGATACTGATGTTGGGGGGAGGAACCCGGATATATTTTGTGGCTCCTTGTGTAATGGTCCTGATTTGTGCTGTGTGAAGTTTGCAGTTATGTGCTCTCGTAGTTTTGCTTATGCTGTTCTTAATTCAGTAGAAAATAAAGAACGATTTTAGAAACTATTGAAATGCAATACTTCTGTTTGGTTTGTCTCCTGTGCCCTAAATGCATTTGTTAGTGGCAGAGTGGATGGTTTTAATAAGGAGGGTGCACTGTGAGGCTTCACCCTTTGTGTTTTGCTCTCCCAAATATTTTTACTTAATTAACTGTTTCCAAGGCCAAAAGAGGAAATTCTTGATACCAGACTTTATGTGAAGACTATCATAAAATAAGTAACTTTCAGTTTCAGGAAGAATGTTCTTACCCTACTGAATTTATTCAATAACTTTCTAATTAAAATTCATTTTTGAAAATGGAAGATTGCAGACTGGTAAGGGAAACCAAATCCCTTGGCTTTGAACTCAGGAGGTTTCTTCCACAGGCCAGTTTAATGAAGCGTGCTGCTGTTCCAGCTTGCAGACTGAGTCTTGCAAGGCTGTGCATGTATTGCATGAATGGGACTCACAATACATGTGTGGATATCCACAGAGTCAAGAGAGGCAGAAAAGAGAAACACAGGCAGCACTCACATAAACATGGACAGTGCAGGCGGCACAAACTTAGCTCTTCTTGTTGGCTGATCAGTGCTCATGTTTACTAGCAGAACTGTCAAGATCCTCGCTCCTTTGATTGATAACCACACTCACCAATTCCGTAAATAGTGGAGTGGGCCCTAAATGTGTCTGATTTCATGCTCACATCATAGGGCCCTTATGCAGTTGCTGACCTTGACCTTGGGTTTTTCCATATGCTGCTCTTTCTGCATGGTCTCATAGTGCCTTTCAAAGATTCCATTTTAAGTTTGCATTTTTTCCATGAGGCTGATAAACATAGATAACCTGATTTCTCTTTTTCTTATCAGTTACAAAGTTCTGTGTGGACCTTCTCAAGGCTGTGCACGTGTGGTTCCATTAGTGTTCATCTGTCAGTGACTTATGAGTTCACATCTCTCGTTGCTGTCTGCCTTACTGCTCATTAGGGTTGGGGATTTTGTATTAATTTTATTACCTTTTCTCCTTCTTGTCTTTATCTCACTCTTAACAGGATATAATTACAAACCACATTTTTACATTCAAAGTATCCCTACCACCCTCGTAGAATTAAACATGGGGTTCAAAAGAAGCATTTTCTGATCATTTTTGCATCAGTATATACGGGGTAGAGTAGGAGAGAGACTATAACTTTATTAATTTCATATTAGTTCACATACAGTTCTTTAGAATCTGGAAAAGATCCTCCAGGAAAGAATGATGAAGTTGCAATACTAGCAATGATATAACAGCCTCAGTACTAAGTTTAGAGCTGATATTTAAAAAGCATGAAGGTCCAGGGGCATTAATGAAAAGAAAAGGTACTATACATCTATACAAGATATCAGGCATGCTTGAAGAGGGTACTTGGAGAACTCTGGTTACCTCACGATGACTTAAGAGCTGTATGAATTCTATTGTTTCAAGGAAAGGTGCACTTGATGTAAGAAGTTGTAAAAAGAGACATAAGTTTACTTATCAATGAAGACCATTTTTCCTTTACAACCCGCAGCTGGCCAAAGTCAGTCAGACTTTGAGTTTATTTTTAAGAGCAGTAATGCTGGTAATTTTAACTAGCAGGAGAAGAACACTGTGACCAAATCAGTAAAGATGTCAGCTGATATTTATAGTGGATTATTTTTCCTTTATGTATCTTGTGTCACACTGCATTCCTTGGGGTTTACTTTCTGGTGTAATGCTGTAGTCTTTATCTCTGTCTGACCTCTGGCTCCTGCCACAATCCTCCCTCTATGCCTTGGCTGAGCAACACCATGGTTGGCTGAACCATTGCCCAGATGGGAAAGCTCTGAAGGAGAGCACCCTGTGACTTATGCCTTCCTTTGGCAGCCCCATTCCAACCGGAGTTCTAGGCTCCACCTCGCTCCCAATCCTGCTTTTGCAAGTGATTTCTGTTGATGACAGGGTAGTTATGATTTAAACATGTTTGATTTATAGTTTTATAAAATCATACCAAAAGTACTTGTAATGTGTTTTATTAAATCATTGAATAACCATATACCATGTTCAAGAAACAGAAAAGACCCCAGGGGTTTTCTTTATTTTATAAAATCATTGCTTCTGATTAAAAAAAAAAATCAGAGTAATAAAAAGAAAAATAAATGCTTTATAATACAAACCATTCAGTATGCTGGAAGATAAATGCTCCAATGCAAACTAGTATTTGTAGTTTGAAATCAGTCATTAAATTAATTCTGAACAGAGTTTGCATTATATATCAAAGGAGATAATCTGAATGGGGAAAAAAATCTGGTGCTGTATTATGCTCTTTATTAAGTAAAGCATTTAAATAGTCCTGCACTTTGAGGTGGAATTTGTCAGATTTCAGTGTAACTGTACAGTTGGCTTACTGTGGTGCCGAGTGAGGATGATAAAATTCTATCACATAAAGAGTGTGCCAGTGTAGGAGCAAAATATAAAGGGAAGGAGGTTGCTGCTGAGAGGAGGGTTTAGCTGAATGGCAAAGAAAAGTATAGATGGTGAAATGTGTAAAATAAATCAAGAGAGTATTAATTACTTTGTTAGGAAGCCTATCTGAGCCGTTTCATAGCTTTTGTGTGTAGGCAGTGCTGTTGTTATGCTCCAAATGCAGAGCTATTAAGATAAGGGGGATGGACACTTAGAAGTGCATTGACAGGCATTCCATTTCAGCCTTAGGAGCAATATCCATTTGGTCTTGCTGTGCTGCTGGTGGAGGCAAGGGTTTGCTTGTTGTTTGCTATCTTTCCAGCAGCTGGGTGAATTACACTTATAGCTTGAAGTGCTCTTGAATGTTTTCTAAGAGTTTTGAAGTGAAATCAGAGTTCTTTGCCTGATCTTATTGATGTGAAAAATAAGAAAATGAGATAACTGTGAGTGCGTTGTTTGTGTACAGCCTAATCAGATGAACACCAGGAAAACGCAGCTGTGGGTGGAGGATTGAGTAGTGCAGACTTAACCTTAAAGTGAGCCTTTACCAGCCTTAGTGCTGTAAAGGAGCTTCCATACCAGGCTGATTGTCCTGGCAGAGGATGTAATGGAACAACTGTCCAAAATGCTGACTTCTACATGTCAGGGCTCTTAGAGGCAGCCTTGGTTTGCTCGCTGAGGACCTGGGTGCTGCTGGGTACCTGTATCCGCGTGAGCAGACACAGGGATAGGTGCAGGGTTTTTCTGCCCACTCTTAGACCTGGTGTATGAGAGCTGGATGTTTCCTTACAACTGGCTGCACAGGAATCTGTGACCTGTCTAGATAATGAATTTTCCACTATTAAATTGTATCATCCCTTCAAAACCAAAAGCAGCCACAAAATCAGATGGGGTGTGTCTTCACTGGCCTTATTCCTCTACTTTTGTCTAGAAAATATTTGCATGTTTTGCAGTGCAACTTCCACTGATTTTGTAATTAAGATTTTACTTCACATCTTTAAATGTTACCTTTAAATAGAGTTAACTAATTAACATGATATAATTCTGTCGAAATTGTATTTTGAGTTGAAGTAGTATTACCTTTACTTCTGACTGTATGTGTTGCTGTACGTGTATATAGGGTGGAATGGAAGGGTCTGTGAATTCATTTCAAAGAATCCCTTTAATTTCTCCAGGTTCAATCTCACCACTCTCACAGTAAAGAATTTCTTCATAATATCTAATCTAAACCTACTCTCTTTCATTTTAAAACCATTCCCTCTTGTCCTGCCACTTGTTAAACGTTCTCTTCCAGCTCTGTTACTGAAAGGACGCAATTAGATCTCTCCAGAGCCTTCTGTTCTCCAGACTGAACAACCCCAACTCTCTCAGTCTGTCTTCATAGGAGAGATGCTCCATCCCTCTAATCATCTTGGTGGCCTCCTCTGGACTTGCTCCAACTGGTCCTCATCCCTCCTGTCCTCGGGGCCCCAGATCTGGACACAGCACTCCAGGTGGGGTCTCACAAGGGCAGAGTAGAGGGGCAGAATCCCCTCCCTCAACCTGCTGGCCACTGCTTTTGATGCAGTCCAGGATATAATTGGCTTTCACGGCTGTGAGCACACACAGCCAGCTCATGTCCAGCCTCTTGTCCCCATATATATGTTTAAATTAAATGGACTACTTATCAACTTAAAAAAAAAAATTCTATCCTTAAAACATATTCAGTATATTCAGATCTAAATGAGAAAGTAATAATTATCAGTTTTGTCCACTGGTTTCCTGTGTTGGTTTTGTTCTATGTCCTTTTAAGAGTCCATTTCTCCTAGCTTCTGTTTTCCTCATTTAAATGAAAATAACCTTTTTTCCAGCTGCCTTTAAGACTTTTTTCAGTGCTTGTTTAATGTTCAAGATTGTGCCTGTGCTGTTTTTCATGTTCTTTTGATACCACACTCTTCCTCTGTTGTCTTAAATAGGTCATTACTAGACCTGTGTGTTTCAGTTTTTCTGCCTATTAAGTAAACATCAACTCTACAAATTAAGTTTACATTGTTATGTTTATATTGTTTGTTGCTTGAAGAGATTGTTTTATAGACTTATGAAACCAAATGTTAAGAGATTTAAAAAAACCCACACAAACCAAACACAAAATAATCAAAAAGCTTTGCCTTTTTTCCCTGAAGGTATTAAGATTTGTTTCTTTAATAGTAACCAATTTTGTACTTACTTTATAGTTTTAAAGTAATGTTCAAAGAAATGCTAATAAGTTGATTCCATTTTATCTTTTGGTTGGAAATGTTGGTAAGTTTTGGTGGTTGGAGCAGTACTTGCATGTAGATGGCTCGGTAATCTCTGTAACAAGAGAAACACTAAACTTCACAGCAATATAGATGTAGTAATAGCCATGAGCATGTAAACAGCACAAACTTGGTGTGAAATCTGACAGAATTCAAAAGTGGGAAACCACAGTGATATTTATTAGATCAATTTTCAGAGCACATTTGTATGTTAAAATTTGGGTGTAAACCAGCTCTTGGCTACAACAATGCCAATATATGAGAGCTGATACGAACTTTTGAACAGCTCTTTGTGTATTTTCTGCAGCACAGTTCACTGACCTTAACTGTGTCCCTCTAAAATAACAAGAGAGGATGGAATACCAAGAAATGGTATCAGGTACTGATATCAACTAAGATGTGTTTGCAAATGACAGCCAGATGTTTCCAGGCAATAGAGCAATTTGTTCCAGACCTTAACCACCAGTAAAGATCTGTTGTGTGGTAGACCATTACCTCAGCTGTTAAATAGAAAAGGTTTGTAGCTCCAAATTATGTCATCGATATGTAAAGGAACAGTTATTAAAAACCTCGTGTTAAAACGTTTGATCAAAATCTGCAGGAGTTCTTGAGTATTTAAATAAAAAGCCTTCAGAGGACTCAGATGAGAATGAAATACAGGAAATAGATTTGCCACAGGCTTTTTTAATGCTCTTGGGGCTAAATATGCTATAAGATGCATTAGTTGTATAGAGTGAAACTATTATTTGCCTTTAAGTAAGGAAATAGAAGAGGTCAGTGAAATTTCAGGGAAAATGGAAAAACTGAAGCATGTCACCAACTAAAAAATTTATTTAATGTAAATCTGGACAGTCATGACCTGTTCACAAATTCATTAAAAGAAAGAGACTTTAATTGTCTATATTGTTTACAAATTAAAAAGCTGAAAGAAAAGTTACTGTATGAAACAAAGCTGTTCATAATACATGGAAATAAGCTCTAATTTTTTAAAATATTTCAGTAAACCCTCTGGACAAAGTAAAATGAACTTAATCAATTGTAGAAAGAAGAGAGTCAAAGGAAGAGGGTATTTCCTTTGAGAGGAAAAAACTTTCACCTTTCAAAATTGCTGTACTTTATTTTTTATAACTAAAAACTTGGCTTCTAAATTGTCTATTTATGCTTCTTTCACATATTCACATCGAGCTCACAGTACGTGAGCTCTGCCAACTACAGAGAGCTGCCATGGTACTACTCATTATTTTTTTGTCTCGAGTTGAGAACACGGAATGTAAATGTTAGATTATTTAAGTGTGTTGGAGTCTTTGGAATCCTAAGGAGAAGTAAAATGGGTATGAGTTTTTCCTTTAAAACTCAACAGTGAAAGGAAGAGGAAATTGAGTGTGAAAAGAGGCTAGTGGCAGACTTCTTAACTTCACAGTTAAGAGCAGTGAGTAGTTTTCTGTATATTAAACATTGCTCTAGACGCAGGGCTGGTACCCTTGAGACCGCGGGTTCGATTCCCGGTCAGGGACCTCCCCGGGCAAGATGGTGCTCGTT
>JAWWES010000001.1:41936725-41989686 GCA_035583135.1 Lophotriccus pileatus
GCAGGCTCGAAGGCCTTATCTGCATATGCGGGTAAGGACCTTCCCCGGCTCTTCGTTCGCGAAGGCGGGCCATTATTTATTATATTATTATAAACATTGCTCTATTCATGGTTTTGGCTCCTGTTAGGCAGAGCTAGTTCTGTTGTCAGTTCTAGTGAAGGAAAGGTACCAGGTTTCAATAACTGTAACTCTTTAAAGCCAAATGATTTAGCCACATTACATAATGATGACTAAAAATTTTCACCCCTTTGATTACTGAGGTTATAACCATCCTTGTTAACTAGGTGTGTAAGCAAGGAGGAAAAAAGACAATTTGCAGTAAATTTTAAAAGCTGACCAAGAAGGTCTCTGAGTTGTGTAATACCATTAATGAAAAACTCTATGTCAGGAATATAATACTGACCGGTGTGGGTTTGTGGAAAGTAGTTGTGTAGTGAATTGTGTTTATTTTTTTTTATGAGAGCAGGATCTGGTTTGGAAATACAGCTGCTGAATACATTGAAATTTCTACAAGGCTTTTTACTTAAGTGTTTGATTAGCAAATTAACATGGCACAAATTAAAAAAACCCTCAATAATTGGAACATCCCAAGCTAGTGGCTTCTGATTAAGTAGATGTTTCTTGTGGGCCCATTGGGAAGTGTATTATTTCAAGGTTTTTTTAGTGACACGAAGAAAGCTTTTGTGTTAAGTTAGGCTCAGACAAACAAAACTGTGTTGTAAGATAAGCAGAAATGCAATCTTCTAGGAAGAAGAAATTTAGAAATAGAATTTTAGGGCTGAGAGCCCTTTCCTTAGAGATATAGACCTTGAAAAAGATTTGGATGATGTGATAGTTGATCAAGTCAACATGAATTATTGCAGTGGGATTTTTCTGACAGAATCGAAGGGGCTGACAGAATTATTGAATATACAAACAGAAGTGTCTGTTCCTGAAATATTTAGGAAAACAGACCTATATGCTGAGAGACATCTGGAGTTGATTTTCTTCACCTTGTGAAAGAGAAAGACATGATGAGCATGTGCCTACATAAGGATCTAAACTTCGATAGCAGGGATTCCTTTAAAACTGGTTAAAGCTGACCCTGCTGTGAGCAGGAGGCTGGACCAGAGACCCCCTGATGTTCTTCCCAGTCAGAACAATCCTATGACCCTGTGCATGCCCAGCGTCATTTGGAGTATATTAGTGTGGAACAGCAGAAGCAGGCCTGATTAGGATACTCTGAAATACACTCCTAACTCCAACTCAGTGCCAATGTACAGGCACCCTCTGCAAAATCTGCTTTTCTTTTTCATTGACAAGGCACAAAATCCTCTCTCTCCCTCTTTGGGGAGGAAAAAAAAAAAAAAGAGAAAAAAAGGTCTTGACAGCATCTCCTGCTGATTGCTTCCTGTCTTGTTTTTCTCTTGTGCTCTGATTTCAGTCTCTGCACCTATTAACTTTAGAATCTTTCTGTGTCTTTACTATTCTTTAGAGACTGAAGTATATTATCCTGTCTGGCGTACTTTCCTGTGTCCTTATGTCAATCTTCTGCTTTCATAGCTGTCTTCTTAGTGCTGTGTTATAAATCCCTTGAGCAGGAACTTTGACTGCTGCTGTATTTGCCTAAGCCCATAGCTATAGTTAAGACACTGACTTTTCATACACCATAGAATTTTCTGTTCAAAATTTTCTGGACTGTCCAAGTCAAAAGCTGTTTTATCCTGCTTTGTAACAGCTGGTGTTAACAGTGTTATTTTCTGTTAATTTCTGACGCTGTTCTCCCTCAGTTTTTTCAGTGGTTACATTTGAGAATGATCAAGGTTTTAGCAGAAAAAAGGAGAGAACCCTGATAGTAACCCCAAAGAGTGGAGAATGTGCAACTAAAACATTTTAAGTGGAAAACTTAAATAAGAAAATTAGAAAAGCATAAGTAAAAATGATGAGAAATGAATCCAGATTTGACTTGGAAGAGAAGGAATCATAAAATGGATGACCATCTTATGACCAAGATGTATAAGTCTAGTTCATTCGAGAGACTTCCTGTGGAGCATTCAGTGCTTGGTCCTGGTGGCTTTTTTTTGCCCCATATGATGCCCTTGTGGCCTTAAATGTAATTATTATTTTTTATTGCTTTTTCATACTTTAGTAAATCTGAAGTAATAACTCAGCTGTGTTGTATCTGTCTACAGTGGCAGGGTTTTTGTTCTGTTTCATAGCATGCATGAAAAGACCCTGGCAGGTAACTGTGAGTGTATTGAGATGTTTGTACCAGGTAGCTTTGCACACAGCACTGGGGGGCTGTTTCATTTTGATTTGGAGAGAAGAGGTTGACTTACTTAGAAAGGGACTTTAAAAATAAGCTAACACTTCTGTAGTTTGGGCAACTGGGAGAAAAAAAATGGCATGTGCCCAAAAAAATGTCTCAACCCCCCCTGATTTTAGACAGCTATTTAGAAGATCTTGGTGGCTGCGTTCTCCTTTCCCC
Source organism: Lophotriccus pileatus (assembly GCA_035583135.1). Lineage (NCBI taxonomy): Eukaryota > Metazoa > Chordata > Aves > Passeriformes > Tyrannidae > Lophotriccus > Lophotriccus pileatus. Next base: position 41,939,193 of record JAWWES010000001.1, read on the forward strand.
AGGTCTGCACTCAAACACTGCTTTTCCAAACAGCTTCGTGGGGTACTTACCCTTGTGTTTTGGCAGCATTGCTGTGATGAAATGGCACCAGGGCTGCTTAAGCTGTAACTTTCTCATTACTCCCACGAGTCAGCTGAAATGTGGCTGGTCTTCAGCCTTCTCTATGCTGAGATGTTGTCTCTGGACTGATATTAATGTCTTCTATTATATGGACTCTAAATGTGCTGATGCCAGGAATGGCCTATATTGCTCAAAGAAACTTAGTTGTATTCCAGAAAGATTTTTGTCCTAGCATCAAAGAGTTTCAATACTCATGTCATCAGCATCACTAAGACAAAAAAAAAAAAAAAAAAAAAAAGGAGCAGTGTGCTTTTCCAGAGGACATGTGCTCTCCCCTGAATCTCTGTGCTTTTCCTGTGAAATAAACAACTTAAAGGATGTTCAGTTGGAACAACCTGACAGAGTCTAAATTAGACCTAATACCTCAGTTGGATTAAAGATAAACAAAAGAAGCAGCAATAAATGTAATTTGAATTAAATAGCTTGGCCACTTCTGTATGTCACAGATATGGCAGGCAGCTTTGAATGAGTTTTATCATTGTGTTTAGCTCATTTTCCCATAGCAGAATCTCTTTGGTGGAGGGAACTTTGTTGTCGTTTCTGAATCGATGCAATTACTAAGCAAATGCTTTTGTAGAGTGTTTGTTAGTAATGGAGATGTTTTAGCTTTCAATCCCCAGTCGATTTAGCCATTCTGAAGTTATAATTTTTTTTTGTTTTCTTTGTTACATGAATTTGATTTCATATTATGTTGCTGAGAAATAAGAAAAGTTGGATCTCTTGGTGCCATTTTAACTACCTTATTTTACAGACAAATACTAAATTTATTAAATTAACTTAGCTGCGTTATTCCTTTAAGATTAACAAATCTTGGTAAAGATAAAATACGAGTTTGAGTCATTCTTGTTGTTTTATTAGTTTCTTTAAGAGCAAGAAGAATTAATAATATCTCAATCAGATCTTTTTTTTAATTGTTTTTCATCAGTAACATGTAGGGTGAATACCATCAGTTTAACATGTAGTTATTAAAAATATCTAGATGGCTCAACTTTAATCTTAAAAGATTGAAAGAAAAAAAACAACAACAGAGGAGCTTGCTTTAAAACTGTGCACCTTGTTTGTTTTAGGAGAAGAGGCTAAAAGAAAAAGCAGCAAGGAGAGAAGCCAGGAATCAGAACGCACAGGTAAGAATTCTTGTTTTGATCAAGCTACTGGTTGTGGGTTTGAAAGGATTTTTAAATTACTTAATTCCTTTGTTTAAGGAATTAGTTGTGGTTAATGCCTCTTTAAAGGCATTGCTTGTCTTTTTTTACTCCTTTGCTCTGATGTGATTGTCATAACTTGCTGTGGAGGGATACTAAGAAAGCACGGATGTATGTGTTTTGTATGGAAACCTTTTGGAATTTTAGCCTCTTTATTCTGTGTATCAAGTAAGTTGCAATTTCAGCTGTAGTGCTGATGCCATTATTTTCTCTGAATACTTGGTCATGTTTATAAATTACAGGCAGTGACATTATTTTTTTGGTGTGTCAAATCTTACTTAAACCTTTTTCTGCTGAACCTTATATTTAAATAGCAAGTATTTACATTGAAGTTTGTTCCTGCCCTTTGTTACCACAAATCAAACGCTTTTCTATCCTTTTCTTCATATGTTTGTTGCTCAATTACTAAAGGCTGTTCTAGTATTTTATATTGTTTGATTTGCAATAAACTGAGATTTCATTCAGCTGCAGTGATTTTCTGGAATATGGAGAGAGTAACGTGTAATTTCTCACATGCATCTCCTTTTACTACACATGAATACTTACGGTTTGTTTTTGGCAGTTGGCAAATAATCTTACTCCCTTGAGAAAATCGATAATGTTCTTTGTCCGATTTTTGCAAGCTGGCTGTGCTCTGGGACGCTGAAGTATAGGAAGATGTTTCATTGTGTAGCTCTGAGGCAGAAAGTAATTACAGTTTAAGATGAAACGCCTAGTTATACCAAGTTGGAAGTATGATTCTGTCTTCAAAAATGGCCAGCTATGAGTGCTGTTGGCATCGTGACTCCCCAATGAAGCAATAGAAATTTTCTGCCTTTAATTGAATGTATAGAGATACATACTTTTTAATGCATTGAGCAAGCACTTTAGGAAAATTATGGAATGAATAATTAACAAACATCTTAATAGAGGGAGAAAACATTGATCAAATCAGGCTGTGTCACATTTGTAAATGCTGCTTGTTAATTTCGCGTCTTTTTAAAGAATAAAAAAACCCCAATGTCGTGTTATTCTGCAGCTGGAAAAACAAACCCATTTCTTTCAAAAGGATCTGCTTGGTGATGTACATCTCCTATCCTGTTCTTGGCCAGGGAAACGAATCAGTCCTATCGGAAAGTGAATGGAGTTAATCCCTATTAGGGAATGGTCTGTCTTTGTGGGGGACTGTGTGTCCGTGGGTACAGTATGAGTTAAATGTGGAACCTCAACCCCAAAGTTACATAAGATAAACCCACAATTTTGTGCACCTTTGCATCTCTTCTGTGCAACACTTGCACTTAAAAAGCTGATTTAGGAGTCCTGGTCTACTGTGAGATTGGCATATGCTTTCTGTGAGGGTACCAGCTGTGCAAACCTGTTATTGCTTTGACTTCATTTTACTGCTGAGGTGCTTAGCTCACTCTCTGCAAGAAGGTGCCAGCCTCAGGACCTGACACGTCTCCTTGATTAAAAACTGTTGGGCTTTTTCTCCTGTTTAGAGGCTATTTTTGCCAGAATTGTGTGCTGCCGAGTCCTGTCATTTTCAGTGGGGCTCATTTCAGTGAAAATGCTTCCTCTGGGAAAAGCTGCCAGCTTGGACCTGGGCCTTTCATGCCTGGAAGTGGAAGGGAGCAGTAGACAGTAGATAAAGGTGCCAGTTTCTGTCTGCTGGGTGTCTGAGGAATTAATTAAGAACACTGCCTGCTTCACAGAATCTTAGAGATGAAGCCATAGTAGTTGAAACTCTCCATAGTCACTATGTGATACGAAGCTGATATCAAGCAACTCCTATGAGATACCCAGGCAAGGAAAAAAAAAACCACAAAGAAGGAAACAGTAAAACACAGAAATGAACTATTGGAGCTGAAACTAGCTTAGAAAATATATGCTCCCTAAATCAGGAGTTCAAAATTGTTAAGATTTTCACTGGTACTTTCATCATATGGCTTGTGACCCACTTACTCTGCCACACACAACTCCTTTGGCAATAGGGAGAACCAAAAAAAAAAGCAGAAGAGGTATTTTTGGCCATATTAATGCAGTTTAGCATCTGGAAAAAAAGGCTGGATCAATAATTATGTGCAGCCAGTCACTTCAAAGCAGCTGTGGTCATAATTTGTTCTTCCACAGCTATCTGCTTTATTCCCGTTGTCTGTTTTATTAACTGTCTCTCTTGGGTTACAATCTCCTTGGGGTTACAGTATATTGCTTACGATCTTTCAGTAGTACACAGCCCACTGGGTCTGACATGACCAAACCAGCAATTTTTTCCCCCATTCTTAGTATTAAATAATAATTCTTTAGTTATGACTGTTGCATCTCTGCTTGTAGTCCTTGTTGGCCTGTTGTTGATTGTGTCCTGTTGCTGACTGGACAGGCCTGGTATGTTATTCTGAGTGTATGCTGGGCTTTTTTCCAAAATGAAAAGGGAATTTATTTGAAATTAAAATTTTATGTTTTACAGTTTGTTTATTTTCACCATTCAAACCATACATTTTTTGGATTTAATCTTAATTTAATTTTAGATTCTAGGATTGTGATACTTTTAGTTTTAGGATTTTTCTATGTTCATGTATTTCTTGTGCCATTCTTGACATTTTTCATTTACTCTTCCTATAATTTTTTAACTTATGAGCTACCCTTTTTAATAAACACTTTCCTTCAGTTTTATTCCCTGGTATTGTTTTGGGTGTATGGAGAATATCTCAAATTGTTTTATTTCTTTTTCTTTAATTTCCAAGTTTTCATGTCTTGCATGAATGCAGCTTTTTTTTTTTTTGCCTGTGTACCAACAAAAAAGAAAAATCATAGGGGAAAGGGACCTTCTGCATTTTCTTCTGGTGCTGCAGGAGTAACTGCAGAGAAGGTTTTGCTCAGCCTTTGCTGCGCTGGGATGGGGCAGGCTTGCTGCAGCTGGAATTGAATAACCAAATTCTGGCATGCTCTGCTGAATGTGCTTGAGCTAGAGATTAGATGAGTAGGTAGCTGCAGTGTTATTGACTCCACCTTGGATAAATCTCCATGCAATAAATAAGCTGGGTAAGAAGTGAAGGCTCTTAAAGGATGCTTTGGAGAAAGTATTTCTTGGAATTTATAATCATTAATTACATTTTAGTACAAAAGGCTGTGAAAAGAGATAAAAGAAGTTTTTTCTTAATATTCCTATTGAAGAAAAACTGGAAATTTAGGGGTTTGGGGATTTTTTTATTATAAGATATTTAATTGTCTCCCATTTTAGGAGAATTTGAGGAGATATTTACAATTGCAGTGTTTAAGATGAAAGGAGCATATTTTGTCTTCATTCAGTAGTAACAAAATTTCAGTCCTCAGGCCCAGAAACAAATTTTTTTTGCTGTTTACTTGAAGATAGTCTAGAAAAAATTAGGCAGCTATGTAGTTTTTTGACCAACAAATAAAGCATTGAGCAGCATTAGCAGCAACACGGACAGCTGCTCTGAGGAAGGAGCTGGGTGTTACTCGGTGAAGCCAGCCCCTGACCCCAGGCAGGATGTCCCTGCATCCAGCAGTGCTGCACTCCTGGCTTTGCATTTCTTCTTCTAGAATCTGTTACGTACTGATTTCTTAGTCTACATAAAAGGACTTCTAGGTTTCAACCAGCATTTAAAGGTACCTTGCCCTGCAAGCAACTGTTGGCTGGAATGAAGCTGAACAGGGCTGTGTTTCTCCTTTGGTGAGTTTAGTGTTTTGCTATCCTGATGCCCTAGAGCACTACTGGTATGTTAAGAACTATGAAGTAAGGAAGGTTTTGGTTTCTTTTAAAGGTAAATGTTTCTGTAGGAATGGAATTTTCTGGGAGCAGCTAGACAGGTCTCAAGGGTAAGGAAGCTAGACAGGGTGTTCAAGGGTAAGGAAGCAGAGTAGGAGTCAGGAGAAGATGCTGTTCCCTACCTCAGCACTGATGAGCTTTGTGATCCTCAACTATCAGCTCCCAGCATCATGCAAGAAATGATAACTAGCCTCTAAAAGAAGGCATTGGTATCTGCTAGATACAGTTTGGATGCCAAAAACATTGCCAGGAGGTAAAACTTGCTCAGTCATGACAGTTTGGTGCATTGACTCAGGCACAGGCAATCCTGTAGCAGTGTGGTTTGGACACCACACTGGTGTCCAAAGCAAAAAAGAAAAACCTTAGAAAGGGCTGACTAGCAGAGCAGAGGCTGTTTTTCCAAGGTCCATAAGAAAAATGTAGCCTGCTGAAAACTTGGGGAAATCTAGTTTGAAACATATGTCTTACTGAGAGGTTTTTTTCTGTTTTCATTGGACAAAGTTGAGGATGGGTATTTTTATCAATCTGAAAAAATGATTTGTGGAAAAAATCCAAGTGCTCTGTTGTCAGGGGCACTTTTTCATAGGAAATACTGCATAATTGTAGAGCATTAAAAGATTGACAGCAACAGCAGGATAATAAATATGCTTTAGCTTCTCTCATGTCCTCCCTTTATCTCCTGTTCTCTCCCTAATGTATTTTTCTATTCCCACAGGAATTAGTACTTGTGTATGAGATTTTACAAAATATATACTTTATATATACATAATTTAAGATTTTTAGAGTCATAATGAAGTTAGGAATCTTTCTAGTGTTATGAAAGGATTTATGTGACCACGTCTACAAAATGCACGTGGGTGAGCAGGAGGCATATACTTAAAGATATGGCAGATTCAGGCATTGATATTTGCCTTTATCACATCACTATAGCATTCTGTTTTCTGCACTTTGTGCCAACTCTCTGTTGAGATTGTAACCAGGAAAATACTTAAACCCACCATTTTATTTTCATCTCTAGCATCCTCCAGTGATTTGAGATACCCTTGCCAAATGTAACTCAAGAAATATTTGCACTGTGTGGGAAAAATTGAATAAGAACGGGACAGTCAGCTACCTTGGTAGCTGTGGCTAATAATCCACTGGAGAAATATACACTTTAAAATATGATGAAAACTCTGCATCCACTGTGTATCATTCCTGTAGTTATTGGATTTGTATTTCCTGACAGCTCAGCTTCTGCCTTGAATTTTCTCTTCTTTGAGATCTAGCCCATGGCCTAGTGTTTAGGCTGGAGATGCTAGATTCGGTGTGGATGTGAACAATAATTTCAGTGTGTGAAAGAGATTTGCAGGAGTGAAGGAGGAATTTGATCTGCATCTCCCATGAATACTGGTTCCCAAATCCCCTTGATTAGGGTTCATGAAATGCTCTTGGGGAAAGTCTTGGGATGCCCTGAATACTGATGGTTAATGGTGAAAGTGCATTGGTTCTGGATCACCTCTCAAAACCCTTCCATGGATGGGGTTGAGGAGCCATTGCTTTAGTTCTCTGTGATTTCTGGAGCTGGAGCAGGGTTTCAGAGCTAGATCCTTCTGATAGTCTGGAGGATGTAGAGATTCTGGAGTTTGTTTTTCATAGAAGGTTGTGTTGTCCTGATACAGCCTTGGGTCAGGCTACATCTTATCACTGGTGTTTGATAATTGCAAAGGCCTAAAAATTGTTCTTTGTTAGTATTAATTCTTGATTCCGAAAACCACAACAAACAGCAAAAAATGAGGCAATGATACTTCTGTTCACCTGCAAAGTCTTTTGCTATCTCTAGTATGGGAAGCTGAATTTACCACACAAATTTGATCTCTTTGAATAAGTCAAATTTCTTGCTTAAAACAATTTCACTAATCTTGGTTTAGAAGTAGTTCTGGTCTGTTAGCTATTGCGTACTGTATGCATATCCAAAAGCTGTGAGTAGCTTTATTTATTCAGTGCAAGTTTGTGTTTGTAATGTTTTGAATTTCCTTGAAAAGCTCTGTGAATAGATAGAGTAATTTGGGATATCAACAATTTAACCTATTAATTTAGTAATTTTAAACAGGTTTCTCCAGGCAGAATCACAATTTCAAGGTCAAGTTGTTAAATGAATTGCTGATTCTAAACTACTTGTATTTTGAATCAATATATTCTACAATATTTAAATTAATATTTGAAAATTAGTACAATGCGCCTCTATGGAAATGTCATTTATGTTTTGCTTTTTGAAAATACCATGTTGATGATTCCACTTAATGTAACAATTAAATTGCTTTATGTAAAGCTATTATAAGTCTTACCTTTTCTGCAGTTAAGAATTTATATGATTAAACCAGTATTTCTGTGTTGTGACCCCAAACAAGTAGCAAAGAATTATTCTGATGGATTGATTTGCCAATTATGCATGCTTTTATCAACCTTTTCATTGCAGCCACCAGCACACAGAGGATTTTAAATACATTTATCAGATTGACCATTTAAACTATTTGGCCACATTTTTGGTAAAGAGAGAAAATTTTTTTTCCCTCAAAATTTTGGAGTTTTTTCTTATTTTATGGGGTTGCAGTTCTAGGGGAGTTTTTGATGCAAGACATAATAAGGATTTTTAAGAACAGAATAACAGTATTTTTGGTATGGCAGGGAGCACAAAGGTTATTGTCTTACTTGATTGCAAATGATTTTCTTAAATATCTAGGGCAACACTGATGAAAATTCTCCGGTAGACTCCGGAAAACTACCCTGTTTAATTCATTAATCTTTAGGAAACTTTTTGTTTCTATAATGTCCTTGTAAGTTTGATACCATTGGAGCAGAAGCTTTGGAGCCATCTTAGATTTCAACTGCAGAGCTCCAGAGCTTTGAGCATGTTAAAGACCACACAATTTTATTTATTTCAGGATTAATAATATTTTGGCATTTTAAGGGGGAAAAATGCCCTCAGTTTTTTTTATTAATAGCTTAGGCTATGAAATTTGCAAGAGTGCAATTTAAGGTAAGTATGCATTTCACTTGAATTATGTGGTTTCTTCCTCTTGAATTATGTGAGTTTCTAATAATTTATTTGTATCATATAGTTACAAATAACTGTTGATAGTTGTAGAATTGAGGAGTGCTTTGGCAGCATTACCCCCATGCTCTTGAACAGGGCTCAGCAAGTAACTGAGGGGCTACTTCAGTTGCTGCTTCAGCTCTGTCTCTCCTTTGAACAGGAGAGGTATATATTACTCTCCTTCATTTTTCCTCTTTTGCCTGTCTCTGTGGATATTAGGAGCAGGATCCCACCGTCAGGTTCTTCCCTGCATATGGCAGTGTAGTAGAGCACAGGGAAAGCAATTCAAGTGCTCTATTAGTCTTGCACAGGTGCCTTTCTGCGGTTAATGATTAAACCCCAGTTGATAAGGTTATTCTCTTTGAATACACACTTCATCAATTCAGGCAACATATTCTGATTCAATACATGTATCTAGAAAAGCAATAGGTATGCAAGAAACCAGACAAGAACTCTCTGTGCGTTGCAAAGTGCAAGCACGTATATTCAAGGGCAAAGACCTTTCCAGCTGAGCTTCAGATTTCCATTTCAGCACTGATGGAATGTTTTCATTCTAACTGTGTATCACCATGTTCTGTAAACTTAAATAGGGGAAGAAGAGAGCTCTGGGACTTAGTTTGGTGATTACTGTCCATCAATATGGAAGCACTTAATTTTTGAATACTGTCTCTTGTAAATATGGCAAGTGTGCAGTTTAAACATAACTAATCACTACAGTTTGGCTTGAAATTTATATGTAAATTAGTGGCATCATTTCTTATTGGTTTCCAAAATCTCTTGTTCAGTTTCTTCACTGATTTAACAAACCCCTCAACAATCCCTGTGTGAGCAAAACACGAATGATTGCTTTGCTTCTGCCTGGCTCTGGCCAAGGAATAAGAGGCAATAGACAGTGTTGGAGCAGCACTTGTGCCAGTATGAATAAAGCGGGGGGGGGGGGGGGAAAGCTGTTCTAAAGAGTTATAAACCTCTCTTTAGGCATTTTCATCTTAGCAAACAGGCCACTATATGAAGTTCATTATAATGATACTTCACTCGTTTGTCTGCATTATGCTACTAGTCAGTAGTGTCTTCTTAATAATCAGTATTTGAAATTTCTCTCCCTCTAAAGAACAAAATTTAAAGCTCTTACTCCAAGCTTATTTGCTGTGTTCCATACATGTTTAGAGCAACAAGCTGGTTTTTATAAGTGTGGTGTTATTTTTCTCTTTGCCTCATCATAGTCCTTTGATGCCATAATCAACACTGTGCAGAAGAATTCCCTTCTGGAGATCTTTACCCTCTTTTCCGCCTCCGCCCATAATCCTGAAGAAGTGGGAAATCCCAAACAATCCAGACATAATCATCTAAGGCTTGCAGCAGCTTGCACACAGAGCTTTTATTTAGGAAGTGGAAATTCTCTGTGGATTTGTAGGTCTTTTTCTGATCTGTTGAGAAAAGCAGGTGTATTCACATGCCTCAATTCTGTCTGTATAAATGTTATGCAGATGATTCCATTGCATAAATAAGCTGTATCAGATTTTTTTTGGAGTTTGGTTTGTTCTGGTATTATTCTGAGTCACTTCACAGCTTTCCTTACATGTTTGAAACTTTCTTAGGTTATAGACTTCAGATGCAGAAACTCTATTTTGCTTCCTGTCTCAGGTCTTACCTTCTTAAGGATGAGTTAATTGGCTGATGAGCAGGGGTAATCTTTCAGATGTGTTTTGATGATGCTGACATCCTCATGCAGCAAGTAACAGTATTTAGTTTTAAATTAAGCAGTTCTGTTTTCTCAGCACGCCCTGCTGTTTTTATTCTTGGGATGTGTTGCTTGCAGTATTGTGCATAGTCTGCTATAGCTACTCTCAGCAGCTGTAATTGCTACTAGTGATGAAAATTGATCTGTGCAATCAGAAAACCATTAGCTGCATTCTGACTGATAATGCTGAAGTTGCCAACATTTAAAAATTCATCTAAAGGCTTTTTTTTTTCCAGAGTGCTCTAGGATCATGCAGTCACCAAGATTCCAGTGGCTAAATCTTACGTGAGCATTAAAAGAGAATGCAAAAGCTCTTAATGACTCTCTCAAATATATTTTTTCCAGAGAGTTTTTAAGGATTTAGTGTTTTGTCAGTCCTTCTTTTGCCAAATATACTAAATCAGGAGTAATGCAGTACCCCTTGTTTTACCACAGTGTGCAGAGATTATAATAAGTTTTCTGTTCTTTCACACTACCAACTGCATTGTTAAACCAAGGAGTTTGTTAATAGGAAGTGCCAAACTAGTAACTAACACGTGGTTATTCAACAGACTGCATGGGGAATCTGAGAAGTCCATACTTCCCCCAAATGAAGCACAACCTTCTGTTTGGAGTCCATTAGGACTTGGGTTTTTCCATGTTGCCTCCTGCAGCATTACTTTTCCTTAAGACCCAATGTTTCCTTTTGCTCTTATTTTTTTTTCCCTCGGATCTTCTACTATATTTTTTCTGGATTTCTAAGTTTCTTATCTCATGCTGTTTCCTTATCCCCTTTTCTGCTTCTTCTGAGGGAGTTAAATTCAAGATGCTACTTCTTCTGTTTCTACTTTTTGTGTGTGGAGGCTAAGAGCAGAAGCAATGGGGAACAGCAGGTAGAAAGGGAATGGCGTCATCTAGGAGCAAAACTTTGGAAAATGTACTTAGTATTTTTAGGGAAAAGTTTTGCGTCTGGCTTTTTGTTTGTTTTGTTTTCTTCCTTCTGTAAGGTCTCATTTTTCTGATATTCCTTTAGATAAATATATACTGGTAGTATTTTTCTGGGTTGGGCATTCTAGTACTGCGGAATAAACATTTATTTTTCCAGTCGCAGCATTCCACCATTGCTGGGAGAGCTGAAAGAGGTTCAGTCTCTAATTACTCCTTGCACACATTTATCTTCTCACAAGAAATCTTTTAGTAAAAGAACATCAGTAAGGGTTCAAAGCTAATTACTTGTAAACTAAGAAAGCCAGAATTAAAGTTGTCAGTGCTTGTCCCTTGCTGTATAAATATAGTGATGCAGGTGGTTCAGAAATTACTCCCTTCCTGCCTGTCTGCTTGCCTGCACTTTGAGCTGAGACAGGTACTCAACTCAGAGTTTGCTTACTGTGTAGTAAGGAATGAAGGTACATTTTCCAGCTATTCATAGTTTTCATTTGCTTGGTGCATTTCGCTTTGGTGTGAGTGCCATCTGTAAAATAAATAGATAAAAAATCCTTTGACAAACAATAGCTACCATAACTGGGAGCTGGACTGTTGCTAGCATCTTTATTTATAACATTTACTGATTTATTTATTTTTTAATTCCCTCTGTCACATTTTCCCCCTGCCCCCCACGCACTTCTTTGTCTTTTGACAGTATATCCCAGAATACTCAAGTTCTATTCTTTGCTTGCATTTATTCTGCGGAGTTGGATCTAGGAAACCCAAGTTCTTTTCTAAACTAGAAATTATGATACGTAGACTGTCTTTTAAGCTGTGCTATAACTAACATGGACTCACATGATGCCTGGTTGGTTTGATGTTGTGGATTTTTTGTGGTGTGGGTTGTTTTTTTGTTTGCTTTTTAAGTTTCCCCTGGGATGTGTAAATTCAGGGGGCCTCAGTGTACTTATGAATTATGTGCTGTTGTAGTCACCCTCAGCTTAGAAGGGATGCAGTAGAAAGAAGTTAGAAAACATGAGGAAAAACTCAGAAAAGCGTGATGTAAATAGAGAAAGAAGATAAGTGAGGGGAGATACCAAGACGTTTCCCAATCAGCTGAAGTAAGAAAGTACAGCTCTTTATTCTTCACAGGGACAAGTCCCCTAAGTAAAATCATCCTGAAATAAAGCTTATGCTGCCCTTCACGACACAGTTGGGATTTGGCCCAACAAAAGGATTGAGCCAAGTTTCTTCTCTCCCCCGCCCCATGCAGGTGAGAGATTTCTTATTTTACATTTAGGACAGCAATTGAGAAGGGGACCTTATAGTTACAGGGTTTTGTACTTTTCTGGGCTTCTCTTGTCCAGGACTTTCCAGCCATTCTCATTGTGTATAACAAATATAGTCGGCTGACCATTTAGACTAATGAGAGGTCACCAAGTGCCCTTCTGTTTGTGACGTGGGAGAAAAAATAGTCTCATACGTTCAAAAATGGGTTAGTTCACTTTCACGATAGATTGACACTGATCTTCCTCATGCTTTGTGGAAAATACTTTCAAAAAAGTAGAATTGTCTTGTAAAGAGTTTTGCAAAGCAAACAGTTACTACTGCTAGAAAGGTAAGCTAACGGTTCATTAGTAGGGCATTCGTCAGCATGGGATAGGATTAGACTTGGTGTATGCAAGTATATCACTCTCTTCATTCTTGTTGGACAATCTGCCAAGGTGCTAAAATTTTCAACAAGAAAAATTCTGGGTGGTCAAGGGAATGTGATTCATTAATTACAGTTGCAGTCAACTTACATTGATGTGATTTACATGAGCAGCTGTTTAAGGTGAAAGGTCATAAAGATCATTAGGTTTCATAATAAATGGCAATATCAAACAGTCCATTTTCTTTACTCATTCGTGTGATGTTAAAAGTGCCCAATGTTATTAGCATTTTTAATTTCCCATCACCTGGTATTCTAACAGATCACGGATCTACAAAAGTAGTACTAAGGGTCATTGTAACTACTCAAGAGTTTTACTAACATAGGAAATGCATAGAGTTTATGAAATTCATACTTCCCAGATACCTGTGCAGCATAACTGTATGAATAATACCAAAGCTAACCCATGTTCGTTAATATTATGCTCTTTTGATTTAATATTTAAAATTGTTCATGGTCTGTTGTTGTCATATTTAATTTGGAAGAACTGTCAAGTTCACTGACATTTTTTGCATGCCTGGTTAAGACTTGTCACCATTTCTGTGACTTGCTTGTAGAAAGTTTAATTGGAATGAAGTCTAGTTTACCTTGATGAGAAGTTCAAATGGAATAATAATCCCTGAACTGGTTTGACCAGTGAAGTATTAGATGGGCATTAAGATCTGAGCACATGGTAGGAATGAGTGCTGGGAAGTGGGGTGTTCTCAAAGCACTGACTGTAGGTGAATGCATCTTTCCTAGAGTGTAATTTGTCAGACTTCGATCAGAAGATAACTCTATACTCCTTGAGCTTAGATTTTAGTTTCCTGTGCAACAGCAAGGAAAGCTGAATAGGTGGGTTCAATGATTATGTGAATAACACAAATCTGCAGGTGCTGGTTAGTCTTAGTTGTGTCTTATTTTGAGTCACAGGGCTCTGGTCTGACCGGAGTCATGAAGTCCTGGCTAGGCAGTGCAGCTAACTTTAGTATGGTCACAGGATGTTTTTGAAGGGTCAGCAGGAGGAAGAAGATGAGTAGCACTCCATGCTTAGGAGCTTCTTAGCAACACAGTGCTCACAATCATCATGCCAAGCACAAGCATCATAACAAGAAGCATCTCAGTGTCTAAAACTAACAAGGTAGCATATGGGAAGTGGAAAAGGGTGTAATTATTGCTTTGGTTCTTGAAAGCATAGGGACAAAGAAGGACTATGCTAGTGCAAGAGGAAGTTCAAGGAAAATGCGACTGATAGGGAGAGTGGCCTATTGATGGAAAATATGGAAAAGCTGAAGCACTCAACTCCTTTTTTTGTATTGGAGCAAAGTATTCTCACAGACTTCTGGGCATACAAGTATGGTTCAGGAGAAAGAATGAGAGAGCCAATGATGAGAGAGTACAACAGACTGGAGAGCGCTTAGAGAAGTGTAACCTAATTGTGAGAGGTCCACGGATGACTGCAAAGAGACTAATGTTACACCCCTCCCAAGAAGGGCGAGAAGACTTGGGCATATATTGACTGACGGTGGCATATATTGACTGACGGTATTCATCCAGTTCCTTGGAAGATCATGAAGCTTGTCCACTTCCAAGCATGTAAAGGACAAGGACTGTAGAATAATAAGTGTGAGTTTACAACAGGCAAACCGTACTTGACAACCTGATTGCCTTCTGTAATGAAGTGACTGCAAAATGGTTTGTGTGCAGAGTAGTGCATGCAATTTACCTTGACTAAGACTTTTGGTCCTGCATCCTGCAAATTTCTTGTTTGGAAGATGGGGAGGTATGGAATGAAAGAGCGCTTTATTTGTTGAAGGTCATGGAGTCCAACAGGAGAAGTGCTCATGCCAGATGAGGGCACAGTGGCACACCAGGGGTTATGGTGAATGTGAAGCTGAGTCTGATTCAAGTATAAATAAGGCAAAATGGATTTTGTTGGAAGATGCATTGCTGGCATAATGAGCAAAGTTAGTGTATTGCTCTTCTGTCTCCAGGGCTGTATTCAGAATCCTGGCTCTGGCTCTGGGTTCTTCAGTGCAGGGTGGATGTGGAGGAGGCGTTTGGGGTCCAGTGAAGTTTACCAGGATAGTCTGAAGTCTAGATAAGGCAGTGGTATAGGAGCTGGATTGTTCCGTGTGGTGAAGAGGAGCTAAGGGACAATCTAAAAGTGTGTTTGAAGGGCAGTTAGAGTGGAGACAACGGGTTCCTTTGCTAGTGACAAATTATGTAAATTTGCCAAAATTTTTGGCTTTAGAACGGACATTGGGGATAAACTTGTTTACAGGAAGGGTAATGCTGATATGAAATAAATTACTCAGGCTGAACCTTTCTGCTTGGAGGTTTTCAAGGCATAGATGGGCAAAGCCTCAGCTGAACTGATCGAGTGTTTGTGGTAGTACCACTTTGCGTGGGTAATTTGCCTAGAGATCCTCAAATACCTTTGCACCTACCTTTCCATCTTCTCCCTGAACAGCATGTACTGAGTTTTGGTTCTTGCCTCCAGTCTTTATACTTCTGGAGTTAGACCTTGGAGATTTCAGTCAGTAGGAGGTAAGCAGATAGTAGCTAAATCTGGCACTGAAGAAATGTGCCACGTGCTTGTTAACTCATGTCTTAGCTCTACATTGCTACATACAATATTTTCTGGCTTTAAATTGTTGCATTTTTCCCAGTGAAATTACCATTACGTAAATGCCTGTGGTGGGTTGACCCTAGCTGGGTGCCAGATGCCCATCAAAGCTCCTCTAGCACTCCCAGCCTCAGCATGGACAGGGGCAAGAAAAAATAATAAAAGCCTCCTGGACTGAGATAAGAGATCACTCAACAATTTTGTCATGGGCAAAACAGATTAAACTTGAGGAAAAATAAATTCAACTTCTTGCCAATCAAATCAGAGTAGGATAAGGAGAAAATAAAATCATCTCCCCGCCCCTTCATTCTTCCTGGGCTTAACTACACTTCTGAGTTCTCTGTCTTGAGCAGCACAAGGGGGGACAGGTAATGTCGTTGCAGTCAGCTCATCACATGTTGACTCTACTGCTCCTTCCTCTTCAGTGACAGGACTCCTGACGCTCTTCTTCTGCCCCAGAATGGTGTCCCTCCCATGGGAGACAATCCTCCATGAACTTCTCCAACCTGATTCCTTCCCACAGGCTGCAGTTCTTCACAAACTGCTCCAATGTGGATCCCTTCTGCAGGGTGCAGTCTTTCAGGAACAGAGTGCTCCAGTGTGGGTTCCCCATGGGGTCATAGGTCCTGCCAGTAAACCTGTCCCAGCATGGGCTCCTATGGGACCACAGATCCTGCCAGGAGCCTGCTGCAGTGCAGGCTTCCCACAGGGTCACAGCTTCCTTCAGGCACCCATCTGCTCTGGCCTGGGGTCCTCCACAGGCTGTAGATGGATCTCTGCATCCCTGTGGACCTCCTTGGGCTGCAAGGGCACGGCTGCTCCACTATGGTCTGCACCATGGGCTGCAGGGGAATCTCTGCTCCAGCACTTAGAGCACGTCTTTCCCCTCCTTCTTCACTGACCTTGATGTCTGCAGGGCTTTTTCTCTCACATTTTCTCGCTTCTCTCTTCAGCTGCAGCTGCAGTTGCACAGTTTTTCTTCCATCTCCTTAACAATGTTATCCGAAAGGCACTACTACCGGCACTGATGGGCTCACCCTTGGCCAGTGGTGGTCTGTCTTGGAGCTGGCTGGCATGGGCTCTGTCCCACAGGGGGAAGCTTCTATTTGCTTCTTACAGAAGGCCCTGCTGTAACTCCCCCTGCTACCAAAGCCTTGCCATACAAACCCGGTACAAGTTCCCAGTTGACAGATGTAAAGCAAAGAAAGAGCTATAATTAGAAGAGGTAAAAATACAGATTGGGAAGCTGTCTGAATGATCTTACAAGCAACAAATTTTTGCTGAATTGTGTCAGTTATGTTTGCTCTGTTTGTTAGGTCAGACTGTGTCTCAGACAGATGTCATAGAAAAGCAAAAGGTGTCATACTGAAAACCATGCGTTTAAAAATTTCTTGAAGTCTATCAAAAGTCACCATGTCTTTAAAATTGGTTAATATGGCCAGGATGTTTGGATTTGTCCCTTGACAGAAAGACCAAATTCACTGTTACAGCCTCAAGACAGGAAGACAAATTATTTGTGAACTTTGAAGATAATTTACGTAGAAGCTGATCAGAAATGTTCAACTGTAGGAGGCACTGAAAAATTGGTGAAAATACTTTTGATGTCATAGTATTTCATCACCAAAAAAACCTTTCTAGTGAGTGTTTTTGTGGGGAAATTCCGTCCAGTTCCCTCTGTTGCTAATGGGTGGTGGAAAAGACAGGTTTCTGTATTTGATTTCCCTTTTACAGAGTTGCCATATGGACATAGGTCAGGAATGAACCGTACATTGCAGGATGCTGGCTTCCCTGTACGAACATATTTGTTCTTTAAAGGCTAGGTAGCCATCGCTCTTCTGAGAGTGGTCTGCTCAGATTGCCAGGGGTTGAAAGCACTTTATGGGTAGTCAGTGAGGGATCATTGCAAGTTCATGCTCTCATTAACCCTTTACTGTTTTCAGTGTCTGCATTCTCATAATTGGTAATGCCAGTGATACTGTAAACATTCAGAAAACACCTAAACATACAGAGTGAGAGATTTGTGCAGATAACATCAGTGACTTCTGATCCATCAACTAAAAGATGGGCTCTGTTAATTAGCTCTCCTTAAAAAGGCGTTGACATACTTAATTCAGTATTACAAATCCATGAGATGAGTTTTCCAGTTGCTAAAGAAAATCTTCTCTATCGTTTGTTCTCATAGACCTTTGAAAGTCAGTTCCCTGTATAATGCATTGCATTATTATAAGACATTACATTTCAAACCCAGTCGTCACTTGAAATTTTTTTCAGATTTTTTACAGAGACTATAATTTTACAGATCATTAAAAAAGGAGGATATTTTTTAATTATATCAGCTGTCGGACAAAGAGGATTTGGCCATGATGATATGTTCACGTTGTAAATAAATTGTCCTGCAGTTCTACAATTTTTTTAGTGTATATCATCTAGACTCAAAGCAAACTGCAGCTATTTTCAATGTGTGGTGCTATATCAAAGTGTGCACAAGAGAATAGTTTCAAACACGCAGCAAGAAACTGAAATTTTCAAGTTTAGCTTTGTTTGTTTGATCTGCTGTCTTTGTGGTGATTTTGAGTAGCAGTTCTAGCTTGTCCCTCTGCATACTGATCTCTAAAATGACCTCTGGTAGCAAGACTCCTAGCATCCTTGAAGTTATCTTAATATAGTACTGTCATTAGAAAGGTGCTTTTAGCTCAAACTTTTTTAAGATGTTTGAGTCACAAGCTCAAAACTAGAGTGAAATAGTGTTATAAACAGTATTAAAAAAATGAGCTACTTGTCCTGATATGTGTTTCATTATCAAACAAAATCATACAGCATCTTGTCAGAATATCTTACTCTCTTGTGGTTCTTAATTATTGGCAGCTTCAAACATCAATTAGATCTATAGCTGCTAGAGCTATTCATCTGTAACCCTCGTCATTCAGTGGAAACATTTTCAGTCAGTTTTTGCTTTTAGACAGCTGTAAAATGCTGAAGAAGTCAGCACAGAAGTCTTTGCGCATCAACCATGACAGCTCTGATTTTTCTGTTGTTATAATATAATTCTGTTGTTATAATTCTGTTGTTATGATATTTGTAAGCAAAGATAACAAGTTGCCTCTTGGAAAATTGTGTCAAAGGCTGATGATAAACTACTGTATTTCAATAGCAACAACCATCTAACTTATTGAAGGAACAGGAAATATCCTCTGAAAGGCTATTCCGTGCATGCTACCTTGACAAGCTAATAAATTGTTATCCAATATTTTAGACTATCTAAATTTTGCAGACCTTGTGACTGGAGTATTGAGTGCTGTGTAACCTTTTTGTGTTTTTCCTCACTGCAGTCTAATCAGGATTTAGTTCTGTTCACATGTGTAGGCAAGAGAAGAAGGACATACTGAGTGAATTCCTTAGACTTTGTTTCTGACTTGGGCTGGAGCAGAGGTTTGAGCCTGTTTCCCCAAATGTCATGCTAGTTGCTTGCTTGCTTGCTTGACAGTCCTTCCTTTCTCTTATCTGAAAAGCTTTTAAAAAGAGAAAAAAAAAAGATGGGATTAAAAAGAAATTGCAATGCATACGTGATGGTGGTACAAGCATTTCTTGCAGCAACTGTAGGCTAGGCCAGGTTACCACTGCTCTCTGGATCTGTTACTGGTAACATCAACTTCCTTTTCAGGGGTATTTCCAGAGGTGTTATCCAGGCCATGTTGTTACATAGAGGATATCAGAATTTCAACGGCTTTCTCAATTATTTGCAGTGAACCATTCTAACTTTCAAAAGTGTGTAGATTACAATTAAAAATGCAGATATGGATTATGGTGGCTTCTTGAAAACAAGAAATATTTTTGTAAATCCTTTCCAGCTATAATACTGTATAGCCTTCTTAGCTTTTCATTAATTGATTGGCAGTGTTTTTATGGTACTAATCTCTGAATTATTGCAGTAAAGTTTGCGCATCACAGTGTCAGTTGTAGAAAAAACATGGTACTCAACCTCCATGATAGTCTCATTTGGAGAGCTGAATTGCAAACACGTAGAAATGCTACCGCGATGCTTGAAACAAATAGTCTCAAGGCTTTGGATACACAGGGGCTGCTTCTGTAGTACATACGAAGGAGAGGATAGAGGGCTGTAACTTCTGCTTTACTGTTTTGCCTGAAACATTCTGAGCTCTTCCTGTGAAAGAGGATTCTTCAGGGAAGTCCTACTGCCTGAAATTGTGGTGTTTTGTTGTTGTTTGCAAAGCATGCTTCTGAGTTATCTTTTCTAGGAATGGTTTTTAAAAGGCAGTGGGATATTACATAGGAATATTCTTTAATCATCAGGCAATATCTAGTAGTTTGAGGAACAGCTGGAAATTTTTTTTATTTTTGGCCGTTCTGTATTGATTTCATAGGTTTATTAAGCTGTTGCTTATCCTGTCTTACAGCTTTGAAAGTTACTTAAAATGATAAATTCTGTCTTAACACACAATTGGAGCTAAAATCTTGACTTTCTGGAAGCTCTTTAAATGCATTTTTAAAAGGAAAACTTGAATGTAGTTTTCCATTTTTTCTGTATCTGATGACAGCCTTCAGGTTTACAGAAGTCAATACTAAGTACTAGTTTGGACAGTAGCGGGCTGCTTTTTTTCCATAATAAAGTCTGTACCTTCTTGTACAAAAAAATATTTTAGAGTAACTTACTACTGGTCATACAGCTGTCATTGATCAAAAATGTTGTCAAGTGGTTAGAGAAGCTATACAAAACTGTATCAGTAAACTGCATTTAAAAGAATCATGATGAGATACATTTGTTTGACTTCCATGATTGGGTCGTTAAGTTAGAACTCAGATTAAAGGCAAGCTATTTGTTTGTCTTTTACTTTAATATAATATAATGAGACATTTCAGTGTTAATTTTGTTTGTGACTTTCAGCTTTCTCTGGAAGCAGACATTGGAATATATGGCTGCTGAGGACTTCAAGTCTGTTAGAGATACCTCATGGGGACCATTTTGCTCTTGGGCTCAGGTTTCAACCAGTCATGGGATTTTTTACTTTGTTTCTTTCCCTCTGAATTATTAGTGTTGAGGGTTTCTTTTTGTTTTGCTCTGTAATAAGAGGTACAGCATCCTTTGAAAATGCAACTCTACAAATTTCTAGTTTCCATGAGAACTAGGAAAAATCTTCCTGAGGTGTTTTATAGTTGTGGTTTTTGGTACTTGTGCAGGTTTCTCCTGTGAAGTTTTACCAAGTGTTTTAGTGTATGGCAGAAAGGTTTTTATGGAGAGGTTGCCTGCCTCTTCCATTCCTGTCTTAGTTGATTTTTTAATGCTGTCTGGGTTATCAAACAATTTAATTGTTTCTACATAGTAAAAGATCATGTGTTGGCACTTCTGACATGGTAGTGCTTATGGATGTTCTTGCTCTGGATGTGATACTCACTGTTTGGGTGGTATCAGAGTTTAAATAAAAATAATAAACAGTTGCCTCAGATTATCTGTACTCTAATCTCAGTTACTTGGAACCATACTCAGAGCAGGTGTTTTAACCTCTTTTCCCATTATATATATTATCAGACAAGAAAAAAGGTGAAATAGTTAATCCCTAGATTAATTTTTGTGTATTGGTAGGTGATTTCTTGTTGATGTTAAAAACCTGAGCACTCTAAAATGATTTGTTTCTTCTATTGTTTTGGCTTTGCTGGTTTAAATTCAGCTCCAGTTGAAAAGAATGCAAAACCATCAGGTCTGCAGAGTAGCTACTTTGTGGAAAGAAGAGAAAACGTATTTGTAAAGCAAGCAGCTTGATGCAAATGTATTTAGTTGAAGGTGTTGTTGTAGCCTCCAGTCATCCAAATGTTGCCCTGAATATTTTTTAATAAATTAGACTTTTCTTTGCATGTGTCCTTGTGGCAGCTACATTAATCATGACTGCACTAAACCAGTTGCATGCTAGCAACAGTTTTTAATTTATTTTTCTTAAATGGGGTGTTCATAAAAAACCTTTACTCTGTAGCATATTTCTTAGAGTATTGCAATATTATAGATGAAATGATACATCAACTGATTCTTGTAGCTTCCTTTTCAGTGAGACACAGTGGACTTTCTAGCATAGAAGCTTGTATCTGCCACCATCTGAGCAGTCAGTTAATTAGGTCATCTGGTGACTGACTAAAGAATATTTCTTAAGATGAAGTAAAATACCCTTCTATTTTACATATTTTTTTGAGTCTTGAATCATAGGCCATTTAATAGGAATGGCTTGGAGTGCAGACAGAAACATTTGAACAACCAAAAGGGGCAAGTCTCCTGTGTATAGAGTGCTTTCAAAGAAAGAATTGTTGGAAGCACAGCCTGTCTCAGATATTCCAGATGGGTTTTGTAATTAAAATTTATTGTTTTCTTCTTATCTCTCAGCAAGGAGACTAAAAGACAAAAGTGACCTTGTGATTTTTTTTTTCTTATTTACACATTTCCAAGTAACCTACCATTTGTCAGATTGTACATTGATTTCTAGGAAAATAGCTAAGTGTTTTCTTTCAACAAGTCAATGTAAATATTGTTTCCATTAAAGTGGCACCTTTACTTTATGCAACTGGCCTATGTGTTTAGGAAAAATGTGCTAAACTTAAACAGCTTGTGACAAAACCATGAGAAATTTTTTTGATCCTAAAGATACTGCTAGCCTTTTTTAAGTAACTGTGAATAAGTGCACACTCTGCTATTTAACATTTATAATTAGGATTTATTTTAAAAGCCTATACTTATTCAGGTAATTAGCTAAGAACAATTGAGCCCGGTCTTCTTTTGAGCATCATCAAAGCCAGGATTAAAGATAGGGTGCTATAGATAACTATATTTTTTTATTTTACATGCAAAAACAACACTACTTGAATAGTCACAGAGCAAAAGGAATTAAATTCTAAGCTTCTCTGTGAGCTGTAACCTTGTGTCCTCAAATACAAGTGCTTTGTCTTGACTAGATTTTAGAAATTGCTTAGATTGTAAAATTGATCAGCTGTGTGTATAATGTAATAGTTGACATACCCATTTTAGCACTTTAAACATCTTTGATGTCCTGAAATTCTGCGAGAAGCTACTGTTGTAACAAGCTAATAGCGTTTAGATTTAGGATGCAGTCTGGATTAGCTTCATCTAGGAAAACAATGGGCACATGACTGTCATGTTTTGGAACACATAACTGCGTTTTATGCTTTCATTTAGACCAGATTAAAGCAAATGTGCCTGTTTGCCCTGGGCCAGGGCTAACTGGAACTTGTCTGCTTTCTGATCGTAGCTTACCTTGTGAATGTTGGTTACTGATCGAGAGATGTCAGTTCATTTTAAGAATGAATTGGTAGATACTGAGCTAATCTTGTGACATAAAATTGCTGCTGACCATCTCCAGAGGAGTGCTGGGCTGTGCAGTAGTGTCAAGAAACCTGACTAGTTCCTGAAGGTAACTGAAGCATTGTATATTCTTCTGCATTCAGCCATAGAGGATCCCATCTTACTGTGGTTCTGTGCATCTTCAGATAGGGTAAATCTTTCTATGAAGATATTTTGTTTGTTGAAAATTGTTTATCTCTGTTTGGAAGTACTCCTGTAGAAATAAGAATGCTGATTTAAATTAGACAGCTATGCAAATGTTATCTAAAGAGCTGAAATATGGTGTAGTAATTCATTGCTCTTATTAACAGACTAAACAGAAAGTAGCTGAATTTAAAAGTGTAATAGAACGGGTAATTAAAAGCAATAAAGAAATCTTGAACATGTCATATGCTTATGTTAAATCATGTTAAATGTTATTTAACATAACACTTTTACTTCTGTTAAATGGACAAACAAATTAGTAATGATGATTTGGGGGAGGTCAGTGAAACACCCATAGAACTACAAAAGCACGAAAGGGCTCAGTATATGTGCAGCTCACTTGTTCTTAGCCATTTATTTTCATTAACATCAGGAAAATTGGTCAATGTGCAGAGGGGATGTCAGGCTTCTGTTTGGCATCTGTGAGGGACTAGTATGCTATTCATAGGCCGTCATTTTTGAAACAGCGTGAACATCTCTTGACCCTCTCTATCTAATACTTGATATTATTCGAACAATCCCAGCCTGTATGTGCATATCTGCATTGAGCAATTACATTTCATTCTGGTTTTGAAAGTCAGAAAAACAGTTAACATTGACTGTCTCACAAAAGTGTATGACCTGCTGAAAAATCATATCATAGAATCATGGAATGGCTTGGGTTGGATAAGCCCTTCAAGATCATCCAGTTCCAACCCCCCTGCCATGGACAGGAACACCTTTCACTAGTCCGGGTTGCTCAGAACCCCGTCCAGCCTGGCTTTCTGGGCTGCAAATGCAAACTGTGAAAGAAAGCCTATGCATATATAATATTCTTCTCTATGAATTGTGTAGATATATGTGTGTGTGTGTATATATATATATATATTTATATTTGAGTCACAATATCGATGAGGTACAGGGAGTTGAACATTTATGCAGGATAACACTATTGCTGTGCTCAAATCACCATTTAGATTTAAAAAAAATCAGCATCCTCTCAGTTTGGAAAGGTTCCAGCATTAGCTGCTGTCAGCTACATTTTGTACAAGTGTGCCAGATGACTCTTATATTATTTCTCTAGAATGCCAGTTCTACCCATATGTACAATTATTCTGTTTAGGCCATTCATTTAACTTTGCTACACCTTTGAAGAAACAGGGATTTAAGACTGATCAGCTGAAACCTCTTCAGAGTTATTACAACATATGTGACACATTAATTCTTGCCATTCTACCTATATTGGAAAGAAAATAAAGTTCATAAATAAGGTACCTGCAAGTTGAGCACTTTGGAAAACCTCCATTCCAGTTTTGTCTTTATTCTGCCTCAGCTTAATGAGCCACATTTATTCAAATTCAGAGGTGTCAGTGGAGCAGCAGCAAGAATGTTTTGGTGCAGTGGTTCTTATATGTCTTCTAGTTGCTGACTCTGTTTAGCATGCAGGAGGTTTATTGTTTTTCACTTCTCATTCTTTCCAAAAGCTATGGAATATAATTTGGTGCATCTTCATTTCCAAATAAGTGTTCTTTAACACCGTGAAAGTGACTGCAGCATGCATTATGTGAACCATATCAAAAGTGTTGAATAGATGGAAAAGGTGAGGAGAAATAGGAAAATAACAAATTTGACCAAATGCTTGTCCAAAATTCTCTCCAGGAAAATTCTAGATTGAAATTCTAAGTGTTTCATATTTTTAAAATAAAATTAATTGATCTTGAAAATACAGTATTGTGCAGGTCTGTGATAAAATGGATTTAACATTTTAGTAATGAAGCACAAACAGCAAACTAGAACCAAAATAGCTTTCCAATATTTGTGTTTCTTCTTATGTTAATTATTTTATGATAGTTCTCATTTTATCAGCATACATCCTTAAAGCATTTTAACTCCTCTTATTTGTGCTGTTTATTTATATCTGGCATTTCATCAAGATGTGCTCACAATCTCTTTGTTATAGAAAATATGCAGTCAAGAAACACTATGAAAAGACTCATCCTTCAGGTTATTTTCTACACAAAATCTTGGCTTCTTGGAAACTTGTCATAAATGCTGTAGATTTTGTTTGTGACTGTCATCTGTTCAAGAGGCTTGTTTGCACAACTCAAGGCAACAAACGATTTTGGAATTTCCTTGTAGCAGTACATGCCCATGATACTGCTACAGGTAAGAGATACAGATACTGCTCTGAAAAGCACACGGTGTTTACATGTGTTGAAAAGCACGTGTAAAATCAGAATTTTCTTCTAGTACAGATTGCTTCAGAGAAATAAACAAAAGACAGTTTAAAGCATAATTTGTGCTGAATTAATACTGAAATTTTAACAGGTGCTGCATTCTACCTATCTTATTTTCAGGGAAATGAAATTGCTCAGATAAATCTGAAGTTCTTAGTTTCTTCCCTTGCATAACTAAGTAGGTTTCTCTGCAGCAGGAAAATAGCCTTCTGCTCTTCCAGTAAAGCTCTTTTTCCAAGAGACAGTTACTTTCAGGCTTCTACTTAATAGTAGTTAGCCAGTAAATCTATGTTTGTGCATTTGATTGATATCAAAGAGGAAGTGATGGAGAATTTGTAAATACGAATATGATTCCAAGGACTTTTGGTTTGGACTATTCTGAAAAGATATTTATTCAGGTCAAAATGTGAATGGTGTAGTACTGGGCTCTATTAATAAAAACTATTTCTTGGAAATGTAGAAAGAGTAACCTTTGAAGAAAAGTATTAAAATGGTAATACCCCTCCCCCCAAAGCCAACAAACCAAGCACAAAACCACCCCCTCTTCTGTGCCACAGTGTTAGTATATCATTCTGGTAGGTTTCCTGAAGCTCAGAATACTGAATCCTTTAAGCTGGGCTTTTCTTGTTTGAGAAGTTCTAATTGGTTTTGGTAATTTAGTGTGATAGTTAATTCTAGTTTCATTTATTGCTTGAGACTAACTTGAAGCAGTTTATTTTACGAGGGGACAACACTCGATAAACTTACTGCAAAACCCAGTAGTTTTTCGTTGAATGCCTGGTCTTTTATTCTCACAAGGCTGAAATTCTGGATTTACAGGCAAGGGGAATTGTTTGCCAGAAAAAATGTGGTGGGGAAGACCCGGTGACGGGGGTGGGCTTAGGCTGCCTCAGAGGGTTTCTTACACTTGTGACCTTTTGCTTGGCAGTTTCTGCCTTCACAGTGGTGATAGGTGATATGAACTCAAATTAGCTGTGGGTTACACCGCAAGCCATGGCACAGTCCAGAATCAAGGCTGTATGACATCCATACACAGGGCAGCAAACTGATAGCTTACAGGGCTGCTGCCATGCCCTTCTACTGTCTCTGTCAGGACTTCAGCCTTCTGAACTTCATCTAGGTGCATCTTTGTGTTCCTTATTTGTGACAGTAGGGACTTAGGAAGATTCTTTAAATGTGATGTCGTTTTGGGTCTGGCTGAGCTGGGGTTCTTTTCCCCACAGTAGCCCTCACAGTGCTGTGCTTTGCATTGGTAGTTAGAAGGGTGCTGATATAACACATGGGTGTTTTGGCTACTGCTGAGCAGGGCAGGCACTGTAACATTCCTTCCTCAATCGAGGGCAAGACACTGGGAGGGGACACAAGTAGGCCAGCTGACCCAAACTGACCAAGGGGATATTCCATACCACACAAAGCTAAGGCAAGGAGCAGGAAGGGGGGCATTCATTGTCTCCAGTGGCTGCTTGCTAAGGAACTGTCACGCATGCTGGAACCCTGCTTCTCGAAGGTGTCCGACCATCGCTGCTCATGGGAAGTAGAGAATAAACCGTGTTATTTTTTGCTTCGCTTTTGCACGTGCAAGCTTCCACTTTTCTTGTGCTTTGATAAACTGCCTTATCCCAACCCATGAGTTGTTTTCCATCTTACTCTTTCCCCTGTCCAGCTGGGAATGGGAGTGATAGAGTGGCTTTTTTTGCTTATGCATGATGTATAAAGCGGGATTCTGTACTTATTTAATAAAAATAGACTTAATACAAAAGCAAGTTTAATTAAAACTCATACCTGGAGATGTCAGAATGCTGATCATAGGTCTGAATATACTCCTTTCTAAATTTAGTTATATATTCTGAATTTCATGATGGATATTATGTACTCAGTGCTTTGGGAAGTCATGCGTAATGTAACAAGGATATTCACTTAACAGTACCTCTAGCAAATGTTCTCTGTGCTAATGTTAAATGCCAAGTAGAATGTGATATAACAAATGATTTATTTATTTTCAATAGATCATTAAATTTTATCCTCAAAATTTTGTGAAACTGCAAGAACTTAAAAAGGAAGTGTAAGCCATTTAAGTTACATGCGTGAGGAGATAGGTTTGTGGATGCAATCAAATCACAACTGGATTTTATAATCAGGTCTCTCTACTGAGGCAGAAATAATTTTAGTGACTCTATAAAGCTGAAATCCTAAAAAGTTGTCAGTGGTAAAGAGTTGTAGTCCTGAAGAAAGCAAAATATTATTGTAAAGATAAAATGTTCCTGTTGCAAAGATATGTGACTGTGCAAAGGGGAGCAGCCACTTAAGGCCCACATTTCTCAAACAGAGGAATACTCCTATGACTCTGGAATTATTATAATGTGTAACATTGTTTCAAAGTAAGTTGTTTTTTTTTTTTATCTATTTAACAACAGATGAAAAAGCTTTCTAAGAAAAAAAAAGGCTTGGTTTTCATCTATTGTTGTAAGTACTACGAGAATCGAAGAATTATGCAAATCTAAATCATTGTTTGACAGGTAGTGGAGAAAGTAGCAACTGAATATAATTTTTATGTATGGGGTGTGTTATGGTTGCTGCCTTCAGATCTTTGTCAAGATTGAAATGCTAAAGACCAGTGACTGCTAATTGATCCTTGAGGATGGGTCTCTAGGAGGTACTAATGTGGCCACAGGAAACCTCATTTTTCCCTCAGCAGTTGAGAAAATATGTTTAAACATTTCTGCCAGTGGTAAAACACCACGATATGGCTATATGGGCCGGTATGTCTACCCTCAAGCCAGTAGATCCTGTTTTCAGTTTGCTATTTCTGTTTCCAGTATTTAATAATGTACAGCAAATGGTAATTGCAAGCAGATTGTGTAACAACACCAGAAAGTCAGTAGAGCTGTTTGCATTGCAGTTCATAATGAGCAGTAAAAGTTAGGCTAAAATTACTTTTCCTGACAGCTTCTAAGCATGCTATGATTTATTTTTAAATCAATGAGATTAATATTTATCCTTCTTGTTCTCCATTTCTTTCTGTATATGTTGCAAGTATTTGGGGGAGTGGGAGGACAGAGGGGGGAAACCATCTTATACTTACTAATAACATGATAGGTATATATATCAGCTACTCAGTAAAAATAAAAAACAAATTATTAAAATATATATTTTAATTTGTTAGATACCTTCTTTTATTTTGGGGGACTTAAAAACAGTGGATAAAATGAAGGTATTAAGGAATGAGCTATGAAAAAAATTAGTTTAAAAATCTAAAAAGAAACAATTCAAGAAATAAAGTTGCTGGTTAAGTTTCAGATAGGGATGTGATTTAGAGAACAGTCATTAATAGGGAAAATGAACTGTTTTTTTTCTTAACAAGTTGTATCCTTTTCTGGTTCTGAAATGCTTTATTCATTTGAAATATTTGATAAGTTAAATTCAAGGTTAAAGGTTTAAAAATATATTAGGATTTGAGGAACTGGTTGTCTTTGTTTAACCATCCTCTTTCTGCTTCTGAATATAAATTAAGTTGGAGGCTGTTAACCATACCAAAAATAAGATAGGGTGCATAGAAGTAGTAAAGTGTGTTAGCAATGCAGAACGTATGCATAAATGTTAAATTTACAATACAGCACCTGCTTGGATAACTTAATTTTTTTCCGTGCATCTGCTGTATTTAAGAAGGAGTAAGAGCCTGGCTTGACACTAATCATGATAAAAAAATTAATAGCAAACACTTGGCAATTACATGACGGCTCTTTTATCATTTGCTAATGGAAAAGGAAAAACTGGAACTTAATTAGTATAAAACAGTAGCACACTTTGTGTAAAGTCCAGTGTAAAACAATTGCGCCTCGGAATACTGAAATAAAAACAAAATTAGCAGTGATTTCTAGTGTAAAACACTGTGGAATTAAAAGTTTCCTGACTTTAATGGAGTTTATAATTACTGATTCTAATCACTGATTTAAATTGATCCACCCTGATGTTGCTGTCTCTGATTCCTTGAGAAACAGATGTAAAATAGCATTGCTTTGGTACAGTATGAGGAGTGCAAATTTGTACCTGCCTGTGCAATGTTAATGACATTATGTCTAGCCATACCCACGTTTGATCATTCAGACAGTTTTACTAAAATGTAATTTTCAGGGAGTTCGATAGAGCCATGCTTCACAAAAGCTATTCCCATGGGAGCTAAATGCCAAAGTAATCAATCATACAGTGTACTGTATCCAGTTGTTGTGGATATAATACATTATTTATGCAGTATAAAGATTTTTTAGGTATTGTTGAAATGAACAGGCAAGCAGATGAATGACTATTAAGTTATAATATGTCATTAGCTGAAAATTGCGATTTTCTAGGTAAAAATTTGTAAAGATGCCTTCAATGCTTGCAGAATATTTGAGACTGATTTGTGGCAAGTGTGGACTTTCAGGGAGCGGAAAGAAGTCAGTTAGAAATCAATAATATGCTAATTACATCTACAGATGAGTATTTGTATACCACTTGTATTTCAGTTGCTAAATCTGAAAGTTGTTACTCAGTCACTGGAAATAGGGTAAAACATTTTGGCAGCAGTACAAAACCCAAAGACTCTTTAATACAGCACAGTTTGGGTTCTTCAGCGAGCTATTCCATATGATATAATTAGGCACAGATTTAGGCTTTTGATGGCAAATTGTCTCAACTTTCAATTTTCCTCTCACTGCATTGTTTCAAATATTTTGGTTTTGTGCTGAGAATGAGATGATAGTTATCTGCACTAGATTCATTTAATAAACTGTGATGTTTTCATGAGAAGACCTAAAAGACTGATAGAAAACAGAACAGCAGTGGGGAAAAAAAATTACTTCTGTGAAATGAGGGAGAGCTTCCCTTCTCCCTGTCAGATCTTTTGGTTGGTTTGCAGGAAAATTTGCAGTCATACTTGTAGAATGGTTTTCAAACTGTGACTGTTTCAAACAGTCCCTGTCTGAAGAGTTCTGGAGTTCAGGGACTGTCAGGGGCACAGGAACAGCACTGCTGTTACTTACCATGCTTTGATAATGTTTTATTACTGTTACCTACCTACTTTTTGAGCCTGTGTGAGCTTGTGTAGACTTTGGCAAAACATTCATGGTTTTGCCACTTGCCATGAGAAGAGGTGCCTTCAGGTGTTTTGCCATGTGTTCCCTAATTCTGTTTGCTGTTGATTTAATTCCTCTATACTCATGACTAGCTGTTTTCCCTCTTTGCTGTTTTTTAATATGTCCTTCACAATCGGCTTCAGTGCCATTCTCATGCCTTCTTACTCTTCCCCTTTCCTACTCTTTCCCATTTTTAAAATAGCTTCAGGCAGTTCTTCTCTCCTAGCTGGTTGCCTTTGTCATCACTCTGTCATCTCCATTAGATCTTGTCCTGGTAATCTTCCTCTCTGAGGCCTTCTCACTTCTGCCTTATGGTTCTTCTGTTTGTCTTTGATTCCTGCTTCCACACTGGCCTATCATACTTTTCAAGCTGCCGCATTTCTTCATGCCCTCCTGTTTATTTGCAACGTAGACGTGTTTCAGTTCTCCTCCATAGACATCATCCATCATGTTCTTTAGCACCTGCTCTCGGATTTCCCTCTTGGACAGCTCGTCTTCTCTGGGAGCCTTCCTCTCACTTTTTGGTTGGTCAACTTGGCCTTTCCATATTCACTCCAGTTTTTCAGGGATTTGCAAATGTGACTACCCTCTGTTCTGATGTCTCTCTTCTCTACTAGCTCCTCCTTCATAATTTCAGGAATCTTATAGGCTTCTGTCTCCTTCTGTGACAATGTTTTGCGCAGCTTTTTGCATTTTTTTCTCCCTTTATCTGTGAAGAAAAATACAAATTCATGTCTGTACTGATGAGTCTTTATTTCAGTGTCTTTACTTCAGCTCTGCCTTTCTATCCAAATTAAAATCTTAGTTGACATTTTGTGGATTAGGCAATTGTCAAGGAAAAAAGCTCAACCTTCTTTGCCACCGTCTTCAACAGTGTGGGTATCACTGCTTTCTCTCACTTTAACATATGCCTTAGTAGTGCCATGAGCACTGTCTGGTGCTTATCTAAATTCTTCCTAATTCTCTACTTGTCCTTTCATTTGCCACAGATGACAAATGTGTCTCTCTTCCCTGAAGATAACTGTCCTGTAACACTAACTCAGCAATTATCCTTAATTTTGGTGGTTTGGATTGTTGGGTGGTTTTTTTGTTTGTTTGGTTTGGTTTGGGTTTGTTTTTTTTTTGTTTGTTTGTTTGTTTGGCTGGTTTTTTTTTGTTTTTGCTTTCAAGTTGCTGTACATTATTTTAGACCTGAAAATTTGTGTTTCTTTCAATTAGTTGGCCTAATAGATCTTGCCTCATAAATCTTTCATGTTCTTCCCACTTGTCATTTCTAAGACGTGCCTGTCATATTTGTTCATATAGATAAAAGTGTTACGGGGGATATTACAATTTTCTGTTAGCTGGTGGATGGCTGCCAGTCTACCTCAGAAGCTTTTTTAGTTCTTCATTCAGGTTCCCCTTTGCAGCAATGCCTGTGGAAATACAAGGGGGCAGGTCTCCTGCTGTGTCATGCCCATGGCTCATAATGTTCCTGAGGCATCCTGCTTCCTTGTCTGTAAGGCTTGATTCGTCTGTTCTCTGTGTCTTCCACTTAACCATTACGCTTTTTGTGCTGGGAGTTGTCCTCTGCAACATTTTGCAGAAAGGGATTCATGGCTTAAGAATGTGAATTCAACAACGATTAAAAAATAAAATAAATAAATGAGCCTGCAAGTGTGCAGCATCAGCCAGGTGCTTTCTGATTTACTTATTGGTTACTTATTTGAAAATTTGAAGAAATATGAAACTGTTGCTGCTGCTACCCAGATCTGGAATGAAGGCAGACAAGGTCTTGTTCTCACAGCAAGTGAGTCAGTGCTGTGAGCAGCAATGCCTCTTCTGGGTTTCTTTTCCTTAGTTCGTGTAGAAGCAACAGTAGCAGTTAAAATAACTTTCACTACCTGGAATTAATTAGATTCATTTTTTTCTCCCTGTAAATACACTGTTTTACATGTGTATTTTGTACAAGCATTTAGGGGCTGTGACTTAGCACAGTGAAAAACATGAAAACCTTGTCGTAGGACAAGCACTTAATGCCAGAGTTGCTCTTTGTTGTGTACTGAATACAAATCAATTGTTCCAAGAAAAGAGCAGAAACAAGCAGTTTACAGAATTACATGACTTATGAGGTTTCCCTCCTGATTATTTCATGTCAGTGCTGCTGTTGATCTGTTCCTTCCTGAAAAATACACATCACTAGGCAAAGAGTGATCTCTGCTCCCAGTCCCCGCTGTGAGTAGTGGTGGTGGTGGTGGGACACTGCTGTGTCACAGCAGGGGAATGCAGTTCCCTCGGGCTTGTTCAAAAGTGCCAGAAAGCGATACAGAAAAAATTCTCTTGTGTGGGCACCGTCTCTGTGGACATATGCTGAGGTTCCTTGGAGAAGACTGATATGTTGAAATGTTTGAACACAGAGACTGCTTTGGAGAATCACTCTCTGTATTTGATCTGACAGCCATGACTGCTGTGAACCTAAAAGTGGAGAGAAAGGAGGAGTGTAAATAGACAGTCCAAGGATTATGTGTTGAGAATATAAGTTTAAAAACAGCCTTCTCCACTGTGGTTTTCTGGATGGTGGGGCTTTTTGTTTGGTGAGGTTTTTTTTTTGGTTGGTTGGTTGGTTTTTGTTGTTGTTGTTGTTGTTGTTTGTTTGGGTTTTTTTTGTGATTTTTTTTTTTCTTTGAGGGGATCTTGTTATTTTGGACAATTATGTTGGCAGATTTAATTCTGCCAGACTTTTTTACTCATTTCTTGACTCACAGAAAATAAGCCCCTTTTTTCCGCCTGTACTACCAGCTCACTTGCAAGCAATATACCTGACAAACCTAGCATTAGAAAGATTTAAAAATAAAAATGGTAGACTTTTCTGGTGTGAAGCCTTTGCATTATTAAATGCTTTAAATCAGTTCTCTTTCAGATGGGATTTAGTGTGCATGGTAGCATCTCTGTCTACCTACTAGCATAACATGTGTCGGAACCTTTATACTATGTAACCTAGATATACACTATGAAATATCATCATGGCTAGGCTTCGTGAACGAAGATTTGGGAACTATGAAATATATCTATACTACAACCTATGTAAACTATATAACCTTTAAGTATATATACACACACCCTTCTGCTTGCCAGAATTTCTTGTATTTCAGTGTGTATTTTTGCTTCTGGTGCTATGCACCTAGTAACTTAGTTTCTCTTAAGTTGTATTCTTGTGACTGTAAAATTAATTACATGTAAGGTAATAGGATAGTTGTTATATCCTGATATTAGCCTGCCCTTATTGTTAAAGTCATGTTGCTAATTGTGGCTAGAAACAATTGGAAGAAGATTGTCTTTACATATAGTAAATGTGATACCGTAAATTGTCTTCACATATAGAATACAGTAAGTATTCTGCATGGGTTTTATAGGGACAAATTAAAAAAGGAGAAGCATAAGGTATAGTTCTGAGACATATCCATTGTAATTCAAATGTAGGTAAGAGCAAATATATTATTAAAAAAGGCTTTGAGTGTATTTAGGACTTCTCATCATGTCATTTTGGGGTAGATGAGTTTGGAGTTTCAATTTACCAAGTTATATTATCTTTCTCTACATGCATTCATTGTGTTGCTATTAATTCTATTATGGACTCTTAAGTACTTTATAGAGATCAAATTTTACAGATAAAATATATTCTTACAGCTATGAAAATGACAGAAGCTTTACTAATATTAAAAAGCCAGAAGCAAATGTGTGGAAATTTCTACAAGTTTTGTGGTTTCAGTGAAGCTGAACTTTGCTTGTGGCAGGAGCCATTTCCAGCACAAATTGCTTTGCTATAGTTACACAGAGATTTGAGTGTCAGAATATATACATCAATGTCTGCTAGTTTGGAACACAGGCTTACCCATTCACTGACCATAAAATGTGGGGCGTTTAGGAATGCCAAGAAAGAAAATTAAGTATTCTCATGTGCATTATGTGAGACCACTGGTAAAAGTAAGGTTCTGCTGGCTAAACTAGGCTTACTGTATTATTTAAAATGTCAGATTGCTTGAAAAGAAAGAAAGAATGCCTGGATGAAATTGAACCTTGGTGTTACTGCAAGTGATTGGGAAGGATGAATGATTTGAGGCTGATGCTAGGAGTTATCTGTCCCTTCCACTGAAAACCAAGTGTGTGAAAACCAGAAACTAGGACTGACCCCTTCCAGAGCCCAAAGATTAGTGAGATCATCTTAGTGCAAAGACTATGTCTGTGTGACTAACCTGTAACCTTAGTTTCTCCAGTTTTTGGCTATCAGCCTTTCTGGCCAGGCCCATGGAACAGTGATGCACCTTAGATGGTAATGGAGTGTGGTTGTCCAGTTTTCGCATGGCTTAGGCAGCTCCTTGTCCGTCAGATCAGCACTTGGTTTGCTCCACTGCCTCCCAGTCAGTTTTCAGTATCGTCTAAGGCTTTGGTCTTGATCTTCAAAGCAACTGTTGGATCAAACACCCCAGCAACATCAAAGGTTGTATTTCATTTGTGAACTGCCAGAATAGCAGTATTCCTTTGGGCAATGTAGGTGCTATCAGAGCAAACATACATCAGCTGGGAACAGTGTTGTGGGTTGGGGGTACAGGCTACGAAAAACAGCCACAAACCTGCGAGGTGATCGGGGGAATCCAGAATAAGATATTTTAAAGGACATGCTACAAATCCCCTCTGTTTATAAATATGTTCCATCATAAACATGATGCGGAAACAACTTCTCTTTTCATCTAAAAAAAATTGTTAAAAAGAAGAAAATTAAGAAAGTGTGGAATGCTGTCAGATCTTACAAAATACTGTATTTTAAAGTATCCTTTTATATGAACCATAATATGCTAAACTTCTAAAAGTTGTGTGCTTGTGGTAGGGTAATCTCCTAGCAGTATTTAAAACTTACCTTTTCTTAGCATTAAAATCACAAGCACCACATACTGGGAGAGGCCATATTGGCAACAACTGAAGGGTGACACAACTCAAAAAGGACTGAATATTGTATGAGTGTGACTCTTGATGGACTCAAGTCTGATCAAATTCTAAACAAACCTTGAAAATTTTCTTTTCATCTAATTAGAAATATTCTCCCAGTGTGCTTTGTAAAGTACTATGCACAGAACTGATAGTGACTAAGCAGTTATTTCTCCTCCTTCAACCTTGTTTGGAGAAACTGATAAGTTGCTTAAAGGGTTGAACATAAAAATTGCGACCCTAGACAATTTAATTGGAGGAAAAAAATCCCTATTAAATTAGATTAAATTAAATACCGTAATAAATATGTATTTTCTAAATTAAATCTTGGCAAATGCATCCGTTTCTTTATGTGTGTGCAGGTTTTCATGGTGTTTTTTTCAGTTCTCCCCTTTATTCCGATGGTAGTAGATAAGTGCCACCTGAGAGCCTAATGCCTGGTAGAAATAAGACATCATTCTGTTCTTTTGGACATTTGAGTCCCTTAGGTGTCTGAGATACATCAATTTCTTCATTTTCAGTGTCTCGCAGCCTGCCTAATGCATTTACCTGAGCTCCACCAGCGAGTCAGTCTTCTTTGGGAAGACAGAAAGCTGTCATTACATCTTGTAACAATTACAAGTAGAGTTGAATTGGAGGTATTCTGTTGAGAAACATAGCAAAAGCTCTAGAGGAACCTGACCTGTTTGCCCCATTGGGTGTATGTTTCCAAAATGACTAGAGTAAGGTCGAGTATTGTTATTGTTGACTTGGTAGAATGGGGAAGGTAGAAGGCAATGAGCTTTCCAAAACCTCCAGCACAGAAATTTTGCTGAATTTTTCTAAAGTGTTGAGTTTGCATAAGAAGAATCTCTTTAGGCCTCAAAGGGAGACTACGTGAATGCAAAAATGTTTTCATCTCAATGTCATGTTCAAACTGGAAGTCTTTGTGCAAAATTTCTGGGGAACTGGATTACAAAATATGTGGGTGGTATGGTCTGAAGATAGAAAGAGTTGTCACCCTTGAGCAGAACGAAGATAGCAAGATGATTGCCAGCAAATCCAGTTCTCCTGGCCAATCTGATTTGATGTCTGAAAAGGTTTCCTTCCATAGTTGAACTTGGTAAAATTCACGCTCCAAAGTCTGTGTTACATTGTCACTAACCTTAGACACGAAGTACAGACAGTTGAAACCTGTTCTTCAGTTAATCTCTTATTTGATAGCAATTGCCTTAGGAAGGGTCGCATCCTGAATCTGTAAATTGCAGCCTGTTTGTGTCTGAAGAACTTTTATATGTGTCATTTTGAACTATGATTTTACTTCTTTTATCCAGCTCTTGTGGCGAGTAATGTGCAGTCACAAGATTTCTTCTTCCTGACTGGCTGATATAAAGAGAGGAGAAAAAAAAAGAGTTTCTGTTGTTCAGCTATGGATGATAAATGTTCCCGTCGAAGTTCTTAACAATTTCAGGGTCTTACGAATATTTTAATGAATATGTAACCAGTCCTATTTCTAAGATAAACAACTTCATGATTCCTGATGAGTGAAAGAGGCATCTTTGCCATTGTTTCTTTTGCTATGACAAGCATTATGTTTAACACATCTCTACATATTTTCTGCTGGAAAAAATTAGTATGAATATGTAATGGAAGTGAAGGTTTGATCTGCATGTGTGTAATTGTCTTTTATGTGTGCATATATAAATGACAAAACTTAGGAAACAATGCCGTGTCAACACTTCACTGACATAACTGAGAATGGGAATGAACAGCCTGTCTTAGAAGACAACTGCCAATAAATGTATTACAGAACTCTGTTGCATGATGTCACACATACCTATTAAAAAATACTTCATTCCGTGGAACAGCTTTGAATGCTACTTCTTTTTTTCAGTTCTTTTTAAATGTAAGATTGGTATGCACCAGTTGTATTCGAAGAATGGATGCAATGGGAAGGACAAATAAAGAGCAAATATTTAATGTTTAAGGAACTTGAAATAAGCTATAATTTAATGCAGAGTGCTTTTCAGTTATGGAAATTAATTAGCAAAAAGGTGACCTTCAAAACAGTCTTCTGTGGAGTTAGTAGTGCTCTGTAAGTATTGTACTAAAAGATGAGGTTGGAGGGGGTTTTTTTGTAAAAAAAAAAAACAACAAAAACCAAACTTTGTTGTGAAGGAGAACCTGAAGTTGCGGATAATCAGTGTGCTTTTGGGTAGGTGATTTTACCTTAGGAAGCTTACAGTGCTGCACAGTCTGATACTTTTAGTGGTTTTATACACCCAGCTATATAATCACCTTTACTAGTATTTCAGAGTGGTAAAGAACAAAATGTGTGTTTAGTATGTTTTTCCTCTACTTTCTGGTTGCAGATATGGCTTTTAGCCATTTCTTCTGCTTGCTTTTGGTGCACTGCAGAAGTGTCACTGGTCAAGCAAGAATGGACTCTTGCAGAGGTGACTAATCTTACCTCTCACCAGCTCTTTGCCTTTCACTCACTCTATATGCAGATACAAAAGGGACCATTGGTATGGTTTCTCTTTGGCGCTTTTTTTTTAATTAGTGTTTATATTTTTTATTGTGGGGAGGTGTGTGCACATAAACACTGTTCTTTTAAAACCAGCTGACAGAAATGGTAAAAGATCAGAACAAAAATTAACTTTAAATATATAATGATGTGAAGGTATTCATAGATCGAAAGATCATTTAAATGGGTACTGTTTTGGAAACTCAGCTATGTGCATGTTGATTAGATATATAAACAAAAGGTAGCAATGTCTTTAATTATAGTTTCTTTGCATTTGTTTGTGCTTTTTGTCATAAATATGCATGAATCTAGGGTTCACACTGCTCACTGCCTGTGAGCTTTCTGTTTGCATTTCTGTGTGCATATACAATTACATATGCCCTCCAGTCTGTCTGGTTTTTTTCATGCCTATTAGCAAAAACTTAGAAAAGTGGTGCCATCAGTTCAGGATTGAGTGGAGGAGAACTTTTGTCTGCAAAATCAGTCAGGTTTTTTTTATATTATCCAATACTTTTATGGGGCAGCACCTTCTGTTTTCTCTTTGTTAAAGAATTGGTGAGGCACTACTGTACCCTGGGGAAACTTGCCAACACCAGCTGCCCATCCTGAGACATGCTGTGGGGATAGAGGGAAGCTGGGCCACAAAGAGAGGGATGAGGGGATCTGGGAGGAAGCGTGAAGAACATGCATCTCATGTGGAGGATGGTTGAAACTCCCTTAGAGCAGTTAATTCAGCTTAAGCAGCATTTTGGTTTTTAACTGCAAGAACACCCTGATGTGTTTTAAATCAGAGTATTTAATGAAATTCACCTTACAGCAGTGATTAATGTGTCCATCAGTGAGTATTTCTTTGCCAGTGTGTTTCTGAGACAGTAAAGCTGCACATTACTTAGACGCTTGCTTTCGGATAGCTGTTGATTAGTTGCTGCCCAAATCTCTCCTAGATTTGATAGATTTAACATGACAGTATTGGAAGGTAGAATTTGAATGTAAATTCTTGTGCTTCCTTTTTTAATAATGTTTCTTCAACCTTTAACAAAAAGCCTTGGAGGAGAGCACTGATGATGGCAGAAATTATTCCGTTTTCCTGCCTGTAATAGTGGTGGTCTTTGGCTATGGTTGAGGGCAGTGGTTTTTGTTACAACCTCCCTATTTATTGATGGGTTTGTGGCAAGTAACATGGACTTGCTTGCTTGTCTTGTAATTTTCCATTTGTCATCTGACAGGCTGAAGAGGAAACAGTGGCCTTTCTTGCTCACAGTGGAAGTGAAGAAGAGTTTGATCCAAGTACTCTTCCAGATCCTGATAAATACAAAGATTCTGATGAAGAGCAAGATTCAGAAAGTGAAGACAGCTATAGGTATGTACTGTCTTCCACGATCATTTGGAAATGTTCATGTTCTTACACACTGTTTTGTTTAGATGTTGGTTAGAGTGCGTTACTAACAACACTAAGGTTATGGGTTCAATCCTTGTATGAACCATTCACTTAGGAGGTGGACTCAATGATCCTTATGGGTCCCTTCTGGAATATCCTGTGATTCTGTGAACTCATCTTAGAATCATCGTCTTTCTCTTTTAGTATGTTAGTTTGTATGTTAGGTGCTGAACAGAAATCTGAGTTAAAGGGTATTATTGTCTTTTGTAAAGCTATACGAGAAAGATTTTCGAGTCAGTGTTGACTGTTTTTTTGAGTCAGTGAGACTGTTTCACCTGCAAAAATCTTGACTAATTCCCTGGAGGTTTTGTAGGTTTCTGTGGTGGGTTGACCCTGTCTGGTCACCTGGTGTTCACCAAAGCTGCTCTGTCACTGCCCTCCTCAACTGGACAGGACAGAGAAAGTATAATGGAAGGCTCCTGGTTGAGATAACGCCAGGGAGAGATCACTCACTGTTTGAGTCATGAATGAAACATATTTGCCTCGGGGAAAAATGAATTTAATTTTTTACCAATCACATCACAGTAGGGTAATGAGAAAACCAAATCTTAAAACATCTTCCCCCCACCCCCTTTCTTCTTGCCTGGATTACTTTACTCCTGTTTTTCTCAATGGGGGTTGCAGTCAAGTCATCATATGTTGTTTCTGCCACTCCTTCCTCATCAGGGGAGGACTCCTTCCCCTGCTCCAGTGTGGGAATGCCTCCCACAGGGGGCATGGCTCCACCAGTTTCTCCAACTCCTCCATGTGGGCTGCAGTTCTTTACAAGCTGTTCCAGCGTGGGTTGCTTTCTTGGGGTCCAGTCCTTCAGGAACAGGCTGCTCAGCGTGAGCTCACAAATCCTGCCAGCACACCTGCTAACCTGCTCCAGTGTAGACTTCTCTCTCCACAAGGCCAGAGGTCCTACCAGGACCCTGCTCCAGTGCGGGCTTCCTACAGGATCACAGCCTCTTTCAGGCATCCATCTGCTCTGGCCTGGAGTCCTCCATTTGGGCTTCAGGTGGATCTCTACTCCACCAAGGGCTGCAGAGGCACAGCTGCCTCACCATGGTGCGCACCACAGGCTGCAGGGGAATCTCTGCTCTGGTGTCTAGAGCATGTCCTTCCCCTCCTTCTTCACTGATACTGATGTCTGCAGGGCTTTTTCTCTCACGCTTTCTCACTTCTCTCTCTGCCATTGCTGTTGTGCAGGGTTTTTTTCTCCTCTTCTTAACTGTGTTATCTCAGAGGCACTACCACCATCACTGGTGGGCTTGGGCTTGGCCTTTGGCCAGTAGTGGCAGGTCTATCCTGGAGCTGGCTGACACTGACTGTGTCAGACATAGGGGAAGGTTCTGGCACCTTCTCACAGAAGCCAACCCTGTAGCCCCCCACTACCAAAACCTTGCCATACAAAGCCAATACACTTTCAGAAATGCCTTTTTCTACTGTCACATTACAGGCTCTGTATGAAAGGAAAAATGTTGAAGTCATTTGAGGATTTCGATGAGTCATTTGCACCTGTGCTGTATTAAATAAATTTGTTCATGGTGAAACTTGATAAGTTCTGTGATTTGGTGTTGCTCAGACTCTTCAACATTCACATGAAGTGGAATCTGAGTTAGTAGTAAATAGATAATAAAATTAACAATGTTAAACTTTTCTTCTTAATTGAAAACTGTTTTTAATTATATAAATCAGAAGATTTTGTTTCTTGTAGTTTAACAGAAAAGCACAGGGTGGAGATGAGGTTCTGTAATTGGTGGCAACGTATTGCCGTTCTGAAGCACATACTGCAGGAAGATGGAGAGATACTGCATGAAATTCTGTGTGATTTTTGTCATTGGCTTCACTGTAACAAGAAATCCATTTGTGTGTTTCTCACAAACAGCCTATCATGTAACAATTCAGAAAGGTGTTCTTGAAACTTAAATGGGAGTATAGAGTTTTATTTTGCTCTATTCTAGATGCCTAAGTTCATAAAGCTCTTGTTCTTCACATCTGAATTGGCTAATTCCTAGTGTCTAGGTTGACCCTATCCATCTGTTACTTAATGTTTTGGAGGCAGTATGCACAACTGTGTGTGGACATGGATTTAAGGACTGGATAGCCCTAAGTTAACAGGCTGGTGGCCATGTCCTCTGGGTCCCATTCAGCACTGGATCAATAGAATGACAAGCATGGGGAAATACACTGGTTTTTCTGAGCATCAGTAAATTGCTCCTTCTTGGTGCAAGGGGGAGCATGCAATCATACATCATGTTCGGTGTTGATCCCTTCCTCAGAACGTCAGCTAGACTCAAGATTAGGTAACCTTTAAGAATAAAAGTTGACAAGAGATGGACAGATATTTGGCAGTGGTAATAAGTGCAGATTTTTTTTTTTGAATCAGTGGCTGATCTGGTCAAGATTTGGCCAACATGTCTCAAGAACTGGCATCACTTGAAGCTTCATAAGCAGCTTCTGTCAACTTCAGGACACAGTACTGGTCTCAGTAGTTTGCCCTGACTTATAGTTGACTTTTTATTAATGAGAAAGATCCTTCCTTTACTGCCTCCAAAGGGAGTTTTAAAGGGTTTTGTTAATTTCTACATCTTTACACGCTCGGACTGAATACTCTCCTGCTTTTCAGT
This sequence comes from Lophotriccus pileatus, assembly GCA_035583135.1. Lineage (NCBI taxonomy): Eukaryota > Metazoa > Chordata > Aves > Passeriformes > Tyrannidae > Lophotriccus > Lophotriccus pileatus. The sequence goes on from JAWWES010000001.1 coordinate 41,980,726, forward strand.
TTTATCTGTGTTTACTGGAGGACTGGGGCAATGGAAAGTAGGTGCTTTAGCCTTTGTAAAGAAGGCAAAAGGACAGAAATTTGGAAAGTGAGTCAAATTGCTTCAAGTTCTTCAGCATTTAAGCTGAACAGGAGTTAACAAAGATCCAAAGAGCAGTTGCAAACAGCCTTGCTAGCCCTGAAATCCAGGGGATTTTTCTAGAGAAGGATCTTTCTAGAAGAGGCCACATCAGTTTAAGCATTGTTCCAATGGGAAAAGTACTGCTTATAAACTTTCAACCTCAAAGACAACAGCTTTAAGTTTATTGTCAGCAGTGATGTCCAGCAACAGAGACACTGGTACTGTATTATATTGTAGCCAGGGACAGGGAGGGACTGGATCTGTCAGTCATTGATAAGAATAGTAATTGAATAGTAAATTGAAGCGAGTGGAGAGAACAGCCAGGGCAGGTATGCAAAAGGAAGAGAGGGAAAAACTGTGGGGTGCTCATTAGGGCAGGACAGCATGCAGATAGATAGATTTGGAAAACGTCAGGGTTCAGGATCAAATTACATTTCTAGGAGTTCCTGAATGGAGTGTGTTGGAATTCAGAGCCATTGATGGCTCCGATGTGCAGCGCAGCATGTGGTGCTTAATCCTGTGCTGGCTACGGCCTGCCCAGGGAGCACCAGTCATGTTGTTACAGGCTAAATGGATTTGGCCAGGGTACACGCATAACTATTGGCATGTGATTGTCCACAACTGCTGTGACTTTGGGTAGTGCCAAGCTACGCTCTTCTGGGCAATGTCTCAGCGTATTTTGGTAGGTACTTTGGTAGGAAAGGCCAAGAACTGTTTTCAGTCATCAGTGTTGATGAAGCCACATTCCTTCAAGGCGTGTAGGGGTCTGTTCTCTCGGTCCGAAGTCGGCTTTGATGCTTAGTGTAGGTATGGCAGGAGACTTGTGAGGCGCTGTGAGCACCCCTTAGAAGGCTTTGGAGAAAGCAGAGGTGCAGCTGGAAGATACAGTGAAGGAAATTAATTTAGATCTGGAAAAAAAGATGGAAATCAAGAAAACCAAGGGAATTTGAATAACAAGTAAGCTTACAGATAAAGTGGTAGCCAAAGAGGCCATGGAGAAGTGTTATTTGATTTTGTATGGGGAAAGAAAGAGGTGGAAGGGATGTACTCAGGCAAGGAGGAGGGAGGATGACAGGGATCAGGTGGATCAAGAAGAATGAGTATGAGAGCAGGCAAGAAATCTTGCTGCCAGTGGGAAGGGGTTAAACAACACTCATGCCTCATGCACCTCTCTTAGAGCTGCCACTGAACTGTATGATGAGTTGCTCTTGAGGCTGGGAAATACTGACCTACTGATTTTAACAAAACTAAGTCAGCCAAGAGTAGCAGACAGTGAAATTAAGCTTTCATATTAGAAAACAGAACTCTATATTTCCGAAATTCAGAGCTTTTGCTCAAAGAGTTGGATTAAAATTAGAAATATGTTGGGCTACACTAGCTGTTGCTTGCTTTAAGGGGAAAAAAAAAGAGATAATTCAGAGCAAGTATGTGAGACCTAGGGTGTCTTCCTTCAAGAGTCTTTAAAAATAAACCATCTGTCCATGGTTAAGAGGTCAAAAACATTGTTAATCTCTTCTCCCTCCTTCCCCAGCATTTTTCTTTTAACTGGGAGAGGTATACAGATCATGGGTTAAATATGTCTTTGAGTAAAATTCCCTTCCAGCCATACCTCTAAGAGCAGAGTAATTAATTACTCCAAGCATGTAATATGAGATTAATTTTTGTATATCTAGCAACAGTCATCATATTTGGTTTAAGGCTATCAATGTGAATTATTAATGAGGTGAAAAATTTAAGAATATAGAACAGGGTGAAAGAAAAGCAGCTGGATTCCTTAAATATTCATTTTGCAGTTGAATCGAGTTTCTGGTATTTCTAATTCCTCAACCTCTTTAAATAAAAATGTTGAGGAAGAACAAAGTTCCGACTGACCCTCATCATTACCTTCTTTAAGTCTTTAGTAAGTGTGACTGATCACATTAACTCTTAGATCAGCATGGAAAAGATCTTGGACATCAGGGGAAAGGAACAATGTCTTAGTTCTGGTACTATTTTGTTTGTGAGTTTATGGACAGTCACCAGCTGACAGGTGTGCAGGCTAGTACTCAGCGCTGCTTGGTTTTGCGCCTGCCTCTATTTATGAAATATGTGGGTAAACTGCAGTTTCTTGTACCTTTGTATACCAGGATGCTGATGACCAGGATGTTGAAGTTTTACACGATTCTTGATGAGGTTGCTATTACGTTGTCTTTTGAGGTGATTCATCTGCAAATATATGGTGCTCTTTCTAACGTGGATTATTCAGTTCGTAGCAGTGACTTTATGAAGGCCAGAACTTCATGTTGTGATGGCCAGAAAAGCACTGTAGGACAGACATTATAAAAGGACTCTGTTTAAGGCCTTGATCATTCTGGTTAGCTGCAAAATTGGACATTGTGATATTGAATTGCTCTTGATAGACATGGGATATTCTTATGCCCTGGAAGTCTTTTATAAAAGTCTTTATCATAGTTACATTCTAGCTGACTATATGAAATGGACTCAATGGTAGAATTTCTTAGAGAAATTTAGTAATCTATGCTCTGCAGGCCAGACTATATTCTTCCTTTGTTCCTGTAAACTTCTCAGGTACAGAAATTACCTTAAAAAAAAAAAAGTAGTATGTCATCAGCAAGTGTCTACATGAATGAAGGAGAAATGGAACAAGTAAGTACTGAAAGTCTGCAGTTCAGAAATTAGCTGCCAACAATTGGAGGATGATAGTGGTAACACAAAAGAAAAGGAGAGGAACAGGTTTGAGGAATGTCAGTGTCCTGTTCCTCTGTTGAAGCTGAGGAGGAGCGAACAGGTGCAGGAGTTAGAGAGGTAGTTAGCAGCATCTCCAAAGGTAGCTACATTTCAGAGAATGTTAAGCCTCTGACAGAGACACGCAGTAAATCAAAGTGGTTTCATTAAAACCACGGTCATCCCCAGTTGGAAGACTTTCAATTCAGAAACAGTGATATTTGATCCATATGATAATCAAGATCCATATGAGAACCAAATAAGGCAGGTTGGAAGGGGCTTTGAGCAACCTGGTCTAATGGAAGGTGTTCCTGCCCATGGCAGGGGAGTTGGAACACAATGATCTTTAAGTTCCGTTTCAACCAAAGCATTCTATGATTCTGTGATCAACCCCTGAATGATTTTAATTTTCAAATTGTCGTATCAAGATAAGCTAAAATTGCTTATCCCAAATGCATTGAAGAGAAACTTCAGTGTTCCAGAACTGAGTCAGGTATTGCTGCTTTATGGCCAGCAATGTCTGGAAATGGAGATGAGAAGTGCTGTTACAGCTTTAAAGATCTGATTCAAGTCCACCATCACTAGAGCTTTAGAAAATAAAAGTGACCTCAGAACAGAAGTGAGATGTTGATGGCTGAGCCTTTTGCCATCAAATCTTATGTGCACTTCCCATAGAATAATAAGAAACACTAAGCATACTCTCTTGCTGGTCTGATTTCTATTTAATTTTTTTTCCTCTTACAGATTATTTCTTCTTCCAGTACTTCAGCTCCAAGACAGATTTGTCTTTTGCTTTTAGTTGTATTGCAGTGGTATTTCATTACAAATAGATTATTCATCCCTTTTATTGCAATGGTTCTTTATATATTTAACTTCAGACGTGTTTTGGTTTATATCAGTGGAATGGCGAGTAAAGGAATCATAGAATCATTTATGTTGGAAAAGACCTTTAAGATCATTGAGTCCAACTGTTAACCCGGCACTTCCAAGTCCACCCCTAAACCATGTCCCTGAATGCCACATCTACACGTCTTTTCAGTACCTCCAGGGATGGGGACTCCACTACCTCCCTGGACAGCCTGTTCTGCTGCTTGACAACAAGCCTTTTAGTCAAGAAATTTTTCCTAATATCCAATCTAAACCTCTCCTGATACAACTTGAGGACACTTCCTCTTGTCCTGTTGCTTTGTACCTGGGAGAAGAGACCAACCCCCACCTGGCTACAACCTCCATTCAGGCAGTTGTAGAGAGTGATAAGGTTCCCCCTGAGTCTCCTTGCCTTCAGGTGAAACACCCCCAGCTCCCTGAGCTGCTCCTCATAAGGCTTGTGCTTCAGACCCTTCACCAGCTTTGCTGCCCTTCTCTGGACATGCTCCAGCACCCCAATGTCTTTCTTGTTGTGAGGGGCCCAAAACTGAACACAGGATTCAAGGTGCGGCCTCACCAGTGCCGAGTACAGGGGGACAATCCCTGCCCTGCTCCTGCTGGCCACACTATTGCTGATACAGGCCAGGATGTCACTGGCCTTCTTGGCCACCTGGGCACTGTTGGCTCATGTTCAGCAGCTCTTCACCAGCACCCTCAGGTCCTTTTCCTCTGGGCAGCTTTCCAGACTGTCTTCCCCCACCTGTAGTGCTACCTGGGATTGTTGTGACCCAAGTGTGGGACCCAGCACTTGGCCTTGTTGAACCTTATACAGGTGGCCTCAGCCCATCAGTCTGGCCTGTCCAGATCCAGAAACTAACACAGCACAGTACATTTTCATTACTGTTTCTATGGGCTGTAGCATTCTGACAGCAAGTAAGAAAGAAGCTGCACTGGGCTTTATGGAAGGGACTGCAGTAATTAATCTTCATTAGTATTGCTGCCATGGCTGTGTGAATTAAAATTTATTACATGGAAAAAGTTTTGGGCACAGCATGTTTGATTAGCAAAATGCCAATATTTTTGGGATAAATTATTCCTAACTTTTTTGAACTGTATTTTATTAGCAGATTCATTCATTATTCCTGTACATTTCTTTGGGAAAGAGCTTGTGTGCTTTATTGCAGACTGGAAACTTGACTCATGGCCTGTAATTCAGTGGCAAGGGCGGTTTGTTTCCAGAGCGGGGCTGGTGAAACTAGGCTCCAAAGCATTCCCTGATAAATGTTAAGTGAAGCAGAACCTATCTAGGCATCTCGCAGTACCACGTTGTTTAAAAGAACAGCAGCTTGGCTCTCTGGCTGCACATTTCAAATGGCTGATTCTTAAGCACTTAAAATCTAAACTTTGCAGCTTGCCATGACATAGCTTGAAGCCCAGAAGCGAGTTAAATACTAACAATTAAAAGCTTTCTATTTTTTCCTGGTGTTACCTCAAAACACACTTGTGAGATTATGTTTTGGTAGTTAAATTAAGGTTTTCTTGATACATAGCTATCAGGATCATAGGTAGATCCCCTGTTTCCCAGATAGCATTCATATCTGCTGGCACTGGTTTAAGGGGCAGGATTCATAAACCATGCTTTAGTGTTTGAGTAATAAACGTTACCTGTCAAATAACAGCATCTTACTTTGTTGTTACAACTATGCAAATGGTGACCACAGAAATTACTATGCCTGTTGATAAGTTGGTTGTTGGTACCTCCTCACCTGTGTATACAGAAAGTAAACCCTTCCATCAGGCAGCCTCAGCATGGAGCGTTCATACAGCTGAAAAGCTAAATTGCACCAGATGGTAAAAGGAAGGAATTGTAAACCAGCTGCACGTACCACTTTTAAAGTGTTATAAATAGAAGACAAAAAGATGCACTTGCTTTGGTTTGAATCTGAATTGTGGGGTTCCTTCCTAACTGAGTTGTTCTGCTAGAAAATAGTTCACCTTAAAATAACTTTATTTTATTTTGGCTATTTGTGGATACCAGCTGGTAGTGCATCAGTTTGTGTGTTTGTGAGGAACAAGGGCTACTTATGTCCCTAGGAAGTGACCAGCGATAAAAAGATTGGCTCTGCAGAGTGGGCTGAGAGGCCTTCAGTTAATGGAGGCTGAGGAAGAATTCGACAGTAAGTGCAGAAGTCATCCCTGTACAGCAGCCTTTGTACACTCAGTCCTTTCATGTGCAGACCTGAGAGTTATGCCTATTACACCTCCTCCAAAGAGTTTCTGTCAAAACAGCCAAGAAGCAGCACACCAGTGGAGTGCAAAATGTCCCTGGGCATCACAATGCCACACATTTTCCACCTTCCTTTTAAAATTGCCACTTTCACCTTTTGTAAAACCTATATCTCTGACTGCTCCTCCAGAGCAGTACAGCCCCTCTCCACACCACTCAGACCCCTGCTGGTAAAAATCCATCCTGCAGGAACAGGATATGGGGTTGGACTTACTGATCTTCAAAGGGCCCTTTCAATGCAAATCATTCTATGGACAGACTCTCTTCCTTCTGCATCTCAGAATTAGAATAATTCACATTTCATGTGATCCTCTGCTTACCTTCCTATGTTGCCTTTATTAAATACTGTTTTACTTCTAATTTATGAGCATCATGAAAACACAAATCTTTAGTGCTGTTCATTGCTTGGTGGCTTTGCTGCTGCTGCTGCATTATACATTCCTCTTTATTCACCTTTCCAGCTCACAGCCCAGTAGGGGTCAAATCAGTGTGAAAATACTCCTGCTAACATGTCGATAAATCTTTAGTTTGTACTACAAATCAAGCACTGCAATCCCTTAGTAATAGTAAGAGGCAGCTTGACTCAGCATAATTATCCCACGAAAAGTATGATGAAAATGGTCCTGATTGTGTTGATGTGCTTTTGTCTGTGGAAAAAAAAATGAGAAAACTCATAATAAGTTCCTTCTAAATGTGTTTTATGTATAAACGTTACACTTTACAGATATCGAGGCCGATGGGCCTCTAAAACTCCCAAAAGTGATTATAATTTTTGGTATTTAAAGTCTGCTGTTTCATAGATCGTGAGGTTTCTGCATTGTTTTAATTTCTAAGATGTTTTGAACTAATGTCTTAGATGAAGCATAAGTCAATTATGAATGCAAACCAGGCTTCTGAGTCCCTTCAAAGGCTGGAAGTAATTGGCTCTTTTGCAGACAAGATAAAATGCTTTCATGTAGTGAGGCCTTCTTTATGCTTTTAAAGTGAACCCCTGTAGTCTGTCCCGATCAAAGCGAACACCATGAAACTCCAGCCCAGACCCACACTGTCCACTTGGAAAAGTGAAAATTCTTAGTGCTTTAGTGTATTTTCCTATACTGTCAGTATTGCTTCAGCATTTATGGAATATCTTAAGCACCACAGAGAGAAATATGAGAGTCCTTTCCCCAGAAAAGGAATATAATATTGGTAGCAAGCCCTGAAAAGCCACCCCCATGCAAATGACAGCTCAAAGCCAGCAAAGCATTACCTTGACACTTAAGCAATTGTAAAAATTATGGACATTAAGAAAAGTCTTGTTTAAACTTTTTTTTCCAAGTAAACTGAATTTTCTGGCTAGAAATTTGCCAAGTTTTAGTTGAAAACCTGAATTTACCCAACTATTTAAGAAAAGCCTAAACTCAGTCTTTGAAGTTCCATTTATTATTTTTGGTATATTTGAAAAAAATACAAATGTGGAAAAAATGAGATTACCGCTTTCTTTCGCTTACTTTGTTTGGAGGGAATGGTTTGGTGTGCAAGGGGTTGCATTTTCCTTTTTTTGGGTGTGAATTTTACCCTACAGCGTAGGACAACCAGCTCTCTATAACCTGGTACACAGATATTATACCTTAGAATAGATTTTATTTAGATTAGTTGCTTTATTCTTAGATGATTTATAGCAGTTTTTCTGTGTTTTGGACAAAAACCACATGAAGATACATGAAAGCTCAGTCTTTCCTGCCACTGTTGTCATGTGGCCATGTGGTAGAATCCAAGGTATTAAAACTGATAGGCAGCTGTTTTGTCCAGATCGAAGGCTACAAAAGGCAATTCGTTCAAGTCTTAAGAAAAGCAGCAGAAGAAATAGGAATTCACCAGGAAAAATTACTGTGTTTGAACTTTTCCTCTTCGTCTCATGACAGAGTGGTGGTTAATAGCTTCCAAGGAAAACTTCTGAAAGGAGGGGAAAGAGTGATTGAACGAGATGGTCCCAAATCAAAACTGTATTAAATGTAGGATCCTCCAATGAAATGACAGTTCTCATATTTTCATTTTTGTCGCATGCTTATTATAGACAAGATCTTGAATGCATGTCAAGGTCCACTGACACATCGCTAAATCAGTTTTGTCAAGTTGCCTCTTCCTGTATTAGGCAGCAAATATTAGATAACAGTGATAGTGATATCTTGATACACTGTAATCAATTAAGACAGCAAAACATCCACCGCCACCTCGTCCTGAGAGCAGTTCCAGTTTAGACACTCAGAGTTCATCAGCTTCCATTGCTTCACCCTTCAGAACTGTAATTTTGTTTGCTCTTATCTTGACATAAATTTGCCTTGTTTAAAAGGAATTGTTAGATTACATGATGATATTGATTACCACAGCTGTTAAAAAGAATAATTGATTTGTTTCTGCAGTGAACTTGAGGAGAAGGGTGGAAGAAAGAAGAGAAGCTATAGCAACAGTATCGCAGCAGAAGAAATGCCACTGAAAAGACAGAAGGTAAAATTCAGCCAAGAGGAGGACCCCTATTTGCCACTAGATACTGGACTTTCTCTGGCAGAGGACGAAGAGCTTGTTCTGCGTCTGCTCAACCGTCACAGCTGATTATTTTTCTGTGCGTTTTCTTCCCTGGGATGTCTCCACAATTTTGTCAGTAGTTTACACAAAATGAATTTGGCATCTGGGCAGCTGGGTACCAGTGGAATGTAGATAAATGAGTTCCACATGCAGTGGGATTGCCTTAGATTGACTCATAGATTATAGACAATATTTAGATTGATTTGAAGGCTTTCTAAATGAACTTTTCAACCTCAATCCCCAGATGTCATTTTGCAGTAACACATTCATAATTTAAAATCTCCAAGTTTTGAAGCAATTATCTTCTTTTCTTTTAATCTTGCTTTAAATGAAAACAGGATGTTCCTTTCTTAACTGTGTCAGGTTTGTTGTTATTTTGGAAGATATATGTGTACTAA
>JAWWES010000001.1:41991583-42023468 GCA_035583135.1 Lophotriccus pileatus
AGGGGGAGGAGTTTTGGGTCTCCCCTGTGGTTTGGTCTCAACAAAACACTTGTGTCCCACTCAAACGCAGACAGATGTGATGAGCAGTGTCAACAAATGCCTCTGTGCTGGGTTAGCAGAGGTCCTGCTCCTGCAGTCGAGAAAGGCAGCAAAGTGCAGTGCAAGGAGCACCACCAGCAGAAAGCTGTTAAAGATGATTTAGATATGGGTGATAACACATACGGTGGTGTGTACGTCTTAGAGGTATTCGTAGATTCGTGGTGTGCTTGGTGGCAGTCGGTTGTCTTGTACATCACCTCGTGTCTATCAACTCAAAGCTTTGCTCTGGGAAGAGTGAACACAGTTTGTTGGGGAAAGTAAGTAAAAACCCAAAGATTTACCGTTTCTTACTAGATTTGTATGCTGAGGTGTGAGAAAAGTGTTCTTCCCCACTGAACAGTAAGATTAAAATTAAATTATGTATATTGGAATGATTGTGCTGCATTTCTAATCTTGTGTTGTTTTCATTGTCTACATAAAAATAATTTTTCAGTTGCTTTTACTTTTGCATTTTGAGATAGTGAAGTTTCTAATGTATTTGTGTTGTCTGATATAGAGTCATTGTTTCTCAAATCCGTCTAGTTCAAATGTGTCTGCCCTTGAGGGTATGGTGTGTATCTAGAGCGTGATTCCCACAAGAATCGAGCCATATGAAGAAGAGGCAAGAGGCTTAAGGCGGATTCTCCATGCCATGAGTGTATCTATGAACAAGAAGTTGTTGCATGTGCTGTGATCCTGGGTTATCATTCCCATCAGCTTAGATCTGCTTGCTTTAAGAGGCTTCTCACCAGCCCTGCTTCCAGCAATGCTTTTCTGGTGTAAGAAAAATACCGCCAACACACCAAACAAATATTAGTCTCAGAGCTGACTTGACTGAAGGGTGTTTTCCAGGGAACCTGTCTCTGTTCACACCCAGGGGCCTCTCAACCTGCATGTGTGTCCAGGGCTAACAGGCAGGTGGAGTGGGACCATCTTGGGATACCATCCATCGTCTGTCTCCTTTTCTCTGTGTCACAGGTACAGCATGTGCCACTGTACCATCAGAACGAATCCCAAGCTTTTGCAAGTTTGTACTTTATAAGCTTTATAGTCCCTGCTTTACACAGGAGAAACGGGAGCATGGAAATGATTGGGCTTGCCTGTAATCAAAAACCTCATTGATGACTTTAAGTAGTTGAATCCACAACTTCTAAATCACTTGTGGTTTAGCAAGACCAGCCTTCGTCTTGGCATCTGAACCTCCTTCTGTACAGGACCCTAACCTTCAGGTGTTGTGTTGCTGGGATGAGTTTCAGGCTTCTTCACCCCTTTAGGTTGCAGCCTACAGAAAGTTCCCTTTGGAGACTCTTTCAGGAGAGGAAGAAAGGTCTGAGTATGATGGTATTTTCCAAGGCTATTTACCAGGAGACATCCTTACATTGCCAAGCAGGAAATGTTGTTTTACAAAATTAATTTTCAGATTAATTTGCATTTATACTTTTTATTAATAGTTGGTTGATTTTCTTCTGCTACTAGAATAGTTCTAGTGTGTTTATTTATATCTAGGTGGAGTGGTAAGACTAAATCTAGTACATTTAGCTAATTTTCAAATTATGCACTAGACATTTATATAAGGGTAAAGTTTAGTGGGCTTTTATTCAGAATCAGTTTTTCTCTTTGTTGTGTGCAGAATAATGGAGACATTTGTTTACCAGATAATTTATTACAATTTGAAGCCTCTTGGATGAAAACTGTAAGTCAGGTAAAAGTCATGAGAGCATTGAAGAGTTTGGGCCTTTTTTAGATGAGTTAAATAGACTGACACTTAAGCATGCTAGTTACCGAAATTGTCCAGCTTGCAATATTTTCATGAGGCATATAAAATGCGTCATTGCAGAGATGCTGTTTTGCCTCAGCATCATAGAAATTTCTGTTTGGTGTTCACTTTGTGAAAACCTTACTAATGCAGCACATTAAATTCTGTAAAGAGTATAAGAAATTTAGGCTCTAACATAAGGCGTTGAAAATTAATATTAAACACTTTAATGGGTATTTTTCTTTAAATATTATATGACTAGAGATAAAAAATCATTTTTATTCCTCCCGCAACTGACCGAGTCCAGCTAGAACATTGACTGGTGTGTCTGCTGTCTGGCCATACTCATAAAGAGAGAGAGATGCCTGAAGCAAAACATTAAAAAACAGAGAACTGTGGTAGAGAACATTCAATTCAGGCTATAAAAAATAGTACAAGAACTGAAGATACTGAAGTGACCCTGTGGGTTCCTATAATCCTGGATACGTGTGACAAAACTGATATAAAATACAAGAAGGAAATGTCTCTTAGTAAAGGTTGCTAATGGGTATTTTTCTTTATTGCGCTGCTCTCTAGTTTGACCTGATTGATGCTTATGTCCTGTGAGAGATTGAGTATGCCTTACAGCAGGGATACTGAGCTATGGTAGGCTGCAGCTGCTGCAGAAATGGCCAGTGTGGCTCAGGATGTTGCTGCTTTTATGTGGGGCATAACTGCCCCCCAGCTGTAACCTTCCTGTGGCTAATAGCCTGAGGTTTAAATTAAGCTGGTTGGTTCTGTCCTGGAACAGATGATTCCTTATGCCATCTGGTTTGGTAACTGGGCAGTGTTGGGATATGGTTATTAAAATTATTAGAAATGCCTCCGCCTGAATTAAGGTGCAAAGGAGACCAGATGCCAAAGTCAGTAGTATGGGGTTTATTTAATGGTAAATGTGAGACAGAGAGAGAGAAAGAAATAGGAAAAATGAGGTGGGGGGAAGAGAGTGACAGAGATTAAAATAGAAGATGTATCATCACTGTGGAACCTGCAGCGTCCTATTGGTCCTCTTCTGGTCTTCTCGGTGGTGAGGATCCCGTAAAACATAGAGTCCAATGGATTAATATACATTCTGGAGATGTCCAGTCACCGCCCCTGTGGGTGAGGGGAGGGTGTGGTGGGGGGGAAGCTTTGCAGTCTCTTGTGACAGGCTCTGGATTTGTTGCATCACTTGAATCATTTGCAGTTCTCCGGTGTTGGAAGGCCTCAGGAATGAGTTGGGAGGGTGCTTTGCAGGTTTTGATGGTTTATGAGCCCTTCTCAGCTGCCTCTCACGTGAATGCCCCATGGGTATGTGATCTTCCCAGAGCAGAGGGGAGGGGGGGATAGGAGGGAGGGGATTTACTCCTTTGATTTGATGTGGAGAGATTTTGCCATCAGACACCCAAACCTCTTCTCCCCTGCCAGCAGCTGGGCAGGTTCTTAACACAGATACATTCTTCCCCAAACCTTGTTTGCTTCTCCTCAGACCTGAGATGATTAGACAATAGTCTTATCTCAAGTCCCCAGTCAGTCCAAACTCCAGTCAGGAAGAGGGGATGGGCTTCAGGGGTCCCAGGCAGGTAGTTGCTTCCTTGCAGTTTGACAAAAAGTCTTTCTATGATTTTAACAATGTTTAAGACATTAACAATTCAGTCCATCAGAGGCAGAAGCCTGGTGGCAGGCAGCTGAAGGACAGTAATACTTTCTTATGCAGCAGCCACTTTTGTTGCTAATTTCAGGGGGACCTTGAGCAGAACAGAGCCAAACCTTGCACCCAGTGTGCTTCAAGCTAGAAGATGCAGAACACATCTGAATGCTGAGAGACATACAATTTCAAATAAATTGTTTTAGTAAGATAGGACTATTACCTTCACTTTTGGACCACATTTCATTAGATTTCTTTGTTACATTGTTCTCTTCTCTGTTTTTTTGCAGATCGTCTTAATTTAAGTCTCATCCTTTCAAATTAACGTTTTGTTCTCAGAGGGATCTGCAAGTTTTATCTTTAAAAGGTGGAATTAGATGCCAGAGAAATGCACTGTAGTCGTCTTTGTAAATCATAAAAATTGCCATCAAGGTATTCTATACCATGTGGACATTTCATAACGAAGTAGTGGACACTTTTATAATGAAATGCTCCTGAAACTTCAAAGGCAAATGAGTCAGTCAAGAACATCAAGGAATTAGAAAGCCTAATGCAGAAGAAAATTCTTTTCAGGCCTGTTAGGAGGTATTGCTATGATTAAATCAGTAGAGAGAAGTTGATCTGTTCCAAGAATGCCTTGTTCATTGCCTATTTTTGTCCATGTCTGGCTAGAAGCCATTTTTCACAAAGAAAACTATTCATCAGATTCAGTCATGTAAAAATGATTGCTTAAATTACACTGGGCTATCAGCTAGCGGCTTTACCCAGGAGTGAAATCTCTTGGGTCAGTGCTATCTGTAAGTTTTGCACATCGGCTGAGATGTGCTTTGTCTATAAAATATAGATAAGTTTAATTAAACTAAATTAGTTTTGTTGAGCAGTTTTTGAAATCCTTTCGAGCTGAGAAGTAGCTGTGCTGAGATTTCAGTTGCATTAAGAGGAAACTAATGAACATTGTTCTCCTAATCACATATGGGATCCTGGAGGAAGATAATATTCCTGGCTATGGCCTCTCTGGGGCTACAGAAGTCTTCTCTGTCATGCACAGCTTGTCCCTCTGATGTTAAACTTAAGCTGTTACAAAAAGCCCGTGTGTAAGTACAGGCTGTAAATTGAACTTGCTTTTACCAGTGTTGATGTGCTTGAGCTTATCACACTTAAGGTGAAATGGAATTTACCTAATTTTTTTTTGCAAGTCCCTCATACATACATTGTGCTGCACTTCCTAAGGAAGCAAACAGTTCCTCTGATCTACCTGCTTAGTGACCATACTCATGTGATTCTTCTCCACCAACTGCATTTGATAATACTGAAATGCAACTTGTTTTTATTGTGTGAGCTCAGTGAAAGCTAATGAATATGGCTTAAGAACTAATTTGAGTTTGCTAGTCACCACAAATGTCTCAACAAATCACACTTCAGTGGGTTACAGGCCTTTTATGCCTGAGTACAGTTCTTATTTATTTGGAGATGTTACTGGTCCTTTGTGGAAAGCACTGGAATTTGGTTTTTAGAGAACTTTGTGTTCCCTTCTTAAAGCAGATACTAATATGAATAATTTCCTCTAGCGGTGAGGTGAGTGTTCCAGTACACTCCCAATTGCACTCAGAAACTTGCCAGTGTGTTTCAAATTGGTGCTCTAACTTGTCTATAAAAGGGCAGCTCGGGTGGGAATATGGTGCCACAAGGACTCCTGCAATGGGGTCTCCTCTTGCTATCACCAGAAAGCAGATGATCAACCAGTTGGGAGATTTGATTCCCCATTTGAATGTTACCCTGTGCCAGTTTCCCAATAATTTATGGTATTTTTTCTTAAATTCAGAATGTCTATGCAAACTTAACCAAAACATGGGTTTGGGTGAAATGATCATTAGTGGGTGGAGAGAAATGCTTAGAATTAAGTAAATGGTTTGATGTCATCCGGCACAATATCACACACGCAAGTGACTGCAAGTCAGCTTGCAGATGGATGCTGTTCCCTGAAGGGAAACCAGATGTCCTGCTCACAAATCCCGGTCCATGGTAAATGGCACAATTCCTACATGGACTCTGCTAAGCCTTGGTGGTCCTGACCAGTGGGGTTGGTTGTTTGATGGAGACCTGGGTCACAGCTAAGTAACAGAATAGTAAATAAGCAGCGAGGGTATGATGAGCAGTAAGCATCCTGTTTCACTCTAACACTGTCTGGAATGCACAGAGCACTGCACATGAACCCTTTGCATCCCCCAGGAGATAAAGAATTATATTTCCCTTTATCTGACTATTTTTAGAGTTTTCTTTATAAGTCTCTCCATCCTACATTGGGAAAGTAAGAATGTCCAGTAGAACATCGTAGGGAGCCACCAAGCTTGTCTTTGGCACCTTCTTGCCAAAACCTTCCCTCCCCTGTCACGGAGGAGAAACAGTCCCAGGCAGAAGCACAGGGCTGATGTCCCTTGGCAAACCTGTGTGCTGCAGCATAAGGCAGTGATGAGGTGATGTGAGGATGTCAGCTGTCAGGAGCTGGGCCAGAAGCTTTCTTTCAAGCCTCTCACTGACATTTTTTTTTAAGTCTCTACATTTGTTTTCCTGTTCTAATGCCTAGCAGAAAGCCAATGAAGTGGATTGCAATGGACCAGCATGCAGGGGAAGCCCAGTGTGCAGGGGAAGAGCTTCACTGCTGCCTTCCCTTGGACAAAGCTCTTGTCCAGCATCTGCTCAGAGGCTGTGGCTGCTGGGATAGGTGGTCCTTGATCCATACAGCTGTTCAAATAGTCATCTTTATAAAGATGAGTTCTCCAGCATAAGAAATAAAGAGCACTGGGTAGGATTAAGTGCTTACATTTCTTAAATATATGTAAGAACACGCTAATCTAGTTCCTTGTCTAGTGACTAATTAAGCCCATTTACTCTTTCTGTCGCATTGTAGATGTTGATACATTTTTTTGCAAACTGATTTGCTTCTTCAGCATCTAATTTCAGCATAAACAATACCAATCTGTTAGTGATGCAGAATTCCCTGGCTAAAAGAACAGCTCCCCTCCATAAACTTGCTAAATAAAATCAAGGGAGGGTAAAATTCTCCATTCAGCTCTCTTTTTCTCTTGCCAAGCAGCTGAGGTTGTAGTTTCTATCCTCTGTTTCATGTGGAAGCAAAGGACAGGAGTGCAGGTCTTGGTCAACTTCAGCCTGCTGCAAAATCCCTCTGCTCAGGGCTGAGCATCTGCCACGGTCCCACTGTGCCACTTGATAGTAGCACTGCCCTGCCAAGGGAGGGCACCGGGTCCTACCAGTGCTGTCTGCAGCAGTAAGGGGTCTGCACAGGGAAAAATGGCACAGGAAAATAACAAGCTCTGGGAGACCCTTGGCAGAACAAGGAGTAAGAAAACACCAAGGAGATCGAAGCTGGAAGGGGTGAGACATTTGGATGGGAGGTGGCCACTGTCTTCTCCTGCCTACTAAAGCCTGACTGGGCCCCTCAGGGAGGGCGTGGGTAGGTTTGGCCATGTGGACATTCCTCTCCTGGCTGTCAGTGATTGCCTGCTCTGGAGTGGCTGTAGCTGTGGGTGCAGCCGTGGGGGACAGGCAGATGCAGTTGTCCCACGAGGCTGCTGTGGTGACCAGTGCCAATGCAGTCATTTAGTCTTTTTTGAAATGCAATGAAATCCTCTCTGGCTATTTGACAAGTGTGATTGGCCAACTATGCTATTTTGCATGACACCTTAATAGAAACTCTTTCATTACATTACCTACTCAGAATTATTTTGAATGTTCAAAATACAGCTCTCTCTGTGGTATTATGAGATCTTAGACATTTAACAACAATTCCACTCACATTTCTGTTGGGTAATATTCAATATCTCACCTAAATATTCTCCTGTATTGTAAATATTCATCATTTTTCCCATCTGTTCCTGACTGCCTGCACAGACATTCAAATTTTCTTTGTGTCTGTCAAGTCGTAAAGCGTTAAGAGGGGCAGTTTTTCTCCACTAAGTGGAAATATGAGCTTGTCTATTTAGCTCTGCAGAGATGTTAGCATCCATTCTGTGTTCAGCTAATGTATGTGGCTGCAGCGTTAACTGGCTTCTGCAGGAAAAAGTAAAGTCACAAAATCACATGCTGAGTGTTTTATTAGGGAAATACAAAGCTCAGTGTTTGATCCCCTATGGTAAGTTATTTAAAATACTCCCCTCCCCTGTTCTTAGCCCTCTACCTCCCCATTTTCTAATCTGCTGTGTGTTATTGAGCATTACTGCCCATTTGACAGGCAACACCTGCTCTGGAGCAGCCCAGCAAAATGCCTGTGGACCTCCCTGGCAAGGGGCTGGCAGTGGTCCAAGAGCTGGCAGGGAGCTTGTGTCTCCCATCAGCCCCTGGCTGCCCAAGCTCTGCCCCACATTTGGCAGTGCTCTCCATAACACCAGTTTGCTCCTGCAAAATGTCTCATCTTCTGCCACAGCCTCCCCGCAGCAGAACCTCCATGGACTAGCAGGGCAGTCACACCAAATAGGCAGGCTGTCCACTCTCTCCAGCATCTATTTACCACTGCCCTTGCTCTTCTTGGCTCTTTGGTTTTGTTCCCTGAGCAACTACAATGTCCCCCTCCAAGCGCAGCCCTCAAAGCCCGGTGGAGATTCCCTCTGAGGATGGCTGGGGCCATTCAGGGCCGAGGATGACACTGCAAACCTCTGCATTGCTCCTGTACGTGTGTGTGCATGTGAGGATGACCTTTTTTGAAATGGGGGGTTGCTGACTCCCAGGTCAGGCTTGTGTGTTCTCCTTTCACCAGAGGCAAAGCTTCCCCCACCTTAGTCCCTGCATACTTCCACGTCAGGGTCAGTCTCCAGGGAGCAGCTCATGATCCATCTGCAAAGCGTTAATTTGCTATCTGTGAAGAATGTCTTTGGTTATCGACGTGTTTATTTATAACTACATAAAACTTTGCAGATTCATCATGGTTCATGTGTGTTTGAAGTGAGAAACATGTCACCTCTTCACTGCCAGCTCTCGCTGTTGCCCCTTATAGGTCATCTGAAAAGTGTGTAAGATTCAGTGAAGCAGCAGCTAATGAGTAGAGGAGCAGATGTGCTCCCTAACATGCAGTGTCCCCTCCAGCAAGACCCCTGTCCTTGAGTGACTTCTGGTTTGCTGTGAGAACTGCTGAGAGAACATCCTGATTTTATTTTGCAACTCCAGAGTGCATCCCCGATGCAACCCATTCTCTCTGGACAAGCGGTGCCCTACATGGACACTGAGGCTTCTGGACAAGCATCAAGAAAATTATATGCATTCTAAAGAGGCTGATGTTATGCACAGCATAAGAAAGATCACAGTGACTGGAAATGA
Organism: Lophotriccus pileatus; assembly: GCA_035583135.1. Lineage (NCBI taxonomy): Eukaryota > Metazoa > Chordata > Aves > Passeriformes > Tyrannidae > Lophotriccus > Lophotriccus pileatus. Next base: position 42,000,412 of record JAWWES010000001.1, read on the forward strand.
GTAATGATTGAATTGGAGGAGGAGAAATTTTTTACTTTATGGAATATATTGCATTCAGTTGCCACATCATTAAGAAAACCATATTCATTATGTGATTAATGGATGATTAGCCTATGAAAGGTATTATTATATGGACACTGATGCAAATCTGTTTCTCATGACGCATTTCAATTAAAAATAGGTGTTTCAGCTGCTATTTGCAAGTCTGAGATTCAGCTGTGGCTAGTGAAAGTGCACAGTCTCTGCTGAGGGTTTTATGGATCCTAGGATCAGGGCTGTTGACCACAAGTGAATGCTGAGCTAGCAACAGAGCTGGGAAGAGAACATAGGTCTTGATACAATGGCCTTTTGGGTGCACATCCTGCGGGTGCCTCTGGCTTTTGTTCCAAAAGAGGACATTACGTTTGTTGTGTGCCTTGGGTGAGTCTGCTGGTAATTCCCTCTTGTGCACCTCAGTGCCTGGAGAAGTGCTGGCATCAACCCTTGTTTGAAACCCCCAGGATGAAGGAGGACCTCTCTGTGTATTTAAATAGCGTTTAAACTACCGCTTGAAGCATCTGAAAGGCACTGGGTCGACTCTGAAATGCTTGGCACTTTCTGTGCCTCAAGGTCAGCAATAAAATTCCTGCTGATTTGTTAAGAGCAGAGGTGCCCTCAGGGCTGATGTTGCTGAAAAAAGCGCCTCACTTTTGACCCCAACTCCATAGAAATGAACCCCCAGCTTGTGACCTGTCACCCATGCTCATCTGGGGAGGCACTTATTGTTTGGAACTGCCTTCAAGGACCTATATTTAACCAAAACATTGTGAAAAAACAGCCAGTGAGGCTTTGGGGAACTGCTTTTGTTTTCTTGGCAGTGCTTCAGTTGTATCAGCAATGGCGGGGAGACACAGGTGGAGGGGAAAGCAGGATTTAGGTTTTCATGATAAGAGTTTTATTTTATAAACCAAATTCTGCTTGAATAACACTTCTCAGTTTAATATATTGATCTGAGCAGCAGCAATATCCAGTTTGTGATAGGCTGTACAAGAGCTATTGGAAAGGGAACCATTTGCTGTGTAAATTGATGCATTAGAAGGTAAGTGTGCTCAGGTCAAGCTGTGTGCTGAAATGCTTTGAAGTTTCTTATTGCATTGCAAGAGTTCAGCAAGATACAACCACTGACCAAAAACATCTATAAATTTGCAAGGACACCGTTGATTGCTTCCTCATAATTTATTGGCCTGTCAAAGGTATTTTCTGAATTTGGTGGAAAAATGGATTTTAAAGGAGGGAAAAGTACTTGGTTGTTTTCTGGCACATTTTGACCATAACTGTGTATGTCAAAATGCAACTGCAAAGGTGATTGGTTAAGTTTACCAGCCTGTACCTTTTGTTTAGAAACAGTTTCTGTATCTTTTATTCTTCCAGGAATTTGCACTTGATAAATATGCAATTCAAGTGCAAAAGTAATTACATGGAGTCATGAAGGGGTTATAACTCATTGTAATGTTAAAAATGAGAAGCTATTCAAAGGTGACATATTCAGGAGAGAAAACAGAAAGTTCCTTTGTTTATGAGGCAGATTTGATCATGGTCTGAAAATATTCATGGCAGGACCTTTCTCTGGAGCTACTGTAGGCAGCAGCAGCCTCCATTAGCATTGGATGTAGCACCCGAGCTCACTCCAAGTTCATGTCGCTTTCTCTGTTGGAGCAAACAACAGGTTTGTCATTGAAGCTGCTGCCTGGCAAGACGAGGATGCAAAAACTCTTGGAATGAGACAGGAGACTGATTTTGCGTCTGCAAAACCTCAGCTCAGATGTGAAAAACCCATCCTAACCCCCACTGCGGTGTTAGTCTTAATTTTTTTTTATTAAACATAAGAGAGGTTCTGCCAAACAGAAGGCATGGATCAGTCAGGCTGTTCCTGGGCCCATCCTCCATGTAGAGGAAAGGTGTAGGGCATGTGGTACCAGTGGCCATGTCCCTAGAGGGGTATTTCCAGCCTCTGAGGAGTAGCCTGGGAGGAAGGGTGTTTGGAAAGATTTATAAGGGAACAAACCCTGCTTGCCTGGACCAAGAGACTTCTGTGCTGTTTCTTCTCTGTCCAGAAGTATAGCTGTGCTTACCAGCATCACTCCAACGGAGCTGTGTCAGTTTAGACCAACTGTGGTTTTTTTTTTGCTCAATATATTAAAGTGAAATATGAGCAAAAACCTGGTGTCTTAGTGCAGAAAATGAAGGGACTGGAAATCAAAACAGAATGGCATTGCTGGGGAGCAGGAGGAGATGGGGAAACCACCCTGTAGTGAATGCTGGGCTTTGCATACTCCAAAGCCCTTTGTTTCCTGGTGATCTGTGGTGTCACTGCCCTGCCTGTGCACTTGCTGCTGCTCCTCAGCGTGTGTTCAAACACTTGACACTAATGATCGTTTATAGCAAGCAGTAATGCAAATGTGTTCTTACCAGCAACACGAGAAATCTGCTGTTGTCTCAGCTTTTCTTCTGGTTTGACAAGTGTTTTGTAGCAGGCGATAACAGTCCCTGACACAGCCAAGACGCTCTTGTGGTGTTCTGTACCTCTGTTAGTTTAGCTGAGCTGACTCGTGATCCATTTTTAGGGCTCATGAGAGATTTTTCCAGGATCTTCCTTTAGTGGTAGATATTTTTATGGAGCAACAACTGCTTTTCAGATCCCTAATTGTGTGTCCTGGATGGTGTGACTCCTAGAGCAAGGCTCTTCTATGCTGGAGCTCGTGTCTGCTTCCCAGGTGTCCCCAGCATCATGTAGCAAAACTTGAGGTGTTCCCAGTTATGGAACAGTCCCATTAGTGGTTTTGCTGCTGTTAATACAAGTGTCATTTCTCGGCAATAGTAAGCACCAGAAAGAAGTTTGCAACTGTTGAAAAATGTTGTTTGAATGTATACAACTGGTGGTGCTTGGTTTTGGGACTTCTTCAGGACTGATAACATTTATTTAATGACTGGTCCCATTAAAATTGCCATATTGATTCATTTGCCAGGAAAATAAATTGGTGGATATTTCATATCATACAGTTGTATTGATCTTCTAGAAGCTGGTGGGATGGAGGCTTTCATCACTGGACAGCACATTAACACTTTAATTGATATATTCTGAAAGCTAATTAGAAGCCAGCTGGATTCCTTGTGGGAATAATATTTATTTTGATGTTGACAGAGTGCTCCAAAGCACAAGTCATATGGTGTGATTTAACAGTGATTAAAACTTGGCTACAGACATAGACAACTTGAGGAAACTGCCAAGCAGCTGAGACCAGAAAGAGTGAAGACCTAGGTGTGTATAATCACTTTGTGCTCTGTCACATATGCACTCATCTCTGTCTATCTATCTGCCAGTGAAATATCTGGAGAAAGTTGCAGCACTTTAATTATTCACTGTCAATCACCCTGTGCACGCATGTGCCATGTGCAGTCTTGTCTAGAAACCCGTTGCAGAAGGGGTTATTAAATCCCACAGATAAGTACAGGTGAATCAGGAAACTTAAACTCTTCCACTAGTAGTATCTTACAGTGTAGCTTCTCTGACATGATCATGTTTTCCACCTTATAAAATAAAACATTGAATTTTTTCCCGTAACTCATATCTCCTGTGCAAATGCTTTGCACTGCTCACGGGGGAGAAAAAGAGGGAATGACAAAGGGACCCTGTTGCCACAAAAACTCTCCAGTGAGCTCACAGAGTACCTGGGATGATTAGCTCAGGTGTAGCCATCTGCATCTTATCAGATGGATCCCACCACTAATTTTGTGCTGTCTGATCTTTTCTGTATCTGCCTCCCAATTTACTATGAAGAATTATCTTTCCAGATTTCCTCCAGAGATTTGGATGACTCTGGCAAAAATTCCATGTATTTTCAGTTTATTATGTTTGAGTTTTTATTATATTTCTCTAGAGGGGAAGTGGTCATGATGACAAGGTTAAAGGATTTCTTTGAAAATCTCAGGAAAGCTTTACCCCCAGCATGTCTGTTCTCTGGCAAAGAGCAAAGGCGAGCAGCCCTGCCTTCTCCTTGTGTGCTTCTGCAAGGTCTGCTCTCGGTCTCTCATCCACAGACCAAACCATTTTCTTTTTATTACTGTTGAAGGCTGTGACTGTTTTTCAATTTTCTTTCATTTGTGTCAGGTATGAGCTCTATCTGTTTCTCTGTAATTGATTCCTGTTCTCATTTCTCTCCTCCTGCCTTTGTGCTCTGCAGAGCTCTGTCAACGTTTGCAGCCATTGGAGCTCTGCCTGTGCATCAGCTGCCTCTGCCCAGATGCCAGCACCTTCCTGCAGCATCCTGGCCACTGCCCATGCTTCCTCTGCTCCCATGTGACCCACTTGTGCTGTGAACCACACTGGCGTTTGCTGAGATTTCTTCATTTGATTTTATGGCATCGTGCCTTGCTTCTGTGCTGCAGGCAAATGGCATGTGTGTGCTTAGGGCAGACTGAAGTGTTTGCAAGTGTCTCTGACACAGGATGAGTTCCTCAGTTTCCAATCAGCTTATCTGCAGCTTCTCTGTAGCAGGTAGCTCCAGTGTTCTCTACCTCCTATTGCTCTGGTAAGGTCACTCCCTGCTGCTGAGCAGGCACAAAAGAAATTGGTTGCTGGCTCCTGCAAGCTTGGTTACCTTCTCAGGAGCTGAGCTTATCTTCATTTCAGTGTTGCTTCTGCTGTAGCCCTCTTAATTTTGGCAGATCCCAGCTGTGCCTTTAGGAGCTACTGTTGGAGAGGGAGTCTGAAAGAGCAGCGTTGTCCCGCAGGGGACATCACTGACCGCTGGTGTTGGTCCCCTGCTCTGGCAGGGAACTGCAGCATCCCCTTGAGACATTGCTTCTTACTTTCTGCTAATACTTAACCTCTTCTCTCTCTCACATGTAATCTCATCACCCTTGACAACTGAGCAGCTGCAAGAGCAGAGAGAGAATCTCCTCAACATTTACAGAAAGGTTTTCTGTTGCTGCTCAACTGCAAAAAAAACATCAAGAAAAGATTTTGGTTCTGTTAGTCTGGGCAAGGAATTTGTTTGTGAAACTAAATTCATATTTTCTCCTGGCAATGGTCTCTTTTGATAAATCCGCATGAAGCCAATATTTTCATCCCTCTCCCAGTGGCTTCCCATTTTATCATGAGCACAGATTTATAGCAAGTGACCTCCAGCTTTGATAAGTTCTTGGTTTGAGTAATCTGTGGACTTTCCTCCTTTTCAGCCTGGAGATGATCATGCTCCTCAGCCTCAGTACAGGGGTGACAGCACTCAGTGTCTTTCCAAAGTCCTCTGAGACCTGGGGCTCCTCTTACACTTATAGTTCCTGAGCTGGAGTACATTACCAGTGACATTCCCAAATGGCTCCATCTTGGTAGCATTCCCAAATGGCTCCATCTTGCTTGGACAATGGGACTTTCAGGAAGCCTCTGCTAGAGGAGGCCCTGGAGATGAGCAGGGTCCCCCAGCCAGTTCTGGCAAAGTATCCTTTTGTGCTCTGTTCCTAGAGGGAGGGCAGGTGTGGCCAAATCATGCCTCCATCTCCCTTGCTGGAAATGGCCTGAGGAATTTCTTCAGCTCCAGAGCTCCTAGGCATCACCAGGCGCAGTACCCTGGGGTCTGTGAGTCTGCTCATGGAAGTGTAAAGCTTAATGGATCAGATGTCCATGGCTACCAATGAGGCACAGATACACCGAGCTGGTGCAAAGCAAACATGTTTGTGAAAGCCTGTTTGCGGTGAACGATGGGGCAGACGGGTGACACGGCAACAAATCCCGTGACGCCTGCAGGTTTGCTGGTGTGACTGCAAGCCTGCTTCAGGCCCTCCAGGCTGGCTTCACGCACTAGATAATGGGATACCATCAACCCGAAATGGCTGTTAGAAATATCACAGAAGAGCCTTCACCTTGCAACAGGTAAAGCAGATTATAAAGTAACTGTGCTCAGTAAAGCTGTTGTCTGCAGGCTGCCTTTCTGTGCATGAGGGTGGAGTTTCAGCGTGCTGCTCTCCACCTGACCTGGGCCATGGTTTAATGGCAAATGGGCTACAGTGCAGGTGACTTAGAAAGCACGAGGCTTGCTGGACAATGAGAGCATGCAGGTACATACAGGCTGTCGTTCTGGTGAGAGGTAGGAGCTAAAATCCTTTCTGTATCTGGGCCTGCCTCCTTCGCCAGCATGAGTGGAAATGTTTCTCATATCTGATAAAGGCTTGGGATATGGTGTCTTGATTAAAGTGATAGGATATCACCCTTGATAATTCCATTTGCTAGCTGTGCTCAAGGCATGGGAGTGATGGACAGAATCACAAACTCTTTCAATTTGGGTTCTGCAGCGCTGTGAGTTGGAGGAGGTGGAAGGGTTTGGTGGAGAAACTGTAGTTACACACTTCATTGCGAAATTATTCTTTTTCCCTTTGAAATGGCATGTTGAGCCTTTACCTGTCTTCTGTAAGGAGAGAGAGGGAAGCATGTTCACCCATTTCTTTCTTTCCTCCTTGAAGCTTTCCAGGAGAAATGGTGCTGGGGCAGGTTTGTAGGTAGAACTGCCAGGACACATAACAGTTTCTGGAAAGAAAACAAAGCAAAATCAAACGTCATGTCAGAGCAGTACTGTCAGGATAGGAGGATATAAAGCTGTCACAGGACGTCTGCTGAGGGGCAGCATGACTGTTTTTTGCAGGGCTCCCCACCTGACCTGGTGACCTGCCTTGTCCTGGGTTTGTGAGGCTGTGGCTGGGATTCCTGCACCATGTGTGCCCATGTGCTGTGCAGGGCATGCCCAGGAGTCACTGTACCTGCAGCACACTGGATCCGCTGCATGCCCAAGGGCTGGGGGTCTGTGCAGGTAGGTGCATCAAGGCTACCATACAACCCTGAAAACTCAGCTTAGCTGTGCTTAGGGACATCTGGAGAACAGCATCTTGCTACAGAACGTTCACTTACTGCTTTAGTAGGTGACATCATGGTGGTCTTCCCCTCCAGACCACCATCCTGGTGACATAGCAGGTGACTGTGTTAATTCTCCACTGAAAATATTTCTACCACAGACAATTTTTTTTTTTTTAATAGTGTTTCCTATACATCGCTTTGGGACTTAAGGCTCTGGAGATGGAAAGACTTTTACTTTGCAAGAAGGCAGAATGTCTAAAAAATGAAAGATCTGCTGCTCCTGACAGGGGTTTGGAAATGGTTACATGGTTCTGTGATGCAGAACATTGTTGCTTTGAAGCAACAACATAGTTTTTCCTGTTTTCTCCCTCATACTGGTTATTTTTACGCATATTTAACGGAGTTTGAAAGTAACATTATGGGGTGTTTACTGTCATGAAAGGACCCAGAGTCAGTGACGATAATGTTGGTATTGTTTACTAGTTGCCAGTGCTCTTTAAACAACAGACAATATGGTTACTCTGACATATTCTTAATTAACTGTGGTTGATTAATTAGAACATTTTAAACCCCATAATATCATTGGTATGATTTTGTTTAGAGAAAGAGAACAGTTAAGGCAATTCATTTATAATTTGGATTTAAAATTCCCTTCCACATTTTTAATGTTCTGTTTGAATAAGAGCAATAAATATGTATCCCTATGAAAATCCATTTTCTTGCCCAGGGTATAAATGTCCAATATGAAATCTTGGAATGAGCAATATGGTTTCCCTTGGACAGAGTGTCTCAGTCTAAGTGTTGTATAACTCATGCTCTGCTCCTGGTGTGGTGGCATAGAAATTGTTCCTTGTATATAGCTTTATATAACTGCTGTATATAACCTGCTATACCTTAACTGCAGCAATTTAAAAGCAATGACAATTTATTCCCCAGTGTGGTCCCTGATCAGAGTTGCGAGTCCCCATTTTAGGTGTTAAATATTTATTCAAAGTGCAGATCATACATTTCTGGTACTATGCAGGGAATTTATAATAAAGCACCGTTCCTCGCTGAACACCAAAATGTCTTCTACTCCAGCTGTTTCCTTTTTCTTTTTTTTTTTAAACAAGATAATTGAAAATAAAATAGAATTAGACTGGTCCTTTTGCCAGCGAAACTTTAGCTAGCTCTTACTTCTACTGCGTAAGTGTGCACTGTAGGGTGCTGGGTATGTGCCTCCTCCCCATGCTGGGTCTCTTGATGCCTCTCCTGGGGTTATGCCTTGTTGGTTGATAGTGCTGTGGGTTTGGTCATTCCTCCTGGTCATGACAGTGCTCTCTGCCTGCTTTGTCAGTGACAGTACTTTGATGCCCTAGCCAAGGACAAATGCTCCTTTGTGTGCCTGGACAAGATGTGACCAGGACAGGGGATGCGAATCTTAATAGGCAAAGTGAGCAGACACCTTCCCTACCCAGTGTAAAAATAATGAGAGGGAAGGATGAGAGATAGGCACCACCAATGGGAAACTTCAGCCAGTCTGAGATACCTGTCCAAAGTAGGAATCTGGAGGTGTTTCACTCTCCATTTGCTAAAGGTAGAGCCAGCACAAGCAGGTGACTAAATGTAGATAGCTGAAGTTAGCTGAGCTGAATCAGTCTGAATAAGTGTCAAGGACACACAGGATGGCTCTGCAAAGGTGGAAAGAATAATGCAGGACTTTTAGCTTTGGATTTGTAGTTCAACATTCACCTGGAGGAAGATTGCCATTTACTGATCGACCCGTGGTACTTTCTACAGTGCTGACCCAGTGTTCTGGCTCAGGTGAAGTTTTGCCTTCTGGCAAAACTGGGAACACTGTCTACTGCTGTAGAAAATTATTGGGTTTGGCAGACGGAGTCCATTTTCATAGTCTATAATTTTCTTTCTTCTAAGAGTCTTATTCTTCATAATTTCAGCACAATAATACTGAAATATATTGTTTGCTTCATGTGCATGAAGTGACTATTTCCCAAAAAAGCTCCTTGGTTTGTCTCTTCTTTCTTCTTACACAGATAACATTGAGTCAGGGAAAGGGAATTACCTGACTTTGAGGTCAATAAATGACCAGTTATCTACGTGTTGACAAAACAAAGAACTGGCAACTCTTGTTCCATATGCTTGTGAACAAATAACAGAATAATTTCGGTTAAAAGGGGCCTCTGGAGATCATCTAGTGCCATCCACTTTTTGAAGTGGTTCCAGTTAGATTAGGTTGCTCAATCGAGTTTCAAAAGTCTCCAAGGATGGAGATTGCACAGCCTCACTGGGCAACCTGTTCCAAAAATGGCAGCAGGCAGAAGCATGCATATAGAGAGGTGAGAAACACCTCGTAACAGGAGGACAGGACCAATGGTTCAGTGGGCAGTGACCTCAGCTCTCCAGGATAATAGTCACCATAAATATTTTGCGTATCTTGTTCCTAGTGACACAAAACACTCAATTTCATCCAGGAGTATTTCCATATGCTATTGAACTAACAAGAAGGTATGGCAATTTTTAAGCTGTAGGCAGCCTTATTTAGAAGTGAATTTCAAATATTTAACCATTGCATAATCTCTACTAAATTGAGGTCTCAAGTTTGCACAACTAAGGGTGAGGGTCATGCTCTGTATCTGATGAAATTAATGCAAGCTCTGAGTCCAAGGATAAAACCCTGAATGACTCTGTAGGAGCAATTTATTATCACAGGAGTGAAACATCATCTTCTTTCTTATGTAGCAGAGGTTAGGACAAAAACTCATTGACCTTCTCTGGGAGGAGAACTGGGGCACACTGAGATTCTGATCACTGTCATGTTGTTGGAAATTGATGGTAAATCCTTTCAAATGACATTGGAGCAGAGAAGCAATAAGCAACCTGAGAATGAAGCCCATAATCTCTCTGTCCCCATGTTGTACATGTTTTCCCTGTAGCCTAATTTAAGAACAAAATCTTAATTTGTTTGAGAAAACCCAAAGTGGCTGCTGTAGTTAATTTATCCAGGGACACACTGATGCTGATGAGGTGGAGGAGGATGTTATCTCTGTCCTTTTACAAGGAGACAGATAAGACCCCGATGTATGCAACAGCCAAACTGTGACATGTAGGTTAATAATGAGATGGTTTTTTGATTCCTGCAAAGCACAGTGAAGGGCAGCTCTCTGAAGATGGCTGGGGATGGGGAGCAATGGGAATTGAAGGTTATATGTACTTTCATCCACATGTTCCCACTGCATCTGCTTGTGACATTACCCACCACTCTGCATCTTCGGAGCAGAGCTTCCAGGACCAGACACCCATCCTGGTTAACGTAAATGCTCGACAGGATGGCTGTAGTTCATTTAACCATTTCATCCTATAGCTGACTTTATGCACAAGGACTTAACAGATTTCTTTCCCCACTTTTTTTGACACAGTGGTGCCCAAGTTTTTAGAGCAGTACTGCAGTGGTGTAAATGTGACCTGTTCTGGTGAGCCAGCCTGCCTGCATAATAGCCAAAGGAGGCAGATGAGGCAGAGTTTACTTGGTTTCCCTTATAGAAGCAGAAGAAAAGACTCCAGGGATATTCAGTTGTTGTCTTGTCATCTTCTGTTTGCCCTGCTAGGATCTTTTTGTTTTCTGTTGATGCTCTGCCCTGCTGTCCTTTGGGCATTAAGAGAGTAGAAGGGTGCAAGGTCATGAGCATATTGCACTAAAAAAGTACTTTGGACAATGTGGCTTAATTCAGCTCTTTACTGTGTTGTTGGTTAAACAGAAGTAATCAGGCATTTAGGAAAAAGTGTCAAAGTGCCAAAGACCATTTCAGAAGAGGTACTGTGGGAGCAGTATTCTCCTCAGGTGATAGGAGCCTCTTGTTGAGAAAAGCCCTGCTCCAGCAAGCCAGGGGAAGATCAGCAAGTAGCTGAGCTGCCTGAGCATTGCTTCTGGATCTCCGGCAGACCTCTATATCCAGGGTTACCACCAACTGTTGTGGCCCCAGGCTGGGTTTGAGTGGTCCCCTCTGTAGTCAGTAGTGAATGAGCTTCTCTGGTGGTACTTGTGGAGCTGTGCCCCTGAGCTTAGTCTTCTCTGAGCAAAACCTGAGGGCCGATGCTAGGGTGAAATGGAAGAAGGCTGAAATGTCAGTGTGGTACCTCTTGTTGGGTTAGTTAAGCACCCGGATGAAAATGTCCAAAGTGTCTCAGCGACCTGGGCAAATAGCTGTCTGCCACAGCTATACCTTTGTAAATGGGACTCAGGAGCCTTAGCTAGAGGGACATGTTTGAAAGTGATATCCTTCCTGTCTCAGGAGTGAGAAATCAATACAACAGGACCATTTGTAGAGTTGGAAGGAAACATAATCCAAATACAGAGTAGTCTCTGTTCCCTTACTGGTCCCAGTTTACCTTCTGTTCCCTATCCAGGCTGACTAAGCTGTGCATGCTTAAAGATCAAGTTTGGGTTTTATTTATTTGTTTGATGAGGACCTTGCTTGGAGGCACATGTTCTTGGTCTGAGGTTACCCAGTGCTAAGGTAGTAAGAATCCCTCTTCAACTTTTGGTTACCAACACACATTCTAATTTTTCTACATAAGCACCAAAAGAGGTGGTAGTGGTTACTCTTATTCTCTGATTTATATGGAGAGGAAATTTGTTCATTTAATTGGATTTACTACATCCCTAAGACTGTGCACGTGGAAGAGAAGATACTTGTTTGAGAAAAAGTCCAGCAATTAAATAGCCCACGTTGCACCCTCTGTTCCAGAAAAAATGATGTTAGCCTGCTGGGAAACATAAACCAGCAAATGCATAACTACTCAGTTAATTATAACTAATGACCAGAGAAATGGGTAACCTTTGGTAGCTCAGAATCAGCCACTGGCTTCCTTGCTTATTTTGCTCCTGATGGAAAAAGAAAGACGTAGCACAAATATTGTCCTCAAACCTGTGGTCCAGTATTTGCTCGTACTCTCTCCATTGGATAGCATATTGCGCCATGTCAAAAGAGCAATGGATTGTGACTGGACTTGACACACTCTAGGTGCCAGTAGAAAATAGTCCTGCAAAGCCCACTTTGTTCTTGCCTTGTTAGCTATCAGAAGAAAAGAAATTCTCACAAAATGCCTTTTCCCCCTTTCTCAATTATTTTAGAACACCTCAACAGTAAGCCAAGTCGCATCACACACAGTCTGTCTGGAGCACACAGGCTCCAGAAAAGGAATTGCCCCAGAAGATATCCTCCTTATGATCAAAAGTCCAGCAGAGGAGGGCAGCAAATTCTCCACATACTAAAAACCAGGTTGAAGAGTAGAGCTGCAGAAATATTCAAAGTCTATTGTACTGCAATGTCTCCTTATCTATTAATGCAACTTGAATGTAGCCTGTCAGCTTGCTTTAGCTCCGCAGTGAATCTTTTTTGTCGTTCTAAATCTGTAAATAATGAAGGCTATCTATTAGGAAAGTACCAAAGGCCTTTTTTAACCCACTTCATAAAGGAGTCCTGCAGGCTACCATTTGGAAAGAGTCTGGGCTGCTGTAACTCGTTTGAGCCCTAATGTGATAAAATTAGGAGCTATGGGATGTGAATCTTAGGTTCAATCTCAGTGTTGGCACAAATCAGACAATGAAAGTATCTGTCTGATTAGGCAGTTAAACAAGGAGGGATGACTCAAAATATCCTTTCCATTTCAATAGCTCTTGTGAGATTAGGGACCCTTTGAAGACCATGTCAAACTGTCTTTTGCTTTAATACACCTCCATTTAATTGAAATCTTATGAAAGAAGATGAAGGCATTTGTAACCTGAGGAGCCTTGAGTGCATTCCAGTGTCACACTGAGACTTTAAAATGGTTGAGGAATTAGGAGTGACAGACTAGTCCCTTGAGCAACTGGTTTTCATACCCCATCTTTCTGCTTTCCAAGTCCTGCTGCATATCTCCTGTCTGGTGGGATGTGTTTTGTGTGTTGGCAAATCCTCTGAGTAAGTCAGACATAAGAGTGAAGTGAAGCTCAGGGCCTTATCCTTAAGTGCTGGGCAGGGGGTGCAAGATGAACTCAACTCCCAGTTTCTCCTGCTCCACCCTTTTAGAGAAATCAGATGTGCTTCTGTGATTGCCTTTACCAGAGCCCTCAGTCGGTGTGGGAGGACACAGGCATGCCTTCTCCTGCTTCCCGCAGGCTGTGCTCTCTGTTTCTCCTATGGCTGCAGGGACCAAGCACTCTGATCCAACGTCCCCTGTACCTTTGGTGCTGCAGGGAACCTGCCTGGTATGTCAAATGTGAATACAAAGGGGGATCATCCCCAGCTGACTGTCAGCCACAATGCTCAACCCTCCGAGCACTCAAACCAGCAGTACAAATCCTGCTGCCCCTCAGGAAGGGTGACGTGCTGGTTGCAGGCAAAGTAAAGGCAGAAAGTGCTTTGCAAAAGAGATCCCCAGGTTGCTTATAAATGTGTCTCTCCTTATTCCTCTCTGTTACATGGAGTTCTTTGCCCTGTTTTGGGTATGGAATAAATTGCTTGCATTCTCCTGCCTTATAAATTGCGTTCTAAACATCTTGTTCTAGCTGCTTTAGGCTTCCAACAGTTTCTGGCAGGTTGGAAAAAATGAAAAGAGTAAAAAATGCCATAAAAACCCAAACAAATTTTTCAACCAGCTCCATTATGTTGTTTGTGCTTGGCTGGGATATATTGCTGTGTTGGGATATATTATTGTGCAAGTATATTGTGCTCTTTGAACAGGGTTGAGTCTGTGTTACTTCATGGCAGAGCTTTGCACAGGATTGGCAGAGGCTGGTGTGCCAGGGCAGGGTCAGTTCTTTTGTCCAGTTTGAGTCTTACTTTACTGAATTTTCTGGCAGTACAGCCACCGTATTCCAGGAAGATCTAGAGAACATCTGCAGCTCTTGAGCAAGGCCTGCAGTAGACTCAGCTGTAGACACTTGATCGTAGCTGAATTGAATAAACTAGATCAGGCAGGATGAAGAGAAAACAGAGATCACCTCTGAATGCAAGCGAACAAACAGAGCGTGAAATCTCCCAGAAACAGAGGTTCTCAGAAACAGAGGTCCTCAGAGGACGAGCAGAAAAATAAACTTAAAGAATTTGGGAGATTCACAGCTTAGATCCCAATTAGATCCTAAATAAACAGTCCAGTTAGGTCCTAAATAAACACTCAAATGTTGGAATGATGTTATGTGAACTGAATTTAGAATCTGTCTAATGAGTTTTTTGCCCAGTGAAGTTTTTTCTTTAAACCACAAGGCCCTTTAGGAGGTTGTCTGCTGGTTTTTTTCCCTTCAGACCTTTAGAAATCCCCACAAGGTACAAAAATGTATTCACATTTTTTGTATTGATTATTGATCAATAATTTGTTTCTGTAAATGCAAACATTCATGATTTCAGTATATGTTACAGCAACTACCCTAGCTTTTCAGTGAGAGCAATTGTTTACACTGCCTTAGAAATAACCAGTTGGCATGTTTTTTAATGTAAGTGTTCAATTATTGCAGAGTGTCCAAGGATAGAAAGAAGAAAGATGCTAAAGTAATCTACAGACAAAAATAGTTGAGGATTTGTTACCACATTTTTACTGGAACTCATGAGATTAAATGAATAAATAAACTTGAATGAATAACTCCACAAACTCAGCTTAAATTATCAGTCAAACTAGTATTTCACTTCCTGTTTTGATCTAGATACTGTATTGCTTACTCCACAGAGTGTCTTTGTAAAGTTACCTGGAATTTTACCAAAGTTAGGATATGTGAGGTGAAGTCAGTTGTCACTTATTTATAAAGAAACAAAAATGTGCTAGTCGTCTCATAGCACAAACAAACAAATAGTATCAACCTATTCCCTATCCTTGAAAGCATATACTGTAATCTAGACATGTGAAGAGGGATGGAAGCACTACACAGTATGGAAAAAAGTGAAAAAAGGCGAAACCCCCAAGTCTTATAATGACAATTAGGTATGGCTCTATAGTTATGCTATGTATATAAACTTTCATAGGCTTAAGGTCTTGAGGTGATGCAGAAGGAAGTGGGTTTTGAGAAGGTATGTGGCTAAGGAGAGATTATTAAGACTTTTTGTCTTTTGATTCTTCCAATATCACTTGGTATTTTGACTGGAATGCAGATCTATTTGTTGAAGATGTCTTTAGTGAAGAATCAGCTTTCTGATTATCTGTGTTAGACAGAAAGTCCTATAACCATGCATTTCTTGTTTGTCTGGTGGGCCTTTGAGTCTCTAAACATCAATGCAGTAGATCCATGCATGGCTGCAGTGTGCCTTGGGGCACTTCCTGAGTAGGTGAGTCCTGTCTGCTTCTGCCCAGGCAGCATGGACACAATTAATCCTATGTGAGATGGATAACAAGGTAATATTTAATTTTCTCAAAATTTTTTTGTGAGACAGAAACTGATGAAAACCAGGGTGGCAACAACTGGCCTGCCTTGGGCTATGGGACTAGTGAACCATTGACAGATATGTTAATTAATGTGGGGGAAAAATAATTGTTAAGACTTCTAGGCAGGAGGAGAGAGAGGGGGCAGCATACACTGTATACAACACTGTGTAGAAGCTACAGCCCAAGGGGTGAACCACAAAGTGAAGGAGCCAAGCTGTCCTGGGCAGACCCGCACACTGACTGGTCAGAGTGACTGGTTGCTCTGCCCTAGGTCCTTGGTGCTGGACTGGTCCACACCAGACCCATGGGGCTGATTCTCTCAGTTGTGGTGTTTGTGACCTGTGAAGCAGGAATCACTGTCTGAAAATGGACTTGTGCACAGTGATGTGGAGTGTTTTGTGGATTTAGCTGCTATGTCTTGACAGTTGATTCCAGAGCCCCAGGTAAGAGTCCTGGGGAAGATGGAAGCATGGAGGGGCAGCAGCAGGAGGTAGCATGCTGAACAGGGAGTAGCTTTGCCACCTAACAAATGCCCCTTCAGATGAGGACGTGTTTTAAACTGTTGCCTTCTCTGGGACTTATATCTTTTCTCAGAGCTAAGGGAAGCACATTCATCAGTCTGGATTTACAGTTGGTAGAGTTTCCCGAAGGCTGGTGCTGCGAAGAAAAAAAAAAAAAGAAGGAGCAGAGATCAATTTTTTACTTTATTTTACAATCCAGTGTGTAGGATGAGAGAGATGCTCTTTCTGTCAAGCAGAAGACCAAGGCCAAACTTTTCCTTGCATGATGAAATTTGGTCTATTTATCTTCATCATCAAGAAGGGATTTTTGCCTTCTGCATAACAAAACTGATGGGATGAGAGAGCATGCAAGTGAATGCCAGTAACACTCATGTTTTCACTTGAAAGATTTGGGTTCCAATCTTGGCTATATGAACAATTTATACATTAACGTAATGGCTGCTTGACATAAACCACCCTGAATATGTCCCTCTCAGCAAGCCTGGCAGCTGGGCCCTTCTAGATAAGGCTTTTCCACTGAGAGATAGGGAATAGATTTGAATTAGGCTTAATTAAATTTTACTTCCCCTTGTTTGGAATGGCTTTACAGATCGAAAAAGGATAGCGATATTTTCTATTTTAAAAATCCTTATGCAATTAAGTATTATGGATGAAGCTTCATGTTTCTGTGTTACGACACTCATCCACTGTATTGTTAAAGAACGTGCATTCACACAGGGCAGCAAGGATGGTGGGGGCAGCCCACTGGAACATAGCAGTTTATGTGCTATAGCAGCCACTGAACAGGCAGCTGGCATGGATTTTGAGGTGTTTTGGCTTTTTTTTTTCTGGTGTGGCATGTTTATTTATTACATTTCTGACATAGGTAGATTCACCATGGAAGCTACAATTGTGATTCATTTTGTTTTGTATCCACCTAAATAGACAGCTAAATTCCTTCTTTGAAGTTTTCAGTATAATAGTTACAAATTTTTTTCTTGTTGTTGTTTACTCACCGTGATAAGAAAACACTTTCCAAGTCCTCTGAAACCACCTCTGTGGTTAGATTTTTAAAAATAAAGGTTTCTGCTTAGGAGAGGAATCCTACAGTGTACTGAGCACAACTAAAGTATTTGAGTGTAATTTCTTTAAAAAATAAGTTGAGAACTCAGTCAATCATCCTTTTGACAGTGTTGTTTATGTTGATTAGCACTATGTTCTACTCCATATGTGTTGCCACCCTAATTTAATCGAAGAGGACTCTGTGTGTCATCAGAAGATGACACTCTTTCACCCCACTGAGGACTGGGGACATGTTTTTTCACCAAGCAGCACTACGATCAGAGAAGGAGCAGTGAGGAAGTGACCAAACATGGTACCAAGCCAAATGTTCTGAAGATGATGTGCAAGCCCTCCCTTTTTAATGTTTTTGTGTGGAAGTAGTCCTCTACCTAAGCAAAGCCACTTCTCTGTTTTCTGTCTACCAGTTCATCAACTCTCCGGATGTCCCTGACTCAACGGGTTGCAAACCAGCATCTTGCACTGGCCTCACTCCTCCATGTGGCCACCATTCCACTGAAGCTTAATTTTTGCTGAAGCTGCACCTGTCCTGGTCTGGAAAATCACCAGTAGATTCCCAAGGCTCATCTCTCCTTGTGGCTCCATGTGTACATTTGGTTCCTAGAGATTTCCCCTTCTATTTTTTGGATGGAAGAAGAACAGTCCCTCATGCCAGTGGGCTTATGTCAGATTTAGTTTGAAGGAAACAAGGCAATTTTGTTCCCAAACACCCATAAACATGCTTCTGTGCATTTGTCTGTCTCTGGTGTCTTTCTCTGTCCCTTGAAACTCTGTGACATGGGGACACAATTTAGCAAATTATTATCTTATGTGATTATAATATCTGGTACTGTTATTTGAGGGTTATGACATGAGTCAAAAGAGTTGTGTATGAGGCATATGACAGGGCTTGATTCCACTGTGTAGAAATGATGGATTGTGATCCTAAAATCCTGAATCTATTTTACTTACTGTGCTTTTGCTGTCACTTTATGAAGTCTCACTTTTACATATTATTCACTGTCTATATTATCCTTATTTCCTTTCAGAGCAAAAAGACAATGCTCTCTCCTTTATTCTGCTGCTTTGGCTGTAGGAAGGTGTTTCCAGAGAAGTGGGGGCCCAGACTGAATCCTCTCTTTTAACATCCTGCAATGCTAGTGGTGCTGCTGGTAATGGGATAGAGGGTTTTAATTCCTAAACCCTGGACTGCATATGCATTTTTCCCACTGCAAAGTGCTTGGATGTTGGGCTAAAACCATTTTTTTCACCTGTTCTCCGTTCATCCTGGGTACTCTTCCACTTCTCCAGCCCCACAGCAGCTGTTGGTTTTGTCTTTTGAATGTTGAAACCATGATCTGTTCCAACTGACATAATCAGCTCTCTAGGGTATTTACTGAATTTGGTTCCTGCTTCTCTAAAGCCCTTGCTTGTCCTTGGCAGCAATGCTTTCCTCTCACCTCTTTGCCTTGCTCTGAAGTTGATGATGTTGCACTGTAAGGTTGACCTTGACACACTGTTCTCAAATTTTAGAAAAGCTAAAAAGGTCCCAGCTTCTGTGTTTTGAGGCTACAGCAAATGCCTAAAAGGGTATCTTTTACTGGCACAGACACCAAGGAAAAATGCTTTCTGCTTGTCTGTATTTATTGTCTCAAATGCAAGTAGAGAGTACGGCAGTTTCACTACATTGCCATTAGTACAAATTTTGCAGTAAGCCCCTCAATTTTCCCATAAACTACCCCTCATATGTTTTCCCCATCACTATTTTTTTAAGAGATCATTAAGTTCCTCCCAGATAGTCTCTTATGATGTTACAGGTTGGGACTCTTCTGCTTTACTGCACCACTTCATAATGTATGGGCAGAAATATCACTTATCAAATAGAAGGTGAAATCAAGTGAGGGCTCTGCCATCCCATCATACGTTGTGGAACCTACTGAACACTCCTTAACATTGTTTTAATGAAGGGAAAAAATACCCAAAGGTATTTTGGGTGGTTTGAATTCAGTTCAAGCAGAGAGACAAATCAGAGATGTGATGAAGCCCGCCAAGTGCCAAGCTTTAAGGTTCCAGTGGACACCAGCAGGCACCATCCATTAACCTATATATATTTCATCTGAAGGGGAAAAAACAGGAAGAAAGAACATTGTGAATTTGAAGATCAAATCCACTACTGAAGGGTTTTTTACCCTTCTCAAGGGTCCACGGTTGGGGTCCTTGTAGCAGTTATGTGTTTGAGATGCACTGAGGCAGTCTGACATCCACGTGAAATTCTTTTGACAAATCTAGACACGTGCAGGCAAAGAAAGTTAATGAAACAAAATCTCCCACAATAAAATTAAGAAACTTATTAACTCAACAGCTTTGGGGAAATACTTTCAATCTAGATGGACACCTGATAAGAGCCCTATCAAATTTTCATAGATACAATTAATTCCTTCCATTTAGAAACACTTCAGTTAGAAGCTTCCAATTAGTTTGCATACTATATCATTAAAGTGCTATTAACACTCCCAACCACTGCTACTGACATTAAAGATCTAACAAGTAACGAGTAAACAGCTTGATTTGAAATGAAAGCAGCTTACCTAAGACAAGTCTTTTTGCGAGATGCTGAGGTTTCTTTTCTTTCTAATGTAGATCATTGGTACAGTGGCACATTGAAATGCTTTGCAGTGCTAGCAGGTGGTGAGCCCACCTGCAGGCTGAGGATGCTGAGCTGTTTTGGGACCCCACTAGCCACTGGCTGGTGAGAAGCCTGTGCCAAGGCTGGCCTGGATTTCCTTGCACAGTGCTGCATCCTGCAGCACAGTGTCACCCTTCCTTCCTTCACTGTCCTTCCGAAGCCTTCCATCTTTTTAGAGGTGCTTGAAGTGTCAGATACTTCCTATGATTCTTCTTTTAAAAATACAAAAGTGTCTCCTCTGATTTTATACCAGCCCTGTGGGCAGAGTTATTCCTCACTGTTGGTCTGTGCTTCACATGTGTGTGTGGCATGTTGCATATTTGGAATACTCAAAATTGGGTTTATTTAATGGATTCCTGAACTTTTCCTTGCATACAAGGTGTGTAGAAACAAAGACATCAGCCAAAGAGTAGCTGAAAGGTGTATCTTTCGGAAGCTTGTGGAAGTGGTGGTCTTTTCTCAACTAAAGCAGAGAAAATGTGTGTTTAGGGAACTGAAAATGCAATAATATTGTCAAATGGTTTTAGAGCTTATTATTAACCAGCTGTGTGAATAAGGAGGAAGAGGGCATCGGGCAATAGTCCAAGTAAGTCCAAGTGGCTTGAAAAAGTTACCCCATTGGGATGCATCCTGCTGTTTCACATCTGGGAGGCACTGACCATGTCTAAATCACTGCTGATCTCCTGAGTAGTTCTTGTCAAATGTGTGGGGTTTAGCTGTGGTAGAGTTAATTTCTTTCACAGTGACTGGCATGGGGCTGTGTTCTGGATTTGTGCTGAACACAGGGTTGATAATAGAGAAATATTTTTGTTATTGCTGAGCAGTGCTTACAGAGAGCCAAGGCCTTTTCTGCTTTTTGTACTTCCGTGCTGGCAAGGGGCCTGGGGGTGGACGGGAGTTTGGGAGGAGACACAGCCAGGACAAGTGACCCAATGTGACCAAAGGGATATTCCATATCATATGGCATCATGCTTAGCACGTACAGTGAGGGGAAGAAGGAGGAAGTGGGACACAGAGTGATGGCGTTTATCTTCTCAAATAACCATTATGAATGATGGATCCCTGCTTTCCTGGCGATAGCTGAACACCTGCCTGCACATGGCAAACAGTGAAATAATTCTTTGTTTTGCTTTGCTTGCATGTGCGTCTTTTGCTTTCCCTAATAAACTGCCTTTATCTCAACCCACAAGTTCTCTGGCTTTTACCCTTACAATTCTCTCCCCGTCCTGCTGGTGGGGCACTGAATGAGTGGCTGCCTGGGGCTTGGCTGCTGGCTAGGGTTAAACCACAATACTGACTTATGTAGAAAGCATGGGGATCACAGGAAGCCTCTGGTACAGCCAGAGTTTGAATCATGAATGTACTTGAGCTGATTTTTGGAAGCCTGGATTTCTTGCCTGCCTCTCTAAGATCCATCCTGGTGCCAGCAGGACCTTACTAAATGTACTTGGAGGCAACTCCATGCTTGAAATGTGGTATCATTAGTGGCTCAGAAATTGATGGAAACTCTGCAGTGAATGGCAATGCTGAAATTTGGTACTCTGAATATCTAGACTTTTACTGAAACTTTGGAGAAGTTGCTGAATAGACTTTCTAGTAGCTCTTTCAGGGTAACAGACCAGGTGTTTTTAATGAGGTTTTTTTCCATACACCTGGAGATAGCATTCTCCTTTCTGGATTAATGACTTAGAAATCCTGAGTTCCAATACAGAGGGTATTTGTAATTTACAGGAGGGGAGAAGAGTCTCACCATCCCTTAATGATTCTAGTGATTTTTTTAGTTCCCTCGACCTCAAAGAACTAAAAGGATTTTTCTTTGAAAAACCTTTTGCTTGCAATGATGAGACTCTGTTTGTTGAGTTTCAGCTGTGATTGAATTTGTACTCCAGCCAAGTTATAAAACCTCGAAAATAGGATTTATAATGGAAATTCTAAGTGCAATCTTAACTGTAAGAGCCAGCTTGATACTCAATAGTACTATTAACATTCTTCAAACCCAATGTTCAGGATGAGTCATAGTGATCTGATTCTTTACATAACCCTTTTCTTTTCTGTAGCGCAGGCCTAGTCTTGTAATTTCTAGCCATGTGCCAGTGGATACATTCCTTTAGTTTGGGGGGATACAGAACACAGCTGATATCAGTGCTATGGAAATAGACAGTGTTTTCAGCAGGGCCATGCCTTCTACATTTATTTATTCAGTTAAATTCAGGCAAATTTCATTACTCTGAATTATTAGCTTGATACTGTGATTGTCATTTATATAATGTCTATGTAACCTTCTAGTTCTGATCTTCTAGTTCCTAGACAACCATACAGCATTTAAAATTACGATAAAGAGAAAGTCTTAGGAAGATGTGAGAGTGAATAGAGGAGAATTTTAACTCCTTCTTTCTACCTGTTCTTTGTAAAAAAGAGATGAAGAATAATTGGCATGATGTTCTGCCTCAGTGATGAATACCACATGCACTGTCCTCAGTAGTGCTGTTCTGCTATAAATGCATAAGCTGATCCTAAAAAAGGAAAGTGAGTATCAGGGATGAGAATAATGATAATGAAGTCACTTTGCTAGTCCTGGTCCCTGCAGCAGAAGATCTGGATGATCTTGTGGCCAGAATATAAAAATTCTGATTTGTGAGAATTAGGGAAGTTTTGGAAATTATATAGCTTTCACAAGTGAATAAAACTTAGGTTTTGTGTAAAAAGTATAAAGACAGCATCTGAAACAGCTAGCAGTTGGGGACGAGAAGGGCCAAACTGACAGTGTGTCCTAGAGTAGAATTGGTGCGTGAAAAAAGGGCTCGAGTCCCCAGATTCCCTCAAGGCAGGCCTTTGCCTCCCTCTTGCCCTTGCTTCCTTGTGCCAGGGAAAGAATGAAATATTTAACTGCGTATATGAAGTAGAACTAATTGCTCAGGTGAGATCACGGGTCTGCCTGGGGCTGTTGGCTGTACTGTCCTTGCCCCATTAGGAGAGGGTGAAGGCAAAGAGGAGGTGCCAATAACGGGCCAAGCTGTCAGCAGCAGGCACAAAGTACAGGGCATCTGGACATCCCTCTCCAAAGAAACATTGATTTATGGGAATTGCAAAGGTAAATTAATGAGAGTCTGGAGGAAATCTGGCACTATAGACATTTAGTTCAGTTCTGCTGTAGCATTGGCAGCTGTCCGCATTCCCTTTTACTGTATTTGTCCTTTTCACAGAATCACAGACTCACAGAATCAACTAGGTTGGAAAAGACGTTTGAAATCATTGAGTCCAACCTTTGACCTAACACCTTGTCTACTAGACCATGGCACTAAGTGCCACATCCAATCTCTTCTTAAATACTGCCAGGGATGGCGACTCCACCACCTCCTTGGGCAACCCATTCCAATGCCAAATCACTCTCTTCTTCCTAATATCCAACCTAAACCTCCCCTGGCAGAGCTTAAGACTGGGCCCTCTTGTCCTACTGCTGATTGCCTGGGAGAAGAGACCAACACCCACCTGGCTACAACCTCCTTTCAGGTAGTTGTAGAGAGTGATGAGGTCACCC
>JAWWES010000001.1:42023568-42051478 GCA_035583135.1 Lophotriccus pileatus
CCTGGCTGCTCTCCAGCCACTCTGTGCCCAGCCTGTAGCGCTGCAGGGGGTTGTTGAGGTCAAAGTGCAGGACCCAGAACTTGGCCTTGTTGAACCCCATACCACTGGATCTGGCCCACCCATCCAGCCTGTCTAAGTCCTTCTGCAGAGCCCTCCTGCCTTCCAGCAGATTGACACTCCCTCCCAACTTGGTGTCATCTGCAAATTTGCTAATCCCCTTGAGTTTAAATCATCAGTAAAGATATTAAACAGGACTGGCCCAACACTGATCCCTGGGGGACATCACTAGAGACCAGCTGCCAACTGGATGCAGCTCCATTCACCACCACTCTCGGGGCCCAGCCATCCAGCCAGTTCTTAAAGTTTTCCTAAGGAGCAAAAGTTTCCTTGCAGTCCATGAGCTTCTCCTCCCACCCATGGACTCTCCAGTACCTGGCCTGCATGTGCAGTGCAAATTCAAGTACAGGTGACACTTTGGGCATGCCAAGAGCTGACAGAAACTGCCTCTGCACTGAAGCAGCATCTGTCCTCAGCAGGGTTTGACTGCTGTTTTTTAAGTCCTTAATTCCCACAAACTATTTCTGACAGATCAGTAAATGTAAACAAGTAAAGCAAGCACCTTGTGAACAGGTTTGTGTTTTCTTTAATGGGACACTTCGCTGTTAATTTTTAGGGGTCTGAAAATTGCAGAAGGTTGAAACCTACAAGCTCGCTTTTGTAAATAGCCAGAGAATAGCCAGGAAATAAAATGTTCATATTCTCTCTGCCTCTTCAAAACTGAGGCATAACTGCTGTTTCAAGTCCTTGTGGAATTGAATTTCTTTTGACATAATCCATTGGGAGATTTTAATTTCTTTCTTTAATAGGTCATATTATCATAATTTAAATTACTGTTCTCCCATAGTTTAAATATACTTCCAAATTTATCCCTGTGATCTTTTCAGCAACTTTTTCAAATCTGAAGTGTCAAGCCCTCCAGGGAAAAGGGGGTCGCTAGCATAAAATTTGATTGGTGCGGTAAGATTGCCACTTGAATTTCTATTATACTCTGGTTTTACATGGTCCTGAGTACACATTATTAGCTGGTCTTTTTTTTTTTGTTTAAGCTGTATCTCTGAGAGTGTATAAACTGCTGCTTTTGAAATTATGAGCATAAGAAAAACTTTACATTCTACTTTAAAAAATAATCTTTCAGACTGTTGGAACAACTTGTGACGTTATGATTTGGCAGGGAAACAGTCAACACTGAGAAAAACTACTCACATATTTTTGAAAGATCTTTGAAAAGTATATGATTAATCAAGATTTGAAACTCGTATTTTAAGTTTCTTGGGTATTTTAGGAAAGACTTAACCCCTCCCAAACAAGCCTTCCCCATTTCCTGTGGGGACAACATTTCTGCAGCTATCCTACCCACCTTGGTGTTTGCTTCTTCCCATGTCTATGACAAATTTTTAACCTCTTTATTGTTCTTAAACAAACTCAGAAGAGGGAGAGGCAGCTCATGGGCCCCTGAGGAGCTCTGCAGAGATGGAGGATTCCTGAGCCAGGGAACCCTGGGCAAGATGTGGGCCAGAGGCAGCCCATCCTATGGGATGGTGGTTGGCACATTAGGCTCTGTGTAGGAAGAGAGATGTGGCTGCTCTGTATGAGTAGAAGACCTGAAACAAAGAACACTGGTACTGGGACTTGGTCTGGTTTAATACAGGTGTTAAGGGGAACCTGGAGTTCTCTGTTTAGATGGTTCCAGATCAGCATCTGGCAGGGACCATTGACTCCTCTATGGTTCACATATGTTGAAGTTTCCTGACTGAACCTGACCAATGAAGAATAAACCATATTTGCCTTTCGGACCCTTATCTTGGCTGGATGTTGTTTTTGAATTGACAGGGTATTCTGGCTGTACTGAGACTACAAAATGCCTTGTCCTTAGAAGGAAAAAAACATGCATAAATTTTAGCTATCAGTTTTTGAGGATTAAAAGGAAGAACATGAACATTAAAATTGCATAAACTATGTCTTCAACAGGAAGGCAACCAGAAGACTTCAGTGTACAGGATGACCACATACTCCTACTTTACCCTCTCCCCATCAATGCTTTATGAGACAAGCTTACACCAAGTGTTGGTGTATCCACTGCACTTCATATCCATAAGTGATTAATTTTGGCTTACCGCTGTGGTGCAGCCACAGAATCTGTCATGTATTTTGGGAGGAAAAGGTCTTTGCTCTGTTTGCAATGGAGTCTGTACAACTGGAGATGGGACTTATGCGGGAGCAGGCATGTTTTGCTGCAAGTATTTGTTGTTTGGCAGATGTCCCAGTGATTTGGAGATAGTACTAGGTTTTTGGAGAATCACACTTTGGATGAGCTGTTGTTTTGGCCTTTTTAAGGAGAAGCCACCTTTCTGAGTTGAGTTTCACACTGATTAGCTGCCTTCTTGGCATCAGTCCCCTGGGCCTGACACAGTGTTAGGGGCCACTTTGGGGGGAGTAGAGGAGAAGCGATGGAGATTTCTACTCCTGCCAGTGGCTCTTTCCTGGCTCCTCTTTGCCTATGACTCTCACAGTGATGGCAGAGTTACTTCAGCTTATACTCTCTCATACATCTTCCTTCAACTTTCTTGATTATAGGTAGTTAAACGTAATTACTGTGGATTTTTTAGTACTCTGGAACAAGATAAAGGAGAATGAAAACCAGTGAGACAAGTGGCTCTTTCTCTGCTGTTCAGGGAAGACTTTAAGGTATTTCTTAAAGGATAATTTATGAAAACTCTGATCAGATTATGTGGCTGTTCCTTGCTATCTCAACATCATCCTCCTGAGAACACTATCAATAGGGCTTGCCAGTAAATTTCTGAAGATATATTAACAGTATTAGTCTTTCTGCATCTGGGGAAAAGTTTTCTGAAGTGAATAAATTTATATTTGTCCTAATGAAAAATCTGTTATTAATTTCAGATTTTTTTTTCAGTTTATCAAAATTATAACATATTGTCACTCTCTTCTGCTAAACATCTCTGGTTACTTTCAGCTTTCACCACTTCTTTGTGGTTTCCAGCTTTAATAAACTCAACTGGAAGTCACCTGACTGAACTACCCTTTGCTTACTGAATTGAAAATTTTACTACCTAAGATTTACAATAGAAATTTATATTATTAAGAAAATAAAAACAGAAGAGAAAAGAAATCATACATCCCGACAGGAAAATCCTGTTTGTTTGCCTGAAAGAAGAGGGACGACACAGATTTTTCCAGCTGCAACCACTGTGGCCTGAAAGAGAACACTGCATCTCATTCAACACTGGCTGAGAGAAAAGAGAAATTTCCACTCACCTTATCATGGAATGAATCAGGATCCTTTGGCAAGTAACCCTTTTCCATATAGGAAGCACCAGAGAGAGAGAGAGAGAGAGAGAAAGAGAGAGGGAGAAATCTCTTCCGTTCTATGATCTTAAAGCTTTTGATTAAGATGTTTCTGGTGTGTTCTCTAAAAAATGTTTATAATTTATAAGAAGAAAATTCAATTAATTTATTTGTGATTACTAGCCTCATCAAATAACTTGCTCTGCACTTGTCTGCGAATACCACCACATCATTTAGAAACTCAACTTATTGTTTTATTTATTTCAGTGGGAAGCACCACTAATAATTAAAAAAAATTGTTCCATCTCTGACAGAAGTCTTTTAGTGGGAGTTTAAGGAAATTATTCAAAAATCAAATGATGAATTTATTCCAGTGGGAAGATGAGAGACTGAATTATTCATTATTAATTCCATGATGCCATAATACTGCACAACACTTTATGCAAAAAAAAAACCAACCACCAGTTACAAAGAACTAATGCCTCTGAAGAGGCAACACACACATGGAGATGAGCAGAAAGGCACCATGGTAAGCCTCAGGTCTTGTACATATCCCTTTTTTCCCTTTCGTTTTTCTTCTCCCTCTTTCTCCCTCTGGCCCTTCCTTATTTTGAGTTCACACAATTTTGGAATGGAGAATTCAGATCAATAACTGAACTAGAAGAAAAGGCTTTGCAAGAGACCTGAAGGGATGGAGGAATGCAGATGTAACAGTGAAGTTGAGACTCAGGACATGCTGGTAGCAGTAGAGGATAAGATTAGAGTGACCTGGGAAGAAGGGAAGGCAACATGAATTGTACAGGCAGAAACAGTGTGAGGACTGGACAGGCAGGTCATGATTTTTGCTGTCTTTGATGTATAAGTAGGCTCTGTGTGGGACGCAGAGCATAGGACGAGAGGGAAGTCAGAGGCACTAAACAAGCAAGGTGCATGTTACCACCTCACAGACAAGAATAATCCCAGATTCTTTCTCAGATTTATGCCCTTATTCATGGACCTGTACTCAATAACTGTCAAGTAACACATTCCTGTGAGGGAAAGACCGGCAAATCCCCACTGGGATACCTCAAGTTTGCTTCTAGTGGAGAAGAGCAAAGTAATGGTCCCAGCTCTTCTTTATCAAGGGGAGCTCTGGCATAGGGGAGGGAAAGGGTAACCAGACTGTGACAGCTAATATTATTTCAACATTAAAGTGAAATTATTTTCCTGTTTGTATTCTGGTTCCAAACAGAATACCTTAATAGTCTTTTTGTATCAAACCATCTTACTGGATTTATTTGTTTTGTGACCTTCGGCATAAATACAACTCAATATCACACATCGATGTAAAACATTTCCACTGTGTAGGAGGATAGTGAGTTTATGATAAAGAGATGTTAAGGGATGAAAAACAAGGTCACAGTAGCTGTTTTATTCTGTTTCTCTATAGGTTCTTGTATTTCACTGGTCTCCTAGAGCACCTGGAAATAAGGCAGCAGCACATGGCGAGGCCTCATTAATCTCTGGTGGATGAAGTTTGCTCTCTTTGCTCTGTTTCTGTTTTGTCTTATTCCATGTCCTGCTGCATGCTAGAAAAGGCAAAGACAAGGGAGTGTGCTTTGACAGAGTTTGCAAAGCGATATCGTGAATGATGGCTTCTGCTTCTCATGGGAGTTCATCCACAGCCTCAGGTCTGCCTGACCAATTGCTCCATCACCTGCCCAGAGGTTTGTTATTTTGCTGAGGGCCACAAAAGAGACTCTTTTCTGGAAGGACTTCTGGGGATCAGCACATCCCTAAGCAGATGTCAGAGCTTGCCAGGAATGCAAGGAAGTATTCTATATGCAGTTTCCATAAGTCAGCCATCATTGTTCATGATGAAGTACAGTATGCAAAGTCATACTCCAGAAATGCAGAGGACACTGAAAAAAATTAGTTCTGAACCCGCATCTAGATAGTATCTCTGTGTGAAGTGGAGCATCATGGAAAAGGCAGAGCTTGCAGCAGGGACATGGTCTTTCCAAAACAGCTCAACTATCACACTGGATTCCTGGTAGAGTTAAACCAAGTTTAAGAGTTCTCCAATAACAAATCTGCTGTGTATATAGACCGACTTCTGTCTGACAAACATGTCCTCGATCCTGTATGCTGCAGATACCCTCTTTCATTGATGGAGTCTGTGTCTGTCCACCATCTCTCCCCTTCAGCCCCTGCCCCCAGTTTGCATAGCAAACCTGTGGCAGTTAGTGCAGGTCTCTGTGGAAAGATGCTTGGGAATAAGATTTAGTAGGCATCTCTCTCTTACTGAATTTTATGATTTTTCTTTTAGCACAGGAATTGAAGAGAACTTGGTGGAGTTTTTTCTACTGCCAAGGTTGTAATTTGAATTTCTGAGCTACTTGGACGTCAGTAAATGGTGTGTTACTACAGGCTTATGTAGAGCAACCTGGGATGCACAGACCCACAGAGGTAACAGTGCAGGGGCCTTGAGAGCCTGCTGGCAGAGAGGCTTGTATGCATCAGCTGCTGCCATTCCTTGAGAAGACGTAATTATGCAGGGACAAAGAACCCTCCAAGAAAACAATCAGCCCCATGAGTTTTTGAGCTGATCTTGTCTGAAAACTTGGCTACACACATGCATATGCTCACTGACACCAGAAGGATTTCTACATAATTTCCTTCACTACAGGCCAGGGCTTATGGACAGAAAGCAGGGCCTAAAAATAAACCCACACCACATTAATCCTAGATCTTGTTTTTTTGAGGAGTTTAAATTGTTTCTCATGTGCATCCAGTAACAAGCTTTGGAAACAGTCAAGAGACTCCAGGTGACTGTCTGCTCCTCTGGGCTGAAGAAGTCACAACAAATGAGAAGTGATGTTGGCCAGGGAGAAACTGCTGTTCTGAAGAAGGATTTACTGATGTTATGGGTTGGACCCAATCTCCATACACCTATCTCTGGACTTTGTGCTAGCCACTGTCCTCTTTGTTACCATTGCCTGGTGATGACACCTATTAACCTTCTCAAAACAAAAGTGCCAATACACTGGAGGACATCACCAGGCTGGAAAAGCTCTGGTTGATGAAGAACAGTCATGTCCGCACAAACAAAAGTTTGTATTGGCTGTGCTTTCCATGAGGAAATGAAGAAATGACCATAGCTGCCCAATAAGATGACCTCTTCTCTTGGGGGTAAGGGTTGGCTGAGGACAATTCTCACAGATTGCTACAGTGGCATGAAAATTCATGATCTTATGGGAAAAGCAAATAGAGTCACCCTGCTCATGCGTAGTTGAAATAAAAAGACTAATGAGAAGGCAAACCAGAAAAGATGAGGCTGTAAATGCTGGCACTGGAGTTAAGATAGGTGATCTTGGCTTTGATGTTATAAGATATGACTGGGAACAGGGGAAAAAAAGATATTCTTACTTGTAACCCACACAAGGTACAGGACTGATGTATCAAAGCACATAATACTATCTGAGTTATTTTGAATGCCCAGTCCTAAGGAAGTTGACACTGCTTGACACTTGTTTGTCAGGAACATGCCTTGAGCAAAAATGGAGCATACAGAGTCATGCCAAAAGCCTCTCATGTTCCAGGGGGGAAAGGTGGCATTACACCAGAGGATGAGTGTCTCTGCTGTAGGGTCTCATTGGAGAATCTTGCAGACCACCAAGGCTGTCTGTCCTGGAACAACTTTGACACAGTCTTTGCTGCATGAAAATCCTACAATTCCGTGGCTGAAAAGAGAGAGCCTGTGATCAGTAATGTTAAGTGCTGACAGAAGAGCCATAGAACCTAAAGGGAAACCTAAATCTTCTGCTTTGAATACATTATTTAGGAATCTTGAGATGTGCTGTTTCAGCCTGTGATGATTACAGAAAATCTTGCTGAATTATTCCATGGAACTGAATTAAATGACGTTGAGTTTGCAGTGATGTTACAGCTTATTCCTTCACTGGTGTGTCAGTGCTACATGACCGTTTTTAAAGGGTTCAGAGGAATTCCTGGTATGCAAATGCAAGTACTGCAGTGAGAGTGCTGTTTTTTGCATGTCATGGCTACTGGGAGAGGCACAGACAGCAGCACCATCCACCTTCCATGTGCCTGCGGAGTAGCTCTGGGCCTTGGAGCATTGAACTTTCATGGCTTCCTTGCAGCAAAAACATATTCTTCCCTAAGAAACCACTTTGCTTGGTAGGATGGAAATCATTGTTGAAGGAAGTTTATGGTCAATGGAGGGCTGCCTCATTTCATAGTCTTCTGTCGTTAAGCTTGTGACATTATTGTAGAGACTTCCAGTGCAATGTGCAGATGAAAATACAACTGAGGAGATGTAAGAATTAACAATTTTAATGACATTTTTCAGGAGTAAACAGAATTAAATTTTCCAGCAGAAATTGCCAACTCCAAAGACAATATCTAAGTGGTTGCCTAGGGGTATATACAGCTGTTTTGTCAATCAAGGGCAGAAGGGTTATTATACCTTCCTATTTAGTTAATAGTGTTCTTGTTCTTGCCTTCTGATGTGGAGTATATATTGTAGTTTTATCTGTCCTGGACGAAACTTCGTCGCTGTGTTGTGCATCATTAGTGCCAGAACAGCTTTCTGTCACAGTGAAAATTCACCTATGGCTCTTGAGGCTATGGAATCATGGTAGTAATAACAATGGAGTCATTGTCTGTGTCCTGGAGGGAATGTGGCAGGTTCCTTGCCTGCTTCCTTATGAGACCACTTCTCCTTCAGAGCAGCAGGGGAAAGATCATATCAGATGAAGCAACCCTTTTTTTAATTAGCTAATTGATTATTTCAAGGAGATGTGTCCCTGCACTTAGTCCAGTGCAGATGTATAGGAGAACTGGCTTGTTAGCATTAAGAAGGGGGGGGTTCTCTTGCATCCCTTTCCTTCCACACCTTTGAACATGCATTTACAAAAATGTTGCTTTTATTTGTCATTTCATATCTGTTCTTTATTCTATGGCGCTCTGCTTATTACCTGCTTTTGGGTGTGGACATGGTCATGGAACATGATATGTTCTGTGTCTAGAGCATCTGAGATCCTGCATTGCTTCCCTAACACGAATGTTTCACAATTGGGTTAATCCCCTGGGATTTGATAAGCAAATCAATCAGCAATTTTGTGCAAACTGACGCCATACTGATCTATTGTTTCCAGATATATTCTGGTAGAAAGTCACCTTCCCTAAAGAAAAAGAGAAAAGAAAGGAAAGGGACTCTATCATTAGTGGAGTTCCGCAGGGCTCCACTTAGGCCCTGTGCTCTTCAACATCTTCATAAATGACTTGGATGCAGCACTGGAAAGGACATTCAGTTTGCAGATGACACAAAACTGGAAGAAACTGTTGACTCCCTTGAAGGCAGGGAGGCCCTGCAGAGAGACCTCAGTGTATCAGAAGACTTGGCAATCACCAAGAATATGAAGTTCAACAAGGGGAAGTGCTGGATTCTGTACCTGGGATGGGGCAACCCTGAAAGTTCATACAGACTGGGGAGTGAGATGCTGGAAAGGGAGTCCTGGTCAATGGCAAGTTGAACATGAGTCAGCAGTGCCCTGGCAGCCAGGAGGGCCAACTCTGTCCTGAGGGGCATCAGGCAAAGCATCGCCAACTGGTCAAGGGAGGGGATTGTCCTGCTCTGCTCTGCCCTGGGACGACCTCACCTTGAATATTGTGTGCAGTTTTGGGTGCCCCAACACAAGAAAGATATTAAGCTGGTAAAAAGTGTCCAAAGGAGGGCAACCAAGATGGTGAAGCCATATGAAGAGCGGCTGAGGTAATTTTGTCTCTTCAGCCTGGAGGAGACTGAGAAGAGACCTCATTGTGGTCTACAACTTCCTCACAGGGGGAAATGGGGGGGCAGGCACTGATCCTTTCTCTGTGGTGACCAGTGACAGAACCTGAGGGAATAACACAAAGTTGTGTCAGGAGAGGTTTAGGTTCAATATTAGGAAAAGGTTCTTCACCCAGAGGGTAGTTGGGCACTGGAACAGGCTCCCTAGAGAAGTGGTCACAGCACCAAGCCTGACAGAGCTCAAGAAGCATTTGGACAATACTCTTGGGCACATGGTGTGACTCTTGGAGATGGTTCTGTGCAGGGCTGGGAGTTGGACTTGATGGTCCCTTCCAACTCAGCACATTCTGTGATTCTGTGATTCCTCAAGGACTGCTGTCTTCTCAGCTCTGTAAGCACTGACCTCATAAATCCCCTCAACCCACATACCGCTCTCCAACCCAACCCTCCCACCATGAGAAGAACGAGCTGAATGAGTCCTCATTTTCTAATATTTTCTAAAGTGTATTCAGCCAGGTCCCTGAAATGAGCCATCCCACAGTTCTGTATCTTTCCTCTCCTTTCCTACCTGAAACCCACCACGGTGCTCAGGGTTGCCTGTGTCTACTTTTTCCAGAGCCTGGAGAAGGAAAAGGATAGAGCATCAGTTGTGAAAAACCTGGCCCGAGGAAAACTTCGTTTCTTATCCATTACAGCCAGAAGCCAGTAAGCTGCAGAGATGTCATGTCTGGCAGCTTCAGAGAGCATGCAAGAAGCAATGTGCTTTCCCTGTTGCTGTTCCCTGTTGTTGTTCCCCTATTCTCCCTGCACTCCCGATTCTCTGCCTCTTGCTGCACCATGTCTGTCCTGTAGCTGAACCGGCCGGTGAGGTCTAATGCCCTTTCCTCCCATGGGGTCAATAGTGCCTAGGGCAGTGCACCTCTGGCAAGCTTCTTCTTGTCCTCAACCCTTACTGATTCCTGTTGTAAAGAAGAAAAACATCTAAAAGCTCAAAGGTATAAAATAAAATATATTTCCCTCCTTTAAATATAGAGTGCTCAACCTACTTATAAAGGTGAAAAACGTTGGGTCATTACATCTCCATAAAAGAACACCGTGTGTGAGCAAGAAGTTGGCAGTGGCAGCTGCCACCCAGCAGTGAGACCGGCAGGCAGGTCTTTCTCAGCTGTAAATAGTCTGGGCACAGGCTGTTGCGTCTGTTGCTTGCTCACTGAAACTGCCTAATCTCTACATGAATGTCAGAGCCTTGCTGCTTTTCAAGTGACTGATGGTTCCCTGATGTATAGGTCTGAGAGTGACCCTATGCAAGAGCCTGCAGATACCAGTAAAGAAGGAGCATAGGGAGCCCTGTCAGCTCACCGGGGACAACAAGAGCAGGCAGCCGACAGCCAGAGCTGATCTATGGTCCTGTTGCTCACCTCATGGATTTAGGGAATTATTAAGTAAATGACCGTGGCTGTTGGTGAAATCAGCAAATTTTGCAAAGTGCTTTAGTGCTTGGAAGCTCACAGGCTTCCCCCCTCATCATGGTTTGTGGTGGTGAGTGAGAATGGAGGTGGTCGTGTTACCAGCATCAACAGAGTGGATCACCCCGGGGACCATACGGCTGCATATAGGGAGCACCCCAGGTGAGTAACGGGGGAATCACTGGTCTTCAGGTACAAGCATAAAATGAGAGGGTATATGAAATTTGGGTTTTTCTCCTTCCTCCACATTTACAACCAGTTACCTCTGTGTAAGTTTTTCCAGTGTGTTTTTCCAGTTTTTCCACTGGAAAATGAAGAAGACTTCTGGTGCTGACTGAGCTGAATGCACCAAAAAAGAAAAAAAAAAAAGGATAAAATGATGATAGAGCAATGTTTGGCCCAAGAGATGAGAATCTGGCTCTTTGCTTTACAGAGGAGGATCCAAGCAAGGGTCTGCATGGCTTTGTGTCGGTGTTCAGGCATAGTAGAGGGATTCCTCCACTGAGATCATTACCAGCAGGTAGCAGTCTTTCTGTCTCTTAATTTCTCCATCAGTAAATGCAAAATTGTTTTTGTTTCAACACAAAACTTAGTTAGGAATTTAGAGGGGATTTTTCCATAGAGGTATGGAAGAGCTATTCTTTGTACCTGATTACTGGGAAATGTAAGATGTGCACATCTTACAAGTAGTTTGATATGTTGCAAGTGCAAATATATATTGTAAAGGGAGGCAAAAAATCAGCTTTTAATCAGTTATGAGATCAGCTCCTACTTGGTGCTTGTGATGTTGACATGTTTTGGTATCTTGAGCTGATTCCTGATTCTTAAAGTTCTCCTCCCCACTTGATTATCAAAGATAGCAGTGTGCATAATTCATGGCCTTTCATATTCATGTTTATATTTTTGGTTTATGGTAGGCGAAATCCTTTGCCATTTTAATGGATATATGCCCGCCCACTACTCTGTTATTGAATAAGGATTAACCTGATAAATACATTTAGTTATCACAACTAATCTTCTGGAAGGAAGTTCTTTCTGAGACAGTCTCCCTGCTGGCAGTTCTACAAGGTTTTTGGCTTCAGCCTCTTTGGATATTGGATATCTCTTCCTTTTGGCACAATTCTTCTTCCCTTGCTGCTAACGTTGTTGTGTCTATAGGCTAAAAAGTAGGAGTACCTTTTGAAACTGAACACTCTGCAAGGTTGCTTTTGAAAGCTTTCCTCTGCTTCAGGGTGACTAGTAGTTCTTTTTTTAAAAATTGTGGTTTTTTTCTTTTTTTTTTTCTTTTTTTTTAATCATTCAGTAGTAAATAGTGTCATAATCCTAAGTAGTTCGGCTCTGTACCTCAGTGATGACATGATAGCACTGGATATGACCTGTCAGTGTGCACCTTGCAACACAGGAAACGAAATGGATCCTGGGCTACATCAAAAGCAGCGCGGTCAGCTGGTTGAGGGAGGTGATTCTGTCCCTCTACTCTGCTCTGGTGAGACCCCACCTGGAGTGCTACATCCAGCTCTGGGGTCCTCAGCACAGGAAAGATGTGGACCTTCTGGAGTGGGTTCAGAGGAGGGCCACAAAGAAGATCAGATAACTGGAGCACTTTTCCTATGAAGACAGGCTGAGAGAGTTGTGATTGTTGAGTCTGGAGAAGAGAAGGCTCTGGAGACATGCTTATAAGGAGGTTTATAAGAAAGATGGGGACAGACTTTTTAGCAGGGCCTGTTGTAGGACAAGGGGTTTTAAACTAAAGGGGGGTAGATTCAGACTAGATATAAGGAGGAAATTTTTTACAATGATGGTGGTACAGGCTTCCCAAAGAGGTGGTACATGTCCCATTGCTGGAAACATTCAAGGTCGGGTTTGAAGGGGTTCTGGGAAACCTGATCTATGGAAGGTGTCCATGCTTGTTGCAGGGGAGTTGGACTCGACGATCTCTAAAGGTCGCTTCCAACTCAAAAGAGTCCATGGTTGTACGATATGCTCATGGTGTACAAACTCACTGAATATGTAGTCAAAATGTATGTAGGGATAGTGTAACCTTTACGGAGCTTTGAGAGATGGCCTTTTGCCATAGTTGATTTTTATTTTCTTTGTCTTTTCTGCTCTTTATTCACACAGTTAGAATAACACTGATTCTGATCCTGATGCTCCTGGAAGAACTGTGGGTTTGTTACAAGAAAAAAGCTGCTTGCTCTGCTGTCACACTCCACCGGTGTAGAGCGAGCAGGGCAGTAAATGACTGACTGCTGGTGCTTCTTGTGTTAAAGAAAATAGAAGAAATAGTGCCATATGCCAGCACTTCCCTTGTGCTAGGCATTTCTCAATAATGCTTACTTGTGCATTAATATGCTCATATGCTGAGCCGTGGGAGAGCCCTGATCAAGGGGTGATCGTCTGGTAGGTGGAGTCTTCTGTCTGTGCTGGCTGTTAATCCTGCTTGCTGTTACAGCTTTGTGTTGGCCCTTATATACCCAGATTTCAAGGGAAGAACTCCTGATCTTCCAGTCCACATCAACTTCACCTAGAATTAGTTTTGCAGATACAGCACAGTCCATAAGATCATATAATACAGCAACTAAAATATTATTCTTCAAGGTGGTTTTTACTTTGCAGCTCCATTTGGAAAAGTGGAGGTTTCAGGGTGACCTAACTGTGCCTTCCAGTACCTGAGAGGAGCCTACAAGGAAGATGGAGAGTGACTATTTACAAGAGCATGTAGTGACAGGAGAAGGGGGAATGGCTTTAAACTGAAAGAGGGTAGGTTTAAATTAAGTATTAGGAAAAAATTCTTTACTGTGAGGGTGGTGAGCCATTGAAACGGGTTTGCCAGAGAAGTTGTAGAGGGGGCATCCCTGCAAGTGTTCAAGGCCAAGTTGGACAGGACTTTGAGCAACCTGATCTAGTGGAAAGTGTCTCTATCCATGGCAGGGAGGTTGGAACTAGATGACCTTTGAGGTCCCTCCTGACCCAGGCAATTCTATGATTCTGTGATTTTCAACCTGTGCGACTAATATCACAGTTGTTGTCACTGATCTGTTCAGTTGCTGGGAGGTGGCAGAGGGTGCTTTCTATGATTAAGACATGTCTGGTCAGTGGGGAGACATGGCATTTTCAATATATGAGTGTGGCTGGGGGCTCTCTAAGATGACATTGGACAGCAGCTCTGTAGAAGTGGAATTTGAGGCTGTAGTCAACATTTAGGTGTCTCTGAATGGACAGTCCTGGTCCTTGGGGAACTGAAAGAGGTTGTACAGCCACTATAACCTCAAACTCAGCTGGTTCCACTGAAGATGGCCACAGTTCAAAAGCCTCTTCAATAGACCTATGTGAAGATTTTGAAACCTGTGGAGGGCACTTTTGGAATCCTTATTCTTGACTTTTTGTGTTTGGTTTTGCTTAGGCATTGCATACATTTGATATAGATGGCAACTTCTGTATGAAATATGATCCTCTGCAATCTTGGAAGTGTTCTGTATCTTGTGCTGTGTTTGAAACAAGCTTATTGGAGGTTTGGCAAATGTTGTATGATACCATTCACTACGGTGCTGGATAATGTGAAGCTTAGCTGAATTATTTGGTAAAAAATGATGGTAATAATCAACCAGCATCACACAGAGCTTTTCTGTGTTCAAACAGATCAGTTGCCAATTTCTGCCAGACTCCATGAGGAGTACCACAAATTATCAGCAGCTCCTCGCAGTTCTCTCTCTGGCATTTTGAACAAATGCATCAATTTCTAAACACATACTGTGTTTTCCGAATTCATGTAGTGCCAGACAAGTATGTGTCTTCCTGGGTTTTTTTGGGTTTTGTTTGTTTGGTTTGGTTTTTTTTTATGATTTTTTTTTGTGGTTTCTTCCCCTCCCCCCCCCCCAAAGGCAATCCCCTTATGATCTTTCCTGTCCATTTTTTTCTTCAAAATTAAAATTTTCTCAAGTTAATGAATCAATTTTAGCTATTCTCATTATCCACAGGGAACTGTTTTTCCATCCCTAAATTAATAAACATTGCAGGGATCTTATTGTTCTTGTGAAAACTGGCCTGATGACACCTATTTTCATAGAAGTTTCATTTGTATCATAATTTCTTCTTTTTCTCATGGCTTTTGCTGACTGTTATAATATCTGGTGTCCCTCCTAAGTCTCCCTTCTCTTTAGCATTATGTGAGAAAAAAGCCTTTTGCAAGACACCATTTTTTTTCCTCTTTAATGGTGTTTTGGAACTATCAGATCATGGTCTGAATTTTTACTGGTGAAGGAGTATTCTTCTCTAAAGAATAGTCCCAAGAAATTTCACACCTGTTGCAATCATTATTACTGTGGTGTTGTGCACATGTTGATCAAACTTCTGGCTTCCATGGCCAAAGGAAAATGATTGCTCTTTGATTCAAGGATGATATGCTCTGTTTCATTCAGATTTGTCCCCACTGGAGCAATTTGGCTTCAGAAGCTCTTTGTGAAGCTGGTCACTGAAGTGCTGTTTTTGTGGTAAAGCAGATTTGCTGTGAGTGTATTTGACACTGTTATCCCAGTAGTGTCCTTTTTCAGTTCTTTTATGGTGTTAGTATTTTTGTCACTTTCACATGGGTTGGATCTGGCCTGATTCCCTAATGTCCCAAAAGGTGCACAAGATTGCTTTGCTACATACTGAACTGCTATCTGCTATAGTCTGCTCCTAGCTCATGCTGTCTGCAGTTTGGGAGGAGTGTTTCTATGCTTTATTGTGCTGCTTTTGGGTGCTGCTAGCTGCTAGAACATCACCAGGTGGCCTCATCTCTTTCCAGCTTGTCAGTATTTCTGGACTTCTTGTAACTTGACTTTATGGAATAACTCATGTGGAGGATACAGCAAAGAGCATTCACCATTAGCCGTTTCTTAACAGATAGGTGGAAGAGGCTAACACTTTCTGTCCAGCCTGTCAGATCTGATATTTCAGGGATATTTCTGCACAGCTGCCTATAGTGCATGACCATCATGTTCCTTTTTCTCTAGTGTAGCCAGAGAGACCTGATCTCCTAAGAGATGGATGTCCTTTGGTTCCATGTACTGTATGTGCTACACTTTCAGGACCTTCAGGACATTCTACTCTACTGCTAAGTATAATGCTGTTTTCATGGCACATCCTCTACCTGCTGCAAAGTGTCCTGCACTCATGCACTGCTTGCTTCTAACTTAGTGCTGCAGGTGGATACCAGCCAGCTGTCTTTTTTATGGGTTCTGTTCCTCAAGAATTTTTCTAATATTACATTTTATCAATATTTTCACTTATATTCTGCTGAATTTGCTTTCTTTAATATCTATCCTTCATAAAGTTGTTCCTTCCTGTTGAACCTCCAGGCTCAAAAATGAGGCATCCCAATGAGCAAGAAATCAGGCAAGAAGCCTGCATGAGTGAACAAGTAACTCTTCTCACTATTCAAACATAAGCAAGGTTGACCACTTAGAATGAGTATAGAGAGGTTGTCAGAGTAAGAAGAAATGAGACAAGGCCAAGGCCCATCTGGAATTAAATCTGGCCAAGGATGTCAAGGACAACAAGAAGGGTGTCTTCAAATACATCAGTAACAGAAGGAAAACAAAGTATAACATGGTCCCACTACTAAATG
Organism: Lophotriccus pileatus; assembly: GCA_035583135.1. NCBI lineage: Eukaryota > Metazoa > Chordata > Aves > Passeriformes > Tyrannidae > Lophotriccus > Lophotriccus pileatus. The sequence goes on from JAWWES010000001.1 coordinate 42,039,803, forward strand.
GAGAGGCGACCTTGGTAACAGAAGACATAGAGAAGGCAGAGTTACTGGATACCTTCTTTGAATTGGTCTTCACTGATAAGACCAGATCTCAGGAATCTCTGGCCCAGGAGAGCCAAGTAATTGAATATTGAAAGGAAGATTTTCCCTTGGTCAAGGAGAGCTGGGTTAGAGAACATCCAGGCAAACTTGACATCCACAAGTCCATGGCCCCTGACAGGATGTACCCGTGAGTGCTGACAGAGCTAATGGACACCACAGCTCTGCCGTTCACGATCATCTTGAACAGGGAGATTGGACCAGATTACCACTGTGGTCCCTTCCAATCTTACCCATTCTGCAATGTGTATTAAGAAAAATATGAAAACCATGATCACCACAAATTACTTGATATATTGTACTTGTGTGTGTCAGCTGCTGGGTGGTAGCAGCCCAAAAGTACATTCTCATCTCATGACATGTCAAGGTAAATGCTAGACCCTATTTTTCCCTTTAGTGGCAGCAATCCATCTCCCATACCTCCCATTTGCTGAAAATGGGACTATCTGCAAATGTTTCTGGTGCTGGGGCAATGCAGATATGTGTGTCAACAGAGGTGAACAGATAATTTCAAGTTTATTTGTTTTGGTTATTTGTTTGGTTTGGTTTGGTTGGTTTGTTTGTTTTTGTATTGTTTTCACCAAAATGTGGCCTTTTTAAAGACTTTCAAGAGAGGTCTTCCCTCAGTTCAGGAGGGTCTCTGAGCACCCTTCTTCTCCTACTTTCTCTTAGTTAGTTTCCTATGCTCGCTTCAGTCTCCACCTCTAATCTCCTCTCCTGTGGCACCCTCCTTCCACTGCCCTGGGCTGCAATGGCAGGCAGGGTGTCTTCTTAGCTCCCCCCCTTGGGAAAGCTGCACGCTGCTGCCTGGCTCTGCTGAGCATGCCGCCGCAGGAGCAACTTTGACTGCTTCTTATTTCACCCTGTCTTGCACATTTAATTGCTTTCACTAGTGTCAAAATTAATGGAGGGTCTCTGGTGGCCAGTCCCTGTTGAGCAGAGACAACCGTCAGCCAACCCTTTGCCTCCGCCCCTTGGTGACATGGTAACTGCTGAGAGTGTTTAATGCTCACAGGCTGCCTGATTGACAAAGGGCTGTGTGGCATTCCTTCTGAAATAATTAACAGGGCCATATTTTTTTTTCTGCTTTCAATCTTTGACTACTCATAAAACCAGAAATGTTTCCTAAAAGGCAAAGTATGAAGGGTTTTTATGGAGGGGGAACAGAGCTGTTGTTTTCAGCGTGAACAGACTATGAGGTTCCTAAATGCTCCGAAAGTATATCTGTCTTCAGGTTACACAGAAGTAAGCAAAAGCTGATGTAGGGATAGGTGCAATCACCCAAGAGTTTGTAATGGAAAGCTAGAACTTGTTTCACTTGGGAAAACTGTGAAATGCCTTTTCAAACGGGTTAGATATTTTTTTCCTTCCTTCTGCATTTTGGAAAAGGTTGCAGGGAAATGCTGTGATCAAGCTATCTCTCTGTGGCACACAGAGAGACAACAGGTTTGCAGACATGTGCAAGGCCTCCTTGGGCCGGAGAATGTGGGGGAGAAGAAACAGAGAGGATAAAGGGAGCCCTGAGGGGGCCGGAACTCCCCTTTTGCCCCTGAAGGTCCGATGAAAACTGCATCATAAAAAAGGTGGTCCTTGCATCGGAAATAAACCTTTTTTTTTTAATTCTTCCACTGCCTTGGCATTCTTGGGAAGAATACCTGCATATGTTTACCTTACATCTGACCTTCATGCTTTCTTCCCCCCATCCCCCCTTCAAAAAAAAAAGACTGCCAAGAGTATTACCTTTTGATTTTAGTTTAGAAGTCTTGATTAACTTCCTGCTTATTGATAACTGTTTGGAACACAAACATGTTTTCAGTTGTTGATAGTCAAATCTGGTTTTAAGTTTAAGGCTTTTCAATTTTTCAAACAAAGCCATGGGAAATGGAAGGAAAAAATACATCTGTCAACTATTTCACAAAAGATGACTTCCCCACGTTGACCACAGAGCTACAAATAACTTTAAGGATAGAAAACTGTACTGCAATGCTTTAAGCCTCACATGCAAACTATGTAGAGCAAGGCTATGCCATATTCTTCTCAATTTCTAAAAATGTATAGCTATTAATAACTCTCCCTGCATTTGGCCCCACTCCCAAAGAGCATATATGATCTTTATAATTTTATCCAAAGTCTAGTCATGTTATTGCCGAAGGCTAGGATCTGAGTTATAAATAATTAAGACTTAAAAGGTTTTGAATTGGCTTGAAATTTGGTAAATAATCTAACCAGCACTTTGTTAATAATGCTTTATTTGTTTTTGTTCTAGGTCTGTTCATGTCCTACATACTGATATCTAAATCAATTGAAGAGGTTCCCAAAGGAAGTAAAAAAACCACAGCTGTGATTCCATTAGCAAGAATATATGCATCGCAGACAACATTTGCAGTTCTGTATATAGAGTTTTTAGGTTCTGATTTATTTGTAAGACCTTAGGAAGTAACTCAGTCATCATTTGTAGCTCGGTGAAGATCTCTGGCTAACGCAGCATTTAGCTTAAGTACTACATCTTACATTGACATAACTAGGCTAGCATTTCAGATGTAGGAGCAGCTACTTGCCCTAGTTTTGCACTTAAAGTACACCATAAGCACAAGAATGATTCTTAAGTGGGTTTAACAGCCCCTATTGAAAGTTTGATTTGACCTAGGTTGGTAGTTTGGAAGTACCTGTGGTATCTACCCAGGTTATTCCTGCTGCAACGTACATACACTTTGTGCTTAATGAATAGAAAATTAACGGGTGATGCCAAGCATTCCTCTACATATCACAGGAAGATGGAGGGCTTTGCCATGATGCATGACTGCAGATAAGATGAAAGAGAAATAACAAAAGTTAAAAAAAGGGCAGCAAAATGAATAAGGAATGTAATACTTCAGAGGCTTTCCAACTAGAGAGACTTTTAAAAGGTAATGAAAACTTACAAAGGGAGAGGTTATATGTTGGACAAATGTAAAATATTCATACCATCTTCAGAAAGAACTGGGTGACCTTGAGGACTGCAGTAATTGAAAGGGACTGAAATTTAATGGTACAAAACGAAAGGTCAGGTGCTCACTAACTAATAACAAAACCTTTATTACAAACTGGGATCTTATCACCTGTAAATGGCAGAGGAGGAAAATCTTCTGCTGGCACTACTAGGTCAGAGTGGCTATAAGTATCCAAAAGTATGTATCCGTGAAAAGACTGTTCAACTAGGCTAGCTGTCTGCAGTGTTGGTAGGAAAATATCAATGCCATTACATAAGGAATGCTAGAAATCCTGATTCCAGCACTAGCATCCCAGGCTGCATTAGGCAAAGTGCTGCCAGCAGGACAGGGAAGGTGATACTTCCCTCCTGCTCAGCCTTGGCAGACACCTAGAGTGCTGTGTCCAGCTCTAGGCTTCCCAATACAAAAGAGGCATATTTGACATACTGGAGCAAGTCCAGTGTAGGGCCATGAAGATGATTAAAGCCTTGGAATGTCTGACATACGAGGAAAGGTGGAGAGAGCTGGGACTGTTCAACTTGAGAATGAGAAGGTTCGGGGGATTTATTCAATGTGTATTATACCTGATCAGGAGAGTAAAGAAAATGGACCCAGGCTTTTCTCAGTGGTCTCCTAGTGATGGGACAAGAGGCAATGGGCACAAACTGAAATACGAAATTCCATTTAAATGTGAGAAGAAACTTTTTTTACTGTGATGGTGACTGAGCCTTGAAACAGATTGCCCAGAGTGGTTATGGAGTCTCCATCCTTGGAGATATTCAAAATCAACCCAGGCATCACTCTGAGCAACCTAGTCTAGTGACCTTGCTTTGAGCAGGGGATTGGACTAGATGATCTCCAGAAGGGCAGGCCCACCTCAGTTACCTCTGTTTGTGTGATTCATAGGAGATGGATTCAGAGTGCAGAGAGGAGTAACAGGGAACAGAAGGGACCTAGAGTGCCAATCCCACATGGTAGGCTGAAACTTCTGTCTAAAAAACGTATGCAATGTAGGGAGTGGGATGTAAGCACCACAGAGAGAGGGAAACTATTTATTGCAAAAGGCCATGGTCACACAATAACAACTGGGTTTATGCTTGCCATAAATAATGGGAAAGTTGAAGTCCAAAGGGGTCATTTAGACATCAGAGTAATCACATTTGCTAAGAACCTTCCAGACAGCAGAGCCAAAAAAAATGAGGTAGCACAATTGATTTTTTTTTTTTTTAAACAGCTGCTAGAAATCATTGGAAAAGAAATGCTATTGTGCAATATCTCCATGAAGATCGGGTCCTTCAGTCCAAAAGATTGAAATATAGAGGTCCCATTTGGGCTACTCCAGTTTCTGTCTCCTTGAAGAACAAGTGAACTCTAAGAAGTAAAGTTGTTGATCTCTGCAACTCACATCTGTATGATATTATTAAAAAAATATTATGAGGATGAAGAGAGAATAAGGAACTCAAATGCATGAGAACACCTTCTGTAGTTAAACTGTTTGAGCTATGATAGAGATTTAAGCAAAATCAGTCATAGTTATAATAACACTGCTGTTACAGTGGAACTCAATGGGGTGAGAGACCTGGAGACATTGCTTTGAAAATATAAAATGTTTAATTTTCCTTAAAACTGAGCCTTTCTTATCTTTCTTTATAGTCCCATTTAACACATTAGAATGCAAGAAGTATGTTATGAGGATAAGCTACTATTTGGGTTTTCTTCTCTATACTGTTGCCTGGCTCTAGAAAGGGTTTTCTAGAACTTCTTCTTTCACATTCTCCCAGAAAATTTAGTTTGGTCCCACAGCTCCAAGTCAAATGGACCAAAATGCATTTGAATAAATCCTTTGAGGCTGCATCTGCAGTTCCACAATGTACAGATCGTTCAAGCTCTGTGGACAATTGGATATGAGAGAAATCCTATAAAATTGGTAACAATTACACAACACAATTATTAATTCCAATTACTTTCTTCACAATAGATAATTACTATAATTTATATTGAAACATCTGTGGGAAAAGAGAAGGCAAAGAGGAGCTCTGTAGAACAATTTTGTAAAGCTGTAAAATAAATATGTAGATAAATAGCTCCAGTACAATGTGCTTGAGTACTGATCAATGCCCAGTGAGTCTGCGGCATTGAGGGCTTCCTCTTCATGGTAGTGTTGTTTATAGCCCTTGCTTCACAGTTCTCAGTGACAAGTTTGATGAGTACTATTGCTCCTGGTTGATTTCGTCATGTGGCTTTGGCTCCTGCTTGTGCACTTCTCGTTTTAGAATAAGAAAATATCTTACATGTCAGAGTTGTCTATTGTACAGCCTTTTGGGTACCTGCTGATGAAATATTCTCTGTCACCTGAGATAGCCTTGGCATTACGGCAAGCCCTGTGAAGCAAAGCTGCTGGAGAGCTGCTGAGATGGGCTCACTGTCCCTGTTGGGAGCTGCTCATTCACCCTCATGCAGGCACAGCTCAGTCCTAGGCATTTTCCAGCCTGGCTTTTGATGGCAGGTCCCTCAGCTGAGTGTGCTTGGGCCACATGAGGCATTTCTTCTTTCGTCTTTTGATGCATTCAGATTCATACCTTGGCCAGTTGCAGGAACAGCAACAGTGGCTTTTGCCTCCTCTCAAATAGTCTGGGAAGAGCCTTGCACATCTGCAAGATCTTCAGCAGATGTATATTGCACTTCATGTGCAAAAGCTGCTAGCAGGCAGCACAAGGAGTTTGGCGGGTTATGTCTGACATTTAGCCTCATCTCCCTTCTAGTTCATTTGCCCTGTTGGGCCTACCAGATGTGGTGGTACTCCTGCCTAGGCAACACTGGATTTCCACTGCAGCTGAGCTTCAGTCTTCCCTGTTTGTTTGATGACTCAAGCTTCTGCCAGCAAGTTACATTATGTTCTCTGTCACACTGCAAAAAGGAAGTACATGTGCAGTGTTATAAAGCTTTCGCCAGCTTGTAGGCAAGTGCTGAGGAGTGGCTGTGGATGTGCAGTCACTCATATCAGCTGTGATGCTGATGTCTTCTAGTTGTATTTGCAGGCCTACCCAGACACTGATGCTTTATCATAGCTTTGTTCTCTACTGTCAGAAGCATTGCACTGCAAATTTTCCAGCTTAGCTAGCACGTGTGATGTAAATCTTCACTTGTGTGGCTGCAAATTTAGTCAGTATCTCTGAAATTGCTCATTAGCTCATACTGGGAGATGATGCAAGATGTCAGCAGGTCTGAGTGTGCCTGCTTGAGTCCCTTCAAGAGCCAACACTGCAGAAAGAAGCAGCCACCTGAGCCAGCTGTTCTGTGAGCTGAGGACTGAGCTTATTTTCCAGAGGGAACTTCTTGGTGTATTGACTGGTCTAAGTATGATGATAGCAGCACTGCAGGTATGAAAAAGGGAATATCCCCCTATTTCTAGTGGAGAAATGGTAAGATTTATCACAAGGGCTTTTTCTGAATGTGTCTGGGAACCACTTTTGCAGCTCTTCCATTGGACTTGAAAAAGTCGGCAGAAGGATTAGTGTGGGTAATGAGAAGGAAGAACATCAGGAAAAACTTCTCTTGTTTAGCTTAGCTAAATGGAGGCCGGAGGCGATACAGCTGCTGTCTATGAAAATGTTAATATGATTAATAGGGATTTTCTGAAAAGAGACAAAATGATATGAGAACTGAAATTATATAAATGGGCCAGGAGCAAAATCAAGCTAAGAAAAGGAAAGGTGTCTCCCCATCATTACAGCAGTCAAGTCCTGGGAGATCCTTCCTACCAATGTACAACACTTGCTTCCGAAATGGAGCTTGGTGTGGTTTGAAAAAGCTTTATACAGTATGATGCCAGTGTCAGACTTCTGTCTGCAGAATTCTATTCCTCCAGTATATCTGTTTGTTAAACTTGCTTAAAAGTGCCAGTTATTTTCCTCTCCAAGGGAAGGTAGCCACCTTGAGAAAAGGTGGCATGCACGCAAAGCACGTGTCAGCAAAGTGTCAGGGGTCCATCAGCCTTTTTGTGAGCGTGTTCAATGGCTTGCTGAGGTCTCTGCTGAGCCGGACACTTAACTGTAACACACACACATATTATAGACAAAATTAAAATTACACAGGGAAACAAAAACAAGTTAGCAAGCAACCCACAGAAAATCAGTGCACTGAAATGTAGTCCTTTGTCCTCAGGGACTGGTGCTGTCACAGTCTCCAGGGCTGTGTGTTATGCTTTCTCTTGGGAAGTGCAGTAGCAAAGCAGCATCCTGTGAATCATGATATGCTGTGAAATATGGGTTTAAATTTCACAGAAGAGAGATCTGTTGCAAAAGTCTTGTTTGTTCTAGGTTTGCTCTTTGCTGCTTCCATTGTCTAGAGGAAGTTGGATATGGGAATATTAATATTTTATGTCGATTCACAGACAGGTCTTTTTTCACTCAGGTCCCTGCTAGCAGATGTTCCTTATCTCTTGCCTTTTAGAGGGTTGCTATCACCCTCCAGCTGTCCTTGCTTTCCTTTGGTTAGGGATCCAGTAGCAGTTACCTAAGCAAAGAGAATTTTCTTTCATATCTTATTGCATTTTTAAAAGAATTTGATCATCCCTCAGACCTCAAGGATTCTCCACAGGTTATATTTGGATGGACTTGTGGCTGATGGTCAACTCTTATGAAGCTGACCTTTCCTGTTCCCACCTCCTTTAACATGCTCTTATCCCCTGCCATTTCCTATTTTCTCAAACTATAAAGAAGGCCTGTCTGCCACCTTTAGCTCCTTTCTGAGCCTATTTTCAGAATTCCTGCTCTGGTTATTAACTAGCAAGGTTTTTTTAACTGTGATACCTTATGTTATGTGTCGTGGGTTTGGCGACCGGCCTCCCCCGGGGCTGGAAACCCAGGGCAAACCCACAACAGTATGCTGATGGTACCATGGGTGAAAAGGAACTGTCTGCTTCTTTTGAGTTAGTGTTGGAACAATGATGGCTGGTTTTTTTCTTCTCTTTTTTTTTTTTTTTTTTTTTTTTTTTGTTTATTTGTTTGGTTTGGTTTGGTTTGATTTTGTTGGGGAGCAGCTAGGACTTTAAGATGCCAAAAACTTTCAGATATTCTGCTTTTTTATTCTGATAAATTCACTTGAAAAATATTTATATGTAAGAGAAAACACTTCAAAATTCAAAGCTCATAGAGCCCTGCATGGTTTTCTTTCCAAGACTTGTTCTGTAGCAGTTCTCTCCAGAGGATCCACATTTTCTAAGACAGGAACATTACCTTATGCCCGAAGCCTGCCTGAAGTCAATGAAAGGTTGTAAATTGACTGCAGCAGATACTGGGTCTAGACGTTTCTCACAGTTCTCCAGCAGGTTAAGCAAGTGTAGTTAAGTAGAAAGTATTTTTCTTGGTTGTGTATTTTTATTCTGAATAATATTTTATTTTAAACCTTTTGGGTTAAAAGGGGCACAAGAAAATGTTCTGCAGGTAGGAGATTTGGTGAAGACAGCTGATTGTCCAGGTTGGATGCAGACTGTCCTCTTTTAATTTCCCTACTAAAATGAATTTGGCATGCTTTGTTAGTAAGAAGTCAATTAAATAGTTTGGATATCACAGAAGGTTAAGCACATGTAATTCCAGCAAATCAAACCAGGGCCTGAAGTGTTAACATACAGTAACTGAGCCCATTCTGTAAAAATGATAATTCCCCATCCAGACTACCATAGTTATGGTAGTCTGGATCCCTTATTTCAGATGGTTTTTTTTTATATTCCCTGCTGTAATTGTCAAAATTAGGTGTCATAAAGTATTATGTTCTAGAATTAGATAGGTAATCATCTTTAAATGTTCAGTGAACACCGATCTGTATCAAACTTACTTCTGTGACTAGGCATTGTTCCTCATTTCTCCAGTTTTTGTTCTGTCATAATCAACTGTATGAACAGTGGCCTTTAACAAAACTCTGAGACCTCTCTGTTCTCTGGCAACCACTGCTCATGTGCCCCTTCTCCTACTGCCCATGTAACCTGGGTGCAGAAGGACCCAGGCTTGCATGCCCAAGGCTGCTGGAGTCTGGAGTGTCCTGTGGGGAAGACACAAGCAAGTCAACAGGGTGGGCTGTTGAGCAGATCGCACTTACAGAGGATTAAGGAGGGTGGAATCAAAGGGCATTTCACATGTGAAGCACCTTCTAGCTGTTTGGTCTCACTGAGAAAACTTAAGCCCTGTACAGTCCTGTACCATTACATAGCCCTGTTAATTACATTTTGGAGCAAGAAAGTAGACTGAGTTTATAGTAGTGCTATCAGTGTTCCAACATACAGCAAATTTCATCTTATGAGTGGGAACATTCACATAGCTCCAATAAAAGGAAGACCATATCTAAACTGCTTCTTGTCTGTACCTATTGACTGGTTTTGTGTTGCTTAACAAAGGACCTGGCATCTGGATACCTTTCAAATGGTCAAGGAGAGAAGCGGTTACTATCTTTTTTAAACAACTCATTCAAATATGTTTGGATGATGCTCTGCTATCCTTAGTGCTCCCTGTGGGTTATCTCAGTCCTTCTTTGTACCAGGCCCTTTCAGTGTTCTCAGTGGCACTTCCCACAGATTAACAAGGCAATGGCCATGCTGCCTCAGGACAAAGTCCATCTTGCCCAGAATGCCGTCTCCACCAAGCAGTGCATGCTTGGATGAAGAAAGTAAGAATGCTCACTGCCCTAAAGTGATCATTGATCACTTTGGAACCTATGGTCCCAAGGCTCATCAGTTTAGGGAATTTATGGGTAAGAGGTCCTGTCCATACTGCTGTGTTTAATGGCCATGAATGACTGATCTTCCTGCAATTTATCTAAGCACTTCTCAAACTTGCTCAACCCTTCAGCCTTCTCAGTGTTCTGCAGCAGTGAGTTCCATGGTGACATCATGAATATTGCAGAAAAAGGCTTTGATTTTGCCTCTTATGGTATTGAGGTGAGGTGGGTTATGATTCATAGTTTATGCTTCAGCATGACAGTCATGGCTACAGAGTTTGCTGCATGATGCAGAACTGCTGGCTAGCTAAGCCTTCTGACCATGGCAGCACAATGCTGAGGGCCCACTACCAGCTGCGTTTGGGGACCCAGCCTGACCCAGCCTATTTTCACACCTCTCCAATGACCACTTGTCTATCACTGCAGCAACTTGTCCAACACAAGCTCTGTCCACCAAGCTGGGTGAAGACATTCCCCCTCACTTCATTAAGGAACAGGTGGAGCCACAAGCCAGGCTTCCCTGTGGGGAAAGAGTGATCAAGTTGATACTCAGCCTGAATTAAGTGAAATTAAAATGCATTGTGGACAAAAGTAGAAAACAAATTATATAAGAGAGGGAGCAACTGAGAGTCAGTTTCTCTACTGAAGCCAAAATCACTGACTGGGAGGCAAAATGAGCCCTTGGCTCTTCTTGATGTAGAACTGAATAGGCCCCATCCATTTTTCTAACCTGTCCTTATCTACCAAACTGTGACTTTTTTTGTTGGATGCAAGCAATGCTGCAGTGATCCCGGCTGTGCCCTACAAGTTTCAGCCCTTGCAATGTGCTCTGCCTGGGGAAAGAAGCAGCTGCTTCCCAACTCAGCTGTGGTTTCCTCAGGGGACTGGATAACATTTATACTCTTGAATCATCCTGGCTTTTAGTTTGGTTCCAGATGAAGTTAAAGGGATTTATTTTCAGTGTAAAATACTTTGCATTCTGGTGGAGAACCTGCTTTTCTCTGTCTGATGCTGAGGGATCTAAGGTAACTGACTTTATGGGTGGAAAAGGGATGGTATTTCTGGTGAGGGTCTCATCATCAAAATTTTTACTCTTTTTTGTTTTTCCTCGAATGGCTTCTATTTTGTTTACTTTTGAATCTCATCTATTTTTCTGTGGGAGACCCTGGAGTTATGTCTGTGTTAGGAAATCAAACATGCCTGGGGCTGTCCCAGCAGGGACCATGTCCATGGCATTAAATTTTCACCCCTCCAGCACAGAGTGACCAGTTGTTGACTTCAGTTTGTAGACTGTACCAAGGAATATTTGGAAGGCTTCTAGATGACCCAGAGCAAAACTGTGTCAGCAACCACGGTAATGAATTAGCAGTCCAGGTGATTAAGTTCCAGTGGTTGGGAACACTTCCTTGCACTACTTAATAGGGATGACTAATTGCCAGCAATTAGGGTATGGTTTGCAGAAGAGCTAATGATTTTGAGTTCTTGGTAAGATATTGCTGAAAATGTTGGTACTTCTTATTATTGGCTTGGAGACATCTGGGGAGATCTTTTGGGGAAATAGACAGCCTTGGGTAAGAGAGGTATGATTCCCAGGACAAGAACTGTAGTTCTTGGGAATTTGCTCTGGGTGATCACAAAAGAGATGGGAGGAGATTATTTCAGGATGCTGATACATCTGCAATACCCCACCGGTTGCTTGGCTGCGCTGTGTGGCATCCAGAAAGGAATGCTGGATCACCATGACCAAAGGCTAGTTCAGAAAGGCTGTGGTTTCACTGAAACAAGAAGGTCCAAGTGACCTGGAGGAACTATTTCAGAAATGGTGGTGTCATGGTTTTTGTGCTCTTAAAGTTAAGTTGGAATTTGTCCCTTTTCCCTGCTTGTGTTGGGGGAGGGGAGT
>JAWWES010000001.1:42051578-42073560 GCA_035583135.1 Lophotriccus pileatus
CCCACACTGTTCCTCGATCGGAGTCCATTAATTTTGGATTTGTAATTGCTTAGGGGGAGGAGTTTTTGGGTCTTCCTTGTGGTTTATTCCCAGCAAAACACTTGTGTCTCACTCAAACTGAGACAGGTGGTGAGGTGGAACCAGGCTGTGTCTCTGTGGCATATGGCTAGCACTCTTTCTGAGAGCTTAGCTCATTTAAGTCCAGTACCTAGGCTGTCTAATCACAACTGGATTTAACTCTCTAGGATTGAAAGTTCAGGAACAACATGACATATATAAAAAATTAGAGGTCGGGACAGACTGTTTCAGTTTATTTCTAGCATCCATCAGGAGTTTTCATTGGAGTTGTTATTATTCTTTAATAAAGCATATCTGGGGTTTTGCACCCCAGTAAGGGGATATTTCCAGCTCCATTCAGATTTGGAAGGGCAAGACTGAGGGAGATCTGGCTGTTGAGGGAATGAGGGAAGATGATATAAAAGTGATCATTTGGATGTGCAGGTGTTTGGCAAAAGACAGCTTTAAAGATTAAATTCTACTGGGAGATAAACCAGCAGCCAGCACAACTCAATGCCTTGTGCTCCTGACAGTGATCTCTGCTTCCAGCAGCAGATTCCCAGTAGCTCTGTATGCAGCAAGCAGTTATATGGTAATAATTCCAAAGTTTCTTTAAAAAGAAAAGTTTTCTAATGCCTAAGGGCAAGAACTGACTTGTCTTGTGGGTTTCATTAGTAAGTAATACATTTTGGTTCTACTGTAACATAAAATAAATCCCAGAAATTTAGGTTAAAGCCTGATTTTTATTAGTCCAGACATTATAAAAAAGTGTTGAGTACCAAATGCCTTTCTCTTCCCTAGCCTTTTGGAAGATTGGGGTATGTTCTATGTTTTAGGATAGACGGGATGTCTTTCAAGATTTCTTTAATCTGGAATTTGCTTTGTATAAAATTTTGATACTATCTTGGGATATTAAATACTGTCATACAGTGCTTTCCTGAACACCACTGCACCCTGCATTTCAAACACATATCTGGATGACATTTCTAAAAACCACTGCAGATACATAAATTGGGAAAAACAAAGTTATGCTGAGCGTGATCTTACTTTTGCTGGTTAAAGGTCAGAGAGAAAATGTTATTAGGAAGAGCTCAAAAGGGTCATTCATCTTCTGTATATTGCAGCAGCTCAATACTGCAGCAGGATAAAAAACACCTGAAAATCTCTGGACATAGCTTTAGGAGTTCCAGAACATATTGATAATTGAGATAATAATAATGATATTCTGTGAGTGATGCCAGATTAGGGAAAATCTTGATTGAGAATTGATGGACCTGCACTAGTTACTGGTTTTTGCTGTGCTGTATCTGGACCAGCCTCTGGGAGTCAATTTGACACTGGTTTGTGAGAGTCAGATGCAGGCTTTGTTTTTTAGTTCTTTGGAAGTAACGTGGTTCAGTGTGATCTTTTTGTTTGTTCCTTTTCTTTTTCCTGTCCTTGGTTGGCTAGTACAAAAATCAAGAGACAATCACCTAATGCCTGAGCAAATAGAAATTTCTTATATTCAGGTGTATTCAATTGTGGTTTTAGGCCTGGGAATGTTCCTCATTCACATATCTATTTATTGCAGCTGTGAGAATCATCAGACAATGCCCAATTGTTTTGCAAAGATACGGAGACAGTAGTGGCATGTAGCACAGCCTTGAATTATGAACTGGGTTTTTACAGAAACACACAGCATAGTTTACAAAACTCCAAAGGGAAAACTTTATTAGGTAGAATTCACGTACTCCTTTTGGAGTCTGAGCAGTGCAACTACCACAGAGTGATACAACACATTTGAGAAAGAGCAGGCTTTCTTTGGATCCCTGCTTTTATCTCTGCTTTTGGGAAGAGGCACAGCTCATACCAAAATGTTAAAACTGCTGTACTTTTTAAACAAACTGGATTTTAATTGCAGGTCTCAACATGAATGCATCCAGTACAAGTATGCAGCCTGTGGGAGTAGAGCAGCAGTATTTACATTGATTTCAAAGATTCTCTGCACTAGAGTTAAAAACTTTGTAGGATGCTTTGGGCAGTTGCCTGTCAAAACTCATGTTTGACAATTCTTCTCTCAGCAGCACAAATAGAAGTCAAGGGAAGACAGAACTGTAACAGATTACTTTGTGCCAAGTTATTGCACGCTTGGTCTTTTATATATCTTTTTGTGTGTGTGTGTTTAACACTGTATAAAGGAATGAGAAATGAGGTAAACATCACATAGCATTTCAGATCTGCACGTGGAGATTTGTATTCAAACTGTAGAAGTGGTAGGTCAGAGACTGCTGTTTACAGCAGTGCTTGATTAGAGGGAAAGACTCTTTTTCAGAAATCATCCAACAAAATGGAGCTCTGCAGTACTGTCATTCCTTGAAGTGAGGAATCAACCCTAATCCTTTCAGACCAAACTGACAGCAATTTACAAAATGCAGCCTTGTTAGTGTGATGCTTGCAAAGTTTTCTTCCTTTCATCTGTTCAGTAAGCTTTAGATTTTCATTTTTCTGTAACTTGCATTTGATTCCGGGGCTTCAGCTTACATCAGTCACAGCCTTTCAAATTCTGTGTCTTTAGTCTCCTTTTGATGATTTGTACTGAAGGCCAATGTTTTGTATCAGCAACACTGTGGCCAGCAGGACCAGGGCAGTGATTGTCCCTCTGTACTCAGCACTGGTGAGGCTGCACCTTGAATTCCAAGTCCAGTTTTGAGCACTCACTACAAGAAAGATATTGAGGTGCTGGAACATGTCCAGAGAAGGGAGACAGAGCTGGGGAAATGTCTGGAGCACAAGTCTTACGATGAATGGCTGAGGGAGCTAAGGATGTTTAACCCGGAGAAAAGAAGACTCAGGGGGAACCTTATTGCTCTCTAAACCCACCTGAAGTAATTGTAGCCAGGTCAGGATTGGTCTCTTCTCCCAGGTAGCAGCAGACAGGACAAGAACAAATGGTCTCAAGTTGCACCAGGGGAGATTAAGGTTGGACATCAGGATTATCGAGCACTGGAACAGGCTGTCCAGGGAAGTGGTGGAGTCATCACATTTGCAGGTATTTAAAAGATATATAGATGTGGCACTTGGGGACATGGTTTAGTTCTTGACCCAGCAGTGTCAGATTAATGGTTGGACTCATTGATCTTAAAGGCCTTTTCTGACCTAAATTATTCTATGATTCTATGATCACTTGAAAGTGTGACAAGAATGAGTCTCTCTTCTCAGCTAGATGAGATTAATGAGGCAGTGTTAATTAGCTATGGTCCATATTCTGCAGCACTCAGTGAATGCTGCCTTTTTCATATGCACAGAGGTGGCAGAATACAGCCCTGCCTGGAGAGCAATTTGTGAAGCCTGGTTTAGAGATTTAACCACACAGCTGCAGTTCAAACCAGTGACAACTGCACCCCTAAACTTTCAAATCCTGCTCATTGCTCTGAAAAAAACAATCTGGACACTTCTGACTCCGAAGTGAATAACAACGGAGAGGTTTGGCATTTCTAAAGCAGTTAACATCTGCTCATATATTAGTTAATTAACAGAGCAATATTAATCTTTGGAGAAGATCTGAAAAATAAAAGGAGATAGCACTGCTGACACAAGACTTGCTCAGGCTGCACACTGATGCTCACTGAGCTGCATTTTTAAGCCATTGACTTCATTCCATCTGGCTAAAGGCCTAAGTGTGACTTGTCCACATTAGTCACACTTTGGTTTTAGATAAGATTCAGTTTGTCTTGACCCCTTTTAACATTGTGGAAGTAGGATTACAGTCTGTTCCACCTCACACCAATACTTACGTGTGTTGGTTGGTCTTGCATATGTGTATTTGACAACTTGTTTCCCTCAATTGTTTAGAATTAGAAATTATGGGACTTCAGCTATTAATCATTGTGAGGTAAATATCATGAACTCCTTTAGCAGTAGTATCTGTACAACTCTTTGAATACTAAACATTTTTCTCTAACAATGATTGGAAAGGGACAGTGTGTTGTCACCATCTTACTGAGATACACGAGTTGAATTTCAACACCAGATTCAAACACATACATTCAGATGTTGGCATGTCTGGAAGGTATCTAAGCTCCTGTTACAGTTGATGGAGATCTAATTCATCAACTCTCTAGAGTCTGGAGAGGAGTTGCCTTCACCTTAAGGTGGATATCTAGTGGCTCCTCAGTGAATCACAGAATGTTTGAGGTTGAACAGACCTTTAAAGGTCATCTAGTCCTATCCCCCTGCTCAAGCAGGACCACCTAGAGCCAGTTTCCCCACAATCATGTGAGATGACTTTTGTATGTCTTCAAGGATGGAGACTATACAACCTCCCTGGGCAACTTAAGCAACTGCTTGCTCACCCTCATAGTTAAAATGGGTTTCCTTACTTGTGAAGAATACCATGTGAATATGAGGACTCAGAGAAAGTGTGACAGGACACTTCAGCTGCGCTTTCAGCTGCTCAGCACGGCATGATGCAGCAACAAAGGTCTGCAAGTAGAGTACAATCATTATTATGAGCCAGCTCTGGGGGTTTGCTTTAGGAATTAGCTTGATTAAGGATCAGTAAATGAAGGACCTTTGCATCACATGCTCTTGGGCAGGGCAGATAAAGCCACAGAATGGTGTTAGCAGAGCTAAGAATTGAACTCACTTCTCCAAAAGGACACTTTTCTTAGTGTTTATTCAGTGCACCATTCCTCCTCTTTATTCCACTGGATAGTATAGCAAAAATGTCCATACATGTTTGTGCTGTAAACCAAAAGTTATGTCACTTGGTGGGTGATGGAGAATAAAACATTCATAAGGAATAGAGGCCTAGCTTGTGCAATTGGTTTCAAATTGTTCAATAAAACACACACAGATAGAGCAGACTGCAAATATCACTGTATTGACATAACATGCCCAATGGGCCCAGTGATTGAAATGGCAACCAAGCTATAGAAAGCACACCTGCCCAGAGTTTATAGAGAGAAATGAACAGAAAGTCAACGGGTGAGCAGCTAATACTCAATAAAGGCAAATGTTAGAGAGGCTATTTAGATAAGAGAAAAGGGAAAACTGTCTCCTTTGCTGAGAGATGTCTTTATTGCATTAGATTTGGAAAGGCACTTCATGATCATTAAGAATCCTCTTGTTTTAATATACAAGAGGAAACACAGAAATAAGAAATAGATCTTTGAATCTTCCTGCAAGAATTACCAGAGCAGTCACAATGATTAAGGTAATTTTAAACAAAATAAATTCAACTGCCCCAGAATTCTGAAATTGGGCTGAACCTAGAAATAAATGAGAAAAATACAAAAACATAGATTTTCCTCAGTGGTTTTAATTTTTGCATCTGGGCACCAATATAATTTAGAATCATAACATCATTAATGTTAGAAAGCACCTTTAAGGTCATTCATTCTGATTGTCAACCCAGCACCACCACCATGTTCACCATTAAACCATGGCCTCAAGTGCCATATCCACATGCTTTTTTGTACACCTCCAGAGATGGTGATCCCACCACTTGCCCGGGCAGTCTATTCCAACGCTTCACAACTCTTTCTGTGAAAAAACATTTTCTAATATCTAATTCTAACTAATCTATACCTACCCTGATGCAACCTGAGGCCATTTTCTCTTGTCAAATTTCATGTGCTAAAATAGGGAGGGAAAATGGACAGTCCGGTTATCTCTGTCTCAGCTGGACTCAAGTGATGCTGAAAAGTCAGTTGGCAAACCTTTCCTCCATTTTTTGTCCTCTTGTTGAGGCCACACAGAAAAGCACCTGGTCCTTTATCCAAAACAACAACAACAACAGCAACAACAAAATAAACATTTTCCTGCTGTTGCATGATACACAAGAACATAAATTGTGTTGCTACCTAAATCCAGCTTAGAAGCTGGAGTTTCTGTCCTAGGTTCTAGTCATAGGCAAATCACTTGCTACAGACATGCTTCGGCACAGTGTGTTTGAGGATTTGCAAACACATTTTTTTTACTTTTTTTTTTTTTTGCTATGCTGGGGCAAAATGAGTGAGTGAGCTCAGCAAAACCATGCTCAGTTATTTTTGTGCTTACTCTGTGATATTTTTCTGGAACAGCAATTTATAAGTGTAGCAAGCTAAGGCTCTTGTACTGGTATTTTGGTTGTTTATTTACTGATGATAATGTTCAGCTAATTTTGCTCTCTGCTGTACTGGACCTGATAACTGCAATGATCCAGAGAGTGATTTGTGCACTGCCCATGGTTCATGGTTCTTTTTCTGGGCCATGGTACTTTACAGTGTCTGTGATTTGAACAGCACAGACCGTAGTGAAAATGCTGTGTAAGAGCTTCTACTTATATGGAGCAATTCTATTTTTTCTCTACAGCTGACTGCTGAAATTAATGCTACGGTAAGTGACTACAGATGCTTCAGGACATCACAAGGTCCCTTTGGTTTAATTTATTGGGAAGCTGAGTGAACCTCTGGCCCAAAACAGTAATATCTGTCTAGTGAGAGTCAAATACATGCCATTGTACTGCATCTGATGATCAGTGCATGACACACCTATTCCAGCCAGCTCTGTCCTTTTGTGCTGTGGAACCAGGAGATCCTCCCTCAGCTCATCCCAGAGCTGAAGTCTTATGTGTATCGACCTATGATTACTTCAGTAGGTCAAACTTAATTCAAATGTGCAATTCTTTTTCATAGGGCAACAATAGTAGTAATGTGACATCCTTAAAGCCTTGTAAGTGTTGTTTAGGACCTATGCATTTTCAGAAAAGAGTACCTTCAGGACAAAAAAACATTCTGAATGCATCTCTTATGCCTCCCTGATGCCTCCTGTTGCTTATTTTGTGGAAAGTCCATTTTGCTCAGCCCTGGATTTCTGTCTGACTCCCCAAGACCACTGCTAGCTTTTAAACTTCTGTCCTCTTTTGATGTTCCTGTCTGGACCTGAAGGAAGGATGGAGTTCTATGGGGACTGGCAGAAATGTTTGTTCTGGCCATATCTCACAACTGTTCAAAGAAGCTTTTCTTTTAAAGATATGAAACTCTTTTTATGTAGCATATAAACAGATTGTATTACTGTATTAGCAGAAGATATTCAATACCAGATAAAATGTTATTTCTCTGTCACCAAGGACCCTCTCCCTCTCCAAACCTAACATGTTCTCTCCCCTCTCTTGCCCCAGTCAGACTTTCAGACCCCAAGGAGATGCTGCTGCTGCTGCCTCCATTTCTCCTGCCCCAGCAGGGCTGGAAGGAGGTTACAGGAATGGATCATTCTCCTGCCATCTTGGTGAGGCAGTGGGGAGAAAGGGTGCCTCTTGTGCTGAAAAGAGTTGGACTGAGAAGGTCTTTAGGTGGCCTTGGTGAAGTGCAATAGAGAACATCTCTGAGTTATGGACACTAGCAGAGTATGTCAATGTGCCTGAATGCTTCCAATTTTGCCTGAAATTAAGACTTCAGCCATATGTTCTGTAGCAGTGCTTGGCTGTTGATTAAGGTTTTTTGTCATTAGGTTTCTAATTGCTTCTTCTTCCCTTTTTTTTTTGGTCATTTGCAGCAGGTACTTGCTTTTTTATGACCCTACTGCACATGTGCTCAAGTGTTCTGGCTTGTGCAGAGACTTTTTTTGCTATTGCTTATTCTGTGATTCTTCCTTACAGAGCTGCAAGTTCACATTAACATCACTGAGTATCCTGACACATTTGCATTTTGTGATTTAAATGTGAATGAACAGATCCTTTTACTGATGTGCTCAGAGACATCAGTGAGGGGTGTGGTATAGCAACCTGGGTGATGAAGATTTGTTATGACATCCTTCCAAAATTATTGAATCCATCTCGTTTTATGCTAATTAGGTCTCTCTGTTTGGTGATAAAACCAGACCTGGCAGAAAATGGGAACTTAATTGCTTTCATGAAACATTTAGACAATAATAGACCTTTGAACAATTAGTTACTTAGATTTACAATGCACAAGACTTGCAACCTCGTTGATTTTTAAGCAGTTGTAAACTTAGTGAATAAATGAGCAATAAATGCTATATATTTGAATTTAAATAAGTTTTTGCAGTATGTTCTGGATTTTTGCAGTTAAAAAGTGCTTTGGATTATCTTTATTATGAAGATCATGGCCCAATATGAAAATAAAAGTGTGTGCTTTAATGAATCAAAATGGATTAAATTACTGAGAAGCTTGTATGAGATTTTATTTGATCCAATTTCATTGAATATTTTCCTCAATGATCCTTAAGAGAGAGGAAGCTGCATGATAATGAAAGTAACAACGAATAAATGGAGATAATAAATGCTACAAAGGGATCTAGACAGTGCTGAAAACTTGAACAGAGAATAACCAACTGAAATAAAACTTAAGTCACGCTAAGTAGTAACTAGAGAGGCCAAGGATCTGCAGGACCTGAAACTCTAT
Source organism: Lophotriccus pileatus (assembly GCA_035583135.1). Taxonomy (NCBI): domain Eukaryota; kingdom Metazoa; phylum Chordata; class Aves; order Passeriformes; family Tyrannidae; genus Lophotriccus; species Lophotriccus pileatus. The sequence continues at coordinate 42,060,020 of JAWWES010000001.1, forward strand.
ACAAATAGATTGATAAATCTGTATAAACTGATGATTGCTGTAGAGATGGGCGCACAGAAAAGATTAAAAGGGCAATTCCCCTGCCCTGCTTTGTGATGGGAGGAGCTGGGGTTGAGGCTGTTCTATCCTTATGTGTTGGTTCATGTGAAATCTGTGTCACAGTTCAGAAAGGGGCTTTACCAGGATAGTGTGAGAGCTGTGCACCTTGCCTGCTGACACATTTCTGCAAACAGGTTCTGCTCAAATGCTCCAGAGGCACTGTATTTCCATACAAGCCTCGCATACAGGGTGCCTTGGGAGGCAGAGCAGGCATTTGTCTGTGAAGGTTTGAAAGGTGTGAGCTGAAAGGATCAAATGCAACACTAGCAAGACCAAATTCCATCCTGTCAGATTCAGCTCAGTTGTTTCAAGAGCAATATAAAGAGCAAATGAAAAAGAGATCCAAACTAAAACCTCAAATCCAAATGCTCCACATCTGTTTGGATTCATATACAGACTATGCACTGTTGTTGTAAGGAAAGAAGCTACGCACTGGATGTGAACACCTCCCAGGTGGTGGTAAAGATCACTTCTTGATTTTTCCCTGCCATATAGTCCCAGGGTCTCTTTAATTGGGTAGTGTTGGGTTTTATCCCTTTTTTCTGCACTCACTTCACATGGCTGCTTCTCTTCCACCCCTCTGGTCAGCAAAGATCAGCTCAGCAGAAATGCAAACCTGCTTTTTAGGGGAATTTGAGTGAGCACACTGGCCATGTGGCAGTGTAGGATTTTAGGTCTGGGCCTGACCCAGACCACAAATGAGGATTAGCACAGGAGGAGCTCTTTTTCTACCCTGTATCAACAAAGTGTTATTGCATATTTTTTGACTTTGATTTCAAAATAAATGAAGTAGGATGTTTCTGACATTACTGTAATCAAGATATGGTGGTAAACTGGTATTGCTTGTTTGTATCTCCTTTTACCCATCACTCTACAGGCATGGTACCATATCTATCTAGTGCTGCAGTTCAGCTCCAGAAGGTACCGGGGAGGACAGCCTCATAGCTGTTCCAAATTCCCACCAGTGCAGCGGAGATGTCTCTTTGCTATGCACAAAAATGTAAAGCTTTATTTTCATTTTTTAAACCCTTTCTTTAAACAGAAGTAAAAAGATAATTACGACATGATTCACAGTAGCAGTTGGCCACATTACCTTTGGGTGGGTGGGGAGAAAAAAGAAGTGGAGATAAGGAATAGTTGTCCCATTTTCAGTTCCTGACCCATTACTCAGGTGTGGCAGGTACTGTGTGACTCTGTGTGATCCCTTTCAGTGCTTGCTATGGGCTTGAAGTCCAATACCAGAGACAAGTGCTTCAGCCTGCCTTGCAGTAGCTGCTGGCAACCTGTGGTTTGAACATGGGCAGCAAGTGTCCCTGCTGTCCCAAGGCAGAGCCAGGGCCTGGCCATGCTGGCTGATGCACAGGTGCAACTGCTTGTCACTCTTTTGAATCCGGATGCCAGTGTCTATTTTAGGCTCTATAATGATTGGATCAAATGTAACCTTTATTTCTGTGCCTCTGACAAATCAAGGCAATATTCTCACTTATTCCTAGGCTGACAGTTGTCCTCTACTGCTTCCCGGAGTGAGTTCCTGTGCTTATTAGGAACAGTACATATAAGAGTAATAAAAAGTGCAATATAAAAACTTGCAGCATATAAAAGACCTTTTTACAGTATTTTATTTCATCTTGGGAGAACGGTGTCTCCCAGAAAGTAGCTCAGAGACTGACTGTGCCCTCATGCCCTGCTGTCATTGCACGTAGATCTAATTAAATTAAGGTTCAGATTAACCAACACAAAGGTCTCTTCTGTAGGGCTTGGTCCCACGCTTTCTGTTGTATCTCATTCCATCAATTTATTCAGTGTCATGTCCCATTACTCTGTATCACTCACTACTCTGTGAACAATGAGACTCAAGTCGTTCCTGCAGTGCCCTGGCACTGCCACAGCAAACAGCACTTGAGGGCATCAGCAGCTCACTCCCAGGACTGTAATGGCACCTCTGCAAAAAATTCAGATCAGGACTGCTTGCTGGGGCTATGTGAGGGAATTTGCTAATACACTTCTCTTGGAAGGCATTTATTGCAGAACAGAACTGGAAGTGTGAGAACACTGTGTAATGCTTTTTTTTCTCTATAATAAGCTGACTGAGCTAAAAGTTTACTACCCTGGAAAATGCTCTCTGAAACCTAAACCCATGAAATTTGAGGTAAGGCTGAAAGAACTGTGTTGGACAGAAGGAATTAGAGAGTTACTGAAGTGAGACCAAATAATCTCCAAATATGTAAATCAGAACTGCACTGAAAGCAGTCAAATGTAATCCATATCCATTACAAAGATGAAGTAATTACCTTAAATTCCAACAAGGGAGATTTAACTTAAACATTAGACTACATTTGCTACCCGTGCAGCAAGCTGAACTCTGGAGTAGACTGCTGGGGAGCCTGGGGCTTCTTCATCACTGGAGGCTTTTAAGAACAGACAAGCATATGCCAGGTTGGCAGAGATAGAGCCAGTCCTGCCTTGCGCATCGTGATGAGCTGAATGACCTCTAAACCTCTTCCAGTCTGGTTTTCTTCAGTCCCTAGGAAAATTCTGAAAATATTTATTGTTGTCTAATAAGCACAACAGTAAAACCTGTTCCTTGGTGATTTGTCTGCGATGCTTTTACTGCAACTTGTACTTTCAGGTTTGTGCTTCTGTACTTTTCTAGGTGAGAGAGAAGGTGGGCAAAGACAGAGGGTAAAGTACATTTTACTTAGTTGTGTAGTCTCTTAGTTACTTGTCTAACTAACACAGTGAAAATGTCAATACAGGTCCCAGCTCTGTCATTTCTCTCAATCAGAAATTAAAATTGCTTCTGCCAGCTGGGTCCCTTCCTTTTGATTGATAAAACACCACTGAGCTGCTCATTGTTTCTCTTTGCTGGCCAGCCCGGAGATACAGCTCATTGAAATTCTCGGAGTGGTTATTTTGTGAGATATGCTATAGAACTGCAAGTCATTGTTGCTGGTTAAACAAATACCTTTCAGCAAGTAATGATATCTTTTGGCTACCCAATATCTCTTAGGTTGCTTCATCTTATTTCCAGTAAAAACAAATGAGTTTTTTACAGTTCTTTTCCCTTCTGATGACTTCTTAGTAATGTCTTCTGTTGTTTGCCAGGTGCGGAAGCTGAATAAATTATTTACTGGGAATACATAATCTGAGGAATGTGCCAGCTCCTATTTGAAAATAGTTTTGAATCAGCAGGGATTTCTGCAAATGTGGCTGATATTTATAAGTCATTGGCAGATAGTCTGGAGGAACCTGCTGATGTCGGGTAAAGCTCAACAATTCATTATTCAGATGGTGTAACTGAGTTGTTATGCCACAGTGTTTCTATTGCCTGACTACAGAACTGAAAGGCTTTAAATGGATAAATGGTGAATGACAAATGAAGAGTAATAGTCTTGTGTGCTGAAGAACCTTTTGTCATAAAGGGAAACACAACAGTTTTCATCCTACGAGCAAAATCCCCTTTGTGTGCACATTTGCAGGCATATGTATACCTTCATCAGCCATTTTGCATTCATGTGCCAGCTGCCCTGGTTCTGAGCCAGAAGCAGCTAAACAGGGCCCATATTCCCCCGTCAGATTCCCTCCTACTCCCTCTTGGCCTCCGGGAGGCTGATGAAGCTGAGATGCACATGGCAGGCTTCACAGCATGTTAGTCCCTCTCCTACCATGGGCAAATGTGTCAGGCGTATCAAGGATGCTTCAGAGCCTACAAAAAGTGTTCATGTTGTTTCCCAGCTGTTTAGAGTCATTTTCCTGTGTTTGCTCAAAATATCTGCATGGGCTCAGCAGATATCATGGATGCACCATCTCTGGAAGTGTTCAAGGCCAGATTGGATGGAGATTTGAACAATCCAGTCTGGTGGAAGATGTCCCCTGTACATGGCAGGGAAGTTGGAAATAGGTGGTCTTTAAGGTCTCTTCCAACCCAAACCATTCTATGATTCTATGTGGCATGGGGCCTAGGATAGAGCCACACGTTTCAGAAGCAGCAGCTGGTCACCACTGGGACACTCTGCTATGCCCACAGTGCTGGGAAATGTCAGTGACTGTTCTACTGAAACCTGCTTTTGGTGGCTGGGGGATAATAAGGCATGCATCCTATAGTGTGTCTTGGCAATTCACAAGCTCAGAGTTTCCTTGAATGATCCTTGTCAACTCTTGCAAGAAAGCAGCCAGCAAAACTTTGATCAGCACTTGCTAGTCAAAGTCCATTTACTCACAACCAAGAACCACTGCCAAGGCTGAATTTTAGAAATCTCCTCATCCCATGGCTGACTCTGCACACTGGATGCTGTTCCACTCAGCATCTGTTACATCCTCCTGGCAACTCTGCTTCTTCAGTATCTTCTGGTTTCCTAGTGCTTAGACTTTGATTGATATCACCAAAAATATGTACCTTTTTATACTGATTTCTAATGCAGTCTGCATTTTTACACTAGTATTTGTAAAATTTCTATTACAAGCAATCACTGTCCCTTCTCTCTAAGACATGCAGGAATCTTTGTCTTTGCCACAGTGCAAAAACTTCAATTTTCTTGCTGTCTGCACAATTGATTTCTCACAATTCATATCCTCTAGTTGTTATGGAAAATTTGAAGCTTTCAGTACCTTTGCATGTTTGAAGATACTGCAAGTTTTTTGAGACTTTCATGAGGGAGGACAGGGTTCCCTCATTTTTTTCCTAGTTTCTCTGGGTTATCTTAATTTCTGAAAGAAATAGGACTGTGTTTTCTGGATTATCAGATGAAACCATACCTTTTATCTGTTATTATATTTGTTTACATCTTGTTTTTAATTATGGAGTTATTTTGTTTGCTACATTTGGAAATAGCTTAAATTTCTCAGTAATTTTTTGTACTGATTATACCATCACACTGATTATACCAGCATTGAAGAAGCATCACTGAACTGAAGGTCACTTAGGATATTCTGCCACAGAAAATCAAATCCTCCCTTGGCAAGCTTTACAAGATTAGGAAAATATTGGAAGATGTTTTGGTCTTTTTTTGTCCTAGGACTGGTGAAGTGAAAAGTTGGCCGTGTGCTAGCTTTCCCTGACCATCAAAAAGTGCAAGCATCAGCATGACTGGCCCTACTTGTAAATCTTGTCCGTGTAGAAAGGCCTTGATTTTTATTTTTGCGAATATGCGTATTTTTCCACATGACCAGAGATGTATCACACGTGGAACAACAGCTTCAGGCACTGTGGGGAACTTTTATGCCATTCTACTCCATATAGGCTTATCCCAGAACAGTGTCAGGAGCTGTCCCTGTGAGGGGCACTGAGGGCTGGAATACTTCAGACTAAAGAGGACACGGTCTCTGGTCTCCATTGCCCTAAATGCTGAGCTATTTTCCCATAGGGAATGCCATTGCTTTGATCTAGTTTGGGTTTGTAAGTTGTTATACCTGATCTCCTGTACATATCTCAGTCAGGGTACAAGGATGGAATCTCATCTCTGAAGACAAATACCGTAACTTGTCCTTGTCCTTGCAACATTCCCTTTTGATGGTTTAGCCATCCAGCACGTCAGGGGCTGGGTCATGGTAGTCCCTTGGAGTATCCTCTGTCTCCTTCGTTGGTGCTTTGGAGCTCAGGGCTATGTTTTCCACTCCTGACTGCAGATGCCTCATACTTAGGTGTGACAAACAGGAATGTGGCAGTGAAAAAGCCCTTCTGTGGAAACAGACCTTAGCAGTTATAAGAGTTTAGCTAATTACTGAGGGGTTTGTTTTTTTTTTCCCTGCAGTTTAATAAAATATATTATAGTTTCTATGTTTGTTTCCATGTTAATCTGTGCACGTTCAGTTTCTATTTTGAATCCACTTCCCCCAAATGCAGTAGGAAGTAGAGCCAGCTTTCTCCCAGCCACACTGAATTTCAAATGTTTCCATATAATTTGTCACTGCTCATCAGAATGATTCAGATTTTTTTAAAAAGCATTCATTATGGCTGTTTCCTGCAAGTGGCCTATGTGAACACGAATGGAAAGAAGATCTTAAATCTTGTATTTGACTCTTGGAAATAGAAATGTAATTATGAAATTGGGAAAGAAATGGCAAATTGCTCTAACTGGTGATGCACTCTCAGCCTAAAATAACCTGGTCTGAGGAAACTTTCAGCCTTGCTGGAACACAGCTTCCGTGGTGGACTGGGCCACCGGCATTAGACACACATAACTAACAAATGAAAGTGACTGAATGGTTGGTAGATGACCATGGTTGCAGACTTAGGTGCTGTCATATCATCTGACCTCATCACAAAACAATTGGCTTTGGAATCAGATACCCTATTCAAGGACCAACACTCACCACTGACATACCTTGATTTCTATCCTTAAGCTTGCTATTTGAGTACTTTATTACATTAGAACCATAATTTTTTAGGAAACGGAGGGGAAAAAGTTCATGTTATGACAAGATTATAGGTGAGAAGGGAAAGGTGAGGTGACATCTGCAGTGGGAACGCTGTGCTTATTAACACTGTCTCTCTGATTGTAATGTGTAAATATAAAACTGGGGCTGCCATGACTAGACTCTGCTGTTCTTTCACTTTTTGATAGAACATGTTGGTGATAAAAGCAAGGAAGCAGCTAAAATCACAGGAGCAGGCAGCTGAATATGAATGTACTGCTTTCGGTGGGTGAATTTGATGGGCTCTGATCAATACCGTAAGATTGTCACTATTTCCTTAGGTAGATACAAGGCAAAGTGCTGCCATTCCAGGATGATTTCTGCCACTGGTAGGGAATTTGATCTATTTTACTTCTTCTGCCAATTAGGATTTTGACTTTCATGTGCTGGGCAATCCTGTCTTCACGTATTTCCTAGAAATGATTCTCTGCTTTGGGTTGTAGCATAATTCTTAACACTTGGGGGAATTGTAGCACTCTGTAAGCTATTAGGCTTACATTTCTCTCTCTAATGTGCTAAACAATAGCCACGAAAACAGAATCACTGTTTTTCCTTCATGCTTTTAGTTTCCTAGCTATCCAGACTTTACTCAGCTCAGTGCACATAGCTGTATTTAGTTTAAATACAATGCAAATGCAGAGGCACATAAAAGATCAGCAGAATTAATTACGTTCAGAGTGCTGGGAGAGTCATTGGGAAGCTTCTCATCAGCATCTCCTACTCACTCTGCTTGGTCTGTAAGCTCTGGATGACATCTGACTCAAGCACTCCTTTAATTTATAACACTGGCAATTAAATGGCAGTTCTCCAGCCTCTGCCCTAGGGAATAGAGCTATAATAGGCTTTAGAGGTAAAGTTACGAAATTGCTGGATGAATTTTGTGTACAACGCTAATGTTATCATGTTGATGCCCTTCAGCAAATACAGTTATTCAATAAATTAAACATTTTTATTATATTCCCCTTGACACTTAATAGCATACTTTAATAAGTTAATGGATGTATGCAAATTTTTTGTGCTGGCACCTAGTTATCCAAAGTAGTTCTAATTTGCAGGTGTTACTTGCTGAATTTGTGATGAGCTAATAAAATTAATTGATCAGTCCAACACATTGTTGCATATAAATACTTCTTTGATTTCTATTATCATTTATTTTAATTGCTGATAAACCAGAGCTGAAACAACATTTGGTTTTAGTGTAGAAAGCAGTGATTATACAATTGTTTTATTGGTGCTTTGAGCAGTGGTCACTGTTGTTCTTTATGAGTTTGTAGTTTAGCTAGTTCCCTGGGACCAATTCACCCACTACTCTCAAAGTCCTTTAAAATTTAGTAGACTGAAACATATAGCAGAACCGTTACATGATTCTGCAGCTGATAATGGAAGAGGAAGAATGTAAGACAGAGGGATAGTCCTATGGGAGTATGTCAAGATCTGCCAAGGTGTTTAACAGACAAGGAACCTTGGCGTAAAATTATATATATTTATTTGAGAGGAAGGTTGGAGATGTGAAAAGAAAGTAGCAGCTGGGACCTTATTCTTCATTTCTTTATCAAGATAAGAGCGTTAGAAAATAATGGTGTTTGGTAAAAGGGTACTAGTTCCCTTCTGTGTGGCAGGAGACAAGCTGGAAGGGGAAAAAGCTGCTGCTGCTGCCCCATGGTTCTGTGCTGGAGAGAACAGGTTTAGGTTCTGTGCATGAAGCCCACTGCTAGTGTTTGCATCAGGCAAGCACTGCATATTACTTCACTGCTTTATTTAAGCTGTTTCTGCCTCACAGTCAGATTGCAAGCTGCTTTGGATTGCACTGCAGTGATGGGGGTTTTGCTGACTTTTTTTGAAAGATACCAGCTCTAAAATTGTCACTTAACTCATGTAGCTCAGAGCCACTCTTCACTGCATTGCTGCTGGGTGTCAACTGGTTGGGTAAGCTGTCTCCAGGATGCTCTGTTCCCCAGTACTGGTGCGTTGTGCAGTAGGGAATATCGATGAGATTGAATCATACTTTATAACAGCTGAAGGCAAGAATGTGAAAAAAAGAGGGTTAAGGGTTTTTCCTCTGTGCGTTTTGTGTCCTTTGATCTGGCACATAACTGATAGAAGATCCTTGACAGAGTCAGAGGGGCTACTTTTTAGACACTGGACTCCTGCAGTATGGATATATTTGCAGCTGGAATTGGCCAGTGTGTGGTCTTGACTTACATTTCCTTGGCCTCCTTCTGTTCAATTCCCATTCACTTTACTTTGATCACACTACATTTCTCCTGTTCAAATTATAATGTATTGAACATCTCTTGTGCCAGCCCTGAGCCACACCTGCATAAACCCACTGCTGTGAGAAGGTGCCAATGACTTTAATAAAGATTTCCTGCTCTAGGAGTCTGAGGAGAAGTCTGCTTCATCCTGGGATCCAGCCTTCCTTGCTAGATTTAAATGGCAGTAACTCCTGTTTGAGCTAAGCAAATGGAATCAGGGCCAAATAATCTTTCTGAGGATTTATCAATTTCTGTTTTATTTTTAACTATTCATTTTTGCAATCAAATCTCACATATTGCCTTTTGCCCAGTCAGCACTGCCCCACAATTAAGTCGTTCATGAAAATTCATTGTTGCAATGCCAAAAAGTGAATAACAGTGTCTTTATTTGAAGTCAAGCATTTTTGTGATATAACCATCCTGGTCAAATTAATTCTTCCCGTTGGAGACAGCAAGAATGGGTGCCAACATTTTAAGTCTATTCCAATTTTTGTTAATTGGGTGAATAATTATTTTTCTACAACTAATCAATCTCCATACCATAGTTACAATTATCAAATAATGGAAAGGCTCTTTAGAAATTTTGTAAAGCAAGATCTTGTTAAGATTCTGTTAACGAAAAATCTCTGAACTATTTCAATTTATTTTCATTTCACCCCAGAGGACTTTTTTTTTTTTTCACCCTCCTAAGTCAAAGGGCAAAATGCACAAAAGGCAATTGGCAAAGATAGATATCTTCAGGATGATTCATAACATGCAGAGAAAAGCATATTCTTGTCTAATTCAAAACACTCCCCAGTGTGTTTTTGTTCTGGAGTAAGTGCAGGCTTGTATACTGTGACTGCAGCTGACATGGTAGAAGAAGGAGAAACTTGCTGACTTTATCAGCAGTGGTTAGAGGAGGAGGTGCACAAGCCAGAGAGAAATAGGCACCTGAGACCTGTTTCAGGCAGTGTGAGGAGCTGAAAACATAAGTCATCCATGGGAACATCAAATCTGATGGATTTCATTCCTTAAGGCATTGCTTTCATGTCCGGACAGATTTGAGCACAGACCTCAGGCTCCAATGGCCTGACCAAGAAAACATTGACAATAAAAACCTGAAGAGTTGGTGTTCAGCATTCTGTTTGGTGCAGTAATATCCCCCACAGACAAACAGGGACACTGACACCTCTTGGGTCCTCTGTGGCAGAGGGACGCAGATCAAAGGCTTTGCATTCTTCACACTTGCTTTGTGATCAAGACTTGTCACGTGACAGCAGAGCTTCTGGGTGGTCATGTCACACCAGGAACTTCCCAAAGGTGGGTATGACCAACCAGGGAATGGGAGTGCTACCGAAGATGTGGCAAGGGGTAGGACAGCAGACCATTAGCTGGGCACTTTCACAGACCCACAGCAGAAGAGCTGCAAAGAAGAGCTGATAGCTTATTTTTGGCCTCAGACTGGGTATCATATGGCTGAGCTTCTACATGACCTTGGTGTGAAGTCATATAGAGGGTCAACCAACACTCTTGTAAAATGAACCCAGTTGACTGAATAGGAGGGTGATAAAAGCATTTGTTCTGTTGCCTTCAGAATATAAGGGAGGCCCACTAAAGAAAAAATCAGGTGATATGAAGTGGATAATGCTAGTGTTTTCTGCATGATAATACTAACAGTCCAGATCATAATTCTGCCAGCACCATCTCTATTTGACATAAATATTTAAGATATAGACAGAGAAAAATCTTGTCGATTCCATTTGTCTCACAGCCAGCATCTCAGCTCAGAGCTTCTGCCCCCATGGCTTGATCATCCTGCAATATATTTGTTAAAAACTAGATCCCAGTCTGCAATTTTTGCTAATACAAAACGGCATTATTTTCCCCATTTCCCCATGGATGCTGTACTTCCAAACGTGTCCCAACAAAACAGCAATTAACATCAGCACAGACTGACTAATACATGCCAAAAAATTGCCAGAAGGATAACCTGCATCCAAATGGGTAGATAATAAACCTATCACCATGGTAATCCTAAGCTCAAAACAAGAGCTTTCTTATTCACAGTCATGAAGACTAGAAAGACAATCTTAAAACCCACATCATCTGCATGGTAGAACAGAAGGAGAAAAGAGCAGTTAAATGAAGTTCTGCCTGTGGAGCAGCAAAGCCAGTTATCCATAACAATCTCATTGCCTGTGAGATGCAAAAGCAGGATTTGTGTTGGTGTGAAATAATAACAAACAAGATGGGAGTGAAGGCAGAGTCTGGAAAAGACAAATCCTGCCAGACTGTAACTATGAAGTGGAACTAGGGAAAAAGATGAATGGGAGAAAAAAAAATTCGTCTGTGAAACCAGCAGCAAACAACGGCCGCAAATAGCTGCAAATGCTGGAAATTAACTTCAATGCAATTTCTGAAGTAAATTAAGTGATAGTTGTCAATGGACTGAGAGGTTTTCCAGAGAGGGAATGAGAGGAATAATCTTGGAAATAAACTTGAACTTTTCACCTGAATGCTTTCAAGTATAAGATTTGGGTGTTTCTTCAGAGCTTTACATCTGGATTTGGCTGCATTTGGCCCCTTATTTGGGCACTGGCCAGCCCTGCTGCTTGTTGAAATAGTGGTGCATTTGGGCTGGGGAGCTGTACAGATGTTTCACATCTCTGTCAGTTCTCTTCACAGGTGGGTTTTAATGTAAAATGAAAATGCAAGAGATGCTCATAAACAGTATGGCCTATGTTGCCCCAGTGGCTACCTTCAAGCAGTGGTGATGGTGGAGATTTGAGTCATTTTGCCTGGCTGGCATGCCCTTGGGACCCAGAAACCTCTGCACTGTACATGTCTAAGCATCCTCACGTGATGCCAGCTCCTTCTGGTTTCAGCACAAATTGAAAGAGCATGAAAATAATTATTGCACAAAATACTTCATACTTGGTGTAGATGTCTACTATACCAAGGGCATTTGGTTTCTCGATTTAAACTGTCTTGCTCCACTTTGCTTAGACCTCCCTAACCCAAACTATGGTTCAGCTTGCTGTGTCTCCTGGAAGGTGTGATGGGGATCTCCTCCAGCTGCATGGTGGGGAGAAGGATCCCATGGCTGTCAGCAGTGCTCTAGCTCTGGGACATGACATGGTCCCCTGCCTGATCATATAGAAGGAGAATCCAGGGAGGCTGCAGTCTCTGTGCCTGTGCTCTGCTCACACCTTGTGACCACCTTTTTTGCTTTTTTCCTTGTGTTGCCTTTTCCCTGTGTTCAAACTTTTTTCTGCACAGACCTATGCTGTCTGCCTTAGCTTCCTGGTGTTTACAATTTGGTTTGACCTGTGCAATAAATCCTAAGTGGATTTATTTACTGCCTACCAACAGTGGCTCTTTCCATGTGCTGCTGTAGCAGAAGCACTCCCCAGAAGGTACTAATACTATTAATCTCTCCTCAAGAGAAATTAAAAAGTCCTAAAACCTTTCCTTAACTCTAATCCTTCTGTTGTCTTTCTGTCATTAAATTCACTTTCTGTATGATTTTTTTAAGCTAGAGCTGACCAGAGTTGAAAGTAGTATATAATGAAAAGATGCTCCTTTGGTTTATTTAACCAACAGGTTACAGAGGCCCATCGAGCATACATGTTATTTTCACTGATGGTCAGAACTGCAAAACCAAATTAAAAAAAGGTCTACAGAGTAATCATAACATTTTTTACCTTGTGTTGCAGCTAGGCTATTAACCACCTAGGAATCTGTCCTCCTATATCTCAGGTGTTTTGAAATATGGTAGCAAACAAGCTTCCAGTACTGCTAATAATGCGTAACATTTTAACAGCTGCTGTGTTTCATCATAAATCTAGGTACTTGGGGGAACAAGACAAGAATCAGTGTGTACAGTGAAATCACATAAGCACTGTTTTTTTTTTTTTAAATATTATCAGGGTTAGAGAGCTGAAATGTGCTGTTGCTGAGGATTAAAAAAAAAAAGAAAAAGATATTGTGGCTTAAAAAAGTTACTTTGCAAAGCAGTATTTCAGTTTTGCTTTCAAGAAGTTGCTGTGCAGACTACAGGGAGGAAAGTCTGCTTCTGCCAGACCTGCTCATCCAAACCAAGCAGCCACCTGCTGTCAGAGACAAGGAGGAAATGTGCAAATTCCCATGGCAGTGGTCAGTTAAGGGAAAATGCTAGAGACAGCCTGGCTTTAGTGGGAGGGAACACTGATCCCCAGTACCAGGCTGTGGTCTCCTGCTTGGCCAGACTTGAGAAGGTTTTGCTGTCCTTCCCTAGCCTTGTTTATTACCGTGGGACTATGCTAGCCTTCATCTTGCTCATCTCCCATTCTGCTGCACATGGACACTGATACTTACCTGCTATGTTTTATGGCGACAAAACACTGATCCTTGTCCCTCCTGAGTCAGTCAGTAGAGCTTCCATGATGAGTCCTCAGCAGCCAGTGTGTTTGGTGCATGCTGAAGAGGAAACTCAGGCTTCTTCAAGTTTATTTGCTCTCATTGTAGTACTCCAAGGCAGGACAGCAGAGGATCAGTCCTTTTCCAAACTATGCTGGAGGCAGGAATGTAATTACAGTTGCCTCCAGTGCAGAAAAGCTTCTAAAAGCTCTTCCATTTCTGGGAACAATGGTCTGTGTATCTCTCTAGACTAATGATTAACGCACCTCCTCCTGCATCCCTGTCACTTGATTCAGCCATTTCTCTCTCCTGGAATGTGGGTGCTTCCCACCATAAGCACACCAGTGTTCCAGGACTAGGGAGCCCTTGCCTGGCACAGGCTGCAGAGGCATG
>JAWWES010000001.1:42073660-42091103 GCA_035583135.1 Lophotriccus pileatus
GTGGGTGCTTCCCACCATAAGCACACCAGTGTTCCAGGACTAGGGAGCCCTTGCCTGGCACAGGCTGCAGAGGCATGTCCAGGCTGTCTAAAGTCCTGAAGAGAACTTGCTCAAAACCACTCACTTCTGGGATAAAGTTAAGGTTTTTTTCTTGGAAATTTGACTAAAAGAGGAACATATATTATCCTTGTCTGAGGAAATCTCAGAGTGAAGTTGGGCTTGAGCTTTGCAGTGGCTGAAAAAGTACAGGTTTTAATGCTCAAGAAAACTGATTTTCTTGATGACTTATTTTTTTCAGAAAAATTTGAGACAAACCCATAAAATCCTCAGGTTTTTTATACATCTAATGACATTATCACATTGCTCACTTGCAAATCTCATTTTGATCAGGTTATATTGTCTTTTTCAGTATCTTGCTGCTGACATCTGCTCCACGCAGATTTGCTTGGGCTCTAGCAGCTTTCTTGTGTTGTCCGTCAGAGTTTTTATTTCATGGAACATAGCATGGCTTGCACTGGAAAGGACCTTAAAGATCACCTAGTTCCAACCCTCCTGCGATGGGCAGGGACACCTTTTATTAGACCAGGTTGCTCAGAGCCCCATTCAGCCTGGCTTTGAACACTTCCAGAGATGGGACATCCACAGCTTCTCTAAGAAAACTGTTCCAGTGCCTCTCCACCCTCCCAGTGAAGAATTTCTTCCTAATTCCTGATCTAAACCTACTCTTTCAGTTTAAAGCCATTCCTTCTTGTCCTGTCACTACACGCCCTGCTAAAAAGTTTCTCTCAATTATTTTTGTAGGCTCTCTTCAGGTACTGGTAGGTGACAAATAGGTCATCCCAGTGTCTTCTCTTTTCCAGGCTGAACAATCCCAATTCCCTTACCCTTTCCTAATAGGAGAGGTGCTCCATCCCTCTAATCATCTTGGTGGCTTCCTCTGGACTCACTCCATAAAACAGGTCCACATCTCTCCTGTGCTGAGGACCCCAGAGCTGGGCACAGCTCTCCAGTAGGGTCTCACCAGAGCAGAGTGGAGAATCCCCTCCCTCGACCTGCTGGCCACACTGCTTTTGGTGTAGCCCGGGACACAATGGCCTTTCTGGGCTGCAAGCACACATTGCTGGCTCATGCCCAGCTTCTCATCCACCAGCACTCCCAAGTCCTTCTTGGCATTCATTTCACACAATGGTCTTGGAATTAAATGCTGGTAATGATGCTTCTGATATCCTAATTGCACCATGGGACATATGCACATGAAGACAGAAGGTCAGTACTGATTCTTCCTAAATAATGTGTCTATTGGACTCATCCTAGGAGCAGATACTATTACAGGTTTGCAGGAGGAGGTGATTTGCTGAGACGTGGAGCCTTGTGTGCCTTTCCCAGGAATAAGGACTTTATCACCATGACATTAAATGTGCCAAAAATGTTTATTAACACAATCACCTTCTGACTGAGCAGTTAATGCTTCATGAATAGAGAGAATAAAATTAATATTTTTTGCCTTGAAACAGTTTTTATTACATGTTAATGAAAGCTGCAACCAGCCCTCTCCCTGCCCCTCTATGGGAGATGTATTGTCTGCCTGACAAGCTGCAGTGATGTTTGTGAACAAATTGGCTGTAGCTCTGTGCTTGGGTCAAGAAGCTTGGGAACAGACAGGTGAGTATGCAGGCATCAGAAGCTTCACAGTATTCCTGGGCATCATCCACCCCACAGACATAAAACTTATATAGTTCTGTCCATGAGAAACAGAGGAAACTGTCTAATACTGCTGCTAATTTTCTCTACATGAGACCAGGTAATTGACTGGATTAAAAAAAAAGGGCTGTACACAGTACAGTCAATTTTCCATGTAACTGATATTTGTTTTATAGGGCATCTCATACATAAGAGAGAAACTAGGGGAATTTGTAATCTGTTATATGTAGAAAATGATGTCTTGGAAAAGGCCCACAAGGTGAAATCTGCCTGAGAATTATATGAAATATCTCACATGGAAAATCTGAGCCTCTCACATAGTGTTTCTTTCTGCTCCACCATACTGTGTGGTCTGCTGTGTCTTCTCAGACCATGAGTGCTCCCAGGGATGAAAACCTGCATAGCAGAGTGGTAAATAAGTAAGTTTTTGAATTTTCAAACATGACAACCTACTTTCAGCTGCTTGGCCTAGCACAGAGAAAGGAAAATGGATAGTGAAAAATTCAGCATCCCAGGACTGCTTCTTACCTACTTTTCTCTCTCTTTATCTGTGTTCAAATAAAACACAGATAAAACACACTTGTCCTGCAACCAGCAGAAGTGTGCAGGTGCCAGCCAGAGCACTCCTGCTCGGGGCAGTGGACCTTATTCACAAGTTGTCTGTTCATTAGGAGGAATTTTCTTCTCAGCTGAATTAAGTATTCCACCTAAGCACAGACACCGTATAGTGTCATCACCTAGTGCTCATGCAAGTGTGGGCAGTGTCCTGCTGATTCTGATGGTCCCTGGGAGCACAGTGATTTCTCTGCAGACTCTTACAGCATGCCGAGCTGAGAGGCTCACACAGATGTCCCATATGGCTTCTAAATCCATGTGTCTCCTAGACTCCTAAATAGTACTGAGACTGACTTTCTCCAAATTTTTTTTTTCCTTTTGCTTTGCCCACAATCAATTGCTTCTCTAGGTCACAGAGAGCACCTGGAAGCTGTTGGCTTTGTGCAGGCTGCCTTGATCTTAACATTTTTCTTAGAAACTTCACTCCATTGTCACACTCTTTCTCATAATTTTTGCTAGTTTTTTCTTTTGGCAGACATTAGCAGTTGTTGTTTTATCTCATGCTTCTGTTCCTCCAAGTCTTCCTTGACAAAGGATCTGTAACAGGACTTTCCTTCCCTCAAAGAGTTGCACCTTTGTAAGATCAAGCAGTGAAGTTTTCATGGTGCAGAACTTTGCCTAGGATATTCCCAAGAGATTTGAGACCTGCTTTCCCTGTTTCCATGAGATAGCATATGTGCTCATCAAATGCACCCTCTTCATTTTTCAAAGGAAAATTTTTCATTTTTACTCTGAGCATGATTTTCCAGTATATTGGTCTGTTTCACAGAATCTGCTTCTTACATCACTTGCTTTAAATGCTGTGGAAGAAGCTTGTGGAAGCTTATTTTCCTCCACTATTTCTCCGATTTCAGTGTAACCTTTTACTTCCCTTTTGAGAGTGATGATGTCCTTCACATTTTCAAAGTACTGATTCAGATCAGAATTTTGGAATCATTCATACTGCGTTTGCTCAGTCCTTGGAGAGGTGCTGTGATTTTTGTTGTAATATGAACATAGGTCTTGACAGGCAGGTCATCAAACAATTTTTCTGAAGTTTATACTCCTAACTATTTTATTAATGACACTTACAGTTAAAGTTGGTCTGATGACTCCTTTTTCTGAGATGTTATTAAAACCACTTGGTTTTGTGTTCGTATTTTGCCTTTTATGTTGCCTGCATTTGTTGCTCAGTTATACCTTTAACTCCCATTTCTTCTGAGAACTGACCTGACTTGAGAACAGCTTATGGATGGCCATAAATTGCAATCTCAGAAAATCTGCTATTTGACACAAAACTGTCTCCTCACTCTTCTGAAAATCACTTATTTGCCTCAGGCCTTGCAAACAATCAGCTCTATTAATGCCTTGCACTTATCTGTGTCTCTGCCTGTCTCTTGTTCCAAGTCACTGTATATCACTTGCTCCAATACTTGGTGTGTTTACAATGCCCACGGGAATGAAAAAGCTGAAGACATCGTAAACTAAATAGTTTCCTAATTAACACATTTAATCTAAAACACCCCAGCATTTTAGCTTGAGGGGGAGAAAGGAGGAGAAATGTGCTATTCTTGAAAATGCTCTTCTTGTGTTTATCTTGAAGGCACAATTATATACCTCTGGAAGGTTGCTCTAACTTACACCTCTAGCCCTCTGCAATAGTTCAAAGTGTGTCTTGCTGTACTTATATCACTTTCAGTCACAGCTCCTTCCCTTTTACACTGCACTCTGTTGCTTCCTTTTCAGCCATTTAAGACCAAGTACTATAGTCTTCTTTGCTGCTGAAGCACAGCAAGACTTTGAAACAGTCTCCATGACAATCAGAGAGATGCAGCCTGGATCCTAATGGGGGTGATACTGTGACTGCATCCTGCAGAGCAAGGTATGTCTGTGCTGGTGCTGGACGATAAGGGTTAAAAACTGCTGGTTCCTCCCTCCTTTTACGACCGTGCATGGTAGAGGAAACCTCTTTGCTATATGCTGCCAAATATCCCCTTTTCTGGAGATGTTCCCCAGGGGCTGATTTTATCTGGTGTGAGGTTTAGAAAGGGATGAGAAATATTAATGGCTGAATGGTTATAATATCATAAAAAATAGAGTTGAAAGTGCAGTGCATAGAGATCAAAACGGAATACAGTATCTGGCTGTGAGATTTTGAACAATATCAAAAAAGGAATTTATTCCTGCTTTTTATCTTACTTTTTGTTACCTACAGAGCTGAATTCTTGAAACATCAGTTCCTGCTTATTATGGAACTATGTTGTGTTCTGTTCAGTGTCTTCATGTAAAATGAAGTTTTAAAAAACAAGATGTGCTGGCTTTATGTACATCAATCATTCATGCAGAGCAAAGTATTAAAATGCTATGATTTATAAAGTACTGTATGACAGTAGACTGTTTTTTTCTTGGCCTTAAGATGTGAAAATAAGAACAGATGTTGTGGAATAAAAATTAACATGAATTCTCTCTGATGAGAAGGTTGTAACCTTTTTTCTGATTGCCCATGTTAATGCCTTTGCCCATTGTTTAAGTGTGATAAAACAGCTTTAGGCTGATGCTGTTTTGTTCATTATAAATTTCCCTCTTTAAGGCAACCTTCAGTCACATTAGTTTGAGATTCTTTTATTATCAGCTTCTTTGTATCACATTTGAGCAAAGAAACATAATCAAAAGTATCCTGAATACTGAAGTACTGGACATTTGTATGTTAGTTGTTAATGGATCATGTACAAACAGCCATCTAAAGTTAGTGAAGGTGAGAACTATATAGCATGACATATGGTGAATAAAATTGATAATATTGGAACAGTAATGAGAGCTATGTGATGCTTATGTATCTATTAATATCTTTATCCACATACACCCCCATGTATTCTAAATATATGTACAGTAGCTCTAACTTTCAGCAAGTAAAATGAGAATACATAATGCAGTAGAATGGAAAGAACATGAAAATGAAAATGAAAACAAAGGCAAAGCCACAATAAAAATGAAGCACTCAGGAGGAACAAAATTAAAAAAGATACCTATTAAAATTCATTCTATAAAAGGAGGATTGTGAATGTAGGGAGCTATTTCCAGTGAGAAAAGGTTTGAGGGAAGGTTCTTGGGTTTTTTAGTGGCAGAAGTCACTGACCCTTCATATGTACTGTGACCATAAAGGTTGTGTCCTGAGATGTAGTAAGATAAGATAATGTTTGGGCATTTTAGGATGAACAAAAAGCATTTTCTTCAACTTCCTTAACATGCCCTACCAATGCCCTACCTTTAGAAAACTCTCTATGTCTACTTTGACCTTGGCTCTATCTAGATGCTTTGGTCATCTTTCTAGTGTGCCAGCCCTTATGTTTACTGACTTGTGCCAAACACTCCTGAGGCTTCCTCTTTTCCCTTTTACCCCAGCACATCTGAGAGATTTTATCATTCCAAGGGTTCATCCATTTCTTTTCACCAGACTCCCATTCCTTATTTCATTAAGAACACAATTTTACCTGCAAATTCTGCATCTTCTTTCAGTCTGGAAATAGGTTGGAAGTGAATTTCAATTAGGTCTATGTGAGAACTATCCAGAAAAATCTCTTGAGAGCTTGAAATAATACCAATGCAGAAACTGCTGTAAGTACTTGTTGTTAGGAGGGAAAAGGGATCTGTGGAAGTAGGTCTGGTGGGAGTGAGGTCTGATCTCCACATTATAGGATAGTATCTCAAACAAAGAATATGCACATCTGGCTCAAAGCCAAGAGAGCTGACTGGGAACAAGGCCAGGGCAATCAGGGGTAAAGCCAGGACACTAAGAACTGAGCCCAAGGTGCAACCAAAAGAGTGAGGGAAATAGGAAGACTCAGCACCCGAAGTCTGACATGGATCTGTAGCCAACCTCAGGCTGCGTAGGTATTGTATCTGCTACACCTATTGTGAAATTGGTTCAGAGATAAAAGTCCTCTTGGCCTCTCCCGCAAACCCTTTCTTGATGACTTTTTGTTCTTGTTGCTGCCTCTATTCCCATTCTTTAATTGCTTGCCAATTGCACCTTTTCAGTGTTAGTATCATGTCCTTGGTCACTGCTCACCCAATGCATTTCAAATTTAATCACTCTTTGGGCACCAGCCTCTCCAGTGCTCTTATTTGTGCTGTGGTTCTTGAACCTCCACTGTGGTCTGTGAAAATCTCACTGGAAATGAAGCGGTATTTCCACACATTTCCACACCTCAGTCTTGCAGAGAATGATTCTTGCTTCTCTGTGTTGCTACGTCTTTGTATATACACACACACAAAAAATACATCAGCCTTTTCCACCACCATATTCCTTAGAAGCTTGAAAGTAACTTGCTGGGTTTTATCTTCATAGCCCTTATGAAGTTTCTGCTATTCATGAAACTTCCTCTAAAAGAAATCATCTCCCAAGCTGATTTTCCTTTCTCTTATGTTGTTGTCCTTTATGGCATTTTCCCAAGGTCACTCTTGTTTTGTTATTTTTGGCCTTTGTTACTAATTACTCTAATTCCTCTTTCCTTTGTCTCTGGCATCCCTATTTTCCTTGTCTCCTCTCAATTTAGTATCACCAGTGAATTTCATTAATACGTTGTTTACTCCTCTTTCTAGCCCCTTCCAACACAGAATATTCTGTGATTCTGTGATTACTGAAAGTATTAAAAAGGCAAGACCCAAGACTGATCCTTAAATATTTACCTGTCCTCTCTGTAAACTGGTATTCTTCTCTTTGTCTATTAACCTAGTTTTGGTCCTTCATTCTAGACTTAAGACCAAATGAGATCTTTTTTTCTCACAAGCAGGTTCAGAGGAACTTTTTAAGTACTTTTTGTGAAACTTAGGAGGCAGCCTTCCGTTTTCATGCCCTCCAGTTTTGTGTACCTGCCTGCCTTTGAGGGAGAGGATGATCAGACCAGTTGTTCAAAAATATGGCTTAAATCCAAGAGTATTATATTTATTCTGTTCCATTCATCCATTACCATCAATTCAGTAATGCCATAAAAAAGTGTTAGCTTTGTCAGGCAAAATCTATTCTTTATAAATCCTGCCTCTTATTGCTCATCACTGCATTATTTTCTGTAAATGAAGTGACTGTTTCTTAAGACCTTTTCTGTTGTTCTAATTTTTTTCCCCAGGGTTAGAAGCTAAATGTAAAGCACTGTAATTAGTAAGAGCTTTCTTCTTCGTTTTATGAATGCTGAGACAGTGCCACATTTGCTTTTCTGCCCAGCATTGTTAAAAGAAGGACAGATAAAGGTGTAGCTGTCTCCTTCCCCTCTTTGTCTCCACACACCTTGGTGGGCAATTCTAGCCACTTGGTGCAGGAGATGTGGTGCAGTATGGCCATCATTGCTGCTTCTTAATCTTATGACTTTGCAAAATAATTTATGATGAACATTATAGCACTTTTCAGAGAATCCCTGAAGAATCACTTGTGTCATATGTCTGTTTTCTTAGTGTTTTTGGTTTCAGTTTGTCATGGTCAATTCATTTTTGTCAGGGAAGTATCAAAGGTCCCCAAAGGATGTGCTACCAGAGTATGAATATCTTATGCCTTTGTCCCGATATCCAAAGATGCAGATAGAGATGATTAGGGTATATTTAGTTGAACAGTGCTAAAATTGCCCCATAATTTCTTCCTGACGTATTCTGAAGTGGTATCCAAGTTTGAGATGTAAATTAATCAGTGCTTCTGACAGTACTTTGAATCTTATTACCACAGGAGCAATACAACTGGTTTTTAAGTTCCTCTGCTACCCTGTGCATTTGGCCGCTACCAGACATGAGCAAATACAACCTCCTTTTCGGCATAAGATCTTAGCCCAGACATTTAGAAAGTAAAGTAAGGCTGCCTTGAGGTAGGGAGGTGAAGATGTCTAAGAGGCACAGTTTAGTCCCTGGACAGCTGTGGACTTCAATGCGTGTAGAAGAACACCTTTCTTTTCCCCTAGAGAAATAAAGGCCTGGTGAGCAATTTCATCCAGAGCTACATATCCTAGAATCCTAATCTGAGATGTTCGGAACTCATCTGAGTACTCACCTGAAAAAACAAGGTTTACTTTGGAAAACTAGGTTTCTAATTTACTGACTTCCAGCACAAGTAACCTAGATTATAATCTGGTTTTTGTTGTTTTTGCTCAGTGATGCTGAGCAGAGCTTTGCACTAGTGTGTGCATCTGTGCAAGCTAGAGCTGGGAAAGGACAAGGGCTTAGGTTTTGCTGAGGTTCTGTATCTGTGAACAGGTCATGTTTTGGTTTGGGTTCTAGACATGGCAGACATGTTCTTTCAACCTTGGCTTCTCATTTACCTTACTATCAAACCAAGAAAACCTTGTGGTACTACTAAATTATTTTTCCTGTCTAGTGTTCCAAAAAATAAGAACTGTAACAACAAAATATGCAGTTACCCACTACTCAGACCACATTAGCTAGGATGGAGCTAATCCCATTATGAAGTTTGATCACAAAATCACAGAATCATTTAGGTTGGAAAAGACCTCCAAGATCATTCACAAGTGAATTTACATCTTGCTCAGTTGTACTCTGATGCTGGAAGGATGAGGTATAGAAACTGCAACAATATTCTCTAAAATACAACTGACCATGAAGCAAGGCAGACTAGAACCTTGGATTTAAAAAATATTAGAAAATATCCTTTTTGTGTGTGTGTGTTCACAGTCTTTCAAATTACATATGTTTATTTCCATTTACACCTATGTGTATCTATATATATCTACATATATTTCTCTGAACTGATCTGCTTATTAATTAAAATCAATACAACCTGTTGTCCACCTGCCTGTCATTGTGTCTATACGCTCATTCTGCAGTCAAACCCCAAATACAAGGGAGTTTCTTTTTGCTGGTAAATATGCATGATCAAAGGAAGATCAAAGCAGAATCCGAGTTCAGGGTGTGTAATTTTTGGCTGAGCAGACACAGATATTTCCTCTGTGTTGAAATGAAGGTTGGAGTAAGTTAACTAACTGACTTTAACATTTCCTTTGCCCTATCAATTGGCAGTTCAAAGAGCTCCTCCCAAATCAGAAATAAACTCTCTTTGCTCCCCAGGCATATTAACCACAGGCATCCTTCCAAAATAATCTTACAGGCAGAAATAGAGAGGCATGCACAGACCTCAGTCTGACAGTCTGCTTGGGAGTTTTTTCTGGTCCATTTTCATCCACTTAGCAGACATCGAGCTAAGTGGATCGAACTGTGGAATAGGGGGGCAAATGCAACAAGAGCAGAAGTTGCTTGCACTGCTTCTGTGTTTTCGCATGTATGGTTTTCTCTAAAGAGGTTTTTCTCTAAAGAGGTAGTTGGATCCTAACAGAAGCTGGGAAGAGGTGGTTCAGGTATCTTGTGCAAATAAAAATCTCATCCTTCTTTTGATCTTACTAAATTGCTTAAAGTCAAACAGATGTCAGTAATACTAACATTGTAAAGCAATATGTATTTTATCATTAGGAAGAAACACATTTTGGTCAGCAAATACACTGAAGTTTAAACTTCTAAAGAGGTTATAAACAACAACGCATAAAACAGGGCATGTTTTAAGATGAGTGTATAACAGCAGCTTATAAAATAAACATTTGGAAGTAACTTCCAAATTATCTTGAGATGTGGAAACAAAAGTGGTAAAAATATTTCAGGCTCCACAAATTTGAACACTGATTCAACTAATTAAGAAAACATCTAGAGGATTGTGAGTAAATATAGAGTCTTCAGAAGTTGCTTTAAATGTAGATAATTGAGATCACATGTGTACATGTGTAAGGAGAGACCCCCAACATTTTTTAGGGAAAATCAGGCTGCATGGTTTCCTGACACAATTATATTTTCTAGTAAATCCCACCAAACCACTTAAATCTAACAGAGGCTGGTGACTAGAACAAGGATAAAATGTTTCAGGTAAAATTACTACCAGAACATAGACCAAAGCATTACCAGGATAGTTGACATTACTCCCATAACAAGAAAGGTGAAAATCCTGTAGGCTGGTATATAGTAAATGACCCACAGCTTAAACTTCCCTGAAATGTTAGTCTGAACAGAACTGGTGGTTGTTCAACCATTTGTTCCACTGATGTAGCTGGAGGTGGTGCTCAGGCTCTGCTCTGAATGGGCAGGTCTCACACTGACATGCCTGAAACCAAGTTTATCTCCAGCAGGGTCAGACCTGGGGAGGCCGAAAAAGGATCCCTCCACCTCACTCTGCCATGGGGTATGATATGACTTGCCTTTCCATCATGAAGAAGAACATGTTTACAGTATGTTCTGTGGACATATAAAATGTGTTCATGTATGTTTCCTAAACTGTTTCCTTCAGATTTACTGGGGGAGCAGATAGAGAAGGAGGGTTCCTGTGCTATCAGGAGCATTCCTAAGACTTACTGGCAGAAAAATAAGGCCCCACCTACAAATAGAAAAACCTCATAACCGAAGTAAATGTGTTTATTGACACACAGTGTGTTTTGTAATTCCATTACGAACAATCACCTGTGGAATTTCTGACATTTGCAGACAGAAAAGGCAATGAAGTCACCTGCCCTGTTCCTGTCACCTCTGCATCACAGTCAAGCACAGATTTTGACACTTCAAAAGAGAGTGTTTTTTGTATCTTCCAATACCTAAAGGTAAAAGGTTTTACTAAGAAAGCTCTATGAGAAGAATATATTTAAATTAAAACAGAGGAGACGATTCATGCTGTCTGCTATGTGTGTTTCAAGCAGCTTCTGTTCTGCTTTGATTTAAATCTATAAAGACCAAAGGACTAGAAACACAGCTAGTCAACCAAAACTCCAAGAGGGCACTTCGGTACAGGCCTTAAATTTTCCAGTGGAAATAAAAGAGAGAGAATATTTTGCTTATAAAATATAGGCACTAAAGGAAAGTGATTGGGTCCTACCACTTAATAAATTACTATTCATCTGCTGAGGCTTCATAAGTGTGTGGGTGCATGCTCTTCGCTCTCCCTGGCTGTAAGATAAAAAATGTGTTAACTTAAACCACCTTCACAGAGCCAAAGTTGGTGTATGTTGGATTTCAGTTCAGCAATGAGCATGTGTATGCTCAGTAACAAGTGGTACCTGTTAAAGTGACATGAACTGTTCACAGATCTCAGATTATGCAGCGATAGGTGTACGAGAAGCTGAAGACACAAAAAACTTTGACTGGGCTAAAAACTGTGTAGCTCTGTTGATTTGATGGCAACTGAAGATTGAGTCTACTGCACTTAGAGAACAGATACCTACTTTGGTTTGTAAAATAAAATTAAAAAAAAGTTCAAAGAAGTAGTAATTACACAACGTTTTTCTGCCTTTTGTTCTAAGACTCAGCAAAGTTGGTGAGAAGCAAATATTGAACACTTGGACAGAAACTGTTAGTAAGAGATTTTTCAGCACAGGCAGAAAAAAAGAGGTTCAAACTTTGCCATCTTGGCTTACCTTGCTCAGGTGGATAAAATGAGAATAGAAGAGGGTGAATGTGTGGGCATCCTTCACAAGGACTTCTGGATAGTTTTCCATGCCTACTGAGAGAGTAATCTGTAGGGTAACAAAAGAACACTGATGATGAAATGCTCAGTTGGTTTGCTAACAGAAACCAGAGATGGCAAATGGGACAGAGGAATGGAGAGAGACAGTGGGATAAGAGTGACAAGTGGCAATATGTTGAGCCTGTTCTGTTTTTGCTATATATAGGAGATAACAGTTATCTTACAGAAGGAAATGTAGAACAAGATGTGCAGATTTGGAGATGATGTGGAACTGACAACCTGAGAAATACCATCCGTAAAGGAAGTAAGTCGAAGATGCTGAGAAATCTGCCTTATGCGTAGGATATGAGGAATGAGCAGGCAGTGCAAAGCAAAGATGGAGAAACCAGAATATGGTGGCACAAACTGTGTTCATTTGCTCATTTGAAATCTTGATATTGTTGCAGGGCAACGACTGAGAAGCTAGAGGAAAGAAAGCCCAGGCCAGAATAGATCACCAGGGCACATTGCGAAGAGCTAAAAATAAGAGAAATACCCTAATTTTCAGATAATAAAGAAAGTTTGTAGATTTGAAGAACAAGTTTAAGAACATTCTTGGATTCCTTAGTCACTTATGCAGAAATATGCCAAATGGTTTTTCCGTGGTGGAAATTGTAATTAAAAGTGCAAGAGCAGTACTGCACTGGAGGCTCAGCAGCACCCCGGGCAGCTGGCATCAATACCTGACAAAAAGCTAAGAACATATTTCAACTAGTGAGAATCTGAAGTTGTGCAGCTAAGGATTTCAATGCTTCTTCTTGAATTTTAGGACATTTTTCACCTACAACTGTCCATATGTAAAACATCCTGCATGTATTATTCAGCTGTAGAAACAATCAGTACTCCTTGAGTACGTATATGCCATTTGTAGGAACTGTGTGCCCCGGCATAATTTATTCTGACTCCACTGTCTTGAAATCACAGACCTTATTGCTCTACAGCTCAACAAATCTGAAGTGTATCCAAGGCTTCAAATACAAAATTTTCGGAGTGGTGAGGATACCACTGGAGTGTGTATGGGATCCAGCGATGGACATGACACACACAGTCTGCAAAGTTCTCCCATTCATATTATAGGGACTTGGGCTCAGACACAGGGCATGGAAACTCCCAGGGAGACTTAGCAGTGGCTAAGGAAAAGGAGGAGGGAAGCAGTCAAGCCAGCTGCCTGCCAAAGATGCTAGGAAGAAGGTGAGTGAGTCTTGCAGCAAGAAGAGTACTAATGACTGAGCTGTGATAAGGCAAAAGGAGAGCACCGGCCTAGACAGAAAGAAGAGGCAATGAATCTTCTGTAAGGCTTTTTTCATGAAATATTGACTATGCTCGTTGGATGCTGTCTACCCATCCTCACAAATGAGTGCTCTTCCATTGACATTCCCATGACACTCATATTCTGTGCCTCACACTCAGCTTTTCTCAGGAAGGTCATGGCAAAATGAGACTGAAAAACAAAAAATCTACCATATCCTGAGCTGAGAGGAGAAGTGCCAGGATCAATACAGCATGAAAAAACCACGGGACATGGCCTAACCAAGTCTCTATAGCCTTCATTGCAACCCTTCTCTGTAGTTTTGGATCATCTCTGGAAGCGAAGAAACAATTTCCTTGTTGTTACAAGAAATATCCATCAAAGCTATTTTAATGCAGAAAAAACAAAAGTGGCAAGGAGGTTCTGAGGAGCAAATTATGTGAACTCTAATCACAGGTACAAATAAGGGAATTGTTGCTCTTATCACTGTGGATTTGGGGTCCTTATATGTTCCCATAATCCTTAGCATTTCATGGGCAAAAATCCTAGCAGTGTGTTTAGTACAACATCACAAATGCCTCTTTTCCATCCAGAGAAGTCTTGTGTTTTATGTTTCATGTTTTACAGAAGTTCTGTCTGGGTTTATCCCATTTGCTGTCCTCAGAAAGCTCTCCCAAGATTCTGCTCCCCAGTAATGTTGCTAACAAATCAGAGACATGCCATACTTTCTGCTCAGTTACGAACATAAAATCAACCCTCATGCATGCAATATCTAGCTTTTTGCTGAGACTGGTGCTGAACATTTCATACAGATGTTCAGGAAAGACTACCAAGACAGCTACAGAATAGAGTCTTCATGAAAGGCATTCCCTCCCAGTCTTTCTTATTCAGTGACACGTAATCATTGCCCAATAGCATTTGGATTTATTCAGTTTTGGTTTTTGTTTTTTTTTAATCTATGTGTGTTCTCTTCTACAGAAATGTGGGCTTTTTTTGGACTCTCTGTCACAAAATGAAGTCTTTAAGCAGTGAGAAATCTTGAAATACTGAGTGACGTTCTTACTGCCCATCCTGTTCTTTCTTCTCCGTAACTCTCCTTGGGACCATGTCACCAGCTAACTGATCTCCATCTCTGAAATAATAAATAACAAAAAGGAGATGTGAAATGAGGAGGATGCCGCTCCAGACACCTGGCTAAATGGAGATGAACTATAAAAGAGGACCATAAAAGCTAACGTGGCAGGGCACCTAGATTGGATGCAAATTATTTACAGCTTTATAACCTCCTTTAGGTTTGGGATGGCCTACCAATTTACTCTGGAAGCATTGTCTTTATGCTCTGTATGTACATCATAGATGCTGCAATCCAGGGACTGCTCTTCTTCTACCACTGACACTTTCTGTGCCCTTAGCTAATTTGCTTTCCCTCACTGGTTCTTTAATCAAACAGTGTTCATGTAGAGTACGATCCTCCTTTAATGTCTCAGTATCATGAAGCTGACTTAGTGTGGACTTCTAATGTCATGACATAATTAATGACAATAAAGCATAACTAGCTTAGAAGAATCAAGCTGTTTTCTTACAGCCTTACATTTTTCATTTCATGATGGTCTGAGAGATTTCTCTGGTTTGGGGGAAAATAGAAACAGGTTTGTAATGTCATGGCTGGAGTATGTTTCAGAAAAAATTAAACTTACAAAAAATCTTGTAATATCACTTCATGTTCCTGTAGTCTGCCAGTCTTATACAAATCTAGTTCTGTCTAATTTTTTACTACAAAACAACCTATTAAAATATGTTTTTGCTGCTCCTCTGCACTACTCATTTGTTTGCATACAAAGATTATTTATAGACTGTTCTTTTTTTAGCCAATTTAATTTGCTAAAAAAATCTAGTTGACTGTATAAGAAAAAGAGAACAATGTACCCTTGCAAATTCCTTTGACTTGTTTTACAGAGTGATATTAGGCTGGTGTCTACAAAGTTCTGTAATCCGTACATTTGCTTCTCATTATTATTCTAGCTTTGGTTGCTTATATTACCTTTCCAAAGCTACTGTTTTATTTGCTTTTAGCAAGGGAGACTTCACCTTTCCAAAGTATCTCATCCACATTTTTACTCGGTTTCTGTTCTAATGCAACCCATTATTTTCAAAGGCTTTCAACCAGCAGAAGAATATCACTGTGCTCAGAGTAGACACCTGAACTGGTCAGGAAAATGATCACTGGGGTTATATTTGTCCATTTTCAGAGACTTTGCAGGATGGATTTATAGTATAAGAAAATCTCCAAGCTCACCTATGCCTCAGGCATTCAGCATTCACCAAGGCACTGAAACTCTTCTCCTTGTTCATGTGCTCATGTTCTCCTGCCTTTCATATAAATGCATTGTTACACATCTCTACAAAGAAGAGAATACAACAAGACAAGCTGTAGCCAGTAGTCGCAGTGATGAGATTATTTTAAACTGCCTTTAAAGATTCTTGTATAAATGACTGGCAAATACTTAGGTCTTCTTAAAAGCCTGGTTCCAATACAATGTAATAGCAACTGTGAAACATAATGGTTTCCCAAATAAGCTCTTACAAGACAGGACTCGTGGTATCTCAGATATAGAGTTCACCTATCTTTACTTGCAAAAGAATGTACAAATTGTGCAAGCTTGTAGTCCCTTGTTAATTATACTCTGTGTTTATATAGCAGCTCTATCTCAAAGCTCTCTCCAAACATTAAGACTCCTAGCACTTCTTTTATGTAGGTATTAATTATTATCCCTGTCATTATCATTATCACATTTTCCATTTTATAGGTGGTAAATGAGCAAAATCACACTGTGAGTCAGTAGCTGAACTGGGAATAGAATATTGTAGTCCTGACTTTGTCCCTTGCTTTAATTACTCACTGTTACGATTGTTATTTGTGGGTTGAAGTGATTTTGTTCAGTGTACAACATCAGTAAATAAGCAGGATTCTTCTGATTTGTAAGATTTTTGTTTGTAAGCTTTCATACTGATATTTTTCTGCTGTTGGTCTTGTTTTAAGTAGCTAATGAGAAATGCTGCCGTCTTCCAATTAAATAGCATCAATATATTTTAATATGATACAATTTACATCATAAACTGGAGCAGGTCAAATGAAGCTTAGTCTGTCAAAAAATGAAGTATTCAGATATTTAGGTTGTGTCCTAATTTAGTCATAGTAAAAACCATTATGGAAATCTATGGAGAAATGTACTTTTGTAAAGTAGCTTGTTTTTAAATGATAGTTGTTATCAATTAGTCTTTTAATGTGAAAATACCACATGCAATTACTAAATTAAGTTAAAGCCACTTGTTATTCTTTTTAATCAGAACAAATTTTGCTTGATTTGAAACACACAAATGTGTTCAGTTGAAACCTAATGACAACTTTGGGAACTACACAGTTAATCGCATTTTCTCCTTTTCCAGGACTGTTTTAATCTGGAAAGGCAATCTAACCACTTCATTGTTTTAAACGTAGGTAGTTTAGTTTCCAAACATCTCACTAACCAGCGTCCTATTCCTCTGTTTCTCTGTCATAAGAAATAGTAGAAATTTGTTTCTCAAATGTCATAAGAAATAGTAGAATAAAAATATAAAAAAATAAAAATTGTCGTGAGTGGTTATGCAGAAGACCAGGAGGTGCAGTCCTGTGAGAAACTGAAGATGCCCTGAGAAGTGAAACTAAGGTCATCCCATAAAACAACATTGTGATTACTGAAATAGTGGATTTCCTTCTTCTTTCCCTTTTATTTTTCTTTCTCATTTCCCCCCTTTTAAATAACAAGTTTGGAGAAATCTGTGTTATTCCTTTAACTACTCTGTAAAAATATTGTCCTCTGCCAGTGGTCTGCTAGCTTGCGGGTGCATAAGTCAGTTCTTGGTGAATCACTGTAGAAATACATACTTCCTTAAAAGCCTATCTTTCCAAGGAAACAGAACCCTCAGATAAAACTAAAAAGCCCACTTTGCTCCCTTCTACTTGTCCCAATTATAAACCAAAAAATGCTTGTTGGTTTCAAAAAACAAGATCACTTTCAAGGTGATTCGACTGCTGTGTCTGTGGATGCAGCACTCATTCATGTACACAGTCTTTATACATCTGACAACCATGGAAAAGAAAACCTAGTTGTGCAATTTGTCTCATTAGTTTTCTGTACTAACAAGGATTCAATTCCCAACATTTGTTCTGTGCCATGTTAGCCCTTTACAGTCTGATCTTTAATTCATTCTTTAATGACCTATTCATTTGCTCATAAACCAGACCTCCAGATCTCCTAATCACTTCATCAGACAAGTTACAGTGTGTTTCCCTTCCCTTCCCTTCCCTTCCCTTCCCTTCCCTTCCCTTC
>JAWWES010000001.1:42098918-42118970 GCA_035583135.1 Lophotriccus pileatus
CCGGGCGGGCCGGCCCGGCGGCCCGGCGGGGGCGGCGCGGGGGGGGGGGGGGCGGGGCCTGCGGGCCCGGGGGGGCGCCGGTGCCCGGCGGGGGGGCCGGGCGGTGCCGCGGGCGCGGGGCCGTGCGGGGCGGTGGCCGGCGGGCCTGACGTCACGGCCGGGGCGGCGGCAGCTGCGGGCGGCGCTCCCCGAAGCGGCGGCGGCGGCTCCGCTCCTGCGCTCGCTCCGCTCCTGCGCTCGCTCCGCGCTGCCGCAGCCCCCTGCGCCGCGCAGGTAAGGGGTGGGGGGGGGCTCCGGGGCGGGCACCGCCGCCGCGGGACAGGACCCGCTCGGCTCCGGCAGCCTGTCCCCCGCCGCGGCGCGGGGCTCTGGCCGCCGCTCCCTCGCTCCCTTCCCGCGGGCAACTAGTTGGGGGAGCGGTCGGGCGGTGCTTCCCGGGATGCCGAGGAATTCGCGAAGTCGGAGCGGCGGCGCGGTGCCCCGTCCCCGTGCCGTCCCGTCCCCCTGCGCCGCGACCCGGCGGGGAGCCGGGTCCGCCCGGAGCGGGGCCGTGGCGGGGCGCAGGGCGGAGGCTGCTGCAGCCGCGTTTGCGGGGGGGAGCTCCGCAGGGTGGGTTCCACGGGGCGCTGATGTGTCCGGCTCCCGTTGCAGGCTGCTCGGGTACTTCAGAGCGAGCGGGAGGCTGAGCCAGCAGCATCCCGGGCATTTCCAGCGAGCGCCCACCAGCAGCCCGGCACGGCAGCGACTGAAATTTAGGCGTCTTCAGAGAGGGGAGGAAGATCCTCATCTTCCGTAGCCTCCTCAATGAGTGCCAAGCTCTCCAAGGAGTTGAGGCTGTCGCTGCCGCCTTGTCTTCTGAACAGGACATCTACCACCTTAAATACCAGCACCACCTGCATCACGCAAGTGGGTCAGCTCTTCCAGTCCTTCTCATCCACCTTGGTTTTAATTGTCCTAGTCACCCTCATCTTCTGCCTGATCCTCCTCTCCCTCACCACCTTCCACATCCACAAGAGGAAGATGAAGAAGCGGAAAATGCAAAAGGCTCAGGAGGAGTATGAACGGGACCACTGTGCCCGCAGCAGCAATAGCAGCAGCCAGCACCCTGGGACAGTGGTGCAGGGAGAGGCAGCCCAAGGAAGAGACAACCGACTGGGAAGACACCCCCAGGACTTGGAGATCCAGCGTTCCTCTCCCTCAGCAGCCCCTGGCTCTCAGCAAGCACAGGCTTGTTTGGACATAGCTGGTGCAGGGCTCCTGCAGACGGAGATTTTATCTTGACGGTTTGGGGGAGACCTTGCGAAGGCGCTGATTGGTGTTTGTAAATACCTGAGTGATTATTCTAGTCCCCGAAGAAGAGGAAAACATTGCTAATTCAAATGAACGAACAAGCCCATGATCCAAGTGCATGACAGATCACATTGCGTTTCTCATTGACTGTGTGAGGAGAGGATGCATCTTTTAACTGGAGAAGGAGCTGCACACAACTACTAAATATCAAGTCATCCACCTGCAGGAGAGGGTCAGGGGTAGGGTGTCCCTTTTCCGTGGACATTATTGCCCCAAGGACCGGGATGTTCCTGCTCTTGGGATTGCCGCTGCACCCCGTGTCACCGTTGCATGGTGTTGGTTGGGGTGTGAGTGAGTGGTGTGGGGGGAGAGGCAGGTCTAGTGGGTGCCTTAGGACCCTCCTGTCCCCTTGGAGCAGACTGGAAGTATACTGTGGTCTCCCCTTTTGTGCTGGGATCTATGCCCCTGACCTGCCCCTCTCACTCCTTTGCAGGACTGGATATTATTTTGTGTAGAAATGGCCACCCCTAGTTGGACTTAACTGCAAGCACCCTCTGGCCCCACATGCCCGTGCCGCCAGCTGCAGCACTGATTGACCCACAATCTGGGGGATGGGATGGAGTCAGCTGTCTGCATAGAATGATGCTTGAGCGTTCTGCTCCCTTCAGCTCCATTCATTTTCAAACGCCTCCCCTTCCCCATCCCTGTCTGCATCCCATGAAACCCGAAACCCAAACCCAGTGCCATTCTGTGTGGAAGGGAGAGGTAATGTGCAGTAACTTGCCTGTCCTCTCCCAGGGGAGGTTGTCTTTGTACCTCCTGTTGGTCCTGAAACAATCCAATTCTGCACCAGGCACCCTGCACTGAATGCCTGCGTTTACAGCTTTGTAAGGAATCCTGCAGCAGTACTCATCTCACTTCTACTTTTTTAGGCTGATGTGTATTTTTAACCCTAATCTTGTAGACAGTTAGGGACAGACAACACTTAATTTTCTCCTGTTTTCCCTCTTAGGGATTAAACCATGCAGTTGTGCAAAAATGTCTACTCCTAAACCCTGGTAAATATTTATTTTAGAAGTGGCTGGTGTAGTTTATCCCTAGCAGGCACTGAGAGTTTTTTTGTCTATGGATGGTGGGTGTGAGTGGCTGCTGGTACTGGGTGTGTTGGAGGAAGCAGTGCCGGTTACAGAAAATACGGCTTTGCTTAGTGATTAAATCAGTGACCATTACTGAAGGTGCCTTAACAGAGTGCCATATTCAAACTTTGAAACCTTGAGTGTGGTATCGTAGCAGAGGCAGCCCCCTACTGTGCATACTAACATCTAAAAATTACAGCAGAGAAAAAATGATCCTGAGGGATTTATTTATTGTTTTTCTTTCTGTCCCAGCACTAATAAGTGATTTGAGGAGATACTAATAGTCCACAGAATATTCTGTATCCATTGTATTTCTTCTATGATGTGCTCTGCCTCCCAGGGTGGCTGACTAGAAAAAGCCCAGACACATGCACCAGGAGATCTGGGGCCCTAATCTGGGAGTGAATGCTGTTAAGTAATTTAAAACAGGGGAAGTGAGTGGCAGAAGTGCTCCATAATCCTCTAATCCCCAAAATGCAGAGTTTTCGGGGCAGTGGTTCTATTACTCAGTTTTATCCCATTTCGATCTTTCCTGGTCTGACGGGAAATTGCTGTTGAGTTTGGATCCATGCCTCCAGTGCTTCAGGCAAGTACTGTATCATCCAGCTCAAGGTGCTTCTCCACCCTCTGAGGTTAGTGTGGTGAGCATACCATATCTGCGACCAAGTGGTGTTTGCCCATTGCTGTTTGATAGGAGTCACGTCTGACTCTTGCTGCCAGTTGGTGGGATGCTAATGGCTTTTTCGTTGTTGCTGGGGAAGGAAGTTGTCTTTGTTTTGTTTCCCCTAATAAAGGATGCATGAACTTTTGTGTTTAACCACCTTATGCAACTGCAGCACAATATTGCACCACAGGGAATAGATTTAGGACAATGAAGAGTGTTCAGTGAACGGTAATGGAGCTCCTTGACCGTTGATCTCCACTAAATAGAGAGATATTACTTTCCCCTTTATTTTGTGCCTTTAAAAATATCCCCACAAACCAACAGTGTATAATTTCGAATTTTATAAAAGCAATAAGATGTTCCAAATCACTCCAGTGCATTTCTGGTTGATGATTCCACTTCTTTAATGTCTGAAGTCAGATACTCTTCCCTCTGCCTTATGCACTCAAGGCATGCAATAATTTCCCAGAAGTGTACTGCTTGTCACATCTCATTGCATTTATAAAATTGCCCTATTTTTGAAGAAAAAATGAAGGATAGAGAGATAGATATATATATCTTTATATATATTATGGTTATACAGGTATATGTATTATT
Organism: Lophotriccus pileatus; assembly: GCA_035583135.1. Taxonomy (NCBI): domain Eukaryota; kingdom Metazoa; phylum Chordata; class Aves; order Passeriformes; family Tyrannidae; genus Lophotriccus; species Lophotriccus pileatus. The sequence goes on from JAWWES010000001.1 coordinate 42,102,606, forward strand.
TATATAATCTCATGGCACTAAAAGTAGTTGCAAAAGTGTGACTGAAGTTAAAGTGTTACCATGTAAAACTCTATCCTGTTAATTAGCTTTGATTTAATATTTCAATATCTCTGTATTTATGTAAATCTGTGTAAATTATATGGTCTATTAGTAAAATTTCCTACTGACTTTAATTTTTGCAGAACTGTGAGCTTCTTGTGGTGTCACTTAAGGTTTTTATTTCTAGAGTTAAATTAGACAAGATATGAGAAGTTATAAATTCCTATTATCACACAGAATTACTGCAATAAGGTTCATGCGTACTCCCAATACACAGTCCTATCTTGAGGTATTGCAGGCTTATGAGGTTTAATTGAATGGTCCCAGGAGATCTAGCTGATACAAGCAGGACACGTAAGTTTTCATTTTCATGAAACAATAAGCAATCTAGGGAATAGATGTGGATTTTTAAAACAGAGTTTATGCTTGGAGGTTCTGTCAAATCAATTGCTTCAAAACCCTACAGCTACAGCTAAACTCCTGCACTTAGCATTCAGTATTAATAAGGCTGATGCTTCTTTCCCCTCCTCCTCCTCCTTAAACTAGAAAAGAGTAGGAAATTGTTCATATTTCTAAAGCATACATTTTCAGCTAACTGTGAAACTGCCCAAAGGGTTTTGAAAATACATATTTTATGCAAGTGTAATATCTATGTATCTGTATCCATATATTTAAATATTTTTGTGTAACCTTTTCTACGATATTTGATAGAGATGCTGGGTAAATGCTTGTACCATTCTCGAACATGAGGAAGGATTTATACCCTCTCGATGTGGACATTCTTTTTCCTGTGAATTTGCACTGGTTTCCACAAGTGACAGTGATGACTGGCCACCTGAGCGCTGACTGCTGGAAGCACTGACAGTCTTTCCTCTGTTAAGGGGCACATCCTCCAGCTGGATTTTCCTGGTTCTGAATTGGAACTGCTTGCCCACTAGCATCCTGCATGTGTAAGAATAAGAAGTGCTGTGGTGCTCAACAGTTCCTGTCTGGTCCAGCGGTCATTTTGTGGAAGAAGCAGGACAGCAGTGACTTGTTTTGTAGAGCCTAGTGAGAACAGAGCTGACAGGCGATGTGCTGGCCGTGCTGGGTCTGAATCGAAGAATCAGCAATGCCTTGTCCTGCATTCCTTCCTCAGAGCCTACTGCTGCCCTGGGGATTTGTACAGCTCCTGTTGGCATCAGCAGGAGTGGCTTGCACTGACTGCCAAGGAGCTGGGATCCCACCTGTAGTCCACATGGAGGGTGACAGCTCTCCACACCACCACCACTGACCCAGCTCTGCACCTGTCCTAGCAACCTCCACGGGTATGGAAACCACTGCATCCCATGGAGGGCTAGGGTGCTTCAGCCTGGTGGCACTGGGAAACCCGCACTGCTACTCTTAGCTCTGCTTCTATGGACTGAGGAATTTAGGTTTCTACATGGATCCTATGAGGATCATGGACAGGGAATGTCATTTCATTAAAATGTATCATTCTGGCATTTTTTTCTGTGGGGGTTTGTCTACTGCAAATGTAGTTTCAGATGAAATTTGCGAGCTCTCCATCCAGACATGTTTTAACTTTTGATACATCTCAAATGTATATCTATAAATTTATAGATATATATCTCAAAAGAAATGCTGGACAAAAAGCAAAGAACAGAGACTCCACATTATAGATGAAACTGTCCTATGACAATATTTTTTTCTTTTATTTAAAATTAATTTTAGAGGCTATATCTTTGGTGTAAATAGCAAGTTACTCTGTGGTTAATGTTTTCCATAGCATTTCTGAGTAATTGCTATCATGTTTATGGAAAGCTGTGTCCAGTGTTATGAAGCAACTGTATTTTTCTTCTGTTGTTATGAATATGAGTGCAATTTTTATGTAGGGAGGAAAAAGAACATGATTTGACTATATAGATATGACTGAATTATTTTAAATCCAGTTATAGGACTTGGTTGCTTTTTTTCTTTCTAGTGGTTATTCTCTCTGCACGTTCGTATTTTTTCTATGCGTACTTGAAACCGTACATTTTAATAAGTATGCAAGATACGAAGGGAAACATGAAAAACTATGTGGGAAACATTATTTTTCCTCTTTTGTGTAAATAGCAAAATTTATAATGACTTAGATACCATTTCCTTGTATTTCTCATCTCTATAGAAATTGGCATGACTCATATACAAACCTTTAATATCACTTTCATTTATGTTAAAAGTTAGAACTACTTTTATCCAGGACTGACTTTCTCATCCCTTTCTGGTACTGAACATTTTTCCCCTGAAACCAAGTTTTCCATCTGATCGCTAAATAAATTTCTAGTAGAACAGAGCCTCCTTCTGTTTTTAGTCTTTTACATGTAGGTCTCTGGTCTGAATCCAGTCGAACTCAGCAGTGTAGAAAATGTGTTATGACCTTGCAAGAACTGGATGGTGTAGGAGCTTGAGGAGGGAAGTGACTGACAAGCAAACAGGTGAAATGCCTGACAATGGTAATAGTTAGCTTTCTTGTTTGGGGTTGTGGAAGCAAAGCCTCCCAATCCACTGAATGGACCTGGGTGAAGGGAGACCCATTCCAACTGCAGCAGAGACAAATATCAATGTCCTTGCTGATACTGTTGCTCTAAACCATCATTTTCTATATGACATTAGCTCTTATTTCTGTAAATTATATGTGACGTATTTCTTATTCAAATCAAAGAGGTTTTCATTGCTTTATCAGTACTATATGTTCTCTGTGGATAACTAGAAGGATTAACTTTCCAACCCTTTTAACCCAATACCTCTACAAGCATCAATTTTGTATGAGTTAGGAAATAAATAAATATTTGGATCAGAACACTGTAAAAATTGCCTTTATTTATTTAATCTGGTGTTCCAGTTGGCTTTTCCTTGTTGTTTTCTTCCTTGAAATGGAGCAATGTAATCTGTTCATTATTTTAGTTTTCTAAAGAGGACAAAGGCTTTAAAGCAGTCACTGCAAAAAACACATGTACAAACAGGAAAAGATATCACAATTTACAGCAGAATAAGAATAAAATCATGTAGGTTTTCTTTTTTTTTTTTTTTTTTTTTTTTGCTTCACAGTCTTTGTCTTCTGTTTTTCAGACCCCCTCAATCAACCAAAATTTTTACCTAAAATGTTCTGAAAGCACTCATATAAACCAGACAGATTGCTTTGCTTTTATGGTTTTAGCTTTTCTTACTACACAGTCAATGACAAAGTACAGGTTAAAATGTTTCAAACGGTATCCTAGGGGATTATGAGTACTGTAAATAAGGGGCAAGTGTAGAAGGTTATAAGGAGAAAATATTATCTCTATAATATAGTAAAAGCAGCAAGAGCTTGAGGATGAAGTTACAATTCTAAAATTTTATTCCTGGCTCTGTCACTCGCATGTGAGGCTCTCAGCTTCCAAGCTATTTATGTAACAAGTGACATGTAACTTACCTAATAAACAAAGACCTGGAATCTGCAAATGTATGATCCTGAAATTAATAAATTAAGCATCATATACATTAAAAAATACAGATAGCGTAATACAAATTAAAAGAGTCTTTATGCTATAATCACCTGCCTTGGATTGTTCAAGGGCTTACACTTGGCAGCAAGATCCAAGTGGCACACTGCACAGCTGGGAGACGGATGGCTGGGCAAGATGCTTGAACAGTCACACCGAAAGGCTCAATTTAATTTTTAATTTGAAGAGGAATACATGTTATGAAGGAGAGCCAAGACGACTAATGTTTATTTTACCATTTCATCACAAATAACACTTTTTTTTCTCTGTGCAGAAAAAAGCCTAGTACAGTTTTAAGCAGAGTGATGACTAAGGTAATAAGAATAGAGGAAAAGACAATTCTTGGGAGCAAACCCATATCTAATGAAATTCATGACACAACCTCCCTGAATTCAGTGGGGCCTGGACTGTGCCCAACAGGATGAGATCTCGCTCCCTGCTCTCTGTCCATCCCTTGCCAGTGTCATCTGACTCTTAATTTCTGCAGTTAGGGTTTCTAGGTCACATGGATTTCTCTTGTCTTTTCATTCACAGTCCATACCCAGCTCTTGTGGGGGGCAGTGAGGGATCACCTGGGGGTTACCTACATGTGATACGCTTTTGCTCGCTTTTCTTTAGCTTTTGTTGTGTCCTGCTATCATCTCTTAATCTGACTTTCTACTAGGCAGCCTGTCTGGTTAGTCTTTCCATGGGATGGGCTATGTTGGCCAGGCTTGTCTCTTCCTTCCAGCATTAGGAAGTTCCTCACTGTAAGTGATCAGTTGGTTTGATTTCTGCAAAGGTTCTCTAGGACTTTGCTGTCATCTTGGTCTAGCACTGTCATACATTTACCCCCAGTCCAACCACTACGCAGCAAGACAGAAGCTTTTGAGAAAGTGCTGGACTTCAAATAGCCTAAGAAATACCAGTACACTTCCCAGCATGGTCCACTGGCTCTGGAACAGCAATCCTGATTAAGCTGCCAGCCCAAGACCACAGGCTGAAACTGCTGAGAAATCATCATTCTTTCATATCAAGAACACCACTGCAAGGAAAAAAAATATCAGTTACTAAAGAAAGGGGAATGAATATATGAGAGGATATGGTGATAATATGGATATTAATATACAGATACATGTAAAATCTGTGAGACAGACAAGGTCAACTGAATGTCTAGTAATGGCCAGCCACCTGGTCTACATTTTCTTCCTTTGAATCAGATTCTTGTGGTCTTGAATGCTATTAGACATATCCTTTGCTGCTCAGCTAGGAAAATCAGTGAGTGAGCCTGTGCTTTTTTATGAATTCCATCTAAACTGTTAAAAGTCTATTTGTTTTCATTATAGAAATACTGTTGCTATTAAATCATGCTTTTGACAAGCCTCAGCAATAGCACAGGTGAGCCTTCACTTCCAGCACATATGTTAGAGCTTGTTCAGTCTGGCAAATGAGATGGGTAAACGAGGACAACTGTCCAGATGATCATATGGGGTCACTGCAAAAATCTGTAAACAATGATTGCATTTGAACAGAAAGCCAGAAACATATTAAATCCTGACACGACCATGACTTTTTACTTGTCTACAGTGAAGCAAGGTCAGAATATCTCTTCCAGCCACTTGGGTTATTTTGGATTTATGTACTGCTAGAAATGAGCTATGAGCCATGACCAATCTGATAGAGCTCCTCTGAAGCCAGTTCCTCCTGAGATAAAGGGATGAGGATGAACCTAGTAGAACAGTGGAAAAGGTAGCTGAAATGTGACAGATGGGTAGGTGTTAGCGGGACTGTTTGTATAGTGCTGTAGCCATACTGCAGCTATAAGGGCAGATTCCTCAGGCCTGTGTACTTGCAAGTGAGAAAACATAACAGTACTACACAACTCTTGGTATCAGATCTGGAGGTAATGCATTTTGTAAATGAAAACTTTTTACAGCTTACAGTGAAGCTCTTGAGATTTCTCTGCTACAATTAGACCTTTCAGAAAATTTCTTCTAATGTTCTGGAAAACAGAAACTCAAAATATGTCAAAATAAAGTGAACAACAGGATGCTGTAATCCATGTGTGAAAGCTATGCTTCTGAAAGGCACCAGGCTGACAAATCTTTATGTGTTCATAGCCTGGGGACTTCACCACCAGAGAGTCGTGTTTCTTCTCTGCTGATGTGCACCAGTTGTTGCAGTGGGGGGCCAGGAGGGGAAATTCAGATTCCTTCAGACTGATGGAGTCGGGTGAGCTTGCAATTGCTTGAGCTGTCAATAGGAAAATGAAGAGAAAACACTCACCTCCCATCATGTAAGGCACAGGAAAAAAACAACTTCTGGAAACACAAATATTTTGCTGGGTTAGAATGGATGATTTGGTAAGGAATATCTCTGGGATTTACTTCACAGTACCTTGGCCTGGGTAAATTCTCAGCTTGAGGAGGTTTCCATTTGCCTCCCTGTCTCCTGCCCTCTGCCACCACTCTTTGAGACCACTTTACCTTCACTAACTTATTTTACTCCGAAGAAAGTTATGGTACCCCTGCACAGACACATAGCAAATGAGCTAGTGAATCACAAGGGAGTGACAGCCACTGGGAGTGCCATGGAGGAGGCATCCAGCAGCATGGAAGAGGGTGCAGGGGCACTAAACTTCAGTACAGTTTTGTGAGGAAAGGCTTATGGGTCCTATTTAGTGTATCTGGTGTTTAGATCTCAGTCATGGACATCTGAGATTAAAATATAGATAGCTTTCTGTGGCTGTGGAGCTTCACCTTGCTCTTGGGCTCTGTCACATCCCACTGCCACAGTGCCCACAACTTTCTTCCCACCCTGTTGTGTAAAGCTGCATTAGCTTGCCTTCTTCCTCTACCCTTTGAATGCAATCCTTCATGTTTCACGAAATATCTATATGACCAGCTCCACATAATGTCTGCAGCTCCCACTACTAACCTGGTCGGCTTTTACATGGTAAGTATGGAGCTGCATGGGCTAGGGTGAATTGACCAGTGCAAAGTCCCAGTTTTCCCTGACTTCCTCTCCTTGACCCCCCAGCCCAGTCCCACACCGATTTTGTAAGGAGTCAACAACATTTAGCTCTCTGCTCTTCTGTCAAACATAGCTGAAATTAACCAATGGATGCAGAAACAGATGGGGGAAGAAAACTGACAGGCAGCTGAGCAGAGAATATGCCTGAACAGTAATACAGGCATTAATGAAAAAAGTTATTTTTCACATCTCATGAATTGTAAGTAAATTTCAAGACTTTTTTGGTGCCTGACTCATAGTTTTGAAATGTTTGGATTTGACAATGCTGCTCAACAATGTCTTTGAAGCCCATCTGTGCTGTTTACATGCTCTTTCTTCAACTCCCAGGCATTGTCTGTTTCCTTCGGTTTTCCAGACTGTAATATTTTGAAGCAATAAATTAAGGGTTGTTTGATAATTGTGATGTTTGTGTGAAAGTTGTTCAGAAGGTGAATCATAGATTCCTAAGCCTAAAAGGGGATCTGGAGGCACATAGTTATAAAATTATCTACAGTTTGCCACAAACAGGATTTTAATCTAGTAATTTATGTCTCCTGCCTGGTAGGTCCAATGGTACAGAAGCATTCATTTTTTAGGAGGAGTCATAGCTGATTTCCAGCTTACGAGTGCTGGTGAATCCAGTTCATGCTTTCCTAAATTGTTTCAGTGATTACAAAAGTAGCCTAAAAATAAAAGATTTGTCCCTTCAAGGCAATAATTTTTAATATACAGAATGAAGTTAGCATATGCAGTTGTTATTAGGACACTGTTAAAGACAGACATCTGGCAAGAAAGGTAAGCCATCTGTGAAAATACAGTTCCTATTACATATAATAACCCAAACGATGCCTTCGTTATAAATTCACAGCACTGGGAGTGTAAACAAAACTGTGTCCTGGGGGAAAAATATGAGAAAGTGTTACATATGCAACCATGTACCTACTCATAAGGTGTCAGCTGAAATAAATGAGATGTTTGTGGTCACTGTGGAATTTTGCCTTGCAGAAACATCCCCTATTTTTACGGCTTTACCCTTCCCTCCTTCACTGTTTCCCAAAAAATTTCTTCTGTTGAGCCTCCAAATATTCCTCTGCTCGGATGGCTGCATCTGAAAGTTGCTTGGTGAGCTGCATACAAAGGTAGAGCCCTTTGTATGGTCCACAGTTTTTTGTGTTTAAATAAATATATACATACATACATACATACAAATATATATGTGTGTGTATGTATGTGTATCATCCATATATAGATTCTCTCACAAAAATTTTGATCTGATGACTCTTCTTGAAGCCCAGCATTCGTCTTTCAAGGTAATGAGCTTTTCAGAGAAATTTGGGCTTATTTTTTTCTTTGCTAACTGCTTTCATTTGTGTCTTCAAAAAAAGAATCAGCAGTCATTGAAACTTCTGGATATTTTTTAGAGTACAAGCAAGTGGCATCAAAACAATTCTCTTTCAGCCTAATCTCAGAAGCAATCTTCATTTTGGTTTGTCCTAAGAGAAAGATAATAGCATTCATGCTTATGAATTAGTATTTCCTAGGGTATCCAGATGGAAACAAGGCAATGTACTGAAGCAAGTTGGTATTTTTCTTTCAGTTGATAAATAATTTAAAAAACAGGCACAGGATAGTGCAGAAAACATGCCTTCTAGTGAGAATCTAAAAAACTCAATCTCTTCTGCTTACCCAAGAAAAAGCTGAAAGGTGATTTGTGCACAATCCTTCATGGGAAAGATATTTTTCATGGGGAGTAATTGGTCAGAGTTGAATAAAATATCCTGATGTGACAGTGCAGAAGCTGATGCTGTATGATATGGAGAGTAGAGATAATTAACTGAGCTGTAGCAGATTCTCATAATTCAAACTGTTTAAATCCACATGTTATTCTAAAATGTCATTGCTTTTAAAGAAGTTATAAGGTTGATGAGAAGATTATTGGTTAGTGACATTTCTCAGATGGATTTCTACAAGAGATTAAACAAGATGATTATATCACTTTTCTTTAGCTTTCAGTATATTGATCTGCAAAATACATTTTTCACCATGAAATATATTTTTGTGTTAAGGACAATACTTATTTTGCAGAGAATTGCACAGAAACTGACAATTAAAAGAAAACAATTTTGGTACTTTTATTACAAGGCTAGCATTTTCCAGAGGTGAGGATTTCTCTTTGCTTTCTCACAGCACACCTTCATGAAACGTTCGATTGATAGAGGACTTTCAATACAATTGACAAAAGCTGCCAGTGGCATGATGGTACAGGCTGCCTCAAACAGTACTTCAGTCTCCTCACCTACACACTTCACTTCAAAAGATGAACTGCAAGATTAAAAAAATTTTAAAGAAGGCAATTTGGGGAAAGAGAATGTCACTGAATTAACTCATTTCCACTATAATTAAGGTTGGTGATAAGCTAAAAATACTGTGGGATGTGCAAACAACTTTTCTACAGATTGAAGGCCAAACTTTACAGGTTACTGGGTGTGAACAGGGTAGTAGTGTTCTAAAAAGTCCTCTAGAACTCTGTGCTCATGGAAATCTCCCAGAGCAGCAGGATATCTATGTATACAGCTTGAAGTTTTAATGCAAAGTTGTTACCACAATCGTCTGAGCCCAAGCAGGCTTCACTCTTCCTTGGCATGTTTGTTGCACAGAGAGAAAAAGATATTACCAAACATCATACTGCAAGAAAATGGCCACCTGTGCTCTAAGAGTAGACTTGTTAGTATATATAGATTTATGAGAATGAACTTCAGTGGTCTAAAGAAAGGCATTAAGTATACTTGTGATGTTTGCTCCATCAGCTAACCTCACGGATGGATGCAGAAATTGCTTCCTAACTCCTGAGCAGAGCAATGCAGGTCAGATTCAAACAGCTAAAGCACTTGGATGTTGGAGGAAAGGAAGATGTTACTATTAGAGTCAAAGCCTTTTTGCAGTGGGGGTGTAGTGATAAGTGGAAAGGGAGCTGTGAAATGAACAACAAAAGCGAAAATGTCTGGGAAACATCTTCCAGGCTTTGCTTTTCCTGATGATCTCTCTGAGCCACTGACAGTGTCTCATGGCTGTGGGAAGAAAGAAGGAGCAGCAACCTCTGGGTACTTGGGAAACATAACACATCGACTTGATCCTTAATTTGTGTCCAGGGTTAAGCAGCAACTAGGTGTGGGAATTTGGGTATGCCTTTGGGACCATTGCTTGCTTTAGCCACATAAATCCTTCGTCAGGTGTAGCCCAACTAATGCACTAGGAGGAAAAAGCCCAAAAGTTGTAGTGTCCAGGTCAGTTATTGGATCTAACTTTGTATATCTCCACAGCATTTGATCTAGTGAAAACCCTCTCCACCCCCACCCAGTTCTGTGTTATAGTGGATACACTTACTAAAAGAGCAGCTTATATCCTTGCATAACCTCAGATCCTGTTTCAGATTCCCTTGCAAAACAGATGTAGTTACTCCCCATGGTTTTGTCTTGCTCTGCCTCCTTTTTAGATTAAAATCTATAACAAGTTTATAATGATGTGGTTTGCTCTCTGTACAATTTAAACTATAAGCTCCTTGGGATAGTGACTTTGTTTACATGTGCCAGGCACACAAATGGTGCTGTATAAACACAGAGGATATGCCACCAATTAATAAAAGCTCATTTCATTTCTAAGGGGGCTTAAACAAGTGGGGAGTGTTCGCGGAATGAAAGATTGGAAAGGACCTCTTACTTTCTTTTAAAGCCCTCCTCACCAGCTTGGCAAGCCTATGACCAAAGATGCTCCTCTGCTTCTCTAAGAGAGGGACCACAGCAACCCCCAGGACCAGGTTTCTCACAGTGAGTCCTGTGGTCTAAGTAGCTGAACCTGTGGTTGCTTTAATACTAACCATTTACTCCGAGGACTGTGATCTATGTAATGCAAAGTGAGAAGATCATTCTAAGTGTATGAAATTGTTTGTGACATTAATTTAGTCCCAGATGTGTTGAATTGTTCTAATATGCTAGGCTGAGAAGCTGAAGCCACTGAAAATGAATATGGAGTGTGTTAATGTGCTTGATTATAAGAGAATTAGACCACTTGTTGAAGTATTGTCAGCTGAGTTTAATTTTCAGTGGATTTATTGAGCATGAAACTCATGTATGATGATGTATTATTGTTAACCTCATGAATGAGGTCGTATTGTCCTAGATTTTGCTTTTCCAGCAGCATTGTATTTGCACTACAATATTACCTGTACATGTGATATTTTTTGCTCACTGGAAACAGCAAAACATGTAAATGTCATCGTCCAGGGGACAGTGATGTGCTCTTTCAAAGGTTCCTTTCTGTAATGAGAGTGACCTCAATTTCTGTCACTACTCATAAATGACAGAGCTTACAAGCTGTGCGTCTGCTGCAGAGCTGCCAGCAGTGGCAAAACTATCTGTCCTCAGATGTAGAAACACGTGAGTTTTGGTGACACTAGTCTGTGAATCATCAATAAATGTAAAAAAACACTGCACATTTTAGTGTGAACTGAAGGCAGATGATAACATGCACAGCTCAGGAGACTGAAGTTTGTGGTCAGTTCACTTGGCTGCTGCACGTTGTACCTGCTCTGTGGTAACCAGCTGCCAGCACATCTGGTATCGTGCAAGGAGACTCGTTTCTGTGGGTGAAGAAAAAGTTCAGATATTCTGCTTAAGGCCAGTTTGGGCCGATAGATTTCTCATTTATCTGTGAGACTCCTCTACCAACAAGTCATCAGCTCCCACTGTTGACCTGGTCTTGAATCAGATGCAGAGGTCTGGCACCATTGAGTCCTTGAGCTCTGGTACTGTTGTATTCAGCCTCTAGGTTTAGCACTGCTCATCTGGCAGAATGGTGAGATGCGTGAGAATGGGTGCTGTAAAAGCTGTTGTGTGTAGTTAATAAGAAGAATTTAAAGCTAGGTAAAATCAAGTAGGTAACCCAAGTAGGAATCCTGAGTAACTTGATGACTTGGCACTGCTTGTGCCTGGGACTCACAAGCATGGGCTTCTCCTCAGATGCTGGAAGAGATCCATCAGCCTTGGGTGGTGGAAGAGAATTCTCAGATGTTGGACAGCTGAGTTCAAATCCTACCCTCAGCCTATTGTAATTTTAACCCTCCAACTAGAAGAATAGCTATCATGTTTAACACTACGCAGGGATGGGTTTCTCTCAGCTTTTTTTGACTGATCGTTCCTTATTTTGCATGTATTAATATAATATTTTCTGACCTGGAATGGAAATTCAAACAGAATATTTTATTGTTTTCATGAGTCCTGCTCTCTTTTCAGTGCTACTTCTTCTGAGAGTTAATGGATTATGTCAGATAGATAGAATGTAGAGGACTTTACCTACCTGTGCAGAAATGAAGCACTGGTAAAATGTCCCTTACAAAATGTCTGTTGGTAAATTTACATGGAGAAGACACTATAGCTCCAGTAAGGCAGAGATGAAGTGAAAAATGAGGGACACTACCAGTTTGTGAGAGGTTTCTGGAGATACTCTTCTGATATAGTGGTTCTTGAGACATCTGAGATGTCTGAAACTGGACTGATGGTCTTTGTGTTTATGATTCATTCATTACTGCTGTACTAATCCATGTTAGAACTTCTAATGCTTATCTGCACTCTATAAGAACCACCAGGTTTCTCCTTTGATGAATAATTGGCATTTTTTAAGATCTTTTTGTCTTTCTCTAATGCATTTGACATTGATCATAGCTATAAACAGGATTTAAGTCCAAGGGGAACTGATCTCCTGTGACTTCAGGCCTACCGTGTCCTGCACTCATGAATAAACTGATTAGCAGATTGGGGTCAGAGCAGATGAGCAAATGGACAACAAGCTTGTTCTAACAAACAAATTGTAATTAAGACCAGAAGTTGATGCAATAGTATGTTGCTAAATACTACTGTTTTACTCTAATTTTGATGACAATTTTTCTGTTTCACTGAACAGTGTTCACGAAGCTTCTTACAAACAAGCTTTTAAGTGCTTTTTATAGAATTTGAGCGTGCCAAAATGATCTACTTATTTCAAAAGATCTAACATACCAAGGCTTTTTCTTCCTAACTGCCCATGCAGTGCTTCAGATTACTTATTAGAGAAGGTAGGCATATAGAATATTAATAAGAAATAACATGATTTTTTATTACATTAAGCTGAACGATTTAAAATTCAAATACTTTGAATTAGCTTATTTTTTGAATTTTGGGCAATTAATGGAGGAAACACATATTCAAGGTGATTTCTAGATAATTTTTACAGGAAAAGTAATCTAAAGGACAAGAACTTGAATTGCTGCATTTCAGTACAATGTTGATGCACATACTGTTCTGGATGGTCATAAAATTATCTTATTTATGAAGACAAGTTGTAAAATTATGACACTGTAACTGCCAAATTTAAAATCTGAGTAATAAACAAATTCACTTGTTTCGGGCATTTAAAAAATTGTTTTCAAAGGACAACTGTAATGAATGCTTGTAGAGTTTTTTTATACGCATGGGTTTTACATATATGATAGAGTATTATAAGCATGAAATAACAGAAAACAGACCTGGAAGAAATATCATCAACTCATCAAACCTGTGTCTCTGTCTTGTGCTGTACCAGAATGTGAGACATGTCTTTCACTGGTGAGCAGTTCATTAATCACTGATCATATATCGTCACACTTGGCTAGTCTCAATCATGTATAAATTATTCAGTAACTAACATGAGTAAACCTCAGTGTTTCATAAAAGCTGGAGGTGTTTTTTCATGTGCCTTTTTCAAGGACAGTGCAACAGTCCCTATTTGCAAGTGGCATTCTGCTTTGACAGAAGTGTCCCTAGGGAACTGAAACCAATTTGAGAGCTGAAGTGTTACAGGCTCTTGTCAGAGCTGGTCAACACAGCTGTAAGATTTTCCTATTGTAGTCTGGGGTCAGTGAAGCTCCTGATAGCCTGGAGGGGTTTAAAAAATTCTCATTTCAGTTGCTGAATATCTGAAGTCTGGACCACCTGAAAAGTGGTGTAATTTTCCATAGCTTTGGAGAGGAAGGAAAACTGGTTTATCATCTATCCTTGTAGATAATAAGGGATGGGAATTGACATTTAGGAGGAAGACTAAGGTCTCAACAGCCATTGACACTAAGTCTTTGTAGATTTCAGGGGACTGAAAATTAGATTTGTGTTGCTTTAATGAGTAATGCTAAAGGTGTAAAGATTCTTAATGTAAATGGGATTTCTCTTGATCAGGTGTGATGCCTCAGTCTGTGCACAGCATACACAGAATGCATGTGTAGTTTCTTAACATGTCAAATGGTAGATTCTAAAAGCATTAACTGAGTCTGGAGATTTAGCTCAGCTGCTCTTTACAAGTCCTCACTTCTTGACTCTGCAGATCAGTGGGCTTTTATCACTTCCTGATCACGCTGCATAGGTTCCATTGGCACTATGCAAGATGCTCTGCAATATATACCCCTAATCCTGTACAGTACCTTTACCTGAAACTTGCCTTGTTTCCAAGTCACCTTCAGACCACAAAGAGCTTTCAGTCTTGAGTTCCCTCTAATTCTTTCTCTGTTACTACCAAGAACATTCTCAACCAACCCTCTCTGTCTACGTCCTCTGGGGGAAGAACCTCGAGAAAGGGCAGTTCTTCTGAAAAACCCCGGTTCTCATGGCCTGTATTTGTCTTGTCACATTTGATTATTGTATAACACCACAATCCTTGTTGCAGCAAGTTCATAATCTAAGCCGACAGAAGAGCTAAAAGATGGACAGAGGCACAGGACATGGAATTGGGAAGTCATCTGTCCGAGGTCACACAAATGTTTAATTCTACAAGTGGAAATAAAAGAATAACATCCCGTGTTCTCTGTCCCAGTGTGTAGGTGATGCTAACTGTTTGCAAGATTTTTACAGATGACTCAACTTCAAGTACATTTTTAAATGGATTTGTCCACTGGAAAAGAGTTTCCCAGACCCCTCAGATTTTTATACTTCTCCCAATCCAGACTTTTTCCTTTTATCGTCGTGCAAGATCTAGTCTACCTATCACAAGCACACAAAAACAAGTGCATAATGCCTAAAGAGAATACTCACACACATTGGTGCCTCCTCTCTAAGGAAGTGCTGCAGTGAGATGTCTGTTCGTATTGCTTTTGAGCTAAGTTTTGTGTGTAGTTAATGGAAGAAGATAACCATCAGAAGGATGACTCAGTCTCAGACTGGAGACAACTTAGGTAAATGTCACAATTTAAGAGAGGTGAATTTGGGCTCTTTCATAAGAAGAGTGCTATGGATCTCTTCACAGTGAAAAGAGAGGTGACCACTTCCAAAAACCAATAGATGCATATCACAATAGGGTGTAAAAGACTGGTAGATATGAAATATATTCATTGGCATTCTATAAAAATAAAAGAAAAAAATTGAAGACTGAAGACATCTTTTTTTTTCTTTGCCTCTTCAGTTGCTGTCCTTCTGTAGTAGTATAAGACAAAATGAAACTACCAACCAGTTCAGATCCACTTGGGTATAAAAAGCTTTGTGAACTGGTTGGAGCACTCATCTACATGAAGGATCCCACACGGTTTCCCTTTGTTTTTGTAAAATGTTCAGCATTGTCACTGGATTTAAATGTTGATGAAACTGTTCCTGAAGCCTTCAGCATATTGGCTGCAAACCAGACCAAGTTATGTCTTTTTGTTTCATAAAATGGCTGTCTTTCAATGATAAACATAACCAAAGGGGAACATTTTGGTAAAAGTATTTAAAAAACCCCACAGTGTATTGTTTCCAATTAGTTTAAATCTGCTTTAATGGGACAAAGTGATTTTTTTCACACAAGTTTTCTTCAAGTTGTCATCTTCGTGATTTACAGGGCTGGTCTGAAGGTTCCCCTCCATTCTTGGCTGACAATTTAGAGTTTGAGTCAAAATGTTGGCAAGCATTTTGACCACCTCCAGGTCAACAGAGATAGAAGGATTTGGAGAGTGCCCTGGATTTACCCTGTCTGAGTTTGGCTGTTGATCAGTATGTCCTGGAGCTAGAGAATGCTGAGTATCTCCAGGTTCAAGAGCTTGTGGGGACCTGGGTAAGAAGGGGTGAAGAGGAGGAAACTTTAGGAACATTTGTGGCAAAGGAGAAAACCTGTTTTACCTGTAGAAGAGAAAGGAAGGTGGTGAGTGATGGGAAGCAGAGGATTATTTGAGCAGGGATGACAGAGTGTGGCAGCACAGCGCTGATGGACTGAAACAGAAGCAGAAGTGAGAGAGTAGCACCATCCCACTTATAGGGCAGGAGGGAGAGCAGAGCAGGTGAAAGGAGGTCTTTACCTTTCCATCCAAGACAGAGGGCTACTGACCGCCAAGGCTCTCTCCCACTTCAACATGCCACCAGTGCCTCCCTTACTGGTGCAGTCAGTCAAACTGGAGCCTGTGCTCCTGTTGAGTATGCACAAAGGCACACCCAGTGCAGGCTGTGAGTGAGCTCCAGGTCACTCTGGCAGAGGAGAGCCCAAGTCCTCTACGAACAGTAAGGCTTTTGCTCAACCAACCTGTGTAGAACAGGAGTGGCACAACTAAGATTCCTTTCATTTATTTTTCCTCTGTCTACCTTAAGCGCAGCTATTCCAAAGTAGAATGCAGAACCTGAGCATTCAATTCTATAGTCCATTTGATGTGACGAAAACATCTGCCCAGTTGGTTTTTTCGGTGTTTTCAGCTAGGTGAGTTCCCTGATCTGACCCCCTGTCTACGTTTGAGTGGAACACAAGTGTTTTGTTGAGACCAAACCACAGGGGAGACCCAAAACTCCTCCCCCTAAGCAATTACCAATCCGAAATT
>JAWWES010000001.1:42119070-42130887 GCA_035583135.1 Lophotriccus pileatus
CCCTCCCCCAAAAACCAGGCAAGGGAAAAAAAGGAACAATTTTTAACATTCTAGCAGCACAAAGCAAAACCATGACACCCCCTGTGCACCCACATGACACCCTGTGCTGGCACAAGTGAGAACATGGATGGGGCCAGAGAGGAGAAGGTAGAATTATCCCTTTAAATAACAGACCAGCTTTAGGTCAGCTCAAATCAGTTATGAAGCCAGGGCTGGATGTTCAAGGACTCACTGTCAGTTCCATGGATGTTGACTTCCAAGTGTTAAAATACCGTCCCCAACCACTACATGTTCCAGTTTTGTCACATGCATTGTGGGGTTTCTAACACATCCCTATATAAGGAAAGTGTCAGGCTTAGTTGATCAATGTTTGTAAAATGCCAGATGCAACAGAAATCTGGAGTAAGAGGCATCATCTCAGCTTAGCTTTGAATAAGATGCCTAGCAAAGCATCCAATTCCTGTGTATTGTATCACTTCAGCTTTTCAAGCAACCCACGCACTGTGTGTCAGGTTATACTTTACAATGACACTAATGCCAGAAATATTCAAAAGAACCTCTGGGAGGTAGGTGCAGGCTCTCAAACTCCTTTGCAATGACTTGATCCCCCAAGTTTACAACATGATTTTTTGTGTTCCTGGTGTGCTGAGCACAATGGGTTTTCAATTGAACAGTATAGCTTATGTGTAGAAGCTAGTGCAGTAACAGTAAAAAATAATAGACAAAATAAACTGCTGATGTTCCTGATGGCCTGCAGACAATGACACATCACAGAGTGCTAATATACAGTATGTGAAGTAGGGAAATTAGTGCCCTTCCTTGTTCCTATCTTCCATTTTCCTCAAGAGGGGAAAATTATATGGATTTTCACATCTTACATCTGAAACACTGGGGTCACATTTTTTGTGGCAATGGTTTAATGCAGTTCCTCTTAGAGATGAGATCACACTACTGGATATAGAAACCCCATCACGTGAGGAGCTGCAGTTGTTGACAATGCTGTGAGAGAGATATTGTGATGATGATTATATCCTAAAAGTACAAAAGTGATTAGATTACATAAAATACCATTTTTTAAGATAATAAAATGCTAAAATGGAAGGAAACCTGCATTTGTTCCTATTTAATTTTTTTTTTTCTGCATGTTGATCTCAGACTCTGGATGACTTGGAGTGTGAAAAGAGAGTGATTATTGACATATAAAAGGCAGTATGTCAAACTGGTGCTACCATAGAACAATAACAGAGTAAATTATATCTTGATCCTTGAGATTTCTCCTATTGGAGGCAAACATGTCATTTTTTCTCTTTTGTAAGCATGTCAAGCTCAGTCATTTGTTGGTGAAAGCAAGGGGGAGAAATAGAAAAAAATGTAGCGTAGCTGACTGTTCCATTGTTCATTAAACCATCACTCATATTTTAATTATTAGAGTGGTTGATCACAGGAGTTTGGGAAATATGTCAAAACAAAAATGACAGGTAAAAGAAAATCTAAACAAAAAGCAAAATCACAGGCTTACATTTTTTTGCAATGCCACAGAATGGCTGTGAGGTTTTTGATCAACTTCTTTTTTGCAGGTAAAATTTCTTAGCTCTAAGCTAAGAAAAATGAAAAGAGCAATTTTATATTATATTTACACGGAGCAGATTAACTGAATACTTAGACATGCTAAAGAAAATCACTTAGCTAATCTAATCAGTGTACTGTATGATTCTTTATCATTGGCTAAGACCTCTGGTGGAAGAATAGTTGAAATATAAATCCAGCAGCTCAGATTCAGGAAAGAAAATCGAGGAGTTGTTCATGGCCTTCTGTTAGTCCCAACTGTTGCCTGGTAACTGTCTAAAAATTAACTGTGCATCACCTGGCTTCTAAGGACCGTGGCATCACTAGGAAACCTGGCATCTGCTATGTCTTACATTGGAAAGCAGAACTTCATGACTGAGTTATTACAACTGTTTTGCTATAATCAGGGAAGTTACTCAGCTACACAGCTGAAATGCTTATGGTAAAGTCATCTAAAGTATTATATAAATTACAAAACATACTTAAAGTATGGAAATTTCACACAATCATTTTTGTATATTGCTATGTGGCATTCCATTATTTCTTTAGGTGGTGTAGGTAATGTCTTTAATTTCTTTCTAATGTCTGCGCCTACTGAGCTTCACCCAAGCTTTGCATGAAACTAGAACCTGAGAACAAAGTGCTTTGACAGAAGCTGTGGCATGGATAGTCCTGAAATGGAAGGCAGGTATACGGAGATCACCAGATGTACCATGATCAGATTTGTAAAAGAAACGTCCCAGGTTGTTTGATGATCTGTTTTGAACAGATTTTTGGGTCAGTTTGTATGTGCCGTCCCCATAGCAGTGCTGAGAAGACTGTGAAGATTTAGATAGTTATGGATGAGAATACATAACTTAAGTATTAAACTGGATGAAACTTGTGTTCTGCAAATCACAGAATCCTTTAGATTGGAAAATAACCTTAGGATTACCAAGTCCAAATGTAAACTATTTTATTTAATTGAACAATTAATCTGGGACTGCAAACTGCTCCCCTCTTTTATGCTTTTGGCCAATGAACACTGAAGGCCCTGATGTGAAATTTATTTTCAGTCCATTGGAAAATCTGAAGTGATTTTTTTTTTTTAAATTGTTCACTTACAGGTGCTGTGTCAGGTTATTATGTAATATCCATCCTAAAATTAATTTTCTTTGCTTACAGTGCTCTCCTTTGCAGAACCTCAGTCCTGCACGCACCAGTTAACTAAGTTTCACAATGCCCATATGGGTGCATCCTTTTATGGTCTTAATTTCACAAAAGGGAGAAGAGAAACACAGAGAAATTAGGTGACCTAGACAAGGTTGCTTTGCTAATTAATATTAAAACTTTATTTCAGAAAAGAAGATAAACACATACAAGGTAAGTGAAGCAAAGTGAAAGTAAGCTTACCTTTGCTTAGGTTTACTTGCTAGCACAGAACTGCCTGAAAACTCTTAAAATTTAGTTTAGGTAAACTTCTGAAGGCGGAACAGAATCACAGAATGCTGACTTACCTCACTACAAATTTTATTCAGTTCTCCTGATACTGGAAAGATCTTTACTGCTCTTCCTATACTGCACATGATCTGATTGGAGTCAGCAGCCTACTGGAAAACCATTTAAATCTATAGGTGTGCCCTATGTCACAGTGTCCTTGGACATGATGGAAGGAGAGGGAGTCCCAGTAACTCACTGAGGACATCAGCCCCCTGGACTGTCACAGGAACTCTCAGCCCCAGGGACTGAGGAACATCCAAGGGGAGAAGCTCTCCAGAGCACTTTTCAGACTGATGGGGTCACTGCCTATGAGGTGGGTATGAGACATTGTGGGATGCTGGGGAAGTACATCTGGGGGTGGTACAAGACCTTTTATGAGCTATTCAGGGAGGAAACCAAGGTGGGGAATGGGAAGGATAAAGGGAGCCTGGGGAGAAATGGATGTGCAAAAGTAAAGGTAGAGGGGATAAAAGAGACCTCTTGTGTGTGAACAGTGGCTGCTCAGTTCACTTAGCTGGGTATGCCTTGTACCTGGTCAGCACAGCCTAACCTGACTTCTCATTAAATTCTATTTAATAACTATTTTCTTGATAGAAGGACTGTGTACATGTGTGTGCATGGGGCTCTCGCTTGCCAGGCATCAGATGGACCATGAGGCAGACTGTCTGTGATGCCATCACTGGGAGTGAGTGAGGGATGTATGGTTGTGTGGAATTGCTAGTGAATACCTAGCTGGACTAACTGGTGAGGAGGTGATGTGATTTGAGAGCCTGGGGTGGGGTGTGTCTCAAAGTGAGACAACATGAGGAGTTTCACACTGGGGAGACCAAGGAGTGCAGGACAACCACCAAAGATGTTATGAATTCTGAGTAGATTGAAAGACTCCTTTGTACATGTGCATGTCTGTGCAGGAGGCAATGGAGAGCACAATAATTTGGGTCCAGCTACAGGATGTGTGTGTCTAAGCCCAGCTACAGAAATGATCCACACTTGTGTGTTTATGTGCAAGGAGGGCGGTAACATCTGCTGGAGTTGGCTGCAGAGTCAGGGGCTCATACGTCCAGGTGCCAGGAACTGAGGAGATTGGAATCCAGGGACTGCTACTGGGCAGACTGAATGACTGAGTACAGCTGCTGGAGGGATCTGCATCATACATATTTATACCTTTTTTCCAACTAACAGACCTTCACCTTGAGCCGACGGAGAAGGGAACTGCATAAGGCTGTTGCTGCTGCATATGTCTCCAAGTGGCTGATGATATATATGTACCTATGTGTTATATAGTGTGTGTGTGTGCCTGTGGGAATACACGCTCAGCCACGCTACTGTCTAGGCTTGGGGACATGGAGCTGCAGCAGCCTCACCTCCATTGAGCTCCTTGATTCAGTAACCTCTGACAATAAATATGCATATGTTTATAGATATCTATACATGCATATGCATATATACGTGCATATGTGTTAGCCACAGTTATGCTTGTGAGTGTTCCTGCCACTCAGTTACATTTTGCAAGTGGGAAGAAAGGAGAAAAACGCAAATTAGGGGCATCTGGGAAAGCCAGTCTCTGTTGACATCAAGGACCTCCATACACGGCTGAGCTGTCTTTTATCCTAAAAGGTGGCATCAAAGGACATCAAAGGTAGTAATTTGTTTCAAGAAGGTCAAGCTTCAGAAAGCTAAAAAAGTCTCATTCTACAGCAATAGGAGCCAACCTTTTATATGGCTTATAAAGGTTTCCACGCACTGTTTTCTAGCATCCTAAGTGACATTCGTCTAAAATACTTGGAGAGGAAAAACTTTCATCACAAAGCTTTTTCTAACATTCAGACCTTTAAGAACAAGCATACTGAACATATTTACATTTTCAAGCTTACTCTTCATTTGCAAGGCAGGGATTATGTTGGAAACAAAATGAAGATAACTTTTTTTTTCTCAAGAGAGAAATGAAAATCCAAATTGAGGTCAAAACCCAATAATCATTACTGTCTTGAAGTTGGAAAAGCTGTGTGTATCAGTACAAGCTCTTTTTTTAGGGATTCTTTGCACAAATCCACTGATGACCATCTATGTGATAGATAAATTACATCCCACTCAATTTGATTACAGCTTTCCGTTTCTCTTTTGGAATGACTGCCCCATTGCTTTCGCATGAGTGAACTAAAGGATTAGAAAAGACAAATGACTAAGGGGAAAATAACAAAGCAACAGAAATTGTGACAGTAAGCTGATGCAGAGAGTGAAGAAGGGTCGTTCCCCATCACTGTGTCAGTTGCTGTGGAGACTGACTTTCATGAAAGAGTTCCAGAGAAAAAGAGGACTTGGCCAATTAATTCCAGTCCTGTACTATGGGTACAGAAAATCTTGTTTATGAAGTAAAGGTCCGAACTTATATCCCCGTTAGGATATCTGTGTGTTGCTACAGTCCATATAGTACATAGAGTAATGCTTCTATAACACAAGAGCTTCTGAAAATAAGAATGAGACTTGTTATGAAACCGATGCAGCTGAACAGGCTTCTGTTAGAAAAAGATAACCTTAGGCAAGAGTATCCCAAGGTCACACGCCAAATCCTTGCACTGAGCTGTTAGAAAATATTTGATTTGTAACAACCCATGTAGAGCAGATGTACAGCATAGCTCTGTGGAGCCACGCAGTGGTGCCTCACAGCACCCCATGCTGA
Source organism: Lophotriccus pileatus (assembly GCA_035583135.1). Taxonomy (NCBI): domain Eukaryota; kingdom Metazoa; phylum Chordata; class Aves; order Passeriformes; family Tyrannidae; genus Lophotriccus; species Lophotriccus pileatus. The sequence continues at coordinate 42,124,796 of JAWWES010000001.1, forward strand.
CCATGCTACAAAAGCTGCACAGTGTCTGCACAGCCATACCGTGCCAGGACATTGTCTCTGCTTGTGAGCTGTAACTAGACTGGGTTGCCTTTCTGGCCTGACTCAGGTCCTCCGGAGTATGCCCACTGCACGGCACAGGCATCGCTGGGAATATCCAGCATAGCCATAACCTGCCACCAGCTTGTCTCCTGGTCATCAGTTGGTGGAATTGTAATAAGCCAGTGGGACCTGGAAAATCAGTGGTTGCATTAGTTTTATGAAAATGGGACATCTTTGAAATTTAGTCTTATTATTAAAATTTTGATGGTTCCCTCCTGCTCTGTCAACACATGAATAAATTACTGATTAATTTTGCGAGTCTCAGTTTTCATTTTTATTGTTAGTATTACCCATCACTAACTCCTGGCAAGTTATTGTAGAACTCTGATGAAATTTGTCTGGTATTTAATGGATGGCAAAGTGATGAATCAAGGCCAAAGTCCCTGCACTAACTTTTTTAATTCTAGCTGGCATTTATGGCCACCTGGTGTGAAGAAGCAGCCTCTGCCCAAGGCCAGCTGAGTTTGACTGTGAATGGCAAATTTAAAAGCATCTGATGTAAACCTTTCTGCTCTGATTGTTTTTTCGGAACAGGAAAGATGCCATTTTCCTATGCAAGCTTTTCCAAACAGCCGTAAAAAATTTGGGCCGACTCAAGGCAAAGTTGCAATGCCATGATTGCATGGAATACTTCTGTGAGACAGTCATTTACCTACAAGCCATGTGTCACAGCTCAGGAGATGTGAGGGAGTTGTATGTTGGAAGAACCCACTGTTTCATCTGCCAAGTTTGTTTTAACTGTGTATAGCATAAATAAGCTTGAAGTCCAGCAGGATTGCCCCAGTTAGTGTGGCAAAGCAGATGACTATTTAATTTCTTACAGAAGCAGCTGATAGAAAATGACCCCAGCAGACTAAGGGATTTTATGAGATCTTAGCCACAAAAATGTTGGTGATTTCTGTTTCATACCCTGATCTCTTAACCGTAATATCAACCTACAGATCATTTTGGTTGCCTTGAATTTGTCCCCGAACAATGACTCAAATTGGTGCAGGTTTGCTTTCCAAAGCTTATTCCTAGTATTTCAGTGATATATAGCCAAAAATGGATTGATTTATGGACAGCAGACACCTAGGTGACACCTGGATTTAGGCAGCATCTTATGTTCATGGCAGTATCTGAGAGAAGAAAAACAGGAGTGTGAGGTGATTTTGATAACGATGTGAAGAGAAAATCATGTCCTTATTCTCATTTGACATTTCTTAGTAAATCCTGTTTACTGTATGTCATCTAGGTCATACACTTTCTGTCACAGAGACTGTCTTTATTTTGGGTATAATACTGAGTCAAACATATTGCTGATGGTATAATTTCAACTGTGTATGTTTAAACATTCTCTGAGTGTGCCACTCATGTGGGGGAATGTCAAGGCTCACTGTTGATTTGATATGGGCAACTGATTTAACTGCTGTCTGAAAAAACGAGCATGTCAGCAATGATCTCTTCTTTGTCACACCTCTCTCCTGTAGACGTTATATCCATTTATGAAATAGAGGACCTTGTGCTCAAGCCAGTCTCTTAATACAAGAGTCAATATCTCTAAGATCAACGAAGAAATGGCAAGAATAGTGGCAAAAATGGGGTGCAAATCCAGTTTTTGGTAGGCCCTGTTGTTTCAGATTCTGTGTAGTGTTACCCTCTTAAAAGAAAACAATATGGCCATGAAGATTCTCAAAACTGAGGCGTTCATTTAATGAACTTTTCCCCAGGGGCTTGCCCTTGGGCTAAATTAACCAGAACAGCTAGAGTGAGAGCTGAGCTACAGCCAATTGCACTCAAATTGTGTCTACCAATGGCTGACCGCCAAGATGAGAGCAATATCTTTGGAGACTGGTCCTGGGTTCTAGGTCTATGAGAAAAATAGTAATAGGAAGATGAAGTGGAGAATGTGCATATTCTGTCAGATGACAGAGATATGTGGACGTTCATGGAAATTGGAAATGGAATTTGGAATTATATTGGTAAAATGGAGAAAAGTTCTTAGAACAGGTGGAGGTTCTGTATTCAGAAAGCACTACTCTGCTGCATAAAAACTGAATGGGGAAAACACAGGTTAAGTACAATTTCCACTGAAAGAGACTTAGATTTTGCCATGGTTTATAAGATAACCACGACTCAGTGTTTTTAGGCTATGACTATAAAAAAAGCAAGAATTGTACTGGGACATAAACAGGGATGCCTGAAGATAAACTTTCTATTCAGAATAGATATAGTGTTTAGTTTGGGGAGCTGCATTTTGAGAAAGATGTGAAAAAATTGCAAAAGACTTCTGAATGGTGTGATCTAAGAGTGATAGATGAACAAATTGTGATTGTTTATTCCAGAAAAAAAAGAAAAAAAAAGGCAAGGAGAGGATATGACAGCAGTCCTCAAGCATGGAAAATACATTTGCAGAGAAGACAAAGTGTTGTCTTCTATATTCTCTCAGTGGCAGTGGGCTTTAGTTTCAGAGAGAGGAAATCAAATAAAGAAGAACTCCCTAAGGCCTATTCTATAGTGAGAATTAGTCCCACTTTCAGCAGTGGGTGGCCTGCTGATAATGTCTGGCACAAACCCAGAGCAGAGTCACGAAAAACCCTTGTTTCTACCAGTGGCACTCACTCCTGTTAATAACTCCTGGTGTCAGGGCTACATCCTACTACAGACAACTAATTTTGGCAATCTTGGACTTTTTTTCTTTTCAATTTAAAGCAATTTCAATTTGGGAAAATGACCTGTGAAACACTTGGCTAGGCTGACAATGACTATGGTAGCTTGATGTGATTCTAAATGACCAATGAATACTGAAGCAAGGTTTTCTCAGAGGACAGCCAACTCACCCTTAATTGCAGTGAAGGTAATGGTGTTGTTCTCATGCCAGCAGAACATATCCTACATTCTCCACTGAAATGATGGATTCAAGGCAATGAATAACTTGTCATGCCTGGTAGATGTGGCACCCCTTGATATGGAGGGGTGATATAATCCAAAATACTGTGTTGTATGTGCAGCTGACAGTACACTAAGCTGTAACAAAACCATCTTAAATGCCAAGTCTCCATGGAAATCAGGGATTTTTTTTGTGAAATCACATTGATCTAATTTTCATCTGATAAATTAGGGCAAATCCTGATTTCATTATTTAACTTTAGGTGATCTGTTCCTTTTAATGTAGAAGTTAGATCAGAAAGGATAAATAAATAGCAGTTGTTAATCTCACAGGGGAGTCTGTAACAACACAAGGGACTGTGGTTAACTGGGGAATTTGCAGTCAGCAGCTCTAGAATGCCTGGATATCAGCAGTCTGGGCAAGTCAGCCTTTCCTCTAAGTCTGATCTCAAATATTTTACAATTCCTTTTAGCTTTTTTTGCTTTCCCTGCTAGCAACTGTCATGCGATACTACTGGGAAAATATATCAGAGTAATTCATCCTTAAGGCAACAGCATTTGGGGTACAGCCTGAACAGAGAGAAACAGCAAAAAGATCCCAAGTCCTTTATTTTATTTTTTTATATGAACAGGAGAATAATATTATTACATTCATTTTCTTCTCCTTACCTCCCTTCTCCACTAATTTTAGGACTGTTTCAAAGTCTGAACTTCATTTCAAGCTCAGCTTTAACTGATTCAATTCATAAAGATGAATAATATGCATGATTAATGCTAAGCATTTGCTCAGGTACTACTCTGAATGCTTGCCTGAAATCCTAAGATTTTGACTCACCAAAAATTTCAGCTATGCATTGCTGTTAAAGGGCCTGTTAGATGCAGGACCACTATGCTCAGTGTATCACGGCTGCCTGTATATAGTGACTTCCAGAGACTTCACTGGGATTAGCCACACAGTTGAATCGGAGCTGAAATATGTCACTGGATTTGCAGCATTGTGGATTTTTTCTTCTCTATTTCCTCAAATCAACTTTGGTATCCTTAACTCTCAAAAACATTGAGTACCAGGGCTGAGATATGGTAGGGATTGACACAGTTTTCCCGGAGAGACAGGAAGACAGGGATGGAGAAAGAACCCCAGATTCTACTTCTCACCCCCCAAACTTGACTAGACATGTTTTTACAAAGGTGAATTTTGTTTGCCTCAAAACACTGTCTGCAAATCGAGATCAAGAAATTACTGTAATTCAACAGAAATTAAAATCTCTTTGCTATCACTGAGGTTACTTGATACATCTGGCAGTAGTAAAGCTTATGGAGTGGTGAAGTTAATTCAGTGGGAATCAGGCTCAAGTATCCAAAAAGCAATTGCTCTCTGTGTTTATCCTCCCCTTGCTTTTAAAATCTACTTTTTTCCTCTTGATATAAGTCATCAGGATACTGGCTGCAATATGTTTACACTGCCTTCCAGAAGTGTGGTTGCAGGTCATGGTTGCCTGTCAGAGATATCTTCACTCTATTAAACTGCATATCTCCAGTCTCATAGTTACAACAGAACCATCCTCAGCCTCTAAATACATATCAAGGGTCCTGGCTGCTCCTGCACACCTTTTTCTGATGTACATGGAAAATACTGCTGGTGTGAAAAATTGATAATAAACTTGGAAATGGTAGGGAATAAATATGGCAGTACTGTAGCTCTCTTTTACAGATCTGAAAAGGGTGCCTGGGAGTAACCATTAGTATAGGCATCAAATGGATGCTGCATCTTCCCGGAGAAGCTTTCTGGCACTCAATGGCTTCATCTAGAAGTGCACTGTGTCTCTTAAGGAAAAGATATAGAGTAGGAAGAGAATAAATGTGGTAGAAAACGTAACCAAGCTTCAATGAAGGAAAGATACACAGGACCTCCTGGGTCAGAAAGCCTTGTCCCTCCCCAAACAGCATTTAATGACCTTTTCAAATGCTGAGCTCCCTACCAGACTGACCTAGCAGCACCAGTGACTTCACAGGTGACTACATGAAAATTGCTTAGTTGACACTCAGACATTCAAATTCCTTATTTAACCTCTTTAGAACCTAAAGGATATTCTGGCCTTATGAACAGCTGCTGTCTTCAGCATATCTCCTTAAAGTGAATAAATGTCTCAATTGCTCCTTTTTTATTTCTGTGTCTATACTTCACTGGTTAATTCTAGATTATAATTGCATATTTTTCTGAGGTTTTATCAGTTTCTTGAACTTTACTGAGCTCTGAATAACCACAGCTAGTTGAATTTAAATAGTCCAATTAATTTTGCATAGTAGCTGAGTGCAAATGAAGGTCGTTCTTGGATCATTATTTTCGCCTGCAATAGGGCCAGGTATGAGAGCGAAGTGGTGTAGTGGCTTGAAGAAAATGCATTTCCCCTTTCTGGACAGTGAGTTGGTTGCAGATTTCCTGAGATGCAGAATAGTAGTGCCTGACCCAGAAGGAGCTCATCTTTCAGTCTCTGGCTGTTGTGCCAGTTTGTGCACAGAAATTGCTCACATTACATATAGCGGGCTGCATACAAGATATGATTAGCTGTGCACTTTTTCTGGTTTACATAAGATTTCAGTGAAGGCATGAATCAAACACAATATGAAATCCCTGGAATGGAAACCTAAACAGTGGGTGTTGCATGTGCTTTTACATAAACACCTACAACATGCTTCAGTTATTTCCTTATAGTGGGCATCCCTTCCTATGTCCTTCCAGCTGGTTACCGGGGATGAAATGGTTGATGGTTTGGCTGCAAACAATATGGCCTCAGCAGCAGCTGCTGCTGGACAGAATGATGTCCAGCTGCCAATCAGCAACAGCAGCTTGCCTCTGTGAGTGGACAACCTGTGTGGAAGGCCTCTAAATTTCTGGTTGGCCAAACCATGAGGCAGGTCACTGAGTTGGATTGTAGTCTTTACAGGAAGGCATGTTTCCCTCTGGACAATCTAAAAGTGCTTGATTCACGTCAGGGTGCTGCAAAAACTTGGCTTTGATTGGACTACTCTCCTTCACAACTACTATTCCTCCTTTTTTTTTGAGCCAAATTCATGAAAATCCGTGCCTGTTGAAATCCATAGTTAGCATGCATCTGCTTGGAATG
>JAWWES010000001.1:42130987-42166708 GCA_035583135.1 Lophotriccus pileatus
CTGGTTACCGGGGATGAAATGGTTGATGGTTTGGCTGCAAACAATATGGCCTCAGCAGCAGCTGCTGCTGGACAGAACGATGTCCAGCTGCCAATCAGCAACAGCAGCTTGCCTCTGTGAGTGGACAACCTGTGTGGAATGCCTCTAAATTTCTGGTTGGCCAAACCATGAGGCAGGTCACTGAGTTGGATTGTAGTCTTTACAAGAAGGCATGTTTCCCTCTGGACAATCTAAAAGTGCTTGATTCATGTCAGGATGCTGCAAAAACTTGGCTTTGATTGGACTACTCTCCTTCACAACTACTATTTCTCCTTTTTTTTTGAGCCAAATTCATGAAAATCCGTGCCTGTTGAAATCCATAGTTAGCATGCATCTGCTTGGAATGGGAGACATACCTGCATTATCTCCTGAAGTCCCTTCCAACTGAGTCATCTCCAACCTGTGCCATGAGAGTTCTAACACTGTCTGCATAAAACACCTGGGTTTCTGCCTGTAACCAATACAAAGTCCAGTTCTGATCCTATCGTGGAATCAGCAGTTGCTTTACCACAAATAGTCTGTACTTTGACTGTTAATAAGTACCGTGATCATATCTTTTTAAACATCATTAATCTACATGTGAAATTTATATTTTTACTGGCTACTTCAAAACTTGAAACTACGCGGGAATCAATCTGTTGTCTTGCACTTAGTTGATTTTTATTGCATGAGCTTTTTATAGAGTGAAATAACTTCTTTTTTTTTTTAAAGTTTTTTTCAAATACAAGCAACTGCTTCCTTTAATAAACAACAAGTTTCACATCACATAGCTAATCTGCATGCACTGTTTATTTTGTGTGCGTAGGCATAACTGTCTATTCATTATTTTAAGGACGTGTTAAGACAGTCAAATGAGGTGAAAACATGTTTGTTTTTTTTTAATGGAAATACACATATAAAAATCTAATTTTAAAATGGAATCAGTATTTCTAGTCTACAAATCCACATTTAAGAAAATTTGCTCTGTAAATATCCTCCTTCTGCTCACAGTTTGGAAATAATAAGTATTTTTTGACTTCCAGGTTGTTGTAGAAATTTTAATTAAAGGCTAAATAGTACTGTTTAACTATTTATATGACAGTGCAGGCACAACTCTGATACCAGTGGTGTCCATGGAATAAGAACCACTGATTCTAGTCATTAACGATTTCAATCTTATGCAAGTATAACTAAAAAAGGGGTGATCTTGTAATTTGCTGTCTACCTTAAAATTTTATTCTAAAAAGTCCCATAACAATTTATTTGTAATAACGCTTCACAGAGTTTGGCTCTGATTTAGTATCTAGAGATAGCTATCTTGAAATTGCTAGCATTTGTCACAATTGTTTTTAAATTTAAAACTATGTTAATACTCAGTGTTTTAGGCAGCCATGTAAACACCATCTGGGCAAAATATTTGTAATTATTTACAAACAAAAGAAGTATCAGGGAAGCTTTTTCACAGCACCAAGCTGGTGCACTAATCTAGCAGAATGTGTCCCCCGGTCCTATCCATATGCTTGTTGCTCTTAGGTCAGTGACATCCACTGCAGTTCCCGGCTGGTTTTTTGTGCAAATAATTATTTTGGTTTCATGAACAAATGAAGAAGGCTGAAAGACTGTGCCAATGGGTATGAAGGGAAATGCCTGGTCACTTCTAAATCAATGTTTTTCCTTGGTCCATGGACAGGTTTTTACTGCCTAGGCAGCACATAGTTTAATTATATGTTTACCTTCGTAGTGGCAAAGGGTCCCTCCACCTGAACTTCTATGTGATTGCTATCTGGGTGGAGGGGGTTCAGAAGTAAGCCAAATGCTGTATTTGCAAAGTCTCTAGAAGGCCATGGGGCCATGTGTGACCAAAAGAGAAACATTTATCTGCATCACATATACTGTCTAGAGTTTGTTCTCGAAAGTCAGAGTCAGAAGAATATCCCTACAGGCACCATAAAGTACATGTCACTGGGCGGTCATGAGAGCTTACTTACAAAATTTTACCTGTGATAGTCTGGGCATTCCATCTAGAAGGAAGACTCAGGATTTGCAATGCTTTATAGGTGCTTAAAGAAAGCAATCTTCTCCTAGAGTTGTTAATAATAACAGGGAAAAGCATCTACGTGCCAAGGCACAAGTTCCAACCCACTGTGGTACAGGTAAATCATCCAGCTGCATATGTCCAGGAATTAATTGTGCTGAGCATTACAGGAGCAGAAGGGCCAGTGTCCCAGCTGCTGGCCTGGCTGCTTCTGCCAAACTGGCCCTGGATCCAGTGGGACGTACCAAGTGCCAGGAGGATCACAGGTACCAGGATGGCTGAGGAAGGCCTGCAGCAGTCTGTCTTGTTGATCCAGTGTATAGCCCTTCACATCCTGAGTTGGTTTTTTTTTCCACCCTTGGTGTTGCCAGAGGTAAGGAGACGTTTGAAGCCCTACCATCCTGTGCTGGTCTCCTTGTTCCAAGCTGCCACTCAAGGAAGGGCAGCTGGAGCCTTTGGCTGCAAAATCATTACTGAATGATACAACTGCCTGCGGTAATTTCCTGGTGCCGTGGGCCCGATCCAAAGCCAGCAGCAGTCGGTGATCAGAGCCCTGGAGTGAATCATGCACCATCTGTTCTCGTGGGCCGACTGTTTGTGTATGGAAACTGTTGGGTAAATGTGTAGCCACAGCACAGGAAGGCAAATCCCCCTCACTTGCACGGAGAGGGCCAAGTGTCTGTGCCTTCCTCGTGGGTCTGAACAGGTAGGGCAGAGTATGATGGGGTGTGTGTTGCTACCCCGAAGGCTCACAGGTGGCACAGGCTGCTCACTGTGCTGGATGTGAAGGGATGCATTTGTGGTGCTGGCAGTGGGCATTATTGGTGTTCCTCACTGAACCCTCATAACAAACAAGAGGGAGATCAGATAGAGCCAAAACCACTTCTGGGCCTATTCTCAGAGTGAGTTGGATGAAGGAGCTAGGTAAGGAGGAAAGTCTCATTTTCTTTAGTGCTGAAAAGGAGCAGGAGTAAAGGAACAGGTGTTTGGTCTCCGACCCCGACCTGCTATCTGCTTAACCCACTTTCCAAGCATGCCATGACTGTGACGGGGTCCCTTGGTGCTGGACCTTTTTTTTGACACAGGAGGCACTATGATGAGGAAGAGTTCAGGTCATAAAAATTGAGGATGAAGGGGCCTGCAGCCATCTTTATGCTGAGCATCTTCCAGTGCTTGACAACAAGTCTCTCAGTCAAGAATTATTTCCTAATATCCAATCTAAACCTCTCCTGACACAACTTGAAGACCTGTTCTGTCACTTACTACCTGGGAGAAGAGATTCCACCTTGCTACAGCTTCTTTTCAGGTAGTTGTAGAGAGCAATAAGGTCTCCCTGAGCCTCCCTGTTCTCCAAACTTTTCCTCAGCTCTGTTTCCCATGTCTGGACATGCTTTAGTGCCTCAATATCTTTCTTGTAAGTGAGGAGCCCAAAACTGAACAAGGGATTTGAGGTGCAGCCTCACCAGTGCTGAGTGCTGAGTCCGGAGGGGTAATCACTGCCCTGGTCCCGCTGGCCACACTGTTGGTGACACAAGCCAGGATGCTGTTGGCTTTGTTGACCCCTTGGGAACACTACTGGCTCATGATCAGGTGCTTGCTAATCCAAATGCAGTTGGGGATTATGGAATAGGAGGGCAGCGACTGGACCTGCAGTCTGCTGTGTCCCACCATGAACAGAAGGACAGGCTGCCTGGGAACAGTCTGTTCAAACTGAGGCAAAGCATGTTCCCGTTGTCCTCTTGGGAGTTTCTCAGCTTCTAATTGAGTGCACAATTCTTAGCTTGTGAAAGATGGAGAACTTCAGCCGCTGGGCTTCTGTCACTAAACTATTAAAAATAAATATACTGTAGAGTAGACAAACCATTAGGGAAAGAGCTAATTGTTTATTCTTGCACTGTCTTCTTTCTTTTTTTGCAAGGTTGATTTCTGTCTGGCTACAGACAGTAATTGTAGAACAACTGGAAACAGTATTACAGAATAATCAAAATACAGTGCAAAAGACCAATTTTGTCCTTATCTAAAACTGACTACTTTATTCAACTTCATTTTGAATCATTTCAGAAAGAGAGGTTACAGATTTTCCTATTGGGAATTATTCTTCAGTTGCGAAAGTTTCATCATTAGGAATCTTTTCCTGATTTTCTTTCTAAAGTCTTTCTAAAGATTTCTTAATATCTCCCTATTTTTTCAGATGCCTTCTCTAATCAATTTCTCATGCTTCTTTTTGTTCAAAACCTTTAGAAACTTGCAATGATACTTGCAGTAATGGTGAGGGCATATTTGACAACTCACAGCCCTTAAGGACTGCTCAACTAGGAGCATTTACATTTAGCTTTGTTTGTGTATTTTTTCCTCATTTATCAAAACTCTGATAAGCCATCAACTTTAACAATGATAGATAATGCCACTGCTTTGTCTTGAAATAACAAATTGCATATTTAAAATGGAAATCTCTTGTGTTGAATGTCATGGGAGAAACTGGCAGCTATGCTTCAGAATATATGCATTGCTCAGCCATTCCTAACAGCAGGCTTTGCATTAGAAAATTTAATTACTAAATTTAATCATCCCATAAACTCCGAGAGCTGTTCATAAATACAGTACTATTTCAGAAATGTATCATCAATAGATTTTCATAATTTCATGAGTCAGACTATACCTGTTATCGACAACAGATGTTTAAAGGTTACTGCTTTCTCATAGATTCAGCTCTCACCTGTCTTCTTTTCCAGAACTAAGTGAAAACAATTATAGGAATTGGGGGTGTAGAAATCCAGCTTATTGTGGAGATTGTAAAAAGAGAAAAAAAAAGGTTAGGCAGAGATTCCCTGTACCATTAAAAGGACTGGATTTGTAAGCCAGCATTTGCACTTTCAATAAAATTTTACTTCTTTCTTAATTTTAATCCATAAACTGAAATTTATATTCCTAATTTTTTTCCATCACTACAACTTTCTACAGCCTGTCAACATCCCAGTCTAAGTGAGAAGGTCATTATTCAATGAGAAGAAACCACTGACAACAGAAAGAGGGTTCTGTCCTTCAATCCTTGTATAATTTTCATCTTACTGGGCCTCCTAAGAAGCCTTAATGAATAATGCAAGATCTAGCAAGCAGATAACACTGCACAGGCAGCAAACAAGCACAGAAAAGACCAACTGAACAAAATGGAATGTTTTTTATGTGGTATCTAATTCAGCTATGAAACTCACAACTGCAATGAATTTCAAAAGGGATGGAGCAAATTCAGAGGGAAAGTCCATTCAGGCTATAAAATGCAGCCCAGTGGTAGAGTTCCTCTGCTGAAGGCAGAGTGCCAAGAGACTTGGAGAGAAAAGGAGATGTCTACTTTTTATTAATATTATTTGTTTCTGAATTCAGCTGCTTGGATTGTTCAAGCTGATTGCATGCCAGTGAATCAAAATGAAGTGTGGACTGAACTGGGTGCAGGATGAAGCAGTGGGCAGTGACACATCACCTCCAAAGCAAACAGCTTTAAGGCAGCAAGGTTACTGAGGCTGGCCCAGGTAGATTTGTACAGCTGGTTCACTTGAGATGGGAGGCCTAAGGTCAAAGACACAAAGTCAAAGGCCTTGTCCCTTCCCCCTCTCTATTTCATCTTCCTTGCTTCAAGTTCTTTGATCTCATAATTAATTCTTTGAATTAGATCCTTGTAAAGAGCAATGTGGTTTGTGCTTCCCTCAAATCACACAAACACTGGCTGCAACGTGTACAGCCAGATGAGAGCACTGCATAACTTACTGTGCGAAAGCAGATTGCCTTGTCGTGGCTGTGGTACCGAGACTGTCTTGCATTAGAGGCAGGAATCTGTCTGGTCTTCTTTTGGTTTTATGTAGACCATATCTCAAATTTACTGGAATTAAGTCCCAAGGCACTGAATATCGACCTTTGATCATATAAGCTGGCACAAGTTAAGTTTCTTGTCAAGTTGTCGCTTTCTTTCTTGGCTAAAGCAATGGCTTGGGAGATTCTTAATGAAACCTCCACCTTCTGCATTGGTATTTCCCTATCCACCTGCTCACTAGTTACAGAGAAATGCCAGTGTGCTCTGTACCATCCCTTCAGCTCCTGCTTCTCAGAATTCTGGACTCTGGGATGTTAAAGAGCTGTGTGGAGAACAGCACGGAGCAGCAGTTCCTCCTCACTGTCTGCTCTTCTCCAGTGGTTCTTGGCATTCGCACACTTCGGGAACAGACGTGTTGCTGATGCCAGGAACAGTTGCAGGAGACTGGCCAGAGTAGATGCTGCTCTATGAATCCCACAGCAACCAATAGGCACCTATATACAATGGCGGGAGAGTGATGCAGAGTTGTCCATCAGAATCCAAATTCTGGCAGAGCCACATTGCTGATCAGTCAGTCCTCTAGAGTAGCTTGAAGGGGTTTTTGATTGCTGTATTTTTTCTCTACAAGCAGACCACAGTAAAGACTGTGCTGCATGACAGAGAAGCCAGGTGTCTCACAAGCAGCAGTAAAATAATTTATTATTTATTGAATACAGGCATCACACCAACATCCAGTGAAAACAAGACTATAAATAATAAGGCATTGTTAAACTTCTTATTCTTTCAGTATGAATAGAGCTGAAGCCTGGCTTTAACACTTCCCCTCCCACCCTGCCCTTTTTTCTCCAAAACGTTTCTTTAATCTAAGATGTTTCAAGAGATCAGAAAAAATGTTGAGTTACTTTTGGGATTTTTTTTTTTTCCAGAGAAATATGAAAATTAAGAAATAATTTTTTTAAAGTTTTTTTTTCCCAGCTTCAGTAATTGTCATTTCAGAAATGCTGTAATCTGTGAAGCTCAGCAGAGAAAGACCAGAAAGAGAATTCATCCCCAGCGTGTTAATAATCCCTGATCCCATGCAAGTGTTAATCCCATTGCTGGGACTGCCTATTGGCTTGCCAGTTTGTGTCTTTGTGGAGGGCAGGTTCTCTCATGTAAACTTCTGGTTAGGGAAATTCAGTAGAGGCTATTAACTTTTTCCATGGCTGTTGAATATTACTGCATAAGGGACAAATTCTCCGAAGTGTGTAGGAATCCAGAGCTGCAGACTTTGTGCATTTTCAAGAGCACGTAGGTCTTTTTAAGTATCCTCATAAACCTGTAAAACATGAAATTGGTGTATTGGAAAAAACCAAATTACACTAAGAATTTGTCTCTGAGTTTTAGATGTTTAATACCTAATTGTTTAATACTTTAAGAGTTAAATTGAAAAATTTAACTCCAAGAAATTTCTTGGTGGGATTAAACCCAAATATGTAGGTGATGCATTGATTTCAAAGAAAATGCCCTAAAGACCTCAGAACTCTCTTCACTCTGCTGTCTTCCTGCCTCCAAGGTAATCTGTACAGAGCTAATGACATTGCATTTCTTTCTACAGCAACGACTGCTTCTGAGAAAAAAAATAAAAGAAACAGTATAAATTAAACTATGTTCTACGTATGACCATGTAATGTAAGGTAATTGAGTCTTCAAACAAGGTTGAATGAGGTTTCCTGCTTTTTGGCAGAGTACAGAAAGCATGAAGGACCTCCCTGCCAATTAGAAAAAAATACAGGAATATTGAAAGGGACACAAGATGAAATCCAAACTCGGCAATTACTTCTACGTATCTTTATTGGTGTGCTATGACAATTGATGAATGCCTGTTTTAAAAAGGCATTTCACAGCTGCTTCCAAATATGACCCAGGCTGTTACAGTGGTTTTATTCACAGAGACTCTTTTTTCAGCAGTAACCACTGAAAAAATTATCAGACAATATGAAGGTTCTTTAGAAAAGTCTGTGCCAGGATAATTTCTCAGACTGCTTTTTCACTGAAGCAAGAAACATATTTTCAAAAAAGCTAGATGGGGAAACATAGCCTCAGGATCAACATCCTAAGGGCTAGAGTCACAGTTGAAAATGAGGTCATTTGAGTCACAATTAGGAATCATGTTTTAAAGCTGATCCATTACCAGTACATTTCAATCACTGACTCTTATATATCCAGCGTTTTCTGGACCACAGGAGACTTCTATCCCCTTTTACTGCTTAATAGCAAAACAGAGATTTCCTCAATCCCCAAAGATGTTTCTGCTCCCTTCCTTCATCAACTGGAAAGTCAGCAAAGCCCAAAATAATGGGTGGGTTAACTCTACAGCAAAAAGCTCAGCTCACTTTTTAACCTACAAAGAATGATGTTTTGTTTTGGTGTTAGAATTTGGAACCTGTTATTGTGGAACCTGTGTGGAGCTAGGAATGCAACCAGCTTCATTTCCTGATATAGTTTAGGATTATCTCTGAAGCCAATCTATATAGAAAAACTCAGTTGAGCTTCATCCACCTGTAGAGAGCACAGGGAAATATAGTTACAGGAAAATATGATTGCATGCAAGCATTACAGAAATCCCACTAATGTCACAAAAATAAGTGCTTTGAATATAATGTGAAGTGGTTGTCCTTCACACTTCTGAGATCATCACATACTACTTTCAGCGTCCAAGATAAGATTTGCCACCACATGAGAAGCAGGATTTCTGGTCAAGTGCCATACCACTCCTGCAGGCACATAGCATGTCTATGACTCCAGAAATGTCAAGTCACATGCACATTTCTTCATATTTCTTTGTATTGCAATGAAAAACAAAATTAGTTTTATTGTGAGTATTGTTGCTGCAAACCAAACGCTGCGTTTCTCCATAGTAAGCATGAAATATAAATTTCTGAGCTATAGGACATTGTTAAATTCTCTCATTCTGTCTAGCAAGTTATACGATGACATTCATTTATTTAATAATTTAATAATTTAAACACGTCCTTAGTCATTCTTCTACTGCAAAAGAATAATTAATCCCTCTAGCAATTAGAACAGCCTGGTATTTATTTTTTCTAAGAGTCCAAAAAACTGGTAGACATGATTGTATTTGAATTTTCTGCTCCTCATTTGGAAGCAAGGATCAGTCAACAACTAGCTTGAAAAATGTTTAGCTTAGAAGTTTCTGCAATTTTAATAATTTTTGTCTGGGATCCTTAAATTGTACTTGAAGAGAACAGCCTGGATATTGTAATAAATTGGAACCCTTTTTACCCCAAGTTTTAATTTTTTTTTTCTGAAGGTCTGCACACTGTTCATACCTCAGAAAAATATCCTGAATTATATGTGAACGCAATGATTCAGTTCAGCAATGTCAAGTTTTCTCTGAAACACACCAAATTGTGTTGAACTGTTAGCTTACTGAGCAGCTTTAAAATCTTGGCTAATTTGCACTTTTTATGAAGAATTGACAGTTTCTTCTTATAAATCATGCCTTTAATACTAAGACATATTTGAACTGTCTAGGAAAGTGCAGGAGATAAATTATCTGCCAGCAAGAGTGAGGGGGAATAAACTGAATGAACTAGTAGGAAGAAAGAAACAGAGGAACCAAAACAGGGACAACTGAGGAAGGAGAGCAGGGGCTGGAACATCTTACTGCACTAAGACCTGATTAGGTCCAGGGTATGTTAGGACTGAGAACAGACCTGCTCTCTGGCATGGCAGAGGCTGAGTGAAAACACTGGTGGCAGGACCTCATGGTGTGGTTATCTTCTCCCAGGGAGGCAGGTCTGAAAAAAAATAGTGAACCTGGCTTCTTCAGGTCCTGGATGGCTGGTAAATGGAAAGAAGCTCCTCTCAGTGAGCCTGGGCACTGATCTCACCCATGTCATAGTGGTGATTCCTTTATGCTTCAGTGTGTGTTACTATTCCTCTATCATCAAAGAGTGTAGGAGAGCCTTATGTCATTTCTCTTTCTTCTTCACATTCCCTATCACATGGCTGTAGAGTAAACCAGTAATTTTAACCTTTTTGATTTGTGGACAAATGAACAATTTTCTGGGAAATGTGAGGACCCTATTCAAGGACTCTCTATGAGCTGATGATACGCTGACTTTTCTTAGCTCTTTTCCTACACTCCCTAGAAATAGTCCCTGGACCTCCAAAGGAGCTATAGAACAAAGACTGTAAAACCAACTTGTAGGTTTTGAGATGAAGATTTTCTTGGTTTTATAACCAAAAACTTAGTAAAAAGGAGCCCAAATATCTGATTGCAAGTGAGTGATCATTGTTGCCCAGTCTGTAAATAATCACTGCCAAAGCAAGTAAGAGAAAGGCACTGAAAAGAGGGTAGAAGCAGAGAGGAGCAAACTATTCTAACAAAAAGCAAAAGGCAAAATTCTGCATTTTACACAGGGAATCTCTGAATTTGTTATGCTTCCAGTTCCATTAACAGAGATAGCTGCCAGCTCAGTCAGCAACAGAAGAAATAAACCTGATGAGTATCATGGTAAAGGAGGAATCCCTCTTGTCTCTTCCTGGTGTTTTGACTGCCATGGGAGAAGATTCACAGCATCAGATCCAAGGAGCTTCTCTCAGGCTGCTGCTGCTGGTTCTCAGTGCTATTCCCAGGTTTGCTGGTGGGCTGCTCTTCTGCCATTTGACCCTAAGGTTCATCCACAGAAGTTTCCAATGAGCTGTTTGGCTCAGGCTCTATGCTCCCCTGAGACATCCACAGGGAAGTATCCAGGGACCTGATTCCTTTCTGGTGTTGATTACAATTCTGATCAGCTCCCAAAACCAGAAGAAAAATGCATCTCTAATTTGAATTCAAGCTGTGTGAGCAGCTAAATCTCTGAGTGCTGAAAGAAATCTGCTCTTTAAAAGTCTCACATCCAAAACCGGTAGTTAATAACAACACAGAACAATAATTAAAAGGGGGAAAAAATGTTTACAGAACTTAATTAGATGACAACAAAAAGCATGCCTAGCCTGTTCTCCCTTTCCCCCTCAGGTATCTTACCAAGTGGAAAGAAATCAGTCATCTAAAAATGTACAGGTTTAATATCTGAATTCAATTTTTTTCTAAATAATAGAAGTAAAACTTCCCTTGAAATAACTGAAATTTCATTCTGTGCTATTAGGAAGTCTTGGCTCAGGAGGGTCAGACCAAAATCACATCACTCTGTACCAACCTTATTTCTTACATCCTTTTTTTGTCACTGGTCACTGTCAAAGACAGGATGACAGGTAGTGTGGACCTTTGAGTCTGACACAGAAGGGGTCTTATGTTATCACAGAACAATAGAATGCTAGAATCATGGAATGGTTTGGTTTTGAAGGGACCTTAAAGATCATCTAGTTCCAACACCCCTGCCATGGGCAGGGACACCTTTCACTAGATCAGGTTCCTTAGAGCCCTATCCAATCTGTCCTTGAACAGTTCCAGGGATGAAGCATCCACAGTTTCTCTGGGCAACCCATTCCAGTGCCTCACCACCCTCTCAGTAAAGAACTTCTCCGTAATATCTAATCTAAGCCTACTCCCTTTGAGTTTAAAGATTATGTTTTTGAGATCCATTTCCTCCTCACTTGGCATGATGCAAAATAATTCTGTTTGCTTCAAATGACTTAGTTATTGATCCCAGGAAAGAGAGGGACAATGTGTTTCGAATTCTGGAAACACCTGCACCCTTCACACAGGAAAGCTGTCCCTACTGAAGCTAAACTGACATGTATTCTGTAACTGGACCTTCCACATGAAGTACAAGCAGTTTCCCAGAAAGGCAAAATGCTGCCTTGCCAGATTGCACCATGTGCACACTCACGATAACCTGACCAACAGGACACTAAGCAGGATTAAATGTTTTCCTCTTCAACAGAATACTTCCCAACTGAATGGACAGCTCTAAGTAATTACAGGCTAGAACATATTAGCCCCTGTGGTGAGGACTGCAGTCAGGCAATGCTTCACAGTGGATTATTTGCTCAGAAACTCAACTACTTGCTGAAAGCATTCTACTATAGCAGTTTACACCAGCCTGAATCTGTCCCTTAATCTCTTAACTCAGTGCAAGAACTTAGGCCATAAATGGCATAAATTTGTTAAATATACTGATTCTGATTTACTGTTCATTGAGAATCTGTCTGGGTCTGTAGCTGCTCTGCAAACAGATCATCATGATTGTTTGTGCTCTGGGTTCCAGTTCCAGAGGCTCTGATTAGAAACACTTGTCTCCTGGGTTTTGAACACTGCTCTTTTCATAGCAGTGTTCAATCACTGAAATCAAAAGAGTAGCATATATGTGAAACTCCTATAAACGAGAGGAGAATCCCATAAGTTGCAAAACACTTTCTTTACTCTCCCTGGTTTGACTGGTTGGCCTATTCCCTGAATGTCTATTTTTTTTTCTAAGTGGAAATAGACTTATTTCTAAAAATAATAATAAAAATACTCCAAAGCACACACAGAACCTTGAACACTTAAATCCTGAAAATGTATGAACTTAGCACCAAACTGAATCACCTTGTGCAAGAAAATGAATATATCTAAATACTAAGCTGACATTTATTTTTTCTTTAATGTCATCATGGTTCCTGGTGTTATAGAGACAGTAATATCTGGGTATGTAATTCTGTGGGCATTAGTTTGGTATGGACAGTCCCATTTCTGTTCTCTCAAATGAAGCCACCAAAGGGATGAAGAAAACAACCCACTTCACTGCTCATCTGTCTGCAGGCTTGTTGAAGCATAGCATCCAGGTTAAGCTCCACTGCTCAACTCATTACATTCCCTTGTAAATATTATGTGAAACAAAGGTTATGTGAACATTTATCTGTGGATCCATCTGTTATTGAAATGGACAATAATTAACTGGCCAGGTTGGATCAAAGTGAGTTGGACAGATCCTGATCCCAGTTACACCACAGTCCTCCTTTCGCTAAAGACCAGCTGCAGTATCACTGGAAGGATGCAGCCACAGTGAAGCACAAGCTGAAGTCTGTTAATGAGAGCTGGGTTCCCTGTAGCTTTTCTTTCTGATTTGCCCCATATGTCTAGTGTTGAAGATGTTTTCAGAGGTATGTGAAGAAAACGGTCAAATATTCTTTTTTATTCTTTATTCTCTAGATACAGAAAATGAATACATGCTGTACTTTGAAAAAATTATTTTCTGTGTTTGATAAAGAAAGCAACAAAAAGACCCTGTTGCATGGGCTTAACAGTTTCACTGTGGTCCAAATAGGGAGACTTGGCACATGTGAATGTTTCGCATTGGGAACTACTCCAGCTTGCAAGTGATGCTTAAAATAGGTTTTACATTTATCATTACTTGCATATTCTGGCTGGGCCAAATCACTTCAGCCTCCTTGTGTCTTTAGCCTGTCATTAGCATTATCTACCCCAAAAGCTCTCAAACACTCCTGTTACATACAACTTCTCTGCCAGCTAGGCCTAAGTTTTCATGGATGTGACTTTGTCTCCCTTCAGTGTGCCGTAGAAAAAATAATGCAGTATTCATAGATTAAACAGAGAGAGGAAGTAACTTCCAGTGCCTTAAACTGCATTCTGTCCTTTGGACTGATGTTTTCTGAGATTGGACAGTTTCTGTATGTCACGGCTCTCAGATAAAGCAGTGGTCCTAAATACATTTACTACCCTGGCTATGGTAAGAGCATTGCTTTGGTAGTAGCATGAAAGGCTGGAGGCATACTGCTAGAATGAGTAAACATATTCAGTATTTTTATGTTCAATAATTTGTCTTTCTAATGGTCTAAATGCAGTTGTTCCTTGTGGAAAATAATGTCTATCACAAGCAGTGAATTTGGATCTTTACCTAAAGAAAACCAATAGTGGATTTCAATACAAAGTCTTTCTACTTTTATTGAATGCTTTATGCATTTGAGTCAGCTTTTTTAAAGGGATATACTCAAATACCAGACAATTACATATTTTTCTCTGGCTATTTATTGTTGTTTTCAGTGGTACAAATTTTTTAATGTGCTGAGCAACAGCACACTGAAAGCTGAGTCAGCTTTATTTGAAGGCCAGATGAAATTGCCCAGACTGAAACTTCACTGTTTTTTTTTTAAACCAACAATACTAGTAACCATATTGGAAGTATTATAGTACAAAATAAATTGTGTTGTGAGAAATGAGGCCAGATGGAACTCCAGCTGTCTTCTTAAAAAAAAGAAAACACTAGAATCCAATTAAAGTATCCTTTGGGTTCTGTTCCATGAAAAGTTTTGCAATATTTAATTTCAGACCTATACAACTACTAACACTTTTAAATTACAGCTTAACTCTTCATTTTATCTTTGTGTTTCGTTTTAAGTAGCAGAAGTAAGAACATCTTTCTCTATCTGGGCTGCTCCTAATTGCTTTCAGCCACAGCAGCAGGGTGAAAGTCCTTGCTGGATCATGAGTTTAGAGTGTGTTCATTCAGTAGCACAGTGGAAGATGCAATAGTCTTCACATGATTTTGGGTATGAGTGTTTCAGTTTCCTGTTTGGTATTGGATCTCATGTAGTCATGGTCATACAGTTTTTAAAGGACATTTTCCATTGAAGATTCTTATTCAATAATCTGAAAATTCTCTGCAGAAACAGATTGTTTTCAAATTAATTTCCTGATTTCCAAATGGTTTAAAATATTCTTATTGTATTGTATTTTGTGCACATACTACGATCAAAAATGAAATTATTAACTTTTAATCTGATCGAAATTAATAGCTTTGCTTAATCCAAAGTTACATTTTTAGAAAGCATTTGGTTTGAAATTTTAAATCTTCATACATCCTTCCAACTGAAACCTAAGATGGGCTTTGGAAATCTTGGAAAATCTTAACTTCTCTCCCAGCATTTTGAAGGCAGACTGGTCATCTGAAGACACATCTCATATTTGTCCCATGGCAAATCACTCTCAGGGTTTTAAGTTGCTTTTTTTTTTGGTAACTGAAACACAGATTCGCTGTCCAGTTTAATTATCTGAGGATTATGCACTGGGGTTAAAACGTTCAAGCCTGGCTGTTTATAGAAAGGGACACGTGAAACCACACTTAGCACTTAAGTAGGTGGCCTCATTTTCTGAAGTACCAACTATTTATCCAGAGGCCATGTTTATTTAATGTTAGGCTCTCAAGTGCAGTGTTCCAGCCTTAGCTCTTTGAATTTCATTATATCAGAAAAAACAGCCTACTACAGTTTTTATGCTAAATATACATGGAAATCACGCCCAGAGCTATAGTCTACACAAAAGAAAGGAAAAGACAAAAATAAACCCACCATGTAGGTTTTATGAGTTCATGATGCTTGAACTGTCTCCTTGTTCAGACAGCAAAACACAGAATGTGATGCTCTGTCTTTGACTAATCATTGCTTGTGATCAGTGAAAGGAATACAGAAGTTACTATCAACTTCATCCAGGCAATATGAAAAATTAATGGAAAGAAAGACAGAATGGCTGATGGAAGGCTATACATATTCTTATCAAGGACAAGGTTTTTCAAAATGCTGGAAACCTGAGGATTATGGCAGAAAAATCAAGAAAACCCTCTTCAGTGAAGGCTGCTGTCTTGAAATTACATATCCTGTGGGAAATTCCATTTTTAGATAAGTGAGTTTTGATTGTGTTTCTGATACTGATGATAGCTGGTTTATTATTTACCATAAAAATTATAATACTATCACCTTTATAAAACACCAGCAATGCAAGATGCAAGCATTCTTTAAAAAAATATCCTTTCTTATAGCTATGTTGAAAGTCTCAATTACTCAATGCCTCTGACCCTTGACTGAAAGGTGCCACACAACTGATTATTATGAGCAGTTCTTATACACAGCAATCATAACCTGCTTTCATTTCCTATGGTTCTAACGAAATGAAATGCATTTTCTTCCCACCCAAAAAAAAAAAAAAAAAAAAAAAAAAAAGAGTTTTCTTCAGTTTCAACACTGCTTAGTAGTTAATATACAGCTAAAAATAGCAATGCTTACAGTAGTAAAAAATAATGCTGTAGTGTGAAGCCATGGAAAACTTATACAATGCAATGCACATTTAGGTGACTGTCTTTTGTAGCTGCCATTAACAGTTTTCTTGCAAGGGAAGAAAATGGAGAAAAGGCAAAAGGTGTTGGTGTCAGCAGGGGCTGACACAGAGCTTAATTTCCCAGAGCTGTCTAACTCTCTTTGTCTTGTACCACAGCTATTGTGGGTGAGCATTCTAAACCCTGCCACACAGATAGATCTTTAGAAGCAATCATATATTACCATGCCATCATCTCTCAGCTCATTATTGCTTTATCTTCCAGCCGTGGTGCCAGTCCTTCATTTTCCTTTAGGTTCCTGGACAGATAAAGGAACATGCAGAATACTGATTCTGGGAACTATTGAAGCTGAAAAGTTCAGAAGTTCATTCACAAAGGTATGAGGATATCATGTAGATGCCTTGGTATTTGTCCTGGCTATTCCTGCTGCTGTTGCTCGCCTGTGTCTCACACTGAAGAAAGACAAAAAGATGAAAAAAAAAAAAGGCAAAAAAGAGACTTTTGAAGTTGGTGTCACAGACGAGCAAAATATAATACATGAAAAGGCCAAATTTGCTAGGAGGTGCCAAGAACAAGGGCAAACAGCTGAAGCTTTTATTACTGCAGATCACAGTTTTGCTGAACATTGCACGTACAGAATGTTAAAAGAATTAATAAGACACAGAACAATTTTTGGCAAAAGAAACACACAGTTCATCAGCAGAACTTACTCTTAGGCCCGGATAACTTGCTAACAGCGGCTTGAGCGAAAGTGATGCTGACCTACATACTGGCAGCACAGAAGAGATTGCAGCAGACCAGTGAAGAATAGGAACACAAACATGAAAAGAGCAGCTGCAAGCACTTTTAATACCAGAAGCAGTGCTCAGTGAGTAAGGAAAATAACTAAGAAAAAAGCTAAGAAAATTTAACAGGAGACAAGATAGAAAAGTTGTGGGAGTCATGGCAAAGAACCATGCCCCACAGGCCATGAAATCCCTCTGAAGGCTCAGAATAAAAGAGGTGTCATAAGGGACATGTTCTCATAGCAGTTCAGGTAGTAGGCAAATGATCACTAGCCCCTGTTTCTATTCTGCAAGCTGAAAGGACAACACTTCTTTAGAAATGCACATTGAATTATCAAAATCTTGCATTTGAAATGGGAATATTTCACAGCAATCCCTACAGTTCCAATGGAAGATAAGAGTGATAAGGTTTGAGATCGATACATGAGAAGACACAGGATGTAAAGTACGGCTTAGAACACTTACAGAATAAATTTTCCACTTCTCTGGGAGCCTCAGAAAAGGATGTAAAGCTCTTTTCCATGTTATTTTGTGGTGCTGATTCTTGCATTGTGCCTGTAAGAAATTCTCCCTTGGCATCCATCTGGCATATTTTTACCCCCTGGGAATCTTAAAATGAATCTATGTTAAAATTTGACAACAAATCATAATTCAAAGACCCTTGACCTTTTCTTCTATCCTGAAAGTGCATAAACAAGTTCAACAGAAGACTTAATCTTTTCTCCAGGTTTACATATTCATAAGGAAAGATAACATATGGCTGGAAATGTGACAGTCATCTGACCCTCTCGAAACATGTCCTGTTTCCCTCTATTAACCACACTGTTTTTTAAGGAGGTGAATAGGTTTTCAAATCAGTGTATGCCATATTGCTGGGAAGGAAGTTGTTTGTCCAGATTCAGTAGACTGATTCTTTTTGCAATATATTTCACCACATTCAGCAATCAAATTTGTCTCAGGGCTGAAGAACCTCTTCATGAGCTGAAAAGGAAACAAACTGGACAGGTCAGAATATGAGCAAAGATCAGAAACAGTCCTAACTGTAATGTAAGCACCTAATTGAAAAATTCAGTGTAAAAAAAAAAGTGTGGGTTTCTAGTCTGTATATATATCTATATTCCATGAATTTATCACCTACTTCTCTGATCCATGGCTTTAGTTAGTGTTGGATATAAGATTATGGTCTGGAAAAGATGAAATTAGTGGTTTCATTTATTACTTTGACTTTCATTAATTACCATTAATTACCAGGGACACTGATACATCCCACTTTGCAGAATCCATTTTCTAGTATTCCTGTGGCCAGAAGGATTGACCAGAAGCTTGGACCTGCACCCTGGACTGTGGGTGTGCAAGTGTAAGAGCACTCCAAAGGCTGTGCAGAGGCTCTGCCAGGCACAGCAGGCTAGAATTTTTCTTCCCTGTACTGAGAACATATTGGTATCTGGTCTGTTCCTCAAACTCGACCAAAGGATGGTCAGGCAAGTCAAAATACTTTCCATGTCAGTCCAGCAGAAGATCACCACTAGGCACACTCACATATTCCCCTTGCTGATCCAGGATGGTTTCATGGCCACAGGTAAATGTTGTGAAAGCAGCTAAAGCCACTCTGACCCCTTGGATGTCGTGTCCCTGTTTTGGGAAGAATGGTGCGAGCTATCTCCTGTCAGTAGACCCACTAGCTGTGCCAGATGCAGTTTACCCAGGTGTGTTAACTGTGTGTTACAAGGGCTTGCATGTTGAAAGAGTAGAAACCATTACTATTGTGGTAATACAGGAGCATTTAATTTGTCTTGTAAAGAATTTATTGTATGTTGTAACTGAAGGGAATTAATTCTAACTGTGATCATTAAACAAACTCTCTATAACAGTGATCTAGAAACAATTCTGGAACACCAAGCTCATGCTGCCATGGCATATAACAACTACTGGGAGCTCACATTTTTGTTTTCTGCAAAAAAATTGGAAGCAAAAAAATGAGGAACATAATAGAATTTTTAAATTAAAAAAAAGAAGCCCAACTGAATCCACTTTCCAAATACTTGAATGCTGATGAAAATACTACTTTTTGGTTTAGTTTCCCTAGGAATGTATTTATTTAGTCACACTCTGTGCACTGTGTTACATTGAGGAAAGCTTTTTCTAAAGATTTTGAGTGTACTGGCCACATTCAGTTACAAAGGGTTAGAAATTTCAAAGTATTCAGTATTGGTGAATTAATACAAAACATATTTTAAGGTCATACCTAGCCAGTAAGTATGTTTTTACGAGTTTTTATGTCAGTATTTGCAAATATTTTAATGTTGTCATTAGTGCACAGTGTTCCACAAACCATTAGCCCAATAAAGTCATAGGCCTAGCACAAAATTAAAGTTAAAATATGCAGAACATCAGAAACAAGCAAATGATGGCAAGACAGTCACAAAAAGAAAACAGCTGCATGTACATAGTTTGAAATAAAAATTAGTTTTAAGGAAAACAGAATGCACCTTAGAAGTCAAGGGATTTTATATTTATTGTTGTGGTTGGCAATGCCTTTTCAGGGTGTGTTCCTGTAACTTTAGAAGATTCTCAGAGAATTAATTCTAAATGTGATGTCAGACAGATACAAAATGTATTATTTCTCAGCTTAGATAATGATAACATTAAAAACAAAAGGCAAAATTGGAATTTAAAAGAATTTGGCTTGTAAGGAGTGAATTTCCTAGGAAGCTAATGCTGTCACATTATTTATTCATAATGTTTTCTAACTGCATGACGTTATATTTAGAATACGCTTTCTCTTTTTTTTTTTTTTTCCAGAGGAGTTTGTAATTTAATAAACCTCTTTTATCCTGTTTGTTTTCCAATTCTGACCTTTGCTATTCAACATAACAAGACTTTGATGGCTTGCATGGGGGTAAATCTAACCGCTAAGCTGCAATGCAAGTTTTTCATGCTGTGGAAGCTCTTCCAGGCAACAGACAATTTGTCAAAGTTAAAGAGCACTGTAATGTGAATCTCACTTGTGCGATTGTTCAATTTTAAACAGAGTTTGGGCTCAGCAGGCTGTTTTGGCAAATTTTTCAATTTCTAATTCTGCTACTTCGAACAAACTATATAGAAAACCTCTTAAAATTGAAGTAAATTGTCTGAGTGTTGAAGAATGCTTCAATGCAACTATTGAAATTTCACAATGGTAATAGCATTTATTATTTGTAGTATAGCATTGTCTACAGGTCCTGACACAGTTTGGAGTAGCACTGCATGAGGACTTCTTCAAAGCCAGACTAAAAAGTTTCTTCTCTCAAAAATCTTATGGTATAAAACACATATAAAATAGAGAGAAAATAAATACTTTATCTTCTTTAAGATAAAAGGAAAGATTATAGGAATCTGAGGCAAGCAAAGAAGCAAGATAAATAAATTTAAAAATACTGGACATGTAGTGATCTATGGGTATTTATTTCATGTGTTTAAGGTCAAATATAAGGAGCAGTTGCAAGTTACACAGGCTAGAAGACATGACCTTTCTTAGCCTACCCTCTGTTGCCCTTGATTGGCTTCACCATCCTCCCAACAGGGGCCTGCTGTCCCTTCAGATCAGTTGGTGTCTTCTTGTTTCACTGCTCCTGAAGTGGTTTCTACCAAAATAACCTGATTTACCTTAGACACCATTGTGCATGTTTATAAAACACATCTTTCTGATGGGTTGAGCAGAGGAAGTAACTCTACATGCAGTTAAGCTGCTCTAAGGTAATTGTGACCTCCATAGAGAGCTGATGAGCAGCTTGCGACTGGGTGAGAGCAATGCACTTTCCAGATACCCACAGCCAAAGCAGTATGTCTTGCTGGTGCCAAACGTGCATAAACATGGGCTGTCTCTCAAAGTAGGCGGGAGCTAGAGAAGGTATTCAGAAAATGAAAACCAGGTTCTTGGGTCAGGAGTATACAATAAAATTTAAGTCCGAATGGACTTAAAGGGCATTCATACATTGTCAAGTAAAGTAGTGAGATGAAGAGCAAATAATAATGAAGACAAAGGTTGCAAAAGCAGAGAATAGTTTGAGAAGGGTTGTTAGCAATGAAATCTCTGCTAGAAGCACCAGTGACTGAGTGGAATATGCATGAGCTGCGGATCTGATATGCAGAGTGTGGTCCTGGAGTTCAAGTCTTGATTTGAAATTCCTTGCACCTCCTCAGATACAGAATGATTGGGATGCCTTTTCCATTCAAGATGGATTTAAGTATTGCTCTGGAAGCCAAATTCTGCCTCCAAAGTAGGGAACTGTCTGTATTTACTTTTACCAGGCCTAACTGTACTTTTCAGTGACTTTAAAGTTTGCATCTCTTTTTTAGCCTAGCGAATCTGGTTTTGTAATCCACTTTGTACTTTCCTACCTTTCAGTGTGTCACTGCTCCTCTAGTTTAAAGAGAAACACATTGCGCTTTTGGTTTTAATTTTGTGAAATATTTTTATTAGAAATATCTTGTCCCTCTTCTCCATTCCTCCCTTCCCTGTGAGTTTACCCACTGATCCTCTGCATTTGTTTTTCCAGGTGTTTCAACCTGCAGACCAGGAGTTCTTGAAAGCAGGCTTATTGAGTGATCAGTTATCACAGCTTGAAAACATCTGCAGAGGTATTTGACACCCAGATACCACCTCCACAGTGGCTACCTACTCCACTGCAGTGCTTTTAGAGTGTGTGATAATGAAGCAGATTCTCAGAGCTGGAGAGCTCTGAAGATCTTGCTGTTCTAAGTCTCTCAAGTTGAATGCTCTGAAGTCAGAGGTGTGTGCAGTCAGGAGTCATTTCCACAAAGCTTGTCAACATCAGTCTCCTCCACTGGCTTCCTAGATCAAATGCTCTCATTTAACTAGCCTGAAGGAAGGAATTGATCAGGAATAACGCAAAAGAAAAAAAAATAAGAAATAGGAATAAGAAGTATGAAGTTTTTCCATTAGTCTTCCTCCCAAAACCCAAGCACACAAGATGAATAGCAAATGTAACTAGATAAGAACCACAAACTCCTTCCTTTTACAGCTCTTCTAAGGGAGAAATAAGGGAGCTCTTTGTCATCCCTGTCACCTAGCTCCTTAACATTCTAGTCCTGCCAGCACTTAGAAATTTATTCATAGCCTGGAATATCTTGTCCAAAATTCAAACTCATAATGAATGATTTAGCCGAAAACCTCTATTTAACAAATTTTTCAAAAACAAAACAATTCTTAAGACTTTAATTAAATAGAACTGAGATTAAATTAAAAAAGGAATCTCATTTCCTTTTCATGAGACATGGTGGCACTTGGAAAATGTAACCCAGCACTGCTTCATGTGAGTATTGCTCAGGGTACATGCAGAGCATTGGTGTGAGGATATTAAATACAATCAAGAGGACTTGCAATATTTTATGGAAAAAGAATTAAATTTAAACATAAAAGTTGTAATTAAACTGGGATTTCAGCTGATTATTATGCAGTAGAGCAATCTGAAAATTGCAAAAATATTTAAGAAAATGAATATGCTTTTAGCTTAAGAAAAACCTCTTTCTGATACACTGCAAAGTTCTGTGTTGTTCCCCCTTTTTATTCTCCGTTCTTTACAATACGTTTTTTTAGAAATGGAAAAACCAGTGAAACTAACAGGGTTTCGGGAATCAAATACAAACAAGTCTTGTGGGACACCAAGGGTTATAT
The DNA here is from genome assembly GCA_035583135.1 of Lophotriccus pileatus. Taxonomy (NCBI): domain Eukaryota; kingdom Metazoa; phylum Chordata; class Aves; order Passeriformes; family Tyrannidae; genus Lophotriccus; species Lophotriccus pileatus. The sequence goes on from JAWWES010000001.1 coordinate 42,153,366, forward strand.
TAAGGGCACCTACTACAGATGAGTCATTTAATCACTAAAATTAGTTCTTGTGGTCTGTATCAAGATTTGGTTCTCCCAGGTATAACTGGCTCAAAAGGCTGATTGACCTGTAAAAGCAGGGTGTGTATCTGGTCTCTAGCCTAGGCCTAGTTCATGGTCTGAGCATGACTTTCTGGTCAGACAGGTACTGCAGAGTTGGTCTTCCCTAATGTATTTTTCTATACAGTGTGTTTTTCAAACTATCTGTTTATCAGTGTTTTGGGTCAAATCAAAGTGATTTCTTTTTCTTCCTTTCTTTCCTCACTGAAATTAAAAACTAAGGTAGGTGAATAATATCTTGTCTTCCCCCCAGTGAAATGTTTAATTTTATTTTAGATTTCCTATGTTACCTTTTTTCTTTTGTTCATTTTTCCTTTTTTTTTTTTTTTTTTTTTTTAATATTATGGCTGGGTTAATCATTACTTTCAGGCTTAATCATGAAGCTACTACATGTGGAATACCTGAGGAAAAAGCATGTTGCAAATTCATTTGTTTTCATTTTCTCAGTCACAGCCACTAAGATTCCATTTGTCCAAATCTAGTCTCAAGCACATTGTCTATTCTAGCTTTTAATGACTCAAGAGTCAAGATTTCCACTCATATCAAAAACCAGAGGCACATAAAATGAGAGTGTACGCATAAATGAATTGAAGAGGAATACTCTGACATTCAGGATGTTCAACACATTTTTCAAGAGCCACATACCATGGTTTCCTGGCAGTCACATGTCTATCTATATCTATGTGCACCTGATACAGAATGTGCACAGACACTGTGGGACCTCCCATTCTTGGGAGAAGAGTGCTGCCAATGCATAGTTCCTTGCAGGGTCTCTGGATACACCTTGTGAACCCCTGAGGAAACCATGTACCGTCTCACAACTCTCATTTTTCCCATTAGCCTCTGTCCTTTTCTCATTACATGCACAGGTGTGCTCTGAGCCAAGGTGATTGTCTGCCAGCTCTTTACCTGGATTTGCAGGTGCCAAACTCCATTAGAAATGGAAAAACTCCATGCAGGAGTACTGCAGCTGAGCATCCCAAACCCATATCTAAGGGACTGATCGGTAGGGAGAAACTACATTGCAAGCTATTGCATAACTGGGGAGAAAAGCTGGTCCTAAAAGAGAAGGGTGAGTCCTACAAGAGATGGGGACTGGAGCTGGGGTCCTGGTGTTGTCCCTCCCTGCAGGAACACAGTTCTTTTCGGACACCTCTGACATACCATTTGCAGCCTCTTTACTTGGGTTGTTTCCAACGTAAAATGCAGACACGACCATATTTAACTTAATAAACCTCACATGTTCTGGATATAACAGTTTCAAACAGTTTCAACTTATTAATATCCCTAAAACCTCCTAGGATCCTTAGTCATAAGTTATCTTCTATCCTATTATTAATTTTTGATGCTTGGATTAAATATCCGCAAGATATTTAATCCAAGCCTTAAAGAGTAGGAAAATAAAGCAAAATAATTTTTCACTGAACCCTTATGAACCTATTTGCCTATTTGTGAAGGTCGGGTTAAAAATACCCAGCCTTTTCAGACAGTATGCACCCAGGGGAAAGCCTTTCATTCAGTACATTTACAGAGACAAGTCCTTGTGTTTAACTTTTTTCTTCTCTGAATTTATCCCTAGTCCCTTAATTTTCTTTGTCCAGACTTTCATGGTTGCCCCTTAAGTACAGCTCTGCTGAAGATTTTTTTTCCAGTTGCTAGCCCCTGACATTCATATGGGGAAAGAGAATTCATTAAGCACACACAGTGGTATGCAGAAGTCATGCTTAGGGATTAATTGTACCTCCTGGGTGTGAGAGGAAAAACTGCTAGACCCAGACAAAACCAGGTGACAGCAGTGTCAGTGCCAAGACAGATGTCCAGACTGTGGCAAAGGTGGCAAAGACTGGGTATGTGAGAAACACAGACTCTGCAGGTCACTGGTATTGGGGCTTTTGTGAAGTAGAGCTGGGTGGGACCAACAGCAATGCCAACAGGTGAACATGTCAGCAATGCCATGTGAAGCCAAGGATATCCAGGTAAACAAGTCAAAAATAATAAGTTTGGTCACTGATGTGGCAGAAATGTCACCAATGGGAGGAGAAACGGCTTCAGAAGCAAGTTGTGTAACTGGAATAAGGCTGGAGTCTGAGAAGAGAGATATGAGCAGCAAAAGGAGGGCCAAGAACCGGGAAGGGTAAGGTTGGATGGGTATCTGAGCAAGGTGTCCCTGCCCTTAGCAGGTAGGTTGGACCTAGATGATCTTTATGGTCTCTTACAAACCAAAGCATTCTGTGATTCTATGACCATTAAAGGTTTGTTTGTAACGCAAATGATTTTAAGATTCCATAATTCTATGAAAGGGGTGACAAGATGTGCAAATCCCATCATAGGTGCCCTCTGTGCAGGGAAGCTCCATGTTTGCTGATGGTGGCTGCAGTAACACAGATATCCAAACCTGCTGTCCTGATCATGCTGTGAGGGTTGGGCTGCAACTGGAGTAGGAGTGGGTGGGTACTTTCCCTGCCTGGTGAGTGAGTAGACAGACATGGAGATACAGATCAACCATACTGGTATTGCTGCACTAATGCTTGTTTCAGTCCTGAGAGCATCCACAGCTTCTTGCCTTTTCATAGCACCTTCCCTTCACAATTTCTCCTCACACACATGACAACAGCTCTTCTTTCACACATTAGTGTATCGCACTCAAACTTTCTGGATGCCTTTTTACTTTTACCAAAAGGTTGAAAATTCTTTCTCCCTTTTCTTTTCCCCCTTTGCCTGCAGGTATCAGGTTAGTTTTTTATTTAATGATAATAAACAAAGTGGTGAATACAGAATAAAGGGGTGAAGTACAAATGCAGTCCTATCACTGCAATGTCTTAAACAGTGAAACAAAGCTTGGGGTTTGAGTACAGGAAGCTCAGTCTTTGAACACCTCTGAAGTACTGTAAATCTTTTAGTATGGATGCAGAAAAGAGTTAAGAGAGGTTAATTCCTTTCACGTTTTATGGATCTGTTTTATGAACAATGTTCCTTTTTTACCTGCAGCTCAAGGAAGTTTTGTAAGAAAAAATGTTCTTTGACCGTCTTTTTTTACAGCACTAAGAATTTAGTGCTACAAATAACTAGACTTTCTGAAGAAAAGTCGAAAGGCTAACTGAAATGTGCTGATTTTTCTATAATATCCTGCTCCTTCAAGACGAAGGTGGCAAACATACACAAAAGAGCAGAGAAGATAATCATAACATGAGAGCTATGGCAGATTTCTTCCCTCATGCTGTTTCTTTAAAATTTTGCTGTTGGAGAAATATACAGGTTTTGCACTCTCTTTTACTTGTACCTCTTGCTAAGGTCAAGTGTTGAACTGCTTAGCCACTTCTTTTAGCTTCCTCTGGTCCAAGGCTCACAACAGTTTTGCAAAAGGTGCAGTGTGGCTAAGGCATCATTCTTCCTTTTTTTCCAACCACGAGCAGCTGCAGAGACGTGGAAGGAAGAAGAAGCAAAACGAAGGGAAAAAAGGGATTACAGCAATACAGTTGGAGAGACCTCAGATGGTCAACTAATCTATCCTACTATCCTGATATCACTAAAATAGTCTTAGGTCATCAGATACTTTCACTAAATATTGAGCCCTCCCCCCCCCCCCAGTTCCCCCCTCCCCCCGTAATTGCTATGCTTTTATTTAGCTCAGATTTTCTGTGTTTAGCTTTTATTTTTGCCAGACTGAATCTCACCTTAATTCCTATTTGCATTCCTAACCTCCTGAAATCCTGCTAGAACACTTAATTATGTTGCTCTTACATATTTATTAACCTCCCAGTTCAGACTCCTGTATACACGTGACCAAGGTATTTGCTATCTACACTGCCAGGTAGTCAAAGATGTTAAAATAAACTAAACAGAACACCCACTGTTGTTGGGGCACTCCAAGCACCTCAGCTGGATCCCTTCCAGTTAACTCTTGTGCTTTGTTTTGGATTTTTTGTCGGTTTTCATGTACTGTGGCACAGAAACCGCATCCTCAGTGTCCAAATTTAAGTGTTGCCACTTCAAGGTAGTTGGGGAGAAATTTGAGAGGGTCCATAGACGGGCTACCAAGATAGTAAGGAACCTGGAGTGTAATAATCCCAAGGAGAGGTTGTGGTATTTAGTCTGTACTGCTGAACATGCTACAGTATAGTCAGATGCCCAGCTACATGCTCAAGCCTCCCATACTCCATGTAGCCACAGAATCACAGAGTAACTGAGGTGGCAAGGTGGCTCAGGTCTCCAGTCCAAACTCTTGCTCACAGCAGGGTCAGTTTGAGCTCAGACTAAGCTGCTCAGGACTTCATCCATTTGGGTCTTGAAAACTTTCAAGAACAGAGAGCTCTAAAGCATTGTCAGGGTTCAGACCTGTTTTTGTGAGCCTCCTCCAAGTCTTTGCTGCCTATGGATTTAGAGAGTGGTCATTTTTAAAATTCCAGTAATATGCAGAGGAGACTTTCAGCACGTAAAAAGATTTTTGAGGGTGTGGGTTGTGAACTCCTGTCTGTGTCCCACTCAAAACAGTGTTTCTTCAGCTCTTGTCTTACAAATGTACATCCCAAACAATGCTTGGTTCATCCCCAAGGTTTTTTGGGGTTTCTTGACTCCTGCAAAGCTAGACTGGGATATCCAGGTCCTTAACGCTGTGTTACAGATTAGATGAGATCCATCCTTCTCCTGCTTTGAGAAGCATTGCCCTACCTAAATACACATTCTGTGTATCTGTTATTATGTATTTCAGAGACTGCAGGAAGCATCTTAAATTCTCTCCTTTACATTCAGTGACTAGAGCACACAGTCATGACTGGTATCTTCTTAAAACAAAAATTACTTAAAGGAGTGTGCATCAACTCTAATAACCGTGATTCAAACCTTCGCTTTTTATACACTGCAATAACAAATTTTATTTACTTGCTTTGATAACATTATATGACATACAAATGTCTATATTTATATGTTTATAGGAATATTTTTCCTCTACTGTCAGTTGTTTCTGTGATGATGAGGGATGCAAAACATTACCCATTTTGATTATATTTATGCCTTTCTTTACACACCATACAAGGATATGTAGGCTCAAAAATTCCATGCCCATCATTTGTCATTATCAATATCAGAGCAGGCACTAGAATCTGGGAATGTCCTGCTTCGCCACGATTATCTTTAAGGCAGAAGACTGGAACAGGACACAGGTATAGCCTCACCAGTACTAAATAAATACCTCTGGAAGTGGTACTCCTTTCAAACTCAATTTTTACTGGAACAACCTGCTTCCACCTGAAGAAAACAGTACCTTTCAGAGCATTTCTGAGTATTGCTGAAGCATGTCCAAAAAGGGGCAACAAAGCTGGATTGGGGAACAAGCCTAACAGTGAGCGTCTGAGGGATCTGGGGTTGTTCATCCTGGAGAAAAGGAAGCTCAGGAGAAACCTTATCACTGTCTACAAGTACTGAAAGAAAGTTGTAACGAAATGGGGGTTATCTCTTCTGCCATGTAGCAAACAACAAGATGAGAGGAAGTAGCCTCAGGTTGTGCCAGGGGAGGTTTATATTGGATATTAGGGAAATTTCTGCACCAAAAAGATTGTCAAGCATTGGAACAGGCTACCTAGGGAACTAGTAAAGTCACCATCCCTGAAGGTATTTAGAAGATGTATACATGTTACACTTAAGGACGTGGTTTAGTGGTGAACACAGCAGTGTTGGGTTAATAGTTAGACTTGATGATCTTAGAGGCCCTTTCCAACATAAATTCTTCTATGATTCAATGATTCTATTTCCCACTGACATTTAGTTTAACAGTTGAGATGCAGATATAGGTGGGAAAAGAAAAGGAAGGAACCCCTCCTGCTGTTTGAAATGCAGTCCTGCCATGAGATGCTGCAGAAAAGAGGATTCGTCACCATCTCTGGTAATTCATGTGCAGAGTGATAGGATCAAAGCAGAAAGCACCTTTACCTCACGACCACCTGAATTATTTTCAGATATTTTACTTGTAATGCTGCAGACATCCCTATTTGGTCCTAACATGTTTACTGACAGAGAGAACAGTTTGGGCTTTTGCAATATTTTAGGCAGAGGCTAGTTTGGCAATGTACCTTTTCATGCTGAGTTCTATGAGTTCTAGCCCCCATTCCCACAATTTTGCCTTTAATAAAGCCTTCTAAAGGACATAGGGAGTTGAGTTGTTATTGCCAAGACTTCCCCTTTAACTCAAAGAAAAACCCAAGCAAATCAGTCAGGCTAACTAATGCAAAACCTGCCCTGTGAGTGCTTTTCCCACGTGCAAACAGATTTGTAGATCCCCACAGTGCCAGTGCTGAGCAGAGCTCTGCTCTGCTCCTGCACCCTCACAGGCAGACTGGGAGGCTGGTAAAAGGCAGTGCATTTCTTTGTTGGTCTTTGATGAGGGTAAGGTCTAAATCTGTAAAACGAAGATCATTCATTTGCAGCATTTCCTTCACTTGGAATGACTGAATGGAAATGAAATAATTTATGCACTCATCAGCATTCCTCATGTCTACACTTGTGGCAAATACTGTCAGTTGCATTTAAACATATTTACTTACTCATTCATTTAGGAGTCCTCAGGCTGTAGAATAAGGTAAATAATTTCCTCCTGTCATTTAAGGTACTCCTTTAATTTTTGCCTAATTGACTTAATTAAGATTGTTACCATAAAATTATTATCACATTATTTTGGAAAGCAAAATTAGAGCAGAGTAGGATTGTCTGGAGACATGTGTATCAGGGCCCTGAGTGTGCTAGTAGGTCTTAGTGGCGCTGATCCCCTCCCCAGGGTTCCCCCCAACCCCTGCCAAGGGCCCAGGACCTCATGTCAGCTCCCCAGGACCATTAGTCCCTGTCCCAGTGGTTGCTGCATGAGGGCCAGTCACATAGTCTGTAGAGAGTACTTCCAATGGGATGTCACAGAACTGTGGCAGCAACACTGCTAGCAGCATCTTTGTCTGTTGGAGGAGGAATTCAAGCAGAGAGGAAAAAGGAAAGAGGAAAGGATATGTCTGGACACTTTTCAGTGTTTCTTGTTTGGCTTGATGCCCTGAAATGGACAAGAAAAAGAAAAAAGAATTCAGAACATTTTAATTTATGGGCCAAACAAAAGGTTCCTTTAATTAAAATTTAGGAGCCAATTTCAACAAGAGATGTTTGGAAAGCAGCCCGGGAGAAAGAAGACATTATGCTATGACAAAATTAACCTCAGAAAGTCAAAATCCATTGGTAAAATGAATCTAAAATAAAGTGAAGAGCAAATCAGGGAGCAACAGAGAAGACACTAAGAAGCTATGCTGAATACAAAAGATTTAATCCCAAGAGAACTGTATGAAATCACACAAGGAGAACAAGTCAGATCTTCAGCTGCTCTGGGACAGCTTTCAGAGATAGAGACACGCCCTGTCTTCAGAAAGCCTCTCATCCATGGCAAAATATTAGTCCATTTTTTCTCACAAATATACTTTTTGCTGTGACTCAGCTCTCTGGGAAGGGACAGGATGCTTCTTGGCAGGAGAGGGGCCCAGAACAAGGGTGTTTCAGGCAGAATTCCCCCCTCTTGTAAAACTTACAGGGTAGGATAACAGGTGAGGGTTCAGACTGTGCCTGTGACACAACACTGTTCAAGATATTTTGTGTGCTTGTTTTGCACTCCCAGCATAGCTGAAAGTAGAAACAACAGAAACACTAAGATTTAGGAACAGGCCAACAGAAAATAATAAATTTTTGGGTGCAGCAACATTCTGTTAGTTGCTTGAAGGTTTCCAAGTAACTGAAACTCCTTTGGGCAATTCTCATTTTCTTTTCTCTATCATCAACCTTCCTTTTTCTGTGCTCAGCTAAATACTGTCTTGCCCTGCCAGCACCCAGTCACCATGGAGTTAAAAAAGAGGTAATATTTCTATCATTGACTACATCATTCTCTTTTTAATATCCTTGACAGTCACCTTTCTGGTACTACAGCAACCCAGCCTAGTTACCTCCTTTTCTGACTTCATTGATGGACTACCTTCATACTTGTGTTGAAAGGCCATTTCTGCATCCCATCTCAGTTACACCAGACACTCACCTGATGTAAGCATCCTTTCGTCACTGATACCTTTAAATATGTTTTTTCATACATTTATCCCTGCTATCCTTTGCTTTGCAGGCAGTCATGGTGCGTTAAAGTAGCCTCCAGCATCCCTCTCCAATGCATTCATAACTTCTTCTTTCCCATTAGACCCACAGTAACTTCATACTGACTACTGTTGCGCTCCAACCACCTGGCCACAGACACAATCAATTCTTCTTTCTATCTACCAATACTTTTCTGTATCCTCCACTGACTCTTATTGCTGGTTCTGAGTGCCTTGGAGATATCTTTATGTCCTATATTTGTATACTATCTAGCAATATGAGCTCTTGATTCATTGCTAGGCTCTTTGGGAATATAACAAGATTAACTGGAATAATCATGAGGAGGAGGACTGGGTTATGTGGAAACCTATTTGGCATACCAGCATCATTTCATAGACTGACTTATGAATACAATGCATTTTGCACCACTAATAACTTTCTCAAGAAAGATAAAACATGAACACTTGGGGAAATGTATGAACAGCTTCTCAGTGAGGGAGTTTTCTTTCAGCTGAGGTTGATATGTGAGCTGATGTGAGGTGACATTTCACTCAGTAGCTGAGTAAAATGTTGCCTCTGGGCAGATGGTATTGGATTCCAGTGCTCCCAGTAATGAAACAGGGACAAAGAAAGAAGGAAATAGTTTTTGCATTTGCTGCAATATATTTACTCACAGACCTGGCACCAAAAAAAAAAAAAAAAAAAAAGGAGAAAAAAACCCACAACCAGTTTCTGTTCTAGAGGGAAGCAGGCAATTTATGGTTTTTCTGCAGGTTTAATCAAGACCTGGTGTCTTGTCCCACACAAATCTGATAGTCTTGTATTGTGCTATGATGAATTTTGCCATAACTCTGATGCATGACTCACATGGGGGTGAAGGTCAGAGAGAAACTTCTGCTCACAGCCATCTGTGTATTTTAACCTGCTTCTTACCCGTGAGTTGCTCAAAGACTTTGGAAACTGTTAAGGTCAGATGGAGCCATTATGATTTTCTAGTCTGACCTCCTGCATGACACATTGAAACAACAGTGGATCCCTGCATCTCTTAGGAAACTGTTCAAATGTTTAGTGACATCTCTGCTGAACACAGGCATGAGTCCTAACGGTAGGGCAGCAGCTATTTACTGTGCTTACTCAGAAGTGGTCAGCTAATTACTAATGATTTGGTCCATCTTTACTGAACCTATTAATTGTTGTTCCTAGTTTACTCCAGCCTGGGAAGACTTATGTGTGCACAAAGCCAGCATGAAGCCAGAGAATTGAATGAAGCCTACCCTATGGATGATGCTCCATTTTTCTGACAATATTTAAACTTAGGAACGCAGAAGAGCAAGAAAAAGTTAGATGTCTGAGATTATTCTCACATATTAGTTATCACCCTGTACACCATATGTTTTTTTATTTATTTATTTTACATAGAGCAATGCAGTTAGACTCTCCCTGGGTGTTCACATACTTCTACAGACTTAAACCAACTTGCTTACTTTTGGCTAATGTATCTTGAAACACCTTAAAATCACGTCATTTTAAGAAACTCACAAGCATCCCCTAGAAGGTCTCCTTTGGTCTCCTTAGACACATTAAAAAAAAAATTAATAATCTCAGTTTTGATTTCAGAACAGAGCTTCAGTCATTAGGCTTCAGATTCTAACACTGAATTCTAAATGACCTAGGGCAAATACTGCCACTGGGTTGCAGTACTCTATCAGAAAGCGTATTGTTCACATTTGCTTAAGCTCCTCTTCTTTTTCGTTCAGAATACCTGCCATTTCTCCAGTGTTAGTGTCCTATGTGAGTTCCTGCAGTTTAGGAGTACAATTTCAGGAGAAGTCTTTGATACAGGTCAGATATGTTCATTGCTGACCATTGTGCTCAACATAGGTACTGCAGCATAAAACAGCATGTTGCAGTGTGCATTTTTCAAAAAATAACACCACGACCAAAGTTGTATGAAATGCAAGTTTTCATAATTTCATTTGATTCTGTGCAATCTTGATGTATTAATCACACAGAAGTTCAAGAATTTATGGCACTTTCTCACTTCTTGTAATTCATAATTCATACATTTCTCACTGGCATGGTGGCAAACAGTAAAACTGCATATCTGTCATACTTAATCAATGAGAAATATTAGGGCTAATTTGTGTTAAAGAAGAGCTGCTTGGGTAGATTTTACTCAATTTTATGATATATAGTACTAAATGACTGCTGAAATCAATTCCTAGGAATAAAATCTAAAATAGTATAAAGAAATCAATATGAATCCTCAGTCCCAGACCTTTCATGTAATGAGGAGATGTAAGGTGATCATTGCATACAAATTGATTTTTCTGTCTGCCAGGCCACTAAATATAAGTATCCAGCTGCTTATACATTCTCTCACATACACACACTTGCATATGGTGTTTTACATAAGCAAAGGTATAGTTTTTTAATGGATTAATTCATGCTACATTCTGCATCGTGGAAGTATATAGTGTCTGCCTTGTGGAAGTTAAAATGCACAAACTCTATAGTTATTATGTTTTTGGAACTAGGAAAATGCAAAAGCAAAATTCAGAACTGGTAAAGATGAGCACAGCTTCCCTCATTTCTATTTTGCCTGTGTGTCTTGTTTCTATTTATAGCAGGGCTGAGTTCTACCTTTATAAAAAACAAGTGTTTGAAAATTCGATGGTGTGAAATTCTGGAGAAACCCATGTCAATTATAAATCACCCCCTTCAACCTGCGAGTGATTTCAGTGGAGCCAGGATTTATGCCTGTATCGCTCCCCAGCTGCATGATGAGAGTGAGTCATTCACACTGGCTCTGCAGGACCATGCTGGGGTTGGGAAGCAGCATGACTGGGGACTGTGTCCTTTCTCTCCAGAGAACAGACTCATGCTCCCATCAGGGCCAGTTTGTTCCAACAGCAGAGAAGCAAGCCTTCTGCTGCTGCCACAGCTAAAACCTGCACCCAGTATTTTATCAAGCCACATATACCTGGATATTTATCCAAATACCAGGTGGGAGTCCTGACTCTTAGAACTCCCAGCCATACTGGAGTCTCTGTCTCATTCATGGTACTGTGCTGTCATAACACAGCAACAAAACAAACCCAGAAAATATTTCCTGCCATAATGTTGTGTGGCTTTGGTTTTCTGCATAAAGTGGCATTGCAATCTTGAGCATGGAAAACAGCACTTTTCCTTTTGAGTATGATGTTCCAAAACTGTGGCTCTGCTGGTCACAATTCAACCCATAAAAAATTAAAGTAGACAGGGATGTTGGATGACAAATTAACTGTACTGAGACTCAGTACATCTTTTTGCCAGAGGAACAGAATGGCAGCATTAGAAAGATTTATCCACTCTCTGTATTTTAGTTGAAACAAGCTGTGAATGGCCTTTTGGAAACCTGTTTCTCTTTCCACTTGTATTTGCAGTCTCAAGATATTTGGGTTATGAATTCATCCCTCATGCTATATTATTCTGCTGTGGTTTGTGCACCACTTTTTTACCACTCTGTGGGACCTTGTAGCCTTTCGTATGTCCACAAAGTAACAAACCCATAAGTGTTTACTCGTGTTTCCCAAAAGCATGGCTCAAGTAAGGTAATGGAGACCTATGAGAGTCGTGGAAGGGAAGGCTGCTCGCCTTCGAAGGGAAGGCTGCTCGCCTTCTGATCCAGCACGTGACTGTTGCACAAAGCAGCGTTCACTGGAATGGGGCTATAGACCCTAGAGATTCCCAGTGAATCGATTTCTGAGCATCCTATTTTTTTTTTTTTTTAGTTCAAGTGAATTAGTAGATTTGTGAGTCAGGGAGAGTAAAAACCATAAAACAGTGGTATAACCTTTTGTGCTTAGTCTTTCCCCTCTAGTGTGATTTCACCCCACTCTCTATTCTCTACCCTACCTTTGCTGTAGGGCTTGTTTTGGTTTAATCCTTCTCTTTCATAAATACACTTTATTTCAAAACATCAGCAGAAAGCTCCTGAGCTCTTGCACTTCCAAAATTACCATGACCTCAGAGATGGAATAACTTTAAATGATGCACACTAAAGCTATCCTCATGAGTAGAAATGAAATATTTAGCATCCGAGGAAGCTTCCATTTTAGCTGTTCATCTTTTCAGTGTGACATTTCTACCCAGCTTCCACACACATACCCCATTTCAATTACAGACTTAAAAGAAGTCAGACTTAGTGTAACTGTTCATAGTAGTGAGGTGAAAGGTCTCAGAGTTTTATATTTATCTAAGCATATGTAACAAAGCTTACAAGCTCAATTTTTGCAAATATATCCCCATTGTTTGAACACATGTTATTTCTGGATCTCAATCAGTCGAAAAAGGAATCTGTTTTTCACAATTTTCTCTGATGCATTTTGACTAGTGGGAATCTCAACATAAAATTTCATAGTAGGTTTTTATGTGTGCATGCATGTGTATAACACAAAGGAGTTTTAAGAAAACACTGTAATACATAAAAAGAACAGATTCATTGCCAAGTCAGTATTAACAAGACTAAAATATTTAGTTATTATATTTCAGAAAGTGGGGAAATTTCCACTACCTTGTAAATGAGCTTTTGAGCTTTTTCCTACACCTTAGTTACCAATCTCAGTGCAAATTGACACATGACCGTCTCTGCAAGCTTGGGGACAGACAGTAAAATCTCTAGAGATCTACAATACGAGTGAATAGAAAAAAAATTACTTTCTCACCTCTCAGTTTAAAAAAAAATGCAAACAAACAACAAAACTAAAAACGCTATGGAAAGTTGTTAGATGTTTTCACAAGTTTCCATATGGCAGATCCAATGACTTCATAAATTACTTGGACACAGGACTGGGAGGGATATGAAGCAACTTTGCAGATGACACAAAACTTGGAAGGGCTGTTGACTCCCTCGAAGGCAGGGAGGCCCTGCAAGGGAGCTCAACAAATAAGAGAACTGGGCAATCACCAACCGTATGAAGTTCAGAAAGGGAAAGTGCCGGATTCTGAAATCCGTGATGTACCTACAGACTGGGGAGTGAGATACTGGAAAGCAGGGCTGTGGAAAGGGACCTGGGGGTCCTGGTTGATGGCAAGTTGAACATGAGTCAGCAGTGCCCTGACAGCCAGGAGGGCCAACTGTGTCCTGAGGGGCATCAGGCAAAGCA
>JAWWES010000001.1:42166808-42180113 GCA_035583135.1 Lophotriccus pileatus
GAGAAGCCGTATGAGGAGTGACTGAGGGCACTTGGACTGTTCAGCCTGGGGGAGACTGAGGGGAGACCTCACTGCAGTCTGCAACTTCCTTGTGAGGGGAAGAGGTGGGGGTAGGCACTGATCTCTTCTCTGTGGTGACCAGTGACAGGACTCAAGGGTATGGCCTAAAGCTGTGTGAGGAGTGGTCTAGGCTGAATATCAGTAAAAAGGTTCTCCACCCAGAGGGTAGTTGGGCACTGGAACAGGCTCCTCAGGGAAGTGGTCACAGCACCTGTGAACCTGACAGAGTTCAAGAAATGTTTGGACAATACGCTCAGCACATGGTGTGACTCCTGGGGATGGTCCTGTGCAGGGCAAGGAGTTGGACTTGATGATCTTTTGTGGGTCCCTTCCAACTCCCCATATTTTGTGATTCTGTGATTCCAGCTGAGCACAAAAAGGGTCCCCATTGCATTATGCTGCCCCTGCATACCATGGTTAGAATAGAGGAATAAAGAAAAATGCCAGTGAGGATTATAAATTCAGGGGGAATGAGTGGGGCGGGAGGGAAGGGGAGAGATGGGCCAAACTGCCCTTAAGATAAGAATCACCTCTGCATTTTTGGTCACTGCAAGAAGCAAAACTGAATATCAGTTTCTTGTTGGAATATCAACCTAGTTTCTTCACATCATTCTCAAATTGTCAGTGGGTTGAAAGAGGAATATTCCTCTGGGTGCAAGGGTATTTGAAAACGTAAATGACCACGTGTGTTATCAGGAGTAAGAATAGACCCAGAGACAAAAGTGTTATAAGCATCTGAGAAAAGTTGCAAACACAACAAAATTCAGACTGTTTCACAGATTGACAGATGGTGGAATTTTGTTCCCTTAGTCTTCTAAGAAGGATATCTACTAAAGACATATTGATGCCATGGAGGTGTCTAAGCCAACCTTATGACAATGTGGGACTGATCACCAGGCCATGTCAAACATGGCTCTATCTAACCAAGTCTTTGAACACCTCCAAGAAGAGATGTTTATCACACTTCTGGACACCTTTTTCCTCTGCTAAACAATCCCTCCACTGAGACTTATTATGCTAAAATCCAGCCTGAACCTCCCACACTGCAGATTGTGTCTTTTGTGCCTTGTTACCTCATCAGACGCTGCAGAGAAGAAATTAGTACTGTCATCTTTATAACTGCATTTTGAATTGTCAGGTGCCATGGTATCTTTCTTTAGCCTTCTCTTCTCCAGGCTAAGGTCATGTCCTGCAACATCTCCTTGGAATTCATTCACTCTTAAGTTCTTGGCCATTGACCATTTTGGTAGCACCTTCCTGGACCCTTTCCACTTCCTCCCAGTCCCTCTTGAACAGGACTTAGTATTCTGTTGCCAAGTAGTTGGGAATAATAATAGTAATTTCTCTGGGTCTGCTGGTTGTGCTTCTCCTCATATTGTATCTTTAATGTAGATATATACATCTGAGCTGCTTCTCTTCATTTTGTTGATAGAGAACTGGAGAGAAAGAAGCATCTCTAAGCATGATTCACCTCATATTTATGTAGATATCTAACACAAGTCAAATAAATCATGCGCTGGTAGTGTTTTTACTTTCTGTCAGAACGGGAACTAACCCTGCTGATGAAACCTACAGTGGAAATATCTAACACTGAATAAAATGAATCACAGCTGTTCAGACCCTGGGAGCAGTCCTTCATTAACTAGTAAATAAGGATAGCTGCGGACAGGTAATTATCAAAAATTTCTCGGGAGAAAATAAATATTTTATCATTCCAGTATGCTGAAGTCTTGATGTTGTTTTCTGTGTGTAGGGACAGATTTTCAAAGATATTCAAACATCTAATGTGGCAGTTAGATCTGCAGTATATGAGAAACTATTGTTTAAACGTGTTTCAAGATGGCTTTTTGTAGTCTCTTTGCTAGAGTGCCTTCTTCTTCCCAGGACCCCCCACGGCAAGTGTTATCTCTGTCTCAGGAATGTCCTGAGAAGATATCAGGAAGTTTCCTACTGGTTTTAACCCCTTCTTGCTATTGGTGTTCCTGTTACTCCCTGAACTTTTCATTGGTTACTCTGTGAATTCTCCTGAAGGCTATATAAGCCTTTACCCCAACAATGAACACTCTCTTGCCTCCTCTCTGCACGCCCTGTGTGTTGCTGCCTCTGCGGAGGCCATGGGACCGCGTGGCTGGGGGATGGGGGAGCGCCTCTCCCCTCCAGAGTCCAGGGCTAACTGCTGGGACTGGAGTCTCCCCTTCCCTATCCACATTCAGCCGTCGCAATCTAAATATGTGGGTAGACACCTACAACAAATCACAAATGGACAATTTGGCAAGGTATTGAAAAGCAGTAACGATCTGGGTTCCTAACTCATCTCCAGGCTTTGTAAATCTCACTGTCTATTTCAGTTCCTTTGCAAATCTGTTTTTTAATGTTCTTTTGATCATGGACTTTCTAAGTTGCTTAGTTACTTTTGGAAATCAGACACAGCAAGCCTGCATTTCTAGAGTGTCAGTCCGAAAAGCATGTGATTGTATCTGGTACATCAATTTCCAAATTCTGCCTGGGCAATATCAGCTTACTGCAATAAAACCCCCATAAACCCTGCAAACACTGTGTTCTCTACTCACCTGTAAAAGACGCAATCAGAATATGTATCTAGATGCAAATAAGTCTTGATGGTAATGCATTTGCACTGCAGTTCCTTTCAAAACCTGATTGTCTTTAATTCCCCATACCAGATGCAATTCCTGCAAAGGACTGACAAAACAGTTGGAATTAAAAAGGCACTCTCCAAAACGATTAGGATGAAAAATCAATCTTCCCTGACTGTCATCTCTAATTCCCAGCTCGCAGGTGGGTCTCTATGTAATTATATATCCATATCACCCACACGCACACACTTTTTCTATATCAGCATTGGTTATTCATGATGATGAAAATATCATTTCCGAATGATATGAAACTCAACACTTCTTTCACAATAAACTAAAAAATAAGTCCTGTGATGCCTTAAGATACCTATTTGCCAGAGGACTGTCTGTGCTTGAAAATAATTACAAGAATGAACCCCAGATTGTCCCACAGTCAAGGTACAGTGGTGTTTGTTTGGCTTAACTAACATGAATTGTGGCATAGAGAGAAATCAGATACTCACAAAGCTGAACAAAACACATATTCAGTGTCATGTCTGTACTTTTCTGGGCTATTTGAGTTGCATACTTTGAACTTGAGAGAGAGAGAAAATAAACCTCTATGAGCAGGAAAACAAGCAGCAAAACACATAAAAGCTGTGTTGGGTGTCATATCTTCCAATTATGCATCTATATAGTGTGTGTAGCACTGAATGTTTATAAATATGAGTCATGAGCATGTTCACCAGTATATCCATTAATGTATATATTCATGAAATACACAGAAACCTAGAAAAAAACCCAAACTACAAGGGATAGGTTGAGAGTAAAAGCCAGGACAGCCTTTGTAAATCCAAACAGTGTTATCTGACACTGCCAGAATTATAATTGTCTACCTGTTACTGCTGCCACTGCTGCCTCCTCACAAAGCTCAGTTGAAGGAGCTCCATGGCCAGGTGTACCCAGCTCTAGTGTGGTTCCTCTGAGAACAGCATGCTGCTCCTCCTGTCCACTTCTCTGCCTTTTCCCTACAGCCAGCTTCCTCACTGCATGCTGGACAGTGGCTTGTTCTGGCAAGTCTAACCCTGAACTATCCTGCTGGATGTGCTGCAGCATGGTACGTCTCATTGGTTCTGGAGGGCCTTCCTGAGCACAGCTGAGGCCGCATTTTCAGGCTGGATGGTTAAGAAGCTAGCAAGACTTAAGCATGGACTGAGCAGTGCCTTTCTGATTTGTCACAAAGGTGCCCAGTGGCGAGGGAGTTGTTTTAATAGAGCACAGGGAATGCTGTAATGAGAGTCCTGAAATGCTCCTTGGTGTTGTCAGAAAGCTAGTGCAACGACTGCCATAATAATTAATAATCAGAGCGAAGTAAAAGTGTTGTTTATATTGATGAACCTACCGTACAGAATTGTAAAAAATCACCAACCTCGAAACAGTAAAAATAAATCTTCAGATACAATGCAGCTCTCCTCAATTCCTGGATATACACATGGGAATAGGTTCAGTTTAGTCTGGCATGTGTTCCTCCATTTTTATTTTTTTTTTAAATCCACCCTGTATTTCCCTCATATATCTGGAAACCTTTTTGTGAGTTTGCATAGTTTCATGGATTTTAGCATGTCAGTTTTGATAACCTAAAAATATTTTGGGAAGCCACCCATGATGGTGGCTTTTAACTATCAGAAGCTGCAGCCATCCAGTCATTTATCACACAACTGAAGATCACCAAAATAATCCATGCAATGTTCAGCAGCCCATCTGTATCATCTCATCTACCAATCTGTAATGATGGTGGTCCTTGTAGTATCAGACTGAAGCTGTTGAGTCCCTTTGATTTGTTTAGCTGAAGTTTTTCTATGCCTCTACAACAGATTTGCAGCATGGCTCCTTTGGACACCAATCCTACAGGTGACAGGATTTGGTTTATGCTGCAGCCAGTCTCCTCCAGAGGTGTTGCACCCAGGTTGGGTATCACACACTCTCTTCATCACACAAGATCTGATGAACTGAGAGAAGTACAGGTTTTTAGATGCCTGTCCCAGACATCTGTGTGGGACCAGAGGGGAGCAAGAGCACCAGTCCAGTATGGGGACTTAAGAAATAAAACAAGCAGAGAAGTGTTGGGCTGTATGTAGAGCTGGGAAGATAATAGAATCACAGAATGGTTTGCATTGAAAGGGGTCTTCAAAAGTCATCTAGTTTAACCCTCTGCCACGGGCAGAGACACCTTTGACTAGATTACATTGATCAGACTACATACAACATGACTTTGACACTTGAAATGGATGAGGCATCCATAACTCATCTGGGTAACCTGTTCCAGTGTCTCACCACTCATTATAAAAAATTTTCTTCCTTATGTCCAATCTAAATCTATCCTTTTTCAGCTTAAGACCATCACCTCCTCTCCTGTCACTACAGTCCTTAGTAAAAGGTTTTTCTACTTATAAGCCCTTCTTATAATTTGGAAGGCCTCAATAAGATCTCCCTGGAGCCTTCCCTTTCCAAGGCTGAACAATCCCAACTCTCTCAGCCCTTCTTCATAGGAGAGGTATTCCATCTCTCTGATCATTTTTGTGTGTCTCCTCTGGACCTGCTCCAAGAGGTCCATGTCTTTCTTGTGGTGAGGACTCCAGAGCTGGATGCAGCACTCCAGGTAGGGTCTCACAAGAGCCGAATAGAGGGACAGAATCACCTCCCTTGCCCTGCTTGCCACACTGCTTTGTGATGCAGCCCAGGATACAGTTGGCTTTCTGGGCTGCAAGTGCATATTGCTGGCTCATGTCCAGCTTTTCATCCATCAGCACCCCCAAATCCTTCTGGGCAGAGGTGCTCTCAATCCATTCATCCTCCAGTCTGTATTGGTATTGGGAACTGCCCTGAACCATGTGCAGGACCTTGCACCTGGTCTTTTGGAATTTCATGAGATCTGCATGGGCCCACTCACCAAGTCTGTCAAGGTCCCCCTGGATGACATCCCTTTCCTCTGGCATGTCAACTGCACCACTCAACTTGGTGTCACCTGCAGACTTTCTCAGGGTACACTCAATCCCACATATCTATGTCATATTAAAGAGCACTGGATCCTTGAGGGTCACCGCTTGTTACTGGTGTCACTTGGGCATTGATCCATGGACTATAACTCTTTGGGCATGGCCATCCAGCCAATTTCTTATCCACCTAACAATCCATCCATCAAAACCACACCTTACTAATTTAAAGATAAGAATGTGGTGGCCTGTATCAAAGGCTTTACAAAAGGTCAGACAGATGGCACCTGTAGCTCTTCCCTTATTCATTGATGAAGTTGCTCCATCATAGAAGGCCACTAAAACAGTCCAGGGGCTAACTCTTGAGAGAGATGCATCATTAATGACACATGAGAACAAGTGCAAACTGAACATTTTTTAATAAACCTTGAAAACATAGAAAGGTGAAAACTTCTGAGTAGAGGTGAACATTTCACAGACAGTCAATAGCCTGAAAATAAGTAATTTGAAGAATTTATAAGGACATTATTAAAGTCCTTATTAGGAGGTGATTAAGAGGTCGAAAAGAAAAAAGGACAATGGGATAATTAATGCTATAGAAAGAATAAGTTGGAAAAAATGGAATTTTCAATAAAATTAAAAGGTAAGAGTCTCAAAACACTTAAAGGAAATACTTCACAGAACCAATAAGTCAATTGTGGAACTTCTCATCAAAGGAAGTTGAGAGCAAGAACTAACTAGGACGTTTCTGTGGATGCCAGAATTACTGTAATTAATTATGTAATTAATTATTAATTAAACCACATGCTTCAAAGCTGATTATCAACTTTTGTACACCTCAAATGAGAAGAAGATTGAGAGGAGAAACAGATTACCTGATACATGACTGCTGCAATATCATAATGTCTTACTGTAACGCCTCTTGCCTGTCAGAGATAGAGCACAACGCACAGACCTCAGGTTCAACCTTACAAGGCAGCCTCTGTTTTGCACAGCAGTTGCCTGGCCACAACCTTCTGAGACACTGATTACTCAAGTCTTATTTGCATTGAATGTTGAGGACATGAGAGGATTAGGGCTGTCTAGCAGCACTGGAGCATGAGTGACAAGAGTATTGTCTTTTCCTGGATGTACATGAGCAGTTTATTTTGTTTCTCATCAGCTGTGACCGGGTCATCTAAAAATGTCCCAAGACAGCCCAATCTAAAGTTTTAAGCCTTTGATAATCTAAAAATTTCCTTGCTTTCCAATATCCCTTTTTCTGACATTAGCAGATATCCTATCATTCCAATTATGATGCCTGCCTTTTCACTTCTCTCCATTCTAAAGCTGTATGGTGTGATGCCCCATTTGTTGAAGGACGCTGTTTTTGAACATTGTCAGACATAAGCTTGAAAAGGCTAATGGTGCCCTTAAATCCATGGAGGCTGCCTTTGAAATCCATGTATGACTGAGGTGGGACAAACAAGGATAGATTGTAGTTTCGTAAGGTTTTGCTTGTAGCAAAGTTAATTTGTAAGGGTGATGGAACAGGAACAGGTTTTCCAGAGAAGCTGTGGATGTCTAATCCCTGGGAATGTTCAAGGAGAGGCTAGATGAAGCTTTGAGCAACCTGGTCTAGTGGAAGGTGTCCCTGCCCATAGCAGGGTGGTTGGAACTAGGTGATCTTTAAGGTCCCTTCCAACTAAAACCATTCTAGGATATGATTCTGTGATATGGTAATAACCAAAAAAATATTCTGGGTTTTCTTAACTTTCATTTTGTGATTATTCAAATAATTACACGCTTTGGATTCATATTAATTTATAAATTGCAACTAAGATAGAGAGCGGTTGAAGGGTAATTGGGTAGTTTACATAAATTAGATCCCTTAGGTATATCCAGGAAAAAGTCAGGATGTTCAAGCAGAAGAAGAGATGTGAAAAAATTACAGAAAGAGTTGGAATTATTTGAAAGACAACCCACTTAGTCACACTGAGAGCATGTAGCTTACTGAAACATACAACAGACCTAAAGGGCAGTAATCTATTTTTGGATTTTGATCTGACTGCAATCAAATGACTATGGAGCATGTATTCTGTGCATTATCTCTATTATCTCTTTTAATAATAGGTTGGTGAATAATTGTGGGTGGGTTGTCATATTTTAGAAGAAAAATTCCTTTTGAATCCCACCTCCACCATGCAATTTTCTTCTCAGTCTGGTTCTGCACTGAGCTATTTAAGCTTCACACAAAATCTTATTTATTTTATTTATTTTGTGTTTTCCATAACCCTTTTTGCATGCTGATTTCTAATAAGTTTTTCGAGGTATGCATTGCCCTTCCACAGAATAAGCCTGTTCAAGGTTATGTCTGGTTATAAAACTGGATACTTTCAAAGACTAGACAGGATATCCTTTCCTTGCTAAAGCTGATGACAGGGGTTTGAGACATAACATCTGGGAGTAGGAGACATATGAAATGTTATTTGAGTTGGCTACAAATAAAGACCATATTTGGACAAGCTAACATTGTGTTCCTTAATTTTACTGACTTCAGCCAGGGACAGAAGCAACCAAGACATAAGACATCAAATCTATTAGCAAAAAAGAGGGAGCTGCTCTGCTGCTGTTTAGTATATTTCTATTTAGGAAAGCAATTTATTTAAAGATATATTTTTATTAGCAATGTTTTTCTTGCACAGCAAGGGATCTAGTAGTTAACAAGCCTGGATAGTGTGATTCTCTTCTACACAGCAATGGAAAAAACCCCTTTGCTTTCAGTACCTTGGAGACAGGAGGAGAATGAAAAAGAATAGCTCCCTCTCCAGTCAGCAAGTATGAGGCTGTGGTGGAAAATAGTTTTTTAGATAGTTGTCTGCTTAAGTGACTGTGTAAGTTCTGAGATATCACAATGATGGATGTTTTATAAATGCCCAGGTAGGTAGATAGATATGACAACCAGAACAGTTCTAGGTTTAATCTGAAATGAGACACTCCATCACCGTGTCATCTCTGGAAAGTCAGTTGACCTTCTTGTTCCTGAATCAGACCAGCTGTAGGAGCTGATAAAAAGCTGATTTTCTATTAAACCAAGAGCTTAATCCAAACTTATGGCTTTCTAGGGAAGCCTTTTAGTTGATTCAGGTAGGTCTGGGCCCAGGTCTTATATCATTCACATTGACTGAACAAGTGTTCTTTGCTGTGCCTCATCTTGCCCTTCTGCCTTCCTTCTGGCTCCCTAAAGGGCAAGCACTGAACATTAACTCCTAGAGACAGCTGAAAGGCTTGAGAATCTGGGCCCTCACCTCTCTTCTCCTACTCCTCAGTTTCTTCTTCTCCTTGTATACGTGGCTTTGTTGTCAGGAGTTTAATATTTCAGCGTTTTATAAATATACTGAGGGACAATGCAATTTATCCTACAGTGATGAAACTGACAGCATGGTAATTAAGAAGAGAATAAATGCTAAGGGTGAGAGCAGATCGCAGTGAATGACTGATTATTTTTGATAAGTAAATGGCTCTGCTGGTAAAAGAATCCACAGTATTTCAAAACTGAAAGGAGATGCCAGAAACAAATACGAACTAATCGTGTCTTCATCAGTGTAAGTATATTACCTGTGCTGTTCATCTGCAACATACACTCAAGCTCTGACAGTATCTTCCAGCAAATGGGTGACCATCACGGGAAGCTTATTATCTGCAAATAGATAAATTGGTTGGCAAATTCAGAACCTCCATGTTTATTGTGTGAATGGAAAGTGAATTTCATTGTCATTGTTACTGTAGCAAGACAAAGCACAAAATCCCCCAGAATTAGATATCTAGCTCACAACAATTTGTACGAATAATGATGCCTGCCATTACTGTTTGGTAAGGATCCTGGAAGGTTTTAGAGGCACGAGTGCATGAATACCTCCAATGTCTTTGTCAAGTAAGTAATAGTTTTACCTGTTTTACAACTGAGTGAACCATGAAAGCCAAGGAGATGACATCCTTTGTGACAGGGCTGAGAACAGCCTTCCAAAGAAGCAAGTTCTCAGGTAGGGAAGGATTAGGACAAGGTCGGTGACAGAACCAGAACCTGGAACTGTTGTCACAGCTAACTGGTATTGAATTTATCCCATCTGAGATCAGACCCAAATTCATCCATACATCTCTATTAGCCATGAAAACCTGTGAGAAAGGGGGCAATGATAATCAGCTCAAACAGTAATCCTTTCAATTCAGTTACCAATCTGTGTTCTTGAGCTGTGTTTGGACACCATTTTCTTCAACTGTCACTTGTGTGCCAGAGCTGCATCACACAGCTGATAAGTAGAGATGTTTGTCTATAAGATGCTGCCATGCACCTCTAAAAACATCAGACTGCCCAGGGAGGTTTTAAATGTCCCATCCCTTGACACATTCAAAGTCAGGCTGAACAGGGCTCTGAGCAACCTGATCTAGCTGAAGATGTCCCTGTTCATTGCAGGGGTGTTGGAGTAGCTGACTTAAAGGTCCCTTTCAACACAACCTATTATATGATTGTATGCTTCTATGCAGATCCCTGGCTTTTGGAATATCCTGGGAGCTGTAAACCATCAGAGATTCCTGAGTCCAATGAAAACAAGTCCCCCTGCAACCCAGCAGCACACATTCATCAACAGAAAAACCCTCTCCTTCTAAAGGGCACATTGTCAACTCTCAGCTATGAACTGCTCCTCCTATCTCAGCTCTTCAAACCATGTAACATGTCTTGTGGCTCTCAGCCAGGGAAGATTTTGGGATGCAGCTTGTAGGATCAGGAAGGGTGGCAAGTCTGCTTGTGGTAGAGCATTAACATAACACCTACTATCGTCACTGAAGATTTTGTCTTCTATTCCATTAGCAGGAGGACTATGAAGTAGATTCCCACAATCACTGGTTATTCTGCTCATATTATGGTATGTTATCTGTCTGTTCTATTTCTCTTCCTCTTAAAGGATGAGAAGAAAGAAAAATCAATCTGCTGAAAATACAGAGGGAAAACAGAACCTCTTTTCTCCAACAAATCAGACATTCCTAGTACCAGCATTGTATGGCTTTTAATTTCACTGAAGGAGAGGCAGTAATTATTTATAGTTTATCATAACTGGGGAAAGGTTTCCTGAGGTACAAACTAATTATGTTTTTAAATAAACTGATTGTCCATGTAATAAATGATCACATTTTCTAATCATTGGGAGATTTATGTTACTTTATTCAATCATCTGTGTGTAGAATTGAAACCATAGTAAATCAACTGGAAAAAAATTCTAGATTAAATTGAGAGCTCTGTCACTACTAGGCATTATTAAATGAATCAGATAGGAGACAATAGGCTGCATACACAAAGTTTCCTGATACATACAGTTTCATACACTCAAAGAATGGTTGTAATTGACAGCCAAAGCAGAATTTATGTTCATTTAAGGTCAAGTCTTAGCCTGTGCTGCACAGATTTGACATGTATTAAAGGACAAAGGCAAAGACAGTCCTGTCAGCTACAGGGTATCTCAGTCACAATCATTTGTTTAAGGACAGTAATTAGAATGAATTCAGGAATGTAGAATAGGTGACTGTATATGACATTTCATTTATGACAGGCAATAAGTGACATGATCTTATCATTAAATTAGTCATCATCATAGACTTCTCATGTTGATCTATAAAATGAAATGCCATGCAGAGCATATTTTTCACTGTTATGTCAACATGTTTTTTTCATAATGTACTTAATTCAAATAAGCCTGGGAACTGGAACATGCAATCATAGTAATAGCATCAATAATGTTTAATTTATGCATTATGTGCACAAAAACCTTTTGGTGCTTGAAACAACAATGACCTGAAAACACAATTTACCCTTAGCAAGGCAGCATGCAGTGTGGCAAAGCATCTGTAGAGTGAGAAAAAAATCAAGATATGGACTGCTGAACAGCACTGGAATGAAGCAGCATGGAGATATATTGTGAATGGCAGAAACATGGGCAGAGACCTACTGCAATAGGGGCAGATCCTCAACTGGTCAATGAAGCCCTTTGCAGTCCTTAGCTAGGCAGTGCAGAGCAAAGAGAGTCCGGTAACATTTGCAGGAGGGCATGCCAGGTTTTTTCTCTTCCGCATTCAAAATGAACCACACTGGAAACAAACCAGTGGGAATCTGGGAGCTTTTGACAAAATCACCTCTCATATATGACTGACATAGAAAATGTCAGTCTAGTTTTTCCTGAATTATTTTGGGGAAAAAATATAAGCACGGAGTGACTGCACATGAAGGAGTGCTGGGAGATCTGGGAAGGGGAGAAAGCTCCCAGCAGGGGCCTGGTGGTGAGCTGGGTCAAGGCATAGAAATGCAGTGTATGGGTAGCCATCCAGTGTCTCTGTGCTCCGGACACAGGACCCAGTCCCAGTGCATTACAGCAGAGATGAAGAGGCTGAATTCACCACTAAACTTTCAGGTCCCTGGAGGCATATCCCTCTTAAATCCCACACTCAGTTATCTGTAAGTCTGTGATTACATGAGCAGGATATTCTGTTCATGTATCTGAGAGATTTTAATTGGACTTGGAGCACTGGCACACTTCCAAATTTCTCATGAAACTGGATTGCCAGACACTGGCAATAGCTATTTGAAGGTCTTTTTGAAGAGCTAATGGGCTAAACTTCCTTCTTGCTCTGATTCAAAGTGAAGGACCGGTTGATATTCCCTTGCTGAGTCAAAACTAAACCAGTAAGTTCCCACCCACGGCAGGGACTAGTATGGCAGGGCACATGGGAAGAATTGGAGATTGAGTGAAAGTACAGGGCTGGAGCACTGACTGAAGAAGCGAAGAAACTGAGGAGTTAAGAAGAGCCCTGGGTGACTGAGCCATGAGAGATTTCTCCGAGCAGAGAAATTCTCTGACAAGGGAGAGAAGATACCCGTTCACTTCCTGGATTGACCTTTCCATCATCCTCCCTGACAGACTTGCTGTGACACAGAGCAGTGAGACGCTGCCACCTGCCAACTCTGTGCTGCTCCTTAGATGCCTGAGGAAGATGTTGGTAGGTAAGATGGGACCAACTGGGACAGTTTCTGTCTCTGGAGTGTGTGACATTAGCCCTGTAGCTCTTGCCTGTAAGCAGATTTTGCTCCTAGGATAAAGATGGATGGAGAAAGGATAACTACTCACTGAGGCGTTCTGCCTCCTCTCTGATTTCAAGAGGTAAAGATTAGGTTCAAATATAAGCAGATTATTACAAAAACTGCACTCAGAACCCAAGCCAAAAACCTCGGACAGTGATGCTAAGCCTTATTGCACTGAAGGAGTTGCTCTTTCCACTCACACACATGAATTAAATGGCTAATAAGCAACAGTTTTATTAAAGACAAGAAATTAATTAGACCAATAAATAAGTCAACAGTAACTAATTCCCAGAGCATTATTGTAACAGCAGAGCTTTTCTGTCTTTCTCTCCAGAGAGGTGCATCCTTCCTCTCATGGCTCTATGCCAGCTCACGTGGGACTGTCGCTTGTGTTGGCTGTCATGGTTCTCCTTCTTATGCTGGGGTCTCAAATGGGTTACTGACTGTCATGGGTGTTTTACTAGTGTTCTCTTGTTTTTTTGGTTTTTTTTTTCTTTTTTCCTTTCTTTTTGCCAATACTTATAAACCTTTTTAATAAAAGGGTTGTTACTCCTACTCGGATATAATTTTG
>JAWWES010000001.1:42193014-42239097 GCA_035583135.1 Lophotriccus pileatus
CAGGATTAAAGGGTGGCCTCAGTTCCGTGCACACTGTGTGTCACCTAAAAAATCCACTGCGCAGGCTCGAAGGCCTTGTCTGCATATGCGGGTAAGTACCTTCCCCGGCTCTTCGTTCGCGAAGACGGGCCGTTATTATTATTATTATTACCTTATTTTATGGAGTGTCTATTTGCAACAAAATGGCAACATTTACTGTGACATAGGAGAGGACTAACAAGATCATTGCAAAGGTTGGGAGCATCCCCACCGCTCCCCAGAGGCTTGCAACAAGCCACTGCTCAGCACTAGGATTTCAACAAAATTTGCGAAGACCACACACCTTTGAGGTTTTGGCAAAGTTTGTTCTTTTATCTTAGAAAATAATTAGAGTACCCCTGTTTTCCATGTCCCACATCTTCCCCCTGCTGCCTGGCAGGAATCCCTGGGACACAGGGCAGGACTGCTGGGCCTTATACCTGCCCACATACCATCTTCCCTGTGAATGAGGCAGCCTCATCCGTCTGGTGTCCTCTGCTTCACAGCACCTAAGGGCTTTGTTGTTTGGAGAGAGGATCACAAGAAGTCAGGAAAGTTTAGGGGCATGATAGCATTGAGACCAGGATTTGAGGGTGAACATGGCTGGTTTATGGAGAGAAAGGCTGGGATGTGACTTTACCATCCCTTCTGCAATCAGGCACAGGCAGACGTGTTGTCCGCTGATAACCATGACCACTCCTCTGCACTGGTCATCCCTATCACCACCCCAAAACAATAGCAATGGGCAAATTGGAAAGCCCTTACCCATGGCTGGAGATTAAAAATATTTACTTGGAATATACTTTTTTTATAGTTTTTAGCATGTGCTATGAAAGTGATGTGAATAAGGCTAATCTTTAATGATAATTCTGAGCTGTCTATACAGAAAAATATATAATTTTCAGTCAAATATGGAAAATAAAGTCAACATTTTATCTGCAGCCTCTGCAATTTTAGCTGAGGCAAGATAACATACTATAATTCTGAATCATTGATTGAAAACTTGTTCACCACAAAGTATCATCACTGTGCTCAATTTTTCCACATTCACATTCGTGCTGACACAGTTCCCATGAAACATTACTCTTGTCTACTCACTAGCACAGAGCAGTAAGGAAGCCTGTGGGGCTTTTTGAGGGTATATATTCAGTATATCAGTATAGCTGTATCAGTGGAAAGCCCCAGCAAATGTACTTCTTGACTGGTGTAATTCAGCAGGCTCTTGTTAGAGGTTGTAATTAACTACCATCCAGTGCAAAGCAAAAAAAGTCTGTGAGGCTGCTGCTGCAGATAAGGCATTTGGGAAAAAAGGCAAAAAGTGACATGATGCGTAACCAAAATATTACTAGAAAAAATTGTTCTATTGCTCATATAATAGCTTCCTAGACAGAGTCCTGTCGACAGACAATGACATCTATGTGCCAAAATCAATTAGAACCTTATGAAAATTTAATCAAAGTTTATCGTAAATAATTCCACCCTAGATAAAGCTACATTTCAAAAAAATTTTATTGCTGCTCATTTAAATTAAGTGATTACTGCACAGAGTGGAAACTTTGTTGTTACAGATTAATCTAAGCACTGTCCAGGGATTAGTTTGGGGTAAGGTCTTTGCTTGTTAGGATTCCTGTTCCTGAAATAAGATGAAGTTTAGCACCGTAACAAAACCTTTCCAGTCTAATGCACGTACTGCCCTCAGAGCAGGGACTAGGCTTCAGGTCTTTTCCTGTACAAGCAAGTACCAAATCCTCAGCTGAAGCAATTAGGTATTGGATTAGGAAGTCCCTTATTCTTCTATGAAGCACAGAATAAGTTTAGCTGCAGGACTGTAGGGTTGCCTCCCAATGGCTAGCCGGGTCTGCAGGGACTTGGGTGCTCTCCATGCCATGGATGGGGAAGGTTGCAGAGTCTTTCACATAAGACTTTTTTTTATGCATCAGTGATTGCTCTTTTCACACACCAGTGTGAAAATCTGAATGTATCCAGGTATGTTTTCGGCATGAATGCAGCAAACCTTACAAGGGACTTAGGTTTCCAGAGGGTAGAGTTCCTTGGGCTTTTTTGAAACCAAGAAGACCATATCTACATATGACCAAGGTAGTCATTGCAATGATCATATCTCTCCATTCCTATGCTGGCTGTGGGCTGACATGCCTAAATTTATATTTTACCTGGAGCGTTTCAAAGACCTGACATGCATGCAAATGGCTTTTGTGTCGTGTGTCTGAGCACGGTCTCCAGTATTTGCTGTGCCCAAAAGAGTATAGGTTTTAACACCCAGAATGGGATTGGAGATTCTGGAAAGTAATTCTAGAAAGCATTCAGTGATGTCAGAATGCATAAACTGCGCAGCATTTTTTGATAGAAAGAGTGAATAACATTCTTGGCAGAGTAAAGAGGGAAGTAATGATTAAGGTTAGGAAGATGGCTTTTACCTTTATACAGAAATTTTCTACAGTAGGTCTAGAATAAGGTGAACTTATGGCATACTTATATTACAAGAATCATGAAATGTTGCTGAGTGTCAAAACACCCAAAAAACTGTGGAGATTGAAAGAAATATAATTCCATGGGAGATGTAAAGAGCATCATCACTTTAGCTCAGAAAATAAGAGTTTAAGGTGACCTTAAGAGGAATATTAACTGGGAATAGAAGCATTCTTTAACTCATAATTATGGACAGTGGTATAACAAGAAATAATGATTCAAAGCAAGGCTAGACAAATTTTGATGAGAAATAAGATGCAAATATATTTTAGGGAGACTATAAAGTATTGAAGCAAACTACAGAAGAAAATGCTTTTTTCTGCATCTCCTGATGTTTCCAAATGCCTTTCTGAAGTTTGCTTAAGTCAAACACAAATTATGAGACTCATCACAGACATAACTGGGGGAAATTAAGTGATTGGTGTTCTGGTTATTTCTAGTACCGAGGCTCTGGTTTTTATCCTTTTTGTTAATTACAGATGCTGTAGTTTTACTTTTTAAGTGAAAAGTTTATCAGTATTCTTGCAACGCATTCGCTGGGGCTGTAAACACAATCAATCAATTGGGTATTGATATGGCAGGTAGTGGTTTGATTAGAAATGCAAAATATCCAAACATCAGTGTGATTAATGAAGCAGCTGAGACACAAGTGATTCCACATTAGTGGGGCAGGTGTTTGGTCTAAGAGAGCAAGTGCTGTGTTGTTTCAGAGAGACTAAAATCGACGGCATTGCAGGAGCTCCTCCCAGTGTGAACAGCTGCAGGAACATACTCCCACTGGTAAAGGTCAGATCGATTCAGTGTCTGTCATAATTTCTTGCAAATAAAACACCTACTTACAAAAAAATAAATAAATAAGTTCTAAAATTAATGCAGTATGAATGAATGAGTACTCCAACAAACATCAATGCCTCAGTTGCATGGGCAGCTAAACATTTATATTTATGTTAAGAAGCATAACTGCAAAAATCTGCAAAATCTTCACATTTCACACTGATCTCCTCCATTCCAGCATCATCTTGTGCTTGGGACTTCTCACCCTTGGCAGGGACGGGTAGAACAGCCCCACAGCAACTGTTTGGCACTAAACGTCTAATATTTAGCTGTTCCAGATGCCCAAGTTGGGGCAGCATCCTGTCCTGGCCCGTATCAAAGCAAACCCTGGACGTGTGACCACCAGAGTACACACTTGAGTTTCTCCAAAACCTGTTCTTTGTGCAACTCAAGCCACCCTACAACAGGCACAGTATGCCAGCAAAATCGTCCAGATCTTTCACCCAGATGCCATAAGGGGATGGGACAAGCCACAGTCTGTCCAGACATCCATGGGTGCCACAGGTCCAGAGCAGGAAATGAAGATCCATGTTAATCTTAAATGGAGAGGACAACCTGTCCTCAGTGAGAGCTTTTGATCCATTGCTCTTTTGGGGGTAAACTGAATTGTATCATCAAAGGCAACTATAATCCTGCATGCAGGGGGTTATGCTACTCCATTCAGAAGCAAAGTCAGATGAGCTTTCCTGGGAGTTTAATTAGACAAACACTTACTTATATATGCGGGAGAAGAACTAGCCTATTTCAGATCACCTTATATGCACTGACTGGGTGATATCCAGTAGTCCTCAAGTACTTTCCGACGTTATCTTGCGCTATTTATGGCATTTTGATATGAGGATGCCACTCTACCTATTGCCACATTTGCACATAAAATATCAAGCAGGGGAATTAATATACAGGCAGTCCAGGCAATGGACTCCCACTGGCATACAGCATGTGCTTGTCCTTCTGCCCATGAAACCTTTGCATGGGAATTTGACTTCCCCTGAGCTGATGATGAATGGTTCTGTGAATTTGGTTTGGCCTTATCGCTTCCTCAGTGTTGCTAAAGGTGAAGACAAGTAAAGGAAGGAAATGAAAACCTTTCTCCTTAAGGGATTTGGTTAACCACATTCATCTGGTACATTTTTATTGTCAGGGAGAATAACAAGAAAAACAGATATAATGCCCTGGAAGGTATTAGCAAATTCCTTACTCCCATTCTCCCAAGAGAAAGCCTTTTCTGCACATCCATCTTATGTTTATATTTCACCTCCCCTTTCCCCCTTCTTTTCTGAATTCCTCCAGATAACACAATGTAATTATTCCTCCCCTGTTCCCCAAAGTTGTTGATGTTTGATGAATAATTGTCATTTCTTGTCCTCCAACTAACCTGAGAATCCCCCTCCTTGCCATGTATCCTCTCTAACAACAATTCACCTGACTTATACTTTCAGTCCCTTCTGGCATGCCACGGGGCAGTTATTATCCTCCTATCTAAAAGGAACATCACTGCGACTCTTTTAATTGTTTTGAAAAAGGTCAGGCTGCCTCCCAGCACCAATTCCTTCAGCAACATCTGATCATCCAGGTGCTTCTCTGCATAATGAACTTGGGCCTCTGGAGAAAGGGCATCTGACATGCTTGTTGTTTTCTTGAGCTTTGAAGGTGTCTCAGTGGGCTGAAAGTCTTCAAAAAATGTGATGTTTGTTCTGATAAAATCACTGTGTTTTTAGGGATGAGAATTTATCATCAGGCTTGATGAGTTTCCTCGAAAAACTGTGCTTCCTGATTGTATCAGTTTCCTGGAACTGGAACTATGTCATGGAAAATCTAGAAGGCACTGAAGAAATGCCCTTTTTTGTATCATACACACATTCCCATGATGTTCCATCCTGTGCCAGAACAGGCACATACTCAATGCGATTTTGTTGGACTACCTCTTATTCTCAGCTATTCCAGCTCCCAAGTCCCTCTCCAACAGCACAGCTCTACAGCTATGTTTTGGGAGTGTGGTTTGAGGGGCTAGAGTAGCCAAATCCAGGAATGTACTTCATATTCCCACCTCTCTCTGCTGTGGTCCTACCTCTCCCTCTCTATCTGCTGTTAGGCAGGGGAAGGCAGTGCCCCTCAGTATTTACAGAATTCTACAGCATCCCAAAGCCCTTCAGGGACACTGTGAAGGGGGGAAGCCTGAAGCCTCAGAGATATGACACTAGGAAAAAGCTTTTTTGGTCCTTCTTTTTTTCTTTAAGTTACAAACAGATGAAAGGGACTCTGTGATTGCAAGTAGGTGCAAACTGTGGTTTGTGGATTTATTTCCAATGATGAAGTATCAGTGGGATGCTAAAGCTTCTGCAAACACTGCTGCAGCACTATTGCATCAATAATTGCTTTTCTAATCTGCATGAGGCCTGTAAAAACTTGTTTTCTGCTAAAATCACCATGTGCTATGCAAATATATTTCTGTACTTGTATTATCACAGGTTTAATCCTTGGGCCTTTTTGTAGAAAAACACTGAAGATGTGGGCAGCTGATCTGCTAGTGGAGAACAAGAAAGCTCTGATTAAGCATGTAAAATAAATGCATTGTGTCTGGAAAGGAGAAGTGTTGGCACATTTTCTCTGCAGAGCCCTCTGGTCTACCTCTGGGCTAACTTTGTCTGACTGTTCAGCAGCAGAGTCAAAAGCGTGTGTCATACTTGACCCAGAGCTCTGGTCTCTTCTGCTCTGCAAACTTGAGGCCCTGTGGCTCCCAAAGTTGGCAGACCCAGTGCAGATTGCAACTTAGCCACTGTCTGCCCTGCTACCTCGCCACTCTGCATGGGTTCTCAAGCCATGGCTGGAGACGGAAGGCAATCAGGTCAAGTCAGCCTTCTAAAGAGGAATTTCACAGAATAATTTGCCTTTTTCTCCCAGGGGTCAGGGTGCCATTTTGTGCATCGTTGCAGTCCCCAAGGTTCCAGAGTTGCCCCATCCCAGCTGCAGTATCCGGCACTTCCCCTTGTTGAACTTCATATGGTTGGTGATTGCCCAGTTGTCTATTTGTTGAGGTCTCTCTGCAGGGCCTCCATGCCTTGGAGGGAGTCAACGGCTCCTCCCAGTTTTGTGTCATCTGCAAACTTGCTTAGTGTCCTTTCCAATTCTGTGTTCAAGTCATTTATGAAGATGTTGAACCCCACTAGTGGAACCCCAGTAGCGACAGGTCACCAGTTTGATGTCACCTCGTTCACTATAACCCTCTGTGCTCAACCCATGAGCCAATTGCTCACCCACATGACATGTTCATCCAGCTGTGTGCTGGACAGTTTGTCCAGAAGGATGCTGTGAGAGACGGTATCAAAAGCTTTACTGAAATCCCAAAAGATTACATCAACTGGCTTCGTCTGATCAACTAGATGGATTACCTTGCTATAAAAGGAAATCACGTTTGATGAACAGGACTTTCCGCTCGTGAAGCCGTGCTGGCTGTGACCAATGACTGTATCGTCTTTTAGGAGTTTTTCAGTACTTCCCAGAATAACCTTCTCCATAATTTTACCAGGCACTGCAGTGAGACTGCCAGGCTTGTAGTTTCTGAGGGCCTCCTTCTTGCCCTTCTTGCAAATCAGGACAATGTTTACCTGCTTCCAGTCAGCCAGGACCTCTCTGGATTCCCAAGACCACTTAAAAGTCATTGAGAGGTTTCACAATTACATCAGCCAGCTCTGATGATTCTCTGATGAATACCACCAGATCCCACAGACTTTTAGGGATCCAGCTGGAGCAGCAGATCCTGCATAATTTCAGGGTCAAATTGGAGCTGTTCATTCTCACCGTCATGGTCCTCTGGCTCTGGGCACTGAGACCCCCTTGATCCATCATCTGTGCTGAAGACACAGGCAAAGAAGGCATTAAACATCTCTGCTTTGTCTCTGTCCTTGTTTGCAAGGTGACCATCCCCATCCTTTAATAGGTCATATTTCTGTACTGCCTATTGCCATTAATGTATTTGGGAAAACTCTTTTTACTGTCCCTCACATTTCTGGCAGCTTCAGCTCCAGCTGAGTTTTGGCTGCATTAATTTTCTCCCTACAGAGGCAAGCAGCATCTCTGAATTTTTCCCCTGTCACTTGACCTTGTTTCCACTGGGCATACACCTTCCTTTTTTGCCTTATTTCCAAGAAAAGATCCCTGCTTATTCAACATGGCCTTCTTCCTTGCCTGCTTGACTTCTGACACTGGGGAATTGCCTGCTCTTGCAGGCAATGGGAATTGCACCTTAGGAGGTGGTGTTTAAAAAGTGACCAGTACTGATGGACCCCAGCACCTACAAAAACAACATCCCAGGGGACCTTACTTATTAATTCCCTGAGCAGCCTGAAGTCTGCTCTCCTCGTGTCCAGAGCTGAGATTTTAATATGAGAGGGAGTGGAGCCATGTGCAATGATAAGGATCTGGGCTGGAAAATAAGTCAGTGACTGGAGTTAGCAAATGGAAGAAACATGTCTGCAAATCAAGGAAGGAAAAAGAAGAATAAGTTTCTTTCAACAAAACTCATATTTTGAGAGGTGTGATGATGAAGCAGCAGAAATACCTTAATGCCAATTAGATTGAAAGTCAATTGGAAAACAGTTGTGGATCAGACTTTAAAGACTGTTAATTTTTGTAGTTTCAGGAAAACTAGAAAAAAAAAAAAGGAAAACTAGACAGGAGGTGGACAGTAATTAATGGAAATTGCAAGGAAAAGCCCAGGAAATCAAATGTTAACAGCCTCCACAATGAAACAAAATGAGTAAATTATAATTATCATAATTAAAATGAGTATCAGGGGAATTAATAATCGTTAGTTAATTGTTAACAGTGCCATCATAACTTTCTCCTAGTGCATTTGCATGTTTTCTGCCTCTTACTTGGTCTCATTAATTTGAAGAGATGCTGTCAACTTAAAATCCAAGCCTTAAAAAAACCTAGAAGCTGTTGCTCTTCCCCTTCTGCCAATTATGACTTTGCAGTTATGTACTGCCATTTACAAAATGTTTTTTCCTCCTCATGTACAAAAGTTGCAAAAGGAAAACAAACTACTGTGGAACACTGACAGTCATTAAAAACTATGCCACCAAATATTCAAAGTAAACAAACTGGAAAATCTATTTATTTCTGGTCTCTACCAGGACTAAAAATTAGAGACCCCAAATGAATACAGTACCTGATCAGAACTGTTCTTTCAGATAAATGTCATGCAGAGTTGCAGATAAAGAATCATAACTTCAACTATGTCTATTTCATGTTTCTTATTAGAGTTGCACTTCACAGGAAAAATGATCTGAGTTTCTTATCAGTGGGGAATAGACCCCGGATGCAGGGATTGCTCTATCAGGTACTTTGTACTGAATTGAAAGTGAAAATTGAACCTTCCATAAGATTATGTTATGATTCTAGGAAATTATGGTACTGGTGATCTTTGAATGACTTTTATTTCAGGGATGGACCCATTACATACAAGTCATACATAATTTGACTGATGGCCTATAATATGCCATATGTTATTGG
Organism: Lophotriccus pileatus; assembly: GCA_035583135.1. Classification (NCBI taxonomy): domain Eukaryota; kingdom Metazoa; phylum Chordata; class Aves; order Passeriformes; family Tyrannidae; genus Lophotriccus; species Lophotriccus pileatus. The sequence continues at coordinate 42,201,868 of JAWWES010000001.1, forward strand.
TGTCTGTCATCCTTTACACCTGGTTAGAGTTTTCATTACTTTTATTGCTATAATATCCTTTTATGTATGTACTTTACTACCTTGTGAAGACAGAATAAACTTTTTTGAAGATTTGTTCAATTTTCTAAGACCATTCTGCAGTGGAGAAATAGTTGTGGCTAAACCCATCTTCCAAGTTGTCCAGGAGTAAAAAAAACACAAACAAATTACAGCTGTATACTGCATTAAATGTTTATAAATTCCATCAAAAGTATTATAAAGTTTGAAGCTAGAGGTTGTATCCTTTTATTAAATGAGCTACTAGGTTTGGAAAAGCTATACTGATCTGTCTAATAAAAGATACTTATTTTAACCACATAGCAGTTTTAATTATGAAGCTGTGGGAAGTTGCCAGTGTCAGCAGGTCTGAAGTAAGCACCGACACGGTGATACCAGGATCTGTCTGTCCATGCCTCTCTGTCCTATGCTGGTTAGAAAAAGCACCCAACTGCTCCCATCCTAACCCCCTGGCTGTGGACACGTCATCCTCAAAACATGGTCAGGAGAGTAGCTTTGGGCAGCTTTCCTGCTCCAGCTGCCATCAGCAAGCACAGGGCTGCCTGGATGTCTCTCAGACAGCACATATCATGGGATTTGCACATCTCATCATCTCTTTCCTGGTTCTTGGCCTTATTTTTGCCACTTGTACCTCTCTTTCTAGACTCGAACCTCCTCCTAGTTTATACAACCTGTTTCTGAAGGAATAGGTCCTGCAAACCACTAGGTTACTGTAGATGCCCACAGTCTGTAAAGCATCTGAGAAGGAAACCATACAAATATGTTTTTAAAAACCACTTCTTCCACTGAGGACGAAAATCTATAATAATAAAAAGCACCAACAACAATCCCCGGGATCACAGAGATGTACTAAAGAGATCTGAGCTCTGAGATCAGGTACAGTAGAAGTCAGCTACACTTTAAAAAAAGTGTACCTATAAGAGTGAAAGAGGCTATTTATGTACAAACACACTATGTTTTTTTATGTTCTGCCTTCTGCATAGGAGTGCTCTGAAATTTGGTATGTGCCAAACCTGTGGCTCTGTGAAAATCCTCTTTACCAATGATTTTTATAGTCCTGCGACCCTCTTGTAAGGCTCCCAGGCTGTCTCATCAGCCCAGACTGGCCCCATGGTGCAGCTGCAAAGGGACAGGAACACCTGGAAAGAATTAAGCAAAGCATTATGCACAGGATCCAACCAAACAGGACTACATCTGCCCCACAGAGAGCGCTGGGATTTCCCCTGGCTGTACCAGTTGGTCACCCTAACCCCAGTCTGAAATAGCTTGCGAGGTCTGCAGCCCCATACTGAGCCCAGCCCTTGGGCCACTCTGAGGTTAGCAGCTGTTGTTTGTAGAGGAGCAGAGTTCCCATCTCACCCCCGATTCCCAGCTCAGTTTGAAGCCTCTGGGCCTCTAATTCACTGGAGTCTTATAAATAATACCCTGAGTCTCAAGGGCTTTTGCATTTCTGAAGCCCTTGTATTCAGGAAGGATGCTCTTCTTTTCCTCTGTGACTAGGAGGGTGGCTGGCTGTCCTCTAGGTCATGACAGACTGTCACTTCCACTTAGATGCCACAGAAGACGGGCTGCTGGCTAGCAGGCACCTGGCTGCAGAGCTGCTGGAAGGGCTGCTCCAGGGTCTCTTAGCATTGTAAAGCAGCTGCCATAACCCACTGTATTTTTGGAGTAATTAAACATTTACACAAGTTTGTTTTGTAAACTGAGAGCTTTGAAAGCGTCAGGGTTTGGTTCAGCTGTGAAAGCCCCAAGGGACGTTTTTTATCGGAGCCGCCGTCAGAGGTGTCGTGTCAAACCCCACTCCCAGGGTGACAGCAGGCGGCACAGGAGCCTGCCATGCACCTGCCACAGACACAGTAAACCTGATGTCTGTCTGTCTGAGGAGCTACTATCCATTCTCAACATTTTATCCTGATTACTCACTCATTCATTTCAATCACTGCTTCCGCACTTGCAGACTTCCTTGAAACTCCTATAGAAAAAGAGTATTGTATGAGGAAGGTATAAAGCCTTTTCCAAACAATAGGGATCCTCTTAGTTTTGCCAGTGAGAACATTTCCACTGTTTCCAAAATCTTTTCCAGTTTTATCCAGATTTTTGAGTTTTGGTCAGCATTAGAAAATGAAGTGCCAAAAAAACATAGCAGTAGCATTCTTGTCTACTCCTTCCACCCATCCAACAGTGACAGTCCAAAGGAGGTAGGATCTAGGTGAGAGCTTGCTCCCACAAGCTTTCAAACATTGTGAAGCCTGGGATTTTTTTGTCCATTGGCATCTTAAAAAACATCTTCCTTGGTCTAAGTCTGCATTGTGTTTGATTCACCAGCTTCCCAAAATGACTCTGTCTTTGTTTCCATCTCCAGCTGAATACTATGCACAGGAATTCAGAACTGCTGAATTTAATCTCAGTATATATCAGCTTTCAAAAACGTGGACACTTGGGATACCTGTTTCTAATTTAAAAAAAAAAAAAACAACAACCAAAACAAACCAAACCAAAAAAAAAAACCACAAACACAAAAACTTAGTAGTTTCTCCAGCTTTCCCAAGGACATCTTGCTTCTGGGAGGACTCGTTGTCCCTGTTCTTTGCATCGTGTAATCAGGTTCTGTCTAAGGATTACAAAAAGTACAGCCTGTAACCTTCCTGCACTGTCAAACCAGCATCACAACGTGCTGGCTACAGGAAATATGGGATGGGAAGGGCCTTCCAGATTTATCAGGCTCCATCTCTTGCTATCACATGCCACCACAATATATAATGCTCTTCTGAATTGCACCTTAAAAGTAACTTCGGTTTTTGCTCACATTGTTCCCATTGAACAACTGCTTTCAGGAAAGAATTCTTCTGGGTGTAAACAGTTTAATTTTTTTCTGAAATTATTCATGGCTGTACTCATTTGTTCTTTTGCTAGCACTGCCCTGAAGCGTATCTCCTGGTAGACATCTACCCCCTGATGTTACAGATAAATCCAAACTGTTTCTCTTCTCGGTTTTTACTTTCCTGCTTAAACAAGCCAAATTCTTCCTGACATCTCTTGTATGAGCATCTCTACATTCCCCACTTCTCCTAGGTGTATAATCTGGAATTGTGCTAGGCTAAATTTATCTTTCTGGAACATGAAAGCAAATATGCATATAGGAAACAAAGTGCATATGGCTTTTACAATGCGGAAACTATTTGTCATTAGCAATTATACTATATTGCCCCTCTGGTCAATGTTTTAGCACTACAAAGTTGATCATCTTCTACAGGAATAGCATCTGTTACACCAACACAGTTGTGTCTGTGATGAGGAGTCCAAAACAATCACCTGCCTGGTTTTACCTTTATTTCCTTGCTGTCAGAGTCTCCTTGCTGTGGAGAGACTCTGCACTAGATTCACATGTCCAAGTTTTCTAATTCCTCTCCAGAGGTACTTAAAAGGCATGTAGATGTGGCACCTGGGGACATGGTTTAGTGATGGGCTGGGCAGTGCTGGGTTAAGGGTTGAACTTGATGATCTTAAAGGTCTTTTCCAACCTAAGTGATTCTGTGATTCTATTTAAAAGCCAAAGAGGTTCAAGCATCTGGGGAGTCTTACCTATTGGGCCCTCAGGCACAAGTACATTTACTTGGAGAAGAGGTGTTGAAGGCAGGCAGCATGATTTCTTCTGAGGAAGGAATTAGCTCAGAACAAAGTCTGGAGACTGGTGTAAATAATATGCTTAATTCTGGACGAGCCGGCCACCTGTATTACTTCTTGTGGGAATGGGAAACAGAGCAGTCTGAGCAGACAAGCTTTAACTTGCTCTACTCTATGGTCTACCCTTATATTTTAAGACAGTTTTGTAACTCAGTTTTTAGTGTGTAATTTTCTGGCCAACCTAAATCCATGGAGGAAGTTTTATTTCTGATGTAGGCAAGGGGGCTAAATATTGCCACTGCAGGCAGCTATGAGATATTTTGTTTTTATACTTGCTGTATGTTCAGATGGTATGGAAAGAGAGTAGTAATATTCTACATGTAACAAAGATACTTCTTTTCCACCACTGCTGTCTACATCAACCTATGGCTGCCTCTACTCCCCTGCTTCTCTGTTCCTGGTGGCCTTATAATTTGCCATGTTCATTAAGAGTCCATTAAAATCAACGGACCACTAAAGCCTGCCTGCTTAAGTCTGGCAGCAGCCAATAGATTAACTTCAAGGTCCAGCCAAACACATTAGAAACAGTTTCTTGCTGACCACAGCCACTCCAACTGAGACTTGTGCCTGAAAATGAAATACTGTAATCTCTCTAGCTGTCAGCTAGACTGCTGTTATATGTGCTAAGGCTTCCCCTGCTGTGAAGTTAGCTAGATTTACAGTGATTGTTTATGCTGCACCATACTATATTTAGCTATTTATCACATAGTGACATACTCTTTTCCATTTGGTTAACTGGAATAGAACACCTCGTGTATAAAGCTCAGCCTAGCATCCATCTTTTCTTTTCCAACTTGAATTGCCTGATCTTGATACAATAAAATCAAATTTTAGAGTTTTAAACAACTTCCTCATACCAAGGTCTCTCTGATGGAAAAGGTAAATACAAAAAATTTTCCAGCTGTTGGCTACATATACTCCAAATAACCCTGCATACACTCCCACTCGTACCTCTGTTCACAGGATTAGTAATCCTGACATGAGTAGAACTTCTCCCAGGGGTTAAGTTATGCACCTTCAGAAGCATTTGTAAGTTCTCAGCCATAGATGATATTCACTATGTGTCATTTTAACATTTTATTAATGACACTTCACTCTTCTTATGAACTAAGCTTCCTGCATATAAGCAGAATCCTTACATCCTCACAAATGCAATTCAAGATGTCTAAAAGCAAAGCATCCTGTTCAAGTGAGTTGACTAGGGCTTCCAGTAGGCAGAGAAGAGAGTGATGCCTGTCTAAATGCCAAATGATTTTGGGTCTTGGAGCAAAACCTCCTTCAGGAAATGGCTATATGGCTTAGTCTAGGCAGCTAGCATATTGAGAAAGCAAGCTAGCAGAAGGAATTCCCTCCTGTCTCACAAATGAATATTATTTCAGAAAATAACAGCCTGCTGCACAAGACAAAATAATAACACTGTAGAGAGCTTGGTTCCTTTTCATAGGACAAACTAACTCTTCAGTAGATCTTTTTTTTCTATTTTATGTGAGCCTTTCTTTGAATCTCTCAGCACAGGAGAAAACTGACTGGATGGGCATAGGGTCATAATGCTTTTTCAATTTTAACTCAGAACTACTTATTCACCTAAAAAAGTAAAATCATCTCAAACTGATTTTTAAGCATTTCACTGAAAAGTAATACATATAAAAGTATGGGATAGAGTAGAGATAAATATGAATAAGTGGCAGCATAGTGTAGCCATAGAATAGCTTATAGTATGACTAGAAGCAATATTTGATCATTTCTGAAATGCTATTTCTTAAATTAATCATACAGGCTTTTGGGTACAAGTCTTGTTGCTGTTTGGCAAAGATGTAGATATAGCCTTTATTTTTATTACTCATATCTTACCTAAAATAATTAAAATACCCCATAAAATCAACTATCTGAACTCATGTTCAGTTAGATGGGGGCAGATGAAATTGATAGTAATTTTTTTCCCAAGAAATTTGCAGGCTGGAACTAATTAATACAAAAAAATGATTGCAAGAAACATACTGTAGTATTAACCTCTAGCTTAGACTTGGGTTTTTTTCGGGCTGTTAATAAGTTATTGGTAGCTTCAGATAAGTTAACTGCTATTCTAATTTTTACAGTGACACAAATGTAGCGCCTTTTCTCAGTTTAATCATCTTAATTCCTATCTTTTATCCCCACCCACCAGTGGGTGTCAACTGAGAAACATGCATTTTGCATCTAATAGTAGCTATTTAATAAAGTATTAACTTGCAGCTGCTGGCTGCTCGTTAAAGTCTGCACCCTGAGGTATGGTGAAGGCCTTCATCTCCCTTTGGCTTCCACAGGTCATATACAGATGTTCCCTTATACGGCTGATTGATGTGTAAGAGGGATGGTATTGCACTTGCAGTGTTTATAACATCCTGACCGGTCCTGTAATGACAATCAAAGTTCTTTCACTTGGTTTTCTGAGGGTTTGTGCTTAGAGCCACACATATTTCAATATGCTTTCCAGGAATTCCAGGATAATTTGTTCCAGAAGAAATTGCATGATTTTATTGGTGTTTTATTTTCTTCCTAGATGTGTGTGAGGAGCTTACACTTGACATTTGCATTTTGTTTTTTCAGTGTGGAGCTGTAAATTAGTCCCAGATGCCTTGCAGCTTGGGCACGGAGACTCATGAACTTCTGTAAACCTTTTGATGTTCTCTGTCTGTGATTAAAAGACTATAATAAATCTACCCACAAAGAAGATGTTAAAAAGCTGAAGCTGACAGCTTCTTAAGAACAACCTTATCATCTCTCTAAAAATATGGGCTTCCATCAAACAGACAAACATGTGTTTGCTGTAATTTCACAGATTATCAGATTACATATAGAGAAATTTACACAGCGTTATACAGAAACACTCTCATCTCTCACAACTCCCAGTGGAGATGTTTTTTCACATAAGCTGGAATTAATTGCAGTATCATAAAATTGTGGTCAAAATTGGGCAAACTGTCAAGAAATTTAAATAGGTATGAGATATATCTGTGTATAATGAGGAATAAAGATAGTTTGGGAAATGTCTAGATTTAGAGACCTAAATAAGGTCTTCTTCCTCACTTGTTCTGAAACATCTTCAAAACAGCACCTTCAGAAAAGGCTAGAAGAATATCCAGGGAACCACAAGCCAGCAAGATTCTCTTTGGTCCCTGGAAAGGTCATGGAGCAAGTCCTCTTGGAGCACATTTCTGGGTGCAGCAAGGAGAAGAAAGTGACTGGTAGCAGTCAATATGGATTTACCAAGGGTCAGTCATATCTGGCCAACCTGATTTCCACCTGTGATAAAATGGCTGTGTTTCAGGTTGAAGGGAGAAGCCAGATGACCCCTATTGCTGCAATCAGCCAGGTGGAAGAGGAAATTATGATCCAGAGTCTTTGTAATCTCTCTGTTACTCTCAATATTCTTCATTTACATATAAATTGGCACCCCTCCCTCCCATTTATGAGCCAAGTTACTTAAAGCCAGGTTCCCTCTGTCCCCACCTGGGAGCTGGATTTTCATGGAAAATGCTCCTTAGAGCATGCTTTAGAGACAGGTCGCTATGAGGCTGTCAAAATCACTGCTAATACTTTCTTTCCAGTTATACTGACACATTCAGGTGAAAGAAAATCATCACTTAAAGGAAGTATTAGAGACTTGCCCAGAATTTAATCTCATTTATTTTGGGTCTTTCCTTTCTTTCCCTGTACATCCATTAGCTATTAACTGAAAAAGATCCCATCACCTCCATCAGTGGAGGACAGAGACCCCAGGACTGCACTGAGAAATCTGTAAGGAGCAATACCTGTTTCTCAGCTGTTATTTAATGTTTTCATTCTTGATGTAAAATACCACATATTCCATGTCAAGGACCTTTTTTGTTGTGTGGACTCAGACCTTCACTAAAGTCAAAGTGCTCACAGCGCATTCAGGGGCTTAGAAGGATAAAGGCAGATTACTGGTTTGGGGTTTGACTCCACATATAGTGACAGTGTGCTAGTGTGCTGTGCAGGGCAGTTCACAGTGTGTTGCCTATCTGGCCTCTGCTTCCTCTAACTTAAGTTACTAACTTTTATTTCAATGAAGCAAGAGATTGGTGACCATCCTTTTTCCTTCATCATTCTATCTTTTCTATACATGTGCCTCTCTGCAGCAACAGCCTCTTAAAAAATATGTGGTATGTGTGAATTTACCCCAGTTCTGATGCTCTGTGTGGTCATGTTGACACTGGTATGGTTGTGCTCAAACAGGGCTGATTTTACCAGCGTACTGGCAGTGAAGTGCAAAGTGCCACCCCTGAGAGGATCAATAAGGTCATTAGTGCACAAAACTGTTGAACTGAATTGAAAACCTCACGAACATTAAGAGACTTGCTCATCTAAACATTTACCAACTATGGTCTTAAGTCAGAAAGCAAAGGCAGGAAGCCTCAGGACACAACTCAGGAAATTTAAGACCTACAGATTCTGGAAATGTCCTGTCTCTTTGGTAGCTTAGTTCTGATTCATTACCTCATGTTTTGTACTTCCTGTAAGAAGTGATGGCCATTTTGCATATTTATTAGGTAAAGAATTCTTTTCTTCTTCTATTTGGCCTGTTTGTTGCAATATTTTTTTCTTCTGTCATATGATTTCTCACAGCTTTCTTTTCTGTTCATATCTAGTTCTTTCCATCTTTCTGAAGAGGATTTGTCCCTTACTCTTTTTATCAGAGACTTTTTATCATTTCCATTGCTCACAGTTGGAATCTCTTAAGTTTCTTCTGGGTTATCATTGTCCTCCTCTAGTCAAGTGCTTAGGAGTGCATACAGCTTTCCAGCTGCAAACTTTCCTAGAGACATATAAAAAAGAATAATTATTTCTCTGCCCTTAAAAATGATACCCCATAGTATAATAAGCTGAAAGATTTTGTCTTCTGCAGCAGAAATCACAGTGCATACTCATACTTAGCATGTTTAATTTGTTATCTACTATCAACTCCAAAATTACTAATAACTTATTAATTTTGGAGTTCCCAGAACCCTCTGGGACTTTTCCCTTTAGATATAAGCATCAGCCTCATTAATGCCATTATAATTTATTCATCAATCTTTAATGTTCTGTTAAATTCCTCTCTACGTTCAAAGTTAGAATTAAATATGTGTATGAACCACGTTCATTTCTGACTGAGTAGACGCCCTCCAGGAACTGAAGAATTCGACATTAAGCTGATGAACAACAGCCAGTCCCTTGCAGCAAGCTCAGTTATCAGTTAGATTATGAATTTTAGAGGGTGGAAATTATTGGCTGTTTATTATGATCTTTCATCACTGATGTCAAGGGGAGTTGTGCATCTGGTGTCAGTGAATTCATGTTATCTTTTAGCTTCAGTAATGAACTTTATTCACGGTATAGCAGGAGTTGCAGTAGGACCCATGTTGTTTGGAATCATTAAATCTGCTTAGGCTGGTAATATAACATATATGTTATTGTTCAACCACAACTTCTTAGGCTGGGTAGGAAACATCCATTGACTCTCCAGCTCTTCTGTTAAGACAAAGGTAAGAGGACATTATAATTAATTCAGGGCTAAAATCTACACAAGTATTAAAGTCTTAGATTGTTCTGATTTTAGTAGGAAGTACTTTTGCAAATAGGCAGGAAACAGTCCCTTAGCCACTGCATGCTGAAGTCAGTGGCTTTGCCCACCAAGGACTGGGGAACAGGAGCAGAAGCACTGTAGAAGTTGAAAGATTCTGACTACTACATCTCACAGCAGCTTGGATTTCCTGGCCAAACTTCAGAGGGACTTGTTAATCCTCCTTTTGCCCTTCTGTCTAGAGACCACATTCAGCAGTCACCTCCAATGAGGAGGAGATATTGGGAAAGATGAGATATGGGAAGAGTCTTGCCAGCATTCCCCTATGATCCATCTCCAGCTGCTGCAGAGAGAGCTACCACAACATCAGGGGCTGTCAGCATACATTTCTGCAGAGCAGTGGCAGGTTGCAGTTCCCCTGAGGAAGAAGTTTCCCCTCTGGAGACAAGGACATACTGCCCTGGTTGAGAGGGGACTGTAGAGATGAGAGGTCTGCCACTTCCAGCGATGTAATTTCTGAAGTGCTGAAAGAAAACAATTGCTAACAATTTTCTGGAAGAGAAACAGCATGTGAGTTATTGATTGATTCTTACTGTCAGGTAATCTGAGCACAAACTTTCTGTGAGGAAAGGCCAAAGTGTCAAATACACATTTCACCATTTTTGAGAATATCTACATCAAACTGATGACAGGCAGAATTAAAGTCCCCTCATTTCATGTAATATATGCTTCCAAAGTTCAATAGGATTGTTATATAATTCAAGTGCTTGCTTCAATCATTATTCATAACTTCTGTTAGCAGTGGAGTTGGGAAAATAATGAAAATATTATTCATAGAATGTATTACTCCATAAATTCCATGAATCTCATTGAATAAATTATTCAACTATTATTATCTCCCTCTTTGTCCTCGCTCCTCCCTTTCCCCAAGGATTTTCAGATGACTACCCATAAGGAGGAACAGGCGCAGATGCAGGTGTTGGCCCAAGGTGGAGATGCTCCAGGTGTCCTGGACGACCCAGCTGGATGGACATGAACATTCAATGCACAGCATGTGTGGCTCCTTCATTTCATTTTATGTATGGGACCCCAAAAGATATTTCTGTACAAAAGTCAAAAATGACACCAGATCACATCCTGAATAGTATTTAAATAAATACACTTTCTTCAGAAGCAGATCATGTCTGAGGTGGCCCTGCTTGTGACTCCCCAGCTATGGATGTGGCAGCAGCAGCTTCTGCTTGGTGTCCGCAGCTGAGCTGTGCTCTTGCTGCTTCTGTGAAGGCATTGTGAAGGAGAGGGTCAGTGCTTTGCCAAATTTGTTGTGGCAGTACTGGAAGATGTGCTCTCTTATAAATGTCATATATTAAGATAATTTCATAAGCTCAAGGCTTAAAATTTAGACTGTTTGCAGTTATTTGTATTAAAGCTGAATTCTTCATCCCCTCCAATGAAGGAAGATTCAGGACAGGACTGCACTCTGCAGTCCGACGTGGAAGTATTTTGGAGTTATGAGTTTCACATGTTTGCAACCATGAAGGTAGTTGCAACAGTAACCTGTCCATACCTACTGAAGTGTGGGAAAAGACCTGAGAGCCACCTGTACCTTATGGGATAGAGTATGGGGTCTGATCAAGAGGGCACTGATCTGAAACTACCATTACCATCTACCACAGGCCAATTCTATGAGCAGGTCATAGCACTTCTCTTCCTCTTCATCTTGACTGTCTAGGTGTCAGGAGCTCTGTGTAGATGCTTCCTCATAGCACCTTGTACAAGGTGACGTACTGACAGTTGCACCTGTAGGTCCTGCTCCCTCTCACAGCTCAAGAGGAATTTTCCCTAATTTTCCCTAAGCCTGTATATCTACAGGGCAAGTGCTTGCAACCCAGGTTCCCTTTGGAGCTCAGTGGGTTCTTACCTGATGAGAGAAATTGGAGAGCTTGGGCCCTCCTTTTACCCTGTCCAAAAGGTATAGACAGGACAATTGCATCCCCGTGGCACTGGTTTTTCTCTGTTGGTTGCATGGAGACCAGATCAGAAACCCTCACCTACTCCTGCTCTGTGGATATGAAATATTTATCCCATAAAACCCCATGAGTGTCTGGCCTTGCTGGCCCCAGTGTTGGTCTGTGTCCATGGGAGTATGCCCACACTGCAGGAGACCAGGGCAAGGTGTCCCAAAGCATCTTTCTTGAGGGACTAACTCCATTTAGTCAAGGCTGATCTACCCTGAAGACTTTGCTGCTTGCAAATGAACCTTTTTTACATATTTGCCACAGTCATTACCCCTGAGATGGAACCGTCTTAGCAGAAAAAGTCCTTAGTGCTCAGCTCAGCGTCCCTGTTTTCCACACTCTGTCTGATGTGTGTGATAGATAAGAGCTGGCCAGGAGCTTTCTCTGTCTCTCTGTAATCATCACTAGGTACAAGCACCTGTTGAACACCACAGGCGTCAGGCCTTCAGAAGCTAAGCCGTGTTTGTGGACAGGAGCACCAACCTGCAGCAGTTATGTGTTGCCTTTATTGCTCCCCCTTATCATTTACAATTTACTTTTCAAAGTCTGTCTATAACAAGTGATGATCACTTTGCCTTAGCTCTCTAGCCTTGTCTGTTCCCCTGCCCCTTGCCTATGAGCAGGGCATCCTCCTTATGCCGTTTCCCTCGGCATGGTGAGAAGTGAGCATAACTGTTACCCCAAGGCACTGAGTGATTTATCTGAGGGGAAAATATCGCCAAGGCCATTTTCACCATCCAACTTGAAAAACGTTTTTTTCCAAAGGCTTAGTTATCCATTATCCAACTGTCACAAACATTTCCACTATGCTCTTCTGCCTATGGCTGCTCTCAGGCTTTGGGTCATCGGTCTCTCCTCAGTTCTTGTTTTGCACAGGATGCTTTAGAAACTCCCGTCATTTCTAATGCTAAGCACTAGCTCAGGTCAGTGGGGGTGGGGGGAAGCAGTGTGCACATTCACAGACACCTAGGCACGTGTATAACTTGTAGTCTTATAAATGTCAGCTGTAATCCACATGTAAGTGCTTTGCAGAAATAGGGTTGTAGGGCAGAAGCAAGGTGAAGTGTGAGTTAGGAGGCTGTAGAGGTGATGCAGCATCACAGGTCCTCTGTAACATGGAGAAGCCTACCTGTTCTGCCCTGACAGAAAGGGAAAAGTGAAAACAGAGCCCCGTGAGGTGCAAATCAAAGCAGAGACTTTGTCTTTCAAGCTGAGACAGACTAAAATTAAATGGGCAGAATACACTCAATAGACACAAACTCCTCTGAGTTTTCCCTCCCAGACACTGCAAGTTTACAAAGAGCTGTTGCTGGCCGCAAATTCAAAATAGACTTTATAGCTAATCCCGCAAAGCTCTAGTCCCACAGTGTGCACAGTTACATGCACACCACCTCCTCACAGGCCACCTGGTCACCAGCATTCTACCCCTCTCCTGGAAATGGGGATTCCCCTACTCTCACACTGCCTCCTGTGAGAAGCTGGTGCTGCCCCATGCCCACACCAGTGACAAAGACTGCCCTGGGCTCAGACCCAGGCACTGCTGGTGTGCATCTCCACTGTAGCGTCCCATGCTGTCACCCCACTAGAACAGAATAGATTAGACCCTTTCAGTTGGAAGGGACCTGCAATAATCATCCAGTTCAAACGCCTGACCACTCCAGGGCTGACCAAAATTTAAAGTATGTTATCAAAGGCATTGTCCAAATGCCTCTTAAACACTGACAGGATTGGGGCATTCACCACCTCACTGGGAATCCTGTTGCAGTATTTGAATACTCTCTTGGCAAAGAGGTACTTCTGAATGTCCAGTATGAAGCTCTTCTGGCACAGCTTTGAACCATTGCCATGCATTTTGTCACTGAATACCAGTGTCAAGAGCTCAGCACCTCCCTCTTCACTTCCCCTCCTCAGGAAGCTGTAGAGAGCAATGAGGTCACTCCTCAGCCTCCTTTTGTCCAAATTAGACAAGCTTTAAGTCCTGAGCCCTTCCTCACAGAGGGGCCTTCCAGGCCTTCCAGTAGCCTTGTTGACCTCCTCTGGATGCATTCAAAGGCCTTCAAATCCATCTTAAATTTTGGGGCATGGAACTGCACATGGTGCTTGAGGTGAGGCTGCACTAATGCTGAATACAGTGGGACAATCCTGTCTTTTGCCTGGCTGGTGGTGTTGTTCCTGATGCACTCCAAGGTGCAGTCTGCCCTTCTGGCTTCCCAGGACTCACAGCTGATTCACACTGAGCTGCTGCTGACCAGAACCCCAGATGTCCCTCTGTAGGGTTTCTCTTCTGCCACCTGTCTCCCAGTTTATACTTGTGTCCAACATTACTCCATCCTAGGTACAGGATCCAGCATTTGAACTTTTTAAATTAATCATAATGCAATGCTCCACTCCATCTAGATCCCTCTTCAAGGCCTCCTGTCCCTCAAGAGAGTCAACAGCAGCTCCCACTTTGGTACCATCAGCAAACTTGCTAATGGTGCATTCAGCTCCTGCATCCAGATTACTGATAAATAATATTGAACAAAACTGGCTCTCACAAAATCAAAGAACCACAGAACATTCTGAGTTGGAAGGGACCCACAAGGATCACTGAGTCCAACTCTTAAGTGAATGGCTCATCTGGAATTGATCCCTGAGGAACATCACTGGTGACTGGTCACCAGTCGGATGTAGCCTTGATCACTACAACCCTTTGAGCTCTGCCCTTCAGCCAGCTCTTCACCTAGTGCACCATAAAACCGCTCATCCCGCAGCTGGACAACTTGTCTAGAAAGATGTTATGGGGGACAGTATCAAAAACTGTACTAAACTCCAGAAAAACTACAGCCACTGCTGTAGTTTCCCTTCCCACTAGGTTTCTCTGTCTCCTCCTTTTCTGTTATCTCTCCTCCCTGGCATGGAGACCTACTTTGTCTCCCTGCCTTGTTCCTCATACCGAGACCTGACCAAACCCTTTTTTCCTACAGGCATGTTGTGCTATTCTTTCCGTGTCCTTAGACTCCAGTTCTGTTCCTTCTTTCCTTCTTTGGGAAAGGATTCGGTCATAAGCATATGAAAGTCTCTTGGGTATGGTTGAGATAAGTATGTCGCACTCCTGGAAGATGTCAAAAAATACTTTTCCTTTCCAGATTTACTGTCTTCCAGGTTCCACAGAAAACAAGGTAGAATTCTGTCCGGTTTTGCCTGTAACATCCTCTTTGCATTTGGGGAAGAAAATGGAAATGCTGTACGTGGAGTGTACGTGGCTTTCTGCAGCAGATATGTGTCTAAATCCCACGTGCATTGTGACCAACTAGGTAAGGCAGGTGGCACTGCAGATGACTGCTGCTGCCTGTTACTATTGGTTGCACTGGATAAGTTTTGTGAAGCATGTTCACACTGAAGCTGAGACATCCACCTTCCTCTCCCTCCCTTTTTATTTCCACCTATTTTACTGTTCCGTCTGAAAGACCTCCAGCCCTAACCCCAGCCCTGCTCCTGGAAGACATTAATTGTCCATGGATGATCTGGAAGCAGCACAACAAATGCTGAGAAGCATAGTTGGCATGAGGGGCTCAGAGGTGGTGAAGGTGCTGTGATGCCATAGAGTCACAGGATTGTTTAAGTTGGAAAAGACCTTTAAAACTATTGAGTCCAACTGTTAACCCAGCACTACTAAGTCCACCAGTACACCATGTCCCCCAGTGCCACATCTACACATCTTCTAAATAACTCCAGGTATGGTGACTCAACCATTTCCCTGGGCAGCCTGTTCCAATGCTCGACAACCTTTCCATGAAGAAATTTTCCCTGGTATCCAATCTGAACCTTCCCTGGCGCAACTTGAGGCCATTTGCTCAAGGGGGGAGAAGAGACTGATGTCCACCTCACTACACCTCCTTTCTGGTAGTTGTAGACAGCAATAAGGTCACATCTGAGCCTTCTTTTCTCCAAGTTAACCAGTTCCATTGCCCTTCTCTGGATATGCTTCAGCACCTCGCTGTCTTTCTGGTAGTGAGGGGCCCAAAACTGAACACAGGATTTGAGGTGTGGCCTCACCAGAGCTGAGTACAGGGGAAGAATCACTTCCCTGGACCTGTTGGCCACACTATTGCTGATGCAGGCCAGGATGCCATTGGCCTTCTTGGCCACCTGGGCACACTGCTGGCTCATGTTCAGCTGCTGTCAACCAACACCCCCAGATCCTTTGCCACCAGGCAGCTTCCCAGCCACTCTGCTCTGAGCCTGTAGCGCTTTCCTGGGCTTGTGATCCAGGTGCAGGATCCAGCACTTATCTGTGTTGAACTTTATATTACTGGCTTCAGCCCATCAATCCAGACTGTCCAGATCCTCAGTCGAGCCTTCCTGCCCTCAAGCAGATCAAGACTCCTGCCCAACTTGGTGTCATTTGCAAGTTTACTGAGTATGCACTTGATCCTCTAGTCCAGATCATCAATACAGGTATTAAGAAGAACTCACCCCACACCCATTTTTGTACAGAGCCTATGGCCCCTTTACCTCTTTCTCCTCTTCCTTTATAAGGGTTTTCTTCAGCTATGAGAATAGTCTGAATGCAATTCCTCTCCTGAAGTCAAGCCCCTTATTTCATACAGTCAGGGACAGCTCAGGAAAGAAAGAGGGTTTCAGCTGTTAATTGTTTTCCCTTTCTTCCACTGCAGCAGGAAAATCCTATCAAAAGGAAGTTAATTATTTAAATGCATCCTCTATCTGAATTGTTTATTCAGAGCTGTTTCTTACACCTCAGTTACCCTGAGGCTTTTCCTGCTTTGAGTAAACCTGCCGTGGTTTTATATTATTTACCAAATAGCGCTGCTGCTGACCACAAATTTATTAAAGATCTACTGGAGACAAAGCAGCCCTTGTATTACAATACAATTTTACTCTGCACTGACTTCAAAATGTATTGTGCTGGAGATAATCGCATGGAGGCAATTACAGAAACTGAAGAGGATCAAACAGAGTAATAGGGATATAAAAGGAAACGTGCATTCTTTATACGCTACTCCCCATGCATATGAATGCTTCTCTTTTATCTTATTTTTAAAGAAGTTTCAAATTACATAGTAATTACAAATTCAAAAGGATTTTCTTCACACAAAATGATCTGGTCTTAGCCACTCTCCTGTGTAACATTGGAGCAGCTTCCCAAGGCTTGCAGTTAATTTATCCATCTCGGCAAACAGAGAATACTGGTCTGTACTGAATAACATGCAGCTCTTTTTGGGCTCAGGTCTTAACCCTGAACCTTCTTCAGGATCACAGTGGGTCCTTCTGGTTTTATTTTCTAGGACAAGACATAAATAAAATATCTCAGGCAGAAAGCTGATTGATCTGAATATTACTGAAGTATCATTACAAATTAAATCACTAATCAACTGACCGAGAGTGCAGTGAAGTGTCAGGATAATCATGTAAGTTAGTTATCGTTTATAGCTAACCTAGAAGATTTGTCCTACCACCTAGGATGAAAAATCAGTGCTAGTGATTATGGCATGACTTTGGGAGGTGCAAAACAGTGGACCAGTGCCCAAGGAGCGTATGTAGTGACAGCTGCAAAAACGCTGTGTGAGGAAAGGTGATTAATAGGCACAGGGAGAGCCTTCAGCTCAGATCTGAATCAATTCTGCTTAAAATCTGTAGGCAAGTAGTGAAGTCTGTGGAGCATACAGGACTGCATTTCCTCGTAGAGCTTGCATATGGAGTCTTCCAAGGGTGCTTGTTCACGCGTTGTTGGAATTTGGCTCAACAGGATGATCAGAGCAGAAAGGCAACCACTGATACCATTTAACTGTGAGCCTTTTCAAGGAGAAATTCACTGCAAAATCACCTTGAAATGAGAGGGTTTTCCATTTGCTTCAGTGGGCCAAAATTCATTTATCATGTGCAGTGAGAGCCATTGAAAGGGAAAAAGGCTGCCAATGCACCCTGTCCAGAGCAAGCTCATGCATGAAAGCAGTGCCAGTGGAGAGGGGAAGGTAGTAGGTGATGTTTAAGAGTCCCTAAGTCATCTAATTAAAATCATCCCTGTGTACTGCATTTGTAGTTAAATTCTTCCAAAACCAGCTGTTCTGAAAAGTGCTGCCAAATAGTTTCTTTGTAACTTCTGTAAGACTGCTATTTTTTGTTTGTGTGTGGACTTACAAGAAGTATTTCTCTCACTATTACGCTACTATTTATAAGAATATTTACCAGAACTGTTTAATACTATATGAAATAAAAGTCATCATAACAAAGTGCCAATCTTGCACCTTGCAGCTTTTACCTTGCTTGTTTGTCAGCAAGGTCACTACATAACTAGAGCTTCTTCAAGCTACATCAAGTCTTGAGACTCACTTCCATGGCCTCTGAGATGCCTAAAAAGTTAAACTTAGTCTTTTTCTTTAGCTCTCAGTCAGGTTCAAGGAGCAATTTTTTGGAGCATCACGTTTCCTCATATTGAAATGGCCAAGGAGTTCAGGAAGTCTCTGCCTCTGTCTATCTTGGAAGGACATTTATATGTCATATGTGCCAACCTACTGACCTCTTAGAAAACATCATTAACAGAAAATAACATTGCAAGATAGAGAACCCATTGTTTATCATACCTGTATACTGTGTAACAGAAAAATTAATCACCTAAACCAAACAAAAATTTGAATGACACGCTAACATTAATTTCACAAATAGGTGTCTCATGATGCATTTTGAATGATGTTTTTGTGCTTTTGATAACATGTAAAATGGATGTCCTTTATATCTTCTATGATAAAGGATAGCATCTCTTGAAAAATCATTGAGGATTTACAGAACATGATTATATACCCATGGTAAACAGTACAGCAGACCAATATAGGATGAAGAGCCTTCCCTGTATTCAACTCCCCTTGCACTTCCAGAAGGAAGTGCACAGCTGCTGTGATCCACAATGCCTTTGCAAGCATCAGAGATGTCTCCTGTTTGACAGATAAAATCTTCTGTTTCATACTTGCCTGAAATAAAGTGTGTGAAAGAAAAAAGGAGAAAAAAGACAAAGAGAAGCCCAAACTTTCAGTTTTTGTTTGTGTTCTTCTGATTTATGTTCCCTGTCTCTAATATTTCTTCCATTGCTCGGAACTGGCTCTAACTGCTATGTTACTTCCTGGGAATAATGATCAAACCAGCAAACACACTTGTACAAGAGACAGATTTGGTGTCTTCGCTCACTGTAAACATTTGTGTTGGTCTGGATACGTATTCCTATGCATCAAAACCTTCTGGGTGAAATTGAGTTTGAACATATAAAAGTATTTCGTTATATTAATATCATCAGTTATTAATTAGCAATGTATTTTTCTTTTGAAGGAAAGGCATCAGAAATACGTCATAAGCTTTTGCCAGCTTATGGTCTTCATCCAGGGTCTTATTCAGTGTGATTTCTTTTACAGGACATCTGGGATTCCTTCATCATCACCAACAAATTATATTTATGTTGTAAACAATGAATTGTAAAATGTATCTTTTGCCACAGACATCTTGACAGCGAGCAGACAGCTGTGCACCAAGATCCTTCCTGACAGCCTGATATTGCCATTTTGTTCTTCCATGTGTTGCCTCCTAATTTATACGTAAGTTATTTGTTTGAGGCAGATGTTTTTTGTACTTGTTTTTATACAGTACCTAAAACAATGAGGTGATGGTCTCACTGAAGAGAGAAGCACTACACCTTGCTGTGACTGGAAAAAGGGGCAAGAAAATTAATGTGTACGGTTTTGCTGGGATTTCATCTGTCTAACTTTCCAATGACTCACTTCATTAGGAAATGAGACACCATGAATACACACACACAGGCGAACCTTTGGATTACTACAGGGTAGGTTAGCAGCTAGGTATGTACCAAGGATGCTAACTGGCTCTGGATCATAGCAGCTAAGCCTTACTTATGATCACTAAGCAAGATGCCAAGAGATGATCCTGAAATACTGGGGACATACAGAGGGGTGAAGAAATAGTGTCACGCATCTCAAGATACGTTGTGTGTGAATGTATTTGTGGGTTGTCTTTGTGCATTCTGGTTGTAGTAAGGTATTTCTATTGATATAAAATATTCAGGGTGGAATCCGGACACTTAAAAGGTGACTCTAAATGTGTTTTAAAAGAAAGCAGCAGAGAGTCAGTAGGGAAAGCATTTGATTTCTTCCTCTCTCCCTCTCTGTATAAAAGAAGAGTGATCTGTGCACAGCTGTCATACCTTTGCTCCCTTTGATGCCAGACTAGCAGCAGGGGAACTCCAGGGTCATGTTTCTAGAGGCCATCAAAGGCCAGTTTTTATTTAGTAGTACTTATCACCAGTTTTCTCAGCTGTACTCAGAAGGCTTCGGCTTTCTGCATAGAGACCAGGACCATGGAGATGTGAAAACCCAACTGCACAGCTATGGCTCCATCAGGCTTTGAATAGAAATGTTAGGACTCAAGGAGAGCCTTTTACAAGATCATTTGGTTGACCAGTGGTTAATAGTCAGTGGTAACAGTGTGGGCAAGGGACAGTGATTGACCACTGTCTTCAGCTTTTCCTGGTGGATTTGCTTATCTGATGAGGATCTTGGAGCCCACCTCTTTAGAAAGAGTTCTCAGCTAACTCAGGGCATACATTAATAGTCCAACTGACGTGTGCGTGCTTTCTTTTCTACTATTCTGTGTTCTCTGTTCTACGTTAAGATTGATCAAATGCCTGTGACACCGCAAAAGGAAGCTGGGAAAAAGCTATGAAAATAGGAGAAATTTCTCCTTTTCGCTACCGCCTTGGCCTCAAATCAATGGGGGGGTGTTCACAAACTGCATCCTTCCATTTGTGATGTCTGATGCAGCCACTAATCACAGCTCAAATGAAAAAAAAAAATTAAAAACAACAAACAAAAAACAATCCAAACCACATGGATCCACAGGGGTTTTCTCCTGTGATTTCCAAAGCCTCGCCAAAATCCTGTGCAGTTCTAGCATCTGCAGTGTAGATCGTGTCTACATACGTGCCAGTGATAGGGCAAATGTACATCATCAGTGGTGGCACTGTAAAGGGGGAATTAGTGCACACCTGCAACATATTCTGAGTTAGGTAAATCCTGAACACAACAAAATGGTGGTGAAAGATGTAGATCAGCTGGTTAGGGCAATGTGACTTACGTGCCACATTCATCTGGTGACTAGCACCACCCTTCCTCTCAGGAAGGCAGGCTTCAGTGTATTTTCCAGACTTGATTAATAATTTATTTGGCATCTGGAAGTCACAGCAAAACAGCTCATATGGAAAGGGAGGATGTAAATTGTCTGCCTCTTCCAGGCACCACCAGGTTATTATTCACAGCTAAAATACTATTTGTAAAATATTTGTGTATTTAATATTTTAAAGGGGAGCTCTGGCACTTGGGTTGATTTCAGTATTCTCGAGGCAGAGGGGGCTGGGTATCTGCTAAAGATACAGTCATCTGGAAGATGTGTTTTCATCGCCAAAGGAACCAGCCAGAAGAGGATTTTAATATGCAAGGAAGCAGGCACTAGAATAAGGAGAGATTAATTTGAGCTTAGTGCCTTTTGAATGAAAGTTGTCATCCATGGACGACAAGGGGAACCTTTCCAAGCTGGGTCTGCAGTCACACACAGAGGACACAGTCTGTCTACCCTAAATAGGGGATTGCTGGAGCTCAGGTCAGAGCACATTAAATGGAAGATACTTGCTTACAGATTTTGCAGCTGCACAAGCGATATATTTCTGTCTTTCTGCAGCAACCACTCAATAATGACTTCAGCCTGGTTCTGACAGCTTCCCTGATCACCTTCTAGGAAATCACCTGATAACATAACACAGTATTTTAATGTACCTATGGTGCCATGCTACTTACTTGCTGTATGCTATCTGCACCATTTCTTCTCCGAGTTGTAATTCTATTTACCAACCGTGAGAGACTGAAGTGTTAATAGTTAATGACTCAAACAACCATCCGTTTTCAAAAGCAGCAGGGTGGTATGCTGAGGCTGGGTTTGCACACCACCACCCCCCACCACCCCGCCCCACCAACTGAAGGGGAGAAGAAGCGATTTTTGTGTGTGATGGTGAAACCTCTGATCCGAACAAGACAGAGGGGGCGAACACCCCACACCGGAGGCTACAAGCTGGGTTTTGAGCCTCCTTGTGGAGGCGGGATAATGCTTTTTATCATGCCAATGTTCTCCCTTACAGAACTACCTCAGTTGTAGAACTCCCCTCTCCCTGCCGGGGGAGGTATTACACCATTCTCACACAGGCCTGAAGGTATTCATCCCTTCTGATGGGGCATAACTGGCTCAACTCCTCTGACACAAGAGGAAGCTGTCATGTCTTAGAAGGTGTTTAAAAAACAAAGACCCCTGAAGTGCGCCTAGACTCATTTCTGGGGCCTTCCACCAGAGGCTTGCACAGTGTTGCAACAGACAGTGTAAACATGCCTGCCCGAAAGAGGTACCTAGGTGTTCCCATACAAACCTAAGCATTGGACTTTGTGTTTCACAGGCTTCCCATGCCCCTGATGCATCAAGACTGCGACCATCACTTCAGCCAATGGACATCTAAATTGCAACTATCAAGACTCATTGCTGGATCCACAGGTGATGGTAGATTTCTACTCTCATCCTTTCTTCCTCTTCGTTATATATTTTCTTAAGCTATATCTTTATACTTTTATATTAACCAAAACAGCTACATACCTCCTTTCCATTGCAACCAAATTGCTCTAAAATAAACACTACATATATATATATTATATATATATAGTTCTAAACAATGATCACTGTGTTTTTTCACTCTAATCCACCCCAAGGGATCTATTAACGAGAAGCCGAGTTACTCTCACTTTCAGGGGGAGGTCATAACACCAACCACAGATTCTTACGAGCTGCTAAGAGGTCTCACTGTCTTATCAGGAGGTTTTTAATAGAAGAGGACATCTAATCAGCTGAAAAGGGAAAGGAAGCTGCTAAATGCTGAGTCACATTCAAGGTACGTTATTTTTCCTTTTTAAGAGATTGAAGTTGCTGTATCTGAAAAGCTGTAGCTGCTGTGCTCATTCTTGGCTTTCACAACCACAACATTCCAAGAGTCTCCAGGTTTATATACCTAAATCTACTTAACTTAAAACAGTAACAGAAAGCAAATATTCTCTTCTCTTTATTTGACCCTGGCATGTGGACTATACTCTCATTACTATTGTTTACCACTTTCAGGGGATAATATATCCTATGTCTAACCCAGACCAGCTTTCCCCTGAGTTATATTCTGCACATACATAATCCAAGATACTGAAGAACAATTTGGCTGGGGTGGGAGGATGGACTAGATGATCTCCCAGATTCCCTGTGAAGACTCAGTGTGCAAGACTCGTGGCTGGGAATAGTGCTGGTATGAATGACCGAGTGCCCAAACACATATTCGGTACCTTGCAGTGGCACTCTCAAGAACGTGAATTACAGGTGCCTAAACAAGCACCTGGACCCTAGGCAGTACCCCAGAAATAGGGACGACAAAGATGGGAAAGGAAGGGAATAGGAGAGGAGTAGTGAATCTGTGGCGAAGACTTACCAAGCAATCTGGTTGCTGTTCATTTACCCACTCTGCTGTCCTGGCTAATTTGACAGCCCAAATGAAATTGCTGGTGAGGAAAGCAGTGCGAGCATGCACAATGTGCTGTGATTAGAAAGGGCACTGCTGGGGAGAGGAGCATCAGATCAGCCAAGCAGAAGTTTTCTATGTATTCCCTCTGCCTTTTCTCCTGAGAGGTACTTGTCTTTTATTCTCAGCTCTGTTGCTTTCAGTCTTATCGACTGAAAGAGCTTGCACCTCTTCTCTAGAACGTAAAATGCAGTCTCTTTCGGTACAATGAAGGCAAGGGGAGCTGATGTTCCTTCTGCTCCTAGGAGGATAAAAATGCCACAGCGCTGACTCTGCATGGCAGGGAGGGGACAATCCAGCTCTTAATAACCAAAATAAGTCATACAGTTACTGTAATAGCAAGCAGGGCTTCGTAGCAGACCCAGAACAGTTTGGTTGCATATTCATTGTCTGTTACTCATCGGGTGCAATTTGGGACCCTAATCAATGGCCAGGATTTGGTGTCCCTGATACAAAGGGGTCCCATGTGCTGTCTAAGGTCAGCTCATCTCCTTGTTGCATTTTAGGAGTCCTATCACCTGTTTATGTTGTCCTCTCCTTAGTAACAATATCTGGGCTTGCAACAGAGCAATTCAGGTTTCCTGCACCTTTTCCCTCCCAGTGCACTGGCTGGGCACAGATGTGAATTAATCTCATGAAAGATTCTGCTGTTTCTGAGGGGGAAAAAAAGGAACTAACCCTGAAGAATGGGCAACCTGCAAAGGGGCACAAACACATTCAATAGCATTATGCACCAAGCAGTGTCTGGATGGTTAGTGAAGAAACCAGGTGGAATTTGTTTAGATTAACACTGAAAAGCACAAGATTGAAAAAATCACAGCTTGTCCCCGTTCTGTTGAGGTTCCAGATTCCTCTCTTTTTGGTGGCAGGAGAGCAACAGCTTAGTAAAAAAGATTTGCATATTTAACCCCTTCAGCCTGGTGAAGGATGAGCTATATTCCAAAGCAGCTTCCAGAAGCTGCAGTCGCAGCACTGATTGTGTGCCTATTAATCCCCAATAAATATTTTCCAGGACGAATGGCACAGTTCAGAAGTTGTGAAGAAGGACGACATCCTGAAAAGCACTAAGAAGCAAGCAAGTAAGCAAGCAGATACAGCACAAAATGCAATTTTAGTATTATAGTAAAGACAGCTTTGAAAAGAGGAGAGACCATACAAGCCAGGGTTACTTTATTCTGCAGTAAAGAAAGATTAATAATGAACATAGATTGTTCAAATGAATCATATCATAATGAATGCCCCGACTGTCTTGTGATGGATGGCTAGACAGAAGTTAGTGCCACGAACACTGGTGTCTGAACTGGCATACAAAACAGGTAGGAAGGAGGTTTCGGTCAGAGAAGGGCACAGGCAGCATCTGTCAGTAGGAGGGCAAAACCTACCTCCTGGAGAACAGCCAAATCCTCCAACCTGTGATACGGGGGAGAAAACCATGAAAAGGGAACAGTCAATGCTCACCCAAGGGCAGCCATGTGAGGCTGTACAGAGCCTGATGGATGTGTTCAAGAGCAATCTTTATCACCTGGAGCTTCAGTGGAGATAGTTGCAGTTATATTGAGTTAGGAGCTTGCATGAAACTGCTTTTCTGCCCTGCGGTCTGATCAACCCAAACAACATTTTGAATTTGCAGTTTGGGTAGAAGCCTGAGTATTTCACACTGATTCACTGCAGATAAGACATAAGACTCTTAATAGGTGCTTTGTACATAATATCTTTTTCCTGATACAGCAGCGACTCTTCAATTTACTGGTTAAGGTAGCAGAGTTTGCTAACTGGCACCTGATAAATGCCACATCTGCCTCCCTGGAAGACCCATCAATAAGTAAATTCAGTGCAAGCTATTGAAACATTGCTAGATGGTGAACAAATGCCATACAGGGCTGGCTGACTGGACCAGAGCAGCCACAGAGTTTCAGAGACTGCCCTCTCTCACCACATACACCTACCAGCACTGCTGGGGCCATTGTGTTCTTCTCTCATGTCTCTCTTCCCCAGGCCATGAAAAATATAGCTGACCCTTTGGAAAAAAAAAGTCAGAGCCTGTGAAACTGATAAGAGCTACAAAAAAAAGAGGAAAAAAAAAAAAAAAAAGCATGGCAAGTATTTTTCCTGCTCTGATGATAGGCATAATCTGGGAAAAAACCCAAACCAAACAAAAAAACCCCAACCCAACAACAACAACAACAAAACCAAGGAGACAGAGCCTCTCATTACCCTCCTTGCTGGATAGATGCAAAACTAATTAAAAAAACAGCAGGAGAAGGAGTGTGACACAAAATCTCACTGCAAATAGTATACCCCCCTCCTTCTATTTTTGCCAGAATTTGTACACGTTTTCAAGTTCTACCCAGCCGAAGCTGTAGTGGAGAAATTCAAATAAGCTGCTAGACCTGGAACCAGTGTTTCTGCAAGTGTGAAGAGACGGTGACACACCCAGCGGCACCATGACTGCGCCTTGCCTTCTGACTGCACCTTAACCATTGTAGCCATTGATAATGGGGAAAGCAGGAGAGGAGAGTGTATCAGCAGTGTTTGGATGCCACTCCAATAGCAACAATTCAAATGAGTTGGTCTGATCACCATCACCCTCCTTTAGTTGGTACCTATGTCAGCACATTACAGGGGCAGAGGAAGAGAGAGAATAGGGAAAAGAAGGGGGGAGGGAGGAAAGGAGGGAGGGAGAGAAG
This sequence comes from Lophotriccus pileatus, assembly GCA_035583135.1. Taxonomy (NCBI): domain Eukaryota; kingdom Metazoa; phylum Chordata; class Aves; order Passeriformes; family Tyrannidae; genus Lophotriccus; species Lophotriccus pileatus. The sequence continues at coordinate 42,227,530 of JAWWES010000001.1, forward strand.
AAGGAAGGAAGGAATTACTGTACTAAATACATGGGAATTGTGTGTTATACAGTGTCATAGATACACCAGTAAACAGCATGATTATAAGCAACCTATTATTCTAATAGACTTTACGATTAACAGCAAAATTTTACCAGTTAAGTGTCAATTCCTCTGTTAAAAACTGCCCAGGAAGTGCATGACCATAGTCCTCTATTAAGTGTGGAGTAAACACATCCCTTCAAATTAATTCTTAGTCTGATGCAGCCTTTGCTTCAGGCATTGACTCTTGTCATGTCTTCTGTATTGAAGGTATGAAACAAAAGAGCAGCTGGAAATAAATGGAAAGTCTGAAAACTTTGCTCTGAAAAGCAATGCTACCGGACTACTCACTCCTGTATTCAGCTGATCTGCATCTATGTCAGTCAGATTCTCTCTCGAGTGATTAAAACAAGCTTTCACTCACAGAAGAGCTGACACAGCCCATAAAAATGTTTGCATAATGCAGAAGAAGAACTTATTAATTATGTTTCCGCTGTGATTAAGACTGTAATAGGAGCTGACCACTCAAATATTATCCTTCAAATAATCAAGGTCTGAGCCTGCACTCTCAGGTCAGGAAAGGGGCCATGCTGCCTGCTGTTCCACAGGTGCTACTGTCATGTATCCTCTGGTTGCAGGGCCAGGTCAGCACATCCAAAATGGAGGATCAGAGAGGGAGAAAGGCCACAATAAATACCCGTGATTTGAGCTTGGATGTTGTAAACATAGGCAAAGTAGTAAACGCTCTGAGCACGTGGTTTGATGCATGCAGTCTGAGCCTCGTGTGTAATTAAGAGCACCTTTTTACTCTGTATGTATCAGGGCTATGCAGCAGCACAGGAGGTGCTTTCCAGGCGGCACTCTGGGCCACTATCTTTTCCACAGCAGCAGACAAGCCCATTTTCCTCAGGGGAATAGACAGTAGTGCTGGGAAGGACAAACATGCAGCAAACTGTCTGACACAGGTCATGTCTTTATTTGTCTTCAGCTGTCCTTGACAGGGCAGGTGGATTTCACATCTTTAAAAGTCCTTTGCTTCAGTTATCATTTATAACCTTGGATATGTTTACAGGTTTCCTTCCTTTTTCCATGCATGCTTAAATTGAATTTATTCCTGCGCTTCTTCTCTTCTTTCCTTCTACTCTTCTCCACATCTTCCCCTCCAGCAAGCTTGTCCTGAGGAGATACCCACTTTGGGGAAAAACCCTTATCTGATCTTACAAGAATGTTTCTAATGTATGCATACTCTCTACAAGTATAAGTGTGCCTATGTACTATTTTATTGTTTTTTGAAGCTTAGAACTGGGTTTCCAAATCCTCTTTTGGAATAATATGTAGTCTGAATTTCAAGGTTGTAAAACTTGCAAATCTTTATAGATCTCACTGAGATCTGAAATAAAGCCCCCAGAAGCATGGTCAGGGAGAACAGATTAGACTAGAATAGAATAGAATAGACTAGAACAGACTAGAATAGACTAGAATAGAATCTTTTGGGTTGAAAAATACCTTTAGGATCATCAAATTCAACCATTAACTCAGCACTGCCAAGTTCCACTAAACCATGTCCCTGAGTGCTACGTCTACATGTCTTTTAAATACCTCCTGGGACAGGGACCCAACCTGTCTCTGGGCAACCTTTTTCCAATGCTTGACAAAACCCTTTGAAGAAATTTTCCCTAATATCCAATCTAAACCTCCCCTGGTACAACTTGAGGCTGTTTCCCCTTGTCCTGTCATTTTTTACATGGGAGAAGAGGCAGACTCCCACCTGGCTACAACCTTCTTTCAGGGAGTTGCAGAGAGTGATAAGGTCCCCCCTTATCCTTTCCTCCAGGATAAACAACCCCAGCTCCCTCAGCCAGTCCTCATAAGACTTGTGCTCCAGACCCTTCCCCAGCTCTGTTGCTCTTCTTTGGACACACTCCAGCACCTCAATGTGTTTCTGGTAGTGAGGGGCTCTAAACTGAATGCAGGATACGAGATGTGACCTCACCAGTGCCAAGTACAGCGGGGTAGTCCTGCTGATCCTGCTGGCCACACTATTGCTGATACAGGCCAGGATGCTCAGTAGAGGTGTAAGAGATGAGATTTTTACCTCAAATTCATTTCTAGGTTTGTGTTGTTTAACTGTAGCAGCAGAACGCTGCAGTAGGGCCTCTGTGAGCCTCCCAGCTATAAAAAAACCCAGATGATATCTATTAGTATTGCTGTAGAGCCCAAGTAGCATTTTAGGATTTAAGGAGATATGTGATATCACAGATATTTCCTTTCTGCCTTAGAAAGAGATATGAAAATGAGGTGCCGGAGCCCCTTCCAGGGATGGGAAGGGTTAGGGACACAAGGCTCAGGAACATGCTGATGCCCCTTTGCTGGCCTTGGGGCTTGACTGCAACTATTTGACAGCACCTTATACTAAGAAAAGATGAAAACCTGAGGTTTCAGGAGACAGGCTTCCCATCGAGAAAGATGGTGGGGGGTGGCTGAACACATATACAAGTCCTGCCTTGAGGAAGTGCTGCCTAGCTTTCAATATCAGAGGAGAGGCCCTCTTTTAGCTGTGGGAGAGCTGCACACCAAGTAGTTCTCTGTAAGCACTTTGGGGTATTCAGACAAAAGGGAAAGAAGGGATACAAGAATGAGAAAGGTCACTGAGTGTATGAAAACCATGCTTTTTGACACACGGGATTTGCATGTTCCAGAAACTGACAATGCCTAATAAGGCAACTGAAAGGCTGAGTAGGGGACTGAAGCTGTCCTCGAACTATTAATTACCTGTCAGTGGGGTAGATTCCCTCAGCTGCATAAAAACATAACTGTCCTTTATTTCATATGGCAGTAAGGCCGAGCTGAATACTCGGGTTGCTGAAGCACTTTATTTGGTTTTATTGCTTTTACACTGTCAAGACTTTATTTTGGTTCAGCAGCATACACTCCTCACTGTGTTGCATGCTGTACTAATCAAGATTTTATTATGTATTTTTAGATTGTCCCCACAATGTGCAGAGGTCTGCTTAGCTTTTTTAGCCCATCATATCAACAGAGCTTATTGCCAATGCTCCTGGTAGAGGTACTGCATCTACTTATCCTGATCGTCCCTCGGAAAAAATTAAATTGTTGCAATGTGAGTGCAAGGTTCAAGGTCCACTGCATAGGAAAATAGAATTGATTACTCCCAATGAACAGAGGCTTGCAGCTCTTAAGAACATTATACAATAAATATGGTGGCACGTACTATGCATTTGGCATGCTAAGTAGTTTACTGAACTACTCCTCACAACATATTTTAATGAAATGCTGACAGTTTGGCATCTTATTGGATAACTGCATTCAGTGCCATTGGTAACAAATGACAGATGCATACAAAGTACTCTATAAGGTGGTAACTCTACAACTTTCTGCTCTGTGTCACTACACTCTTGGAATTTATCAATAATGAGCTTGGCTTTAACTGCCAAAGGGATGCCAGTGGCAACCCATGTTAAGCAAGGTGTGTCTCTGCCTCTCACTCGGGTCCTGCTTTGCTGCCAGGTGCACAGGGGAATGTGGCCAAAGAAGTGGGGAGCCAGAAGGGCCAATCCTAGTTCCAGCAATCTCTGAGACATGGACAACACTGGCACAGGACCAGCCATACCTCTCCACTGCTTTTCTCTTTTTTTTTTTTTTCTGAGCCTGAGGAGAAGGTTTATCTACGACAACAGGATAAAAAAAAAAACAAAAAAAAACAAATCAAACACCTTTAATCACAGGTGGGATTTTTTTTAACTGCAATAATTTCACAGTGGAAGTAATCAAACTATACAGGCAATTTTCCTATCTTATATCCTCAGCTGTTTCTAATCCTACCATTACCTGAGGTCTCTTCCTAGAATAATGTTTTTCCTTCATTCACTGCGTCACGACTATAAACACATAAATAGGTAGCACCTCAGCCTCCCAGGATCACAACTCCCTTTGCTCAAGAGGCGGCTGGAGACGTGGCCCTGATTCTTTATATTGCTGGTGCCACCCAGCGTTGAGAGACTGGAAGTAGCACCACAAAAGCACAGGCTTTGGAAGTCACAGGCTGCCGACGCCTCTAGGGCACGTCCTGCAGCCAGGACCTCACTGCCGCCTGCTGTGACCGTGCCCGGTCCGAAAACTAAAATCCTAAACTAGCTTCAACTTTCTCTGATGGAACTAGACACTTCCAGTAGTATATAGGTCTTCCTCTGAGGTGTTCTTCTCTCTCCCTGGTTAGTACTAAGAGACAAAAGAAACACGTCTGACCTAAGAGAGGGGCATGAGCATCTCTAAGCTTGGTACCGCCCACTCCCCAGATCCCAAATCTAACTGTTCCCCACCTTCTTTTTCCTTTGTTCCATATGGGTCTTAGCTCTTCTAGTGGCCATCATCTGCTCCCAAGTGCCAGGAACTGTGGCAGACATGCTGTTCCACAGCGTTTGACTGGCCTATTGCCCTGTGACAGGCCAGACCTCACCTTCACTCACTCTTTGTCAAAGGATTCCTGCTGCTCATATAGAGTCATAGGATCATAGAATATCCTAATTTGGAAGGGATACACACCATGTGCCTGAGAATATTGTCCAAATGCTTCTTGAGCTCTGGCAGGCTTGATGCTGTGACCCACTTCCCTGGGGAGCCTGTTCCAGTGCCCAGTCACCCTTTGGGTGAAAACCCTTTTCCTAATCCCCCACCCAACACATGGATCAGTTGTCCCAAGTTAGCTGCAGAAGGAAAAATCCATGTTGTGGGTTCTGGACCATCGTAAGTGGTTTATTCTTGGTTTGCCAGGGCAACATAAGGTCTCTTCCATTCGTTCATGCTTTGCAGTCACAATTTGGCCACAGATCCCCACTCTGCCAATCATCCAAGATCACTTTCCTAGGCCTTCACAGAATAAATCCAGAACTGGAATTGCTGAAGGAAGACATTGTTTTGTCCTGTGTCTTTGCTCTGTTACATAGTGGTGACAGAAGTTAGACCGTCTCTTTCGCTATGTTTTATGATACTTTTCCCCTTTTTCATTTAAACTGATTTTGACACAAGCCTGTCCCAACAGTAACTTGCTGCACTGCCACCAGGCAGTCTAACAGCGTGTATAAGCCTAGATTGGCCATCCCAAACCCTGATCAAATGAACAGCCAGGGGTTCCAAGGGATGGTTTTGACTGAAATGCCTTACATGACGTTTGTTAATGCACGGACACTAGCATAAACCCTTAGCTGCAGAAAGGCCTTTTCCAGTCCTTTTTCCCAGAAGGATGCCAGCAGCAGTACAAAGCAGCATTAAATCAATCAGCCAGCCAGTCTGTAAGTACATTGGATAACCAGGTAAATAAACAAGTCCCAGACACCCTAAAACGCTGTAGATATTTTCCCCTTGTCAGGCCAAGCTATTTCAGACAATCAGTAGGGGATATAGGAAAGGTCACCAACTGCCTTAATAAATCTTATCAAAAAACAACAGACAGTGGCTCCCTCTGAGAAGAGAAAGGTATGGTCTTTAATGGAATAAATTCAAGATTACAAAGATACAGTGAACAAATATTTAAACATTAACATTACAAACTGAGGAAATATTGTAGAAAAGGAGAATATTCAAAGCATTGATCTTTTTTCTCAGTTTCTTACAGCTGTAGAGGTCTCTATTCTTTTTTGACACATGGAAAGGAGTTTTGGAGGAAAACACGTACTGATCTAACCTGATGGATGAACTTGTAAAGTAATATCTTTAAATGCACTGTGAACAGCCCTGAGGAGAAGGATTTGCAGCTGTGGGTTGACCAGAAGCTCGACATGACCCAGCAATGTGCACTTGCAGCCCAGAAAACCTGGGCTGCATCAGAAGGAGTGTGACCAGCAGGTTGAAGAAGCTGACTCTCCCCCTTATGAGATCCCACCAGGAGCTCTGGGACCCCCAGCATAAAAAGAACATGGACCTTCTCAAGTGAGACCAGATGATGGACATGAAAATGATCAGAATGAATAGAACTCCTCTCCTATAATGAAAGGCTGAGAGAGCTGATGCTGTTCAGCCTGGAGAAGAAAGGGCTTCAGGGAATCCTTCTAGCAGCCTTCTGGTACGTAGAGGGGGCTTACAAGAGAGCTGGAGAGGTACTTTCTGCAAAGATATGAAGTGATAGGACAAAGGGCAATGGCTCTAACCTGAAATGGTGTAGGTTTAGACTACACATTAGAATGAAATTACCCACTGTCTAGGTGGTAAGGCACTAGAACAGGTTGCTCATGAAAGTTGTGGATGCCCCATCTCTGGAAGTGTTCAAGGCCAGGTTGGATGGGGCTTTCAGCAACCTGATCTAATGGAATGTGTCCCTGTTCCATGGCAGGAATGTTGGAACTAGATGATCTTTAAGGTCCCTTCCAATCCAAACCATTCTATGATTTATGAGCTAAAACCAGCACACCAGAAGTGCTCAATATATCTTATTGTTACCTTGTTAAACATCTGGATTTTAATAAAAAATATGGTAGCAATAGCCAAAGCCTTTAACAACTCTATAGCTGTGAAAACAAGAGTTAGTGAGGGTAAATATGGCCAAACAACTGGCTTTTATTTAGGAATCTAAATAGAATTTTCCCACTTTCCCTTTATTTACAACATTATATAAGTAAACAAGTAATTAACAGCAAATTACTGGAGTAGATCTGCGAAGCACCTGAGGATAAATTGCTCTAAGTGACAAATAACCTTCACAGTGACACATTAAATTACCTGAGGTGACTGGGTAACTCAGACATAAAAGAAGGGTGTGCTGGACTGCAGCTGGTGCTTGTGACAAAGAGGTTCTTACCCTGTTGTCCTATGACTGTGCCTCCGACTGAGGTGCAGACAGAAGAGGGGTTTTCAGCTGAAGCACTGATGACATTTGATTAAGGTGCTTGTATGAAACTTCGGAAGTTTTCATATGAGGAAAGTGGTGATCCTTGCTGAGTAACTGGTAAGTCACTTTGCTGTCCTTTGCTGGCAAGTGCACGCTTGCCTTTGGCAACCTGCAGGAGGTAGACAGTACTATATAATGTCACCCTGCAGAAAAACTCACTGAGCTTTTAGGCTCACAAAATGTTGCAGTTGCTCAGTTTGAAACTACTGGGTAGCTCAGCATGTCCCAAACTACCTAGGGACCAGCTGTGTGGCTCTGATGTGGAAGGACTAGAGCTGGGCAGCCCCAGCAGTAATCGTTTACTCTCTCCTTCAGGGAAAACTGGTGTGCAGTCACTTAAGACTAAACACGGAGAAATAATAACTGTGCTGTAAATCCCAATGACAAAAGGAATGTGTGTCCAAGAAAAATAACATTAAACATAGCCTATGTGCCCTCAAAGTGACCTGCTCTTTGAAAAGGTATTGGTTTTTGTCATCAGAAAAAGATCATCACTGAAAACACCCTAAGGGAAGGAAAAGGATCATTGGTCAATGGTAAGTGTAGAGATAGAATAATTCATATTATAACAGAGGGGGAAAAGAGATTCACTTTTCTCCTGATCTATTCTTAATATGCCAAAATGATTTAACAGACTCTTTAGTTACGTGAAGTACTTAAGACCTTATTTCTCTTTCTTAAGAAAGATTACTGAGGAGATGCTGCCAGGGGAGCTTGCCACACTAAGACAATAACCTTTGCTAAAATACTTGAGAGAACAGAACTACAGTTTGACCTCTGCCCATTGAAAATTAAAGGTTAAAGGTTTATTGCCCATTAAAGGTTATTGCACATTATAACTACATGGTAAGAAACCAGAAGAACTTGTGTTGATATTAACAGGGCTAAAAAATGTCTTGCAGAATTAGAATCTGAGACTAAGTTTTGTGGGAGTGAGGAAAAATCTATATGGCTATAGACTAAGCATAGCTCTTTGGTCTCTGGATGTGTAAATAAGTTGCACCTTCTGTTTTTCAGATTAGTATCTCAATTTGGCCTATGCATTTTGCTGATTTCATTCTGAATATTTTGCAAAGGTTTAGGTAGTACTGTAAAGCACAATACCAGTGACAAATCAGGAGAGAAAATACTGACAGCTAAATAAGCTTCAGAACAAACTATGAAGAGTTGGCAGCACAGACTGCACAAGATTTTTCAGGAACAGCACCTAAGTTGCTCTGTTTGAGCTCTTCTGCTACTTAAGAAGTGCCTTAGTGCACACAAATGTATGTTCTATTGCATTGCCTGCATGTGCTGGCAATCTCTCAAAAGCAAGGTGCCACAAATGAGATGCAGGGATGTTTAGTTCCAGCCTCTAACCTTATCCAAAGAAGGCAAGAGACTCTAGAATTAAAATGGGTCTTCTGTGCCCATCATGTGACTGTCATACAAACTACTGGTACAGCTGTGCTGTGGGGCAATTGAAAACCTGTAATTTCCTCCTGCAGATGATGCCCCTGGTACAATTTACAGAGCAAGCATCTGCAGTTACTTTGGCTTGCTTTCAGCATTTTGAACCAAATCCTGTCATTCTTTAGCACACATCCATTTTGTGCAGTACTGGGAGTGCAGTGTCTGGTGGCCTGAGGCAGAATTTCTAATTTGTCCAAAAAACATTCAGCATAAGTGCCATATGATAATTAATCAGTGATCATTAAACCAAGAGTTACTCATGATGTCTCTGATGTTTATTAAGCCCTTTTCTTGGTGTTTTAATCACAGTATTGCCATGGTAGGATTTCCCTTTGTTTAAAACAAATGTTGTGCCTTGCACAATGTTTTAGGGTCGGTTTTTTCCAAATTCCTTAGTCATTCCTCATGATTCTTTTTCTCTCTTAATAGTTTAATAAAATGATCATGAAAGCAACACCATGATTAAAATAGTACCTAGATCAGGAACCTCATACATCTCAGATGCAAATATTTGGGTTGGCTTAAGCTTTGGTACAGACATTAAACAGCATTACTACACCAGAACATTCACTCCCCAGAAAATGCAGCAGGACTAAGGCTCACTGTTTAAGAAGATGTAAAATAGGAAAATAAAAGTAAAGGAGAAGAAAGAACAAAATCTACCACCTTACAGAGAAAAAAAAGGAATTGAGTTTCCAGAAGTGCAAACTCATGATTTAAAGCAAAGTGATTTTGAAGTCTATACTTACATCAAATCAAGAAGGATTTGCTTTTTTTATGAGGAAAATGTAGTGTTATCCTGCTGCATGTTTCAATGTTTTGAATATTCTGATTCTATGAATTTGAAAGTGCATTTTCAAGAGGCATATGAGGATTTGGTCCTGAGAATAGTGTTTTCTAGACCCAACTCCTGACTAGTGAGGACAGGGATTATTAAGATGTCTGTGGTGTATGGAGCAAGAGCTGGGTTACTCAAAAGAGCAGAGGGTAAACTTATTTCTGTCCTGTCAAACTCTCAAATTTCCTTTGGGAGGTTCAGTGTTCACACAACAGAAAGCAAACACTGATATGAGTTAATACCTTTCCATCACTAAGCCAAAGCAGTTGCTCTCCATCAAGGGATAAAAAATAGCCACAAGACCAATTTTAGCTCATGACCTGTCATGGCATGCTCATACTCTTTAGATTTCTAACATGGCATAGCAAAGTAAGATGTTAACTGCAGTGACAAGCTAAGGGGAAGATTTAGATACATATCAGAACATATATATACTGTCTACACATAAACTTTCACCTTTACCGATTCTTTTTTATTCCCAAGCCTTCTCTGACCTAGTTTTTCTTTACGCACTACAGCATCTGAATTTTACAGGCTGATCTCACATGTATGTCTCTCACATACATCATACCACCCTCAGCACTCTCTGACATTATATTAGTATTACTTTACAGCTTAAAGCTTACACTTGGTTGCTACCCAAAACAATCTTCCTGAGTAAGCCCAAGCACTGTAACTTTACAAAAATGCCATGAACTTAAGATGGATATTTTTCTAACAAGTAAAATCACTTCAATATTTTCTTGGTAAAGAGCTAGCTCTGCATATTCACAGTTCAGTCACTTAGATTGAATGATATGAGCCTTGCAAGCAGCTGGTTTCTTCTACTTGTACTTCTGCAGAGATGAAAACCTTTTAAGGGCTGACTCCTACAATGACCCCACTTCAGGAAACTCTGTTATTTCAGTTAGCTAATTTATATGCGTTGTGTGGTAGTTTTGAATGAGATAGAGTTAATTTTTTAAGCTGCCCTTATCTGAAGCCAGGAGTTTTCTTCACTCACACTCTTCCAGTTCTCTCCCCCATCCTGGGTGGTGCTTAGTTGGCAACTGGCGTTAAACCTGTACAGTCCTTTTTGGCTTCCACAACGTGGGGCTCGAAGGGTTCAAGATAATGGCAGATTGAAATGTTCTAGACTGAACTTATAGCTGTTACTGATGTTTAGCTATTGACTGATGGGCTCCTGTGCTTGCCATGGGGCTTACTTGACTGATTGTATGATTGTAATGAGCCCAGTGCTCATTAGTGGCTGATTTTTGCTTTTACTGCTTGCTGTAGTACTGTGCTGCTTAGTATCAGCAGGAACCACCCCAGTTAGTGCAGGACAAGCCTTGCAAGGAGCAGTGCAAGTGCAGCAGTGACCAGCCCAAGCTGCCTTTGATGCCCAGTAACTCCATGCAACACACCACCTCTCCTGTCCTGAGCTACCACCGTAATAGATGGAGGCTGAAGTCATGGACTAAATTAACTCAGTGGACATTTGTAGACATTTTACATGGATTTACATGCAGGGGTGGTCCACAGGCTGGGGGAATGATGTGTGTGTATCAAAGGATGGGAAGGCAGCAGGGTTGTTAAGGAGGATGTGTTGGATAGCGTGGGACCTGAGCATGACATAAATGATATGGAATAAATGGTAGAGAATGTGCTGATTTTGGCTGGGGTAGAGTACAGGGTTATGTTTTGGATTTGTGCTGGAAACAGTTGATAATACTGAGATGTTTCAGTCACTGCTGAGCAGGGCTTGCAGTAAAGTCAGGGTATTTTCTGCCTCTCACCCCACCCTGCCAGTAAGGAGTCTGGGAGTGCACAGTGAGTTGGAGGACACAGAGCTGAGACAGCTGACCACAGCTGACCAATCCCATACGGCATTGTGCTCAGCATATGAAGCTGGGGGAAGATGGAGGAAGAGGGGCATGTTTGGAGTAATGGTATTTGTCTCCCCAAGTCACCATTTGATGGCGGTGGTTTGGAGAGGGGGAAACCCCCAGGCCCAGGGTTTATGGCCTAGTACCTGGAGGGCATGCTCTCCCCCTCGCCTCCCTGCCACGTGGCCCGGGGAAACCCGGAGGGAGCCACACAGACCACACAGAGAGAGGGGCGTAAGAGAAAGTTTATTGGGGGCAGGGTTCTTATATAGGCTTCAGGAGGATCAGGTAACAACGAATCACAAGTCTCCTGAGGGTCAGGAGAACCCACCAATCCAAGTAGAGATAACATTCACATGAAAAGGGGTTAACCTCCAATAAGAGAGCCCATGACACTCTCCCAGGAAACATCCCTGCATAACAGCCCTCCTGCAGGGGGGTTTGGGGCAAGGAACAGGGATTGTGTCAAGTACAAAAAAGCCATCCTT
>JAWWES010000001.1:42239197-42254037 GCA_035583135.1 Lophotriccus pileatus
AAACTTCTGTTTCTATAACTTTCTGGTTGTTTTCTTCTCTTTCTTCACCAGTCCATCTTTGACAGGATTTTTCCACCTGTGTGTGGTGGACTCATTGCCACATTTCCTCCTTTTTTGTTTACTATAAGCAGGATATGCCTTTAATGATTGAAAAGTCTTGACACAACTAAGCATGCGTGGAAAAACACACATAAAGAGAAACACTACAAAAAGTCCTAGTACTATAACTATGATAATTTTTCTAATAGTGGAAGAGAGGCCTTTAAAAAGTAGCCAGCTGAAGAAATCATCAAAAGACAAATTATCCACTTGATGGATGTAAAGATTTCATAAAGGTAGCTAGATTGTACAGTGTTAATTTCCAAATGTGCAAGGGCCTCCAACTGCTGATCTAGGAATCATTTTCCAAACTCTAATTCCACAAATTAAAAAGATTCCCTTTGGGAGAACAACATACTCAGGGGTAACATGTATCTGGTAAGATAACTTCTTCCTTGCACCAGAAACTAAAGTTGGAATAAGGTCCATAAGAGGTGACATTAAATAATTCAGCAGAGGCAACATATTTGTTGTGAACAAAGTAAAAACAGAGAGGAGATATATTACTACCATTATGTGTGGTGGAGTCTTGCTTTCCTGGAGATGGCTGCACACCTGGCAGCTATAGGGAGTGGCGGATTAATTCCTCGCTTTGTTTTGCTCACATGTGTGGTTTTTCCTTCCTATTCAACTGACTTTATCTCAACCCACGAGCTTTCTCGCTTTTCCAATTCTCTGTCCAATCCTAATGTGGGGGGAGTGAGCAAGTGGTTTGGCAGGGCTTAGTTGCTGTCTGGGGTTAAACCATAACACGTTGCCACACAAATCATTCCCCACAGTATTGCTCTCATGCTAACATAAAGCGGCAGTTTCTAACAAAATCAGAAGAAAAGATATCAAACTACATAATCTCTTTTTGCTCAGGGGGCTGAGACTTTTTTCAAAGTGCTTACTTTAGTCCATCACTAGGACTAAATAACTTTGCTACTTGAAAACCCCAGCAGAAGAGTTCTTCATACTTGACCCTTGCCACATACACATGCACAAAAAGATTATTTAGGCAAGAATGATTAAAGTAAATGTAAATTACATAAAACTGACAAGTCATTCAGCCGAAATGCTCATGCCCTAGTCTTAAAATTTGGTACAGTGATGAAATAATATTAATGTGATAAGGCAAATGTCAGTTTAATGTTAACAGAGAAAATAGTCATCTAGATAGTGTAGTTTATGTTACAGAGCCAGGCTTTATATTTGCTTTTTGATAAAGAAACAGGCAAAACATACCTAGTAGTATCTGCTGCTCTGTTTGAAGAATCCCTTGATGCAAAGAGCTTATTTAAAATGATGTATTGTAAATCTGATATCCATGGTTCTCAGCAGGATTTAGGGCTTCAAACACAGAAAACTCCACAGGGGTGTTTTACTTTTCCAGCATCTTCTTTTGATGAGCTGGTTAGTTGGCTTCTAAAAAAAAAAAAAAGGATTAAATATAAGATTTAGAAAAATTTAAACCTTAAAAGGTAAACTGAGCAAGTGCTTCAATAGAGCAATATAGACATATGTTCAAAGAGAACGTGATAATGCTCTGGTTTTGCTTCAAGCTCAGCATTCTTCCTTTCTCACACTTGCAGTTGTATAAAGCAGCAAATACAGAAAAAAATCAACACTGGCAGCTTTTCAACTCTGTTTCTTATAAGGTGTTTTCAGTGACTAACTGGCAGCTCCTCTATGCTCTTCCTAAGGAGCCTAGAGATGCCTTTTCTCTGAGTTTGGCTGGCAGGCATAGCAATCCCATTCTGGCAGAAGGTATCAGAAGCAGTGGCTGTTCTGCTGGAAGGCACCTCTGACTCCTGGGACCAGGAGTGAATCTTGGCAGCCAGGTCTGCGTGTGCCTTCCACCACCTGTAGGCCTTGGGCTTGGCATTGGCTACCCCACACGTGGGTATGAAACTTGAAGGTGCAGTGGAGAACTCCAGGCTGGGGGTGAAGCCTGAGGAGGACAGGAGGCCAACAATCCAGCCCAAGCTGTTGGCATTCCGGAGTGAAGCATGAGCTGAGCTGTGGACTGTGGGAGCTTGTCTGTTCAGTGGGGCTGGATAAAGCTGCAACAAGGAAGATACTCGCTGTTCAACAGCTCAACATCTGTGTTACTGTGTGAGGGGGAAAGCGTTGGCAGTCCATGCTTGCCCAGGGACTGCAATCCCTTTGACCCTGCTTACACATCTCCTTGGCTCACTGGTGTGCCTCTCCCCAGTCATCCAAGACAGCAGTCTCATTGCTATGCTGAGCCTTCGTCACATTGCTCTTCCTCTTGCTCTGAACACGGTTTCCGTGGGTAGGGTGCTCCTCCTGGACAGACAAGGTCCAGCTGCTGTTATGCTCTGCTGAATTTACAAATGCCTCGGATTTAGTTCGCCTGCTATTCTCTCTCATGTAGTGACATAATTTCTTTTATTTCTTTCCGAGTTGCTAAGAGAAAATGAAGTAAAAGTTTGTGCTGCAATGGCTGGGGCATGAACTGTGGGTGAGGAGGCAAGGCCTGGACAAACGTTTTATCTTCTACCTTTTCAGCAGGCGGCAAAGTTGAGTTTTCCACAGTCACAGTGTTGGAGCTTGGCCTGACCAAATGCAATGCTAACTTCAGTGGGCACTGGGTCCCCTGTGGAGCATCCCAGGTACTTTGTTGCCCACTGCAGGTGAGGATGAGCTGGGTTAGCTGATAACTCTGTCCAGGTTGTCAGTCAGGATTTTGAGGGATGTGCAGAGGGGGCTGCAGACCGGGGCTCCCCGCAGCAGGCTCTGAATACCCTCTGAGCAGACCTGAGCTTACTGTCCTCCTGATGGCAGCCTTGCACATTGGCTGTCACTGTTCCACCATATTGGGCAGTGGGGCATGGAGCTCTGGCTTTTGGCCCCATGTGCAAGGACAAAAGGTCACAGGTGAGATCTAGAGCTTCCACTGGGCCAGGGAGAGGACCAGGAACCCTGACAGGAGGAGATCGAAGGAGAATTTTGTGATTTTATTATCTTACCATTCAGCAAGAATCAAGAAATAATCACTTAAGTCACATATGACCCTTGAAAATAGACTTGGTACCTTAATACTAAGTGCAGGAAGAAAGGCAATAGAACTGCAACTTAATAAGTGTGTGATTTATAAGATTTCTTTGTGGTAATATAATTATGTATCAGTACTAATATTAATAAGCAGTGGAAATGTCACTCTGTATTACTTGCAGTAATATAATTGGGAATTATGCCTCTAAAGTTATGTATTCATAAGGTAGTTAAGGTGATAGAAGCTTTTTAGATGTTTGTTTTGCTTAATTGATAAACATCATTAGTATCTCAGTCCACTAGCTCTCAAGTCTCCAGGCAAAAGGAGAAGTTTTAGACTTGCGGAGTAGCTGCTTTCAGCCTTGGGAAGGACAGGATGCAAGGAAACATGATTTAGACACACAGTAGACATTCCCTCTGCAAAAACAAAAAGGGCTTTTAGTAGGTTTAGGGAGCTGTAAAACCTTCACATCCCTATATGGTTTCTTAGGGCCTATGGCCACACATACCCCATAACATAGAGAGAACAGGAGTGACAGGAGCTGCTCAGCACAGTTAAAGGGATGTGATAGGGACAGACAATGTTTCCATTTCTGAAAGAGGGAACAGGCCATACCTGCTCCTCTGCCTTTTCCTCCAACACAAAAATGTCCAGGTGTGGAGTCGAGAGCACATGGGGTGGTGGGTAAGCCAGTATGTTTGCAGTGCAGCGCTCCACAGACTGTGACCTCGGTATTTGACCAGCCATTTCCCCCTCCACTTCAATGGGAAACTCCTTTCCATTCCCTCCCAGCACAAAGTCTCCTGCATTGATCAGATTTTCTTTGGATTAACTTTTTTTCCTTTAAATGAACCTGCTGAAGACAACGACTGACCATGCCACAAACTGTTGCTCAGACAGGTAGCTGATGACATCTCCATCCTTGGAGTAATTGAACACTCAGTTGGCCATGGCTGATGCCAGTCACACTCAGCTGTTGGAGGCCATCAGGGCAGTCCGGGGTGGGGCTGAGTTCTTCAGCTTTATTCGTTCACCCATCCATGTTTAATGCAGAGCTGCCACAGAGTGCTAAAGTGTCACAGGTATTGCAGGATGTGGGTCAAGGTGTACCAGGACAGGCTGACAGACTGGAAAATGGCTGAGGTTTGGCCACCACTTATTTCAAGGCCTTTCTTTGTAACTAGGTGTGGATTGAGGAGGAGGAAGAAGAAGAGAGGATGGAAATTTATATAATCTGTCAGAATTCACCCAAGAGGAAACTGAATTCTTCCAATCTCATCATAGACAGACAAGTTTAGTTTTACTAATACATCAAAACTTCCACTTTTTGCTTTGTGATCCATTCCTAGCAAAACATAAAGCCATAAATCACAGAGCAGTGGCATGATTGGTTTAACTTAATAAAGGGAGATGGTAGGAGAAGGTAAATCATACAGATGAGCTACAGAAGCGATGTGCCAGCCTATATACACAGACAAAACATACAACTTCCAGCTCTCTCTGCACCATTGGAGCTCAGTCCTGTTATTTACCGCACTCTATAATCACTGCTGATGCACACCAATTGCTGCCAGTTCTTTTGCTCAGAAGAAATCTTTCTATTCTGTGGAGGAGGGAAAAATCTTAATGACATTTCTAGTGCTCATTAGTGTAGGTCCCTGCTCAGTGTGTGACAGGTTGCATGGTGGACACTGCACCTATCCCAAAAGTGATGTTGCTGAAGTCAGGAAGGAGATGATGTGGTACTGGAGACACAGCATCAGCAGCACCCATTTGTTTGCATGAGCTAATTAGAGAGGTCACCAGAGTTCCCTCCCCTGCAGCTGCTGCACCATCTCCAGCAGCAGCTGGGAATATAAACCTCTATCTGTAAACTCAGTCATCATCTTCTCAGCTCCTCGAGGCTGACCATCCACACCCAAAGTGCCAGAGCCCAGCTCTGGTACAAGCCTTGTGGCTGTGGCTGTGGCTGAGGCTGCAGCAGGTGTTAGAGTTATCAGGAAGCCTTGGGACATCTGCAGCACAGAGCCAAGAAAGGCCATAAAAGTGACACTACAGGAACATAGTGTTGTTGAAGAGACATCACTACCAGCCCAAGGCTTTGTGAGAAAAGCCCCATCATGGGAAAGTGTAAAACCCTCGAGAAGCAAAAAGGGAAGAGAAATATGGAAACTCAGGTCCATCAAGGATATGCCCTGGGGCTGCAGAGACCAACTTTTCCCAGGGGGATGCCTGTGCAGCAGCAAAGGTACTAGTGGGTGCTGTATGGGAGCTGGAAGCTCCCTGTGCTCAAACGGGTGGCTCATTTAGCCCCAGCTATCCCGTGTGTGTTTGTGAGTAAATAGAAGCTTTGTGCTTCAGAGCTGTGTGTGTCCCACTTGGAGCACCTCCTTGCAAGTGCTGAAGGGTGCCCGAACAGAGCGACACCAGGGTGAGGCTCAAATCTCACTTCTTGTGGGGCTTCTGTACTAAGCACCACAAACCAGATACAAACAAGGCTGCTCACAGAGGGAAAGACAGACTCTCCATCCACAGCAAAGTTAAGGATCTGAGTTATGCCATAGGAGCCTAACCACAGCAGCTGGTGAACTGCACAGGCATAAGTGCTCCAGGGGAAGCAGAAAAAGCATTTACAGTCTGCCAGGAGAGCACTAAAGTCAGGACTTATGAAGGTTGTTGGCAGTGGGCTTTGTGGAAAGAAAGTTGCAGCTACACTGACTACTAAAAGTGGTAAAGGGAAGGCTTGGAGGGAAAATTGTAGGTCTAGAAAAGGGAAAGACGGATTTTAAATAAGAGACTGAATTGCTGAAGGAATTGAAGCAGAAACACATATACATCTGCAGCAGAGGTCCTTATTCACACCAGTGGGGGGAGCAAGCCCAGGCAAGATGTAATAGATGGCTTACAAGAGCTAATATACAGCAGAAACTTGAGATCTGGATCCAGTTTGGCAACACCCTCTGAGGACAATAGCAAGAGAGACTCAGTAGCATGGAGTTGAAGCTTTGGTTTGCCAGAGGATGATTAAATCTTTGGAAGAGCTGTGCAGGCTGTGGCTGCAGTTCTCCAAGGTGGATTCCAGGGGGATATCGACCCCTGGGCAGGGGAGGGAGCTAGGTGGTCAGATCCCAGGCTGGCTGATATGCAGCCACCAGGTTATTCCTTCCTCTCTGAGCTCTCCTCGGCAAAGGGCTGGACCCCTGCCCTCCGCGTGTCCTCAGTCACCACTAGTACAGAGCCGCTGATGAAGAGATGCAGCAGCAGGTTTGACCCAGATCTGAGTCAGAGCCTGGAACAAGCCAGAGCTGTGTGATGGCTGCTAGTAGCCTGTGTGGATACTGCTGTACAGGGGTGGTGGGACTTGCAGGAGCCCTGGGAACAGCTGTGAGTGATCATAACCCCACCACAGTGCTGTCAAACCACATCCCAGTATCAGCAGCACTCAAGGAAGAAGCTGTGGGAGATCACCAGTCTGCTGCAGAAAACTGCAGAGGCACTGCTGCTCTCCCTAACCATGGCACAGTTGTTCAGTTTGGAAGAAGAGAAAGCTGAAGAAGGACCAGAGGGGGTTTTTTCAATCAAGAAAGCAGGTACTGAATACAACACTAATGCAGATTTCATGCAGAAGGGACCAATACAGCAACTTAATGCTGAGGTTCAAAATTAAACCTGCAAGGATGGATGGATTGGTACCGACTGCTAGGGCAATTACTGAACCAGTAAATCAACAGCACTTGACTCAGCTCTAGCTTGAGAGAAAAGTCATTCAGGCAGAAAAATTTCACGAAGCATAGATAGAGATCTAGAGAGATAGAAGGTGTAAAGAGAAAGAAAAGGGTCTGTGAAACAATCCAAGCAGTAGCAATGCCACTAATTGTTTGCTCCACAGAAAAGAAGGTTAATGGAGAAAACTAGTGAGGCAAAGGCCAGAAATTTTGCTAGAGCAATGAAGATGAAGACAGAAGAGGGAGTTCCAGCAGATCATGGAGCTGAGGACTGAAGGAAAAGAACATAAATGCTGGCAGAAGGGCAACCTTTATTGCCCTTTAAGAACAACCCGAATTAACTAAACCACAAGAGCTGAAAAAGGAAAAAGCTGTAAAGCCTGACCCAAAAAAAGGACCTGATTCTGCCTGTAGGGATGCCCACCAGCTCAAAACTTCCAGCTACTCCTACCCAGACCCATCCATACTTCATTCGGGGCAACCAGCAACTGAAGTGCTGGTCACAACAAATTGAATAGTCCCAAAGAAGGTGTGTTCAGGCTTTGGGAAAATGCATTCACTGGGGCTGGAAAAGGCATTTCAAATGGAACATGTCACTGCACCAACATTGCTGTCTCCATACCTTTCTAATCTGGGCCAGTCATGATGCTGGGAACCTCACCTTCAAAATCCAAAATCCCTAGGTGCCACTAGGGTTACAGTTAGCATTAGGGTTAGAGGTCAGAGAACAACAAGGCCTCCAGCTCTGGGGACACTGGGGCTGGAAGAGGCATGTCAGAAGGAACACAGTACTGAGCCAACATTGCCACGAGGGTTTTTTACCAATGGAAAAAGATGGAACTGATAGATATCAAAAAAACCTGCTCCAGCATGGGCTCCTCTCTCCACAGGGCCACAGATGCTGCCATCAGCCTGCTCGAGTGTGGATTTCCCAAGGAGTTACAGCCTCCTTCAGGCATCCATCTGCTCCAGCATGGGATCCTCCACAGGCTGCAGGTGAATATCTGCTCCACCATGGACCTCCAAGAACTTCAGGAGCACAGCTGACTCAATATGGTCTGCATCATGGGCTGCAAGGGAATGTCTGCTCTGGTACTTGGAACACCTCCTCCCCCTTCTTGTTCATAGACCTTGGTATCTGCAGGGATGTTTCTCTCACATTTTCTCACTCCTCTCTTCAGCTGCTGTTGCACAGATTTTTTCCTCCGTTCTTAGATACGTTATCCCAGAGGCACTACTACCATTGCTGATGGACTCACCCTTGGCCTGCAGTGGGTATGTCTTGGAGCCAGCTGGCATTGGCTCTGTTTGATATGAGGGAAGCTTCTAGCAACTTCTCACAGAATTCAACCCTGTAGTCTCCCTACTGCAAAACCTTGCCACACAAATCCATTACAAAGGTGACATGGCGGGTAGAGGCAAGGTGTTGACATGGCATCACTACCAGCTACAAGGTTTGGGGATACCCCAACATGGAATGATGCAGAGTTGTACATGTCCTGCTGACAGCCTGTCTTTGCATGTGTCAAGTGTTGCCGAAACAGGGTGAGCCAGAGGGATAGTAACAGCAACCAGCAGAAGTGACAGACAGGCTGAAGTCACTCTTGTTGAAGCCTGGATTCCCTGTCCTTCACAGCACTGTAGAACTGGCCTGAGGCTGTCCTCTCTTAGGCCTGGTCTTGTACTTTCTTCTTCAATATGGTGTTTGAACCACTTCTTGTATCAAAGTGGGGCAAAAAAATTCTGTGCCAGGTGCCTTGATCTTTCTAGACTTCTCAGACCTTATACCCATTGTGGATGCATAGCCTGGGGGTAATGCCTGAGATGCTGCAGCCTGGGAGGAACAAAGAGGGATCACACAGATCTGGCTCCTGCATGCTCCCATGTTCCTTGCCCTGAATTGACACATGGCTAGAAGGAAATCAAAGGAATTTGAAGATGGGCAATTCAGGAACCTTGGAAAGGTTTTTCATTCTGCTCATTTATTTCCTTAACAGTGGCTCCAGAGATCTCAGAGTTGCTCTGTGAGCCCAAGGTAGCACCCAGGTTGGGACAGCCCCCACCTGCAATAGTCTATGGTGTAAGGAGACAAGACATCAAGGAAATGTGATTACCCAAATTTTGCAAATAGGGAATTGAAGCTGTTTGGATACATGTAGGTGTAGTGGTTTGACCTTGGCCAGATGCCAGGATACCTACTAAGCCGCTCTATCACCCTCCCTCTGCAACTTGGCAGAGGAGAGACAAGGGGAAAAAAAAAACAAACAACAAAAAACAGCTAAAGAATTCATGAGTAGAGATAAGAGTTGGGAGAAGTCACGTACTGATTGACTTTCACAGGCAAAACAGACTCAAAGTGGGAATGGAACTTAAATTTATTACTAACAGGATAAGACTTAAAGAGTGAGAAATAAAATAAAAAGTCTTAAAAACACCTTCTCCCCACCCCTCTGTCCTCCCATGTTCTCCCTTCTCCCCCCCAGTGGGGAAGGAGGGTTGTAGTCAGTTGTTTCCCATGGGGTGCAGTCAGGTCTCTGCACCCCGATGGTCCTCCATGGGCTGCAGGGGGGCAACCTGCTTCACCATGGTCTTCACCATGAGGTACGGGGGGGCCACATCTCTGAGTCCTTCCCCTGTTCCTGTGGGGGTCCCTCCCATGGGAGACAGTCCTTGATGGACCTCTCCAACGTGAGTCCATCCCTTGGGCAGCAGTTCTTCCCAAGCTGCTGTCCCGTGGGTCACTTCTCCGTGGGGGTGCAGTCCTTCACGGATGAGCTGTACCAGCATGGGTCCCCCACAGGGCCAAGAGTCCTACCCAGGAAAAACTTGCTCCAGAGTGGGTTTCCCTCTCCATGGGCCACAGGTCTTCTGCAGGACCTTGCTCCACCTTGGGCCTCCCACTGTGTCATAGGTGGCAAAATTTCTCAAAGGATCCAGAACCCATATTCTGCTGGTCAAGTGCCTGATTCAGTATGTGCTCCAAAACGCTTCCCTGACATTGCTTGCTCAAGGTTACAAAGCAAATTTGCAACAGCAGTAGGTAGCTGTCCCCTACTCCTGGGTCATGGCATTTAAACGACAAGACTTCCCTTCCTTATGGGGAACGGCCTCTCTGCACTGCTTGTATCCAGCTGAGCACAAATCATTTGTATTCACATTCTAAATGGCCACTAAAAAGGGGAGTGAATATCAAAGCAAAAGAACAATTTTTGTTTGAGCTAGCACTGATGAATACTTTGCAGAATTTGCCAAGCTCTACTACTGATTAACAAAAATTAAATTATAACATTCAGTTCACATTTATTCTGCAATGGCTGCTGGAGTGTTTCTAAGTGGGCAAATGTCCCTGTGATCGTGTCATTTGGCTCTCATAATGCCGCAGGCTGAACAAGGGTATAAATATGCAAGAGCTGCTCCATTTCACTGTTGCGTGGATACAAAGCAGATGGATAGATGAACGAAACTCCTTCTTAGAAAGCGAGTGCCCCTGTCAATACAGACTGCGCCCATCTGTCTCAGTTCTGCACCCAGCTTGGGAAAAAAGAAGGTGAACATCATATTTAAACCATATCCCCTTTTTCTGAAGATGGTGATAGGACTAACAGCTTGGTGCACTATTTGCCTTTCTGCAGTGGCACATTCTGTCTCACTGGACTGTGCACCCTCTGGCACACAGAAAGACACTCTGCCCCCTCTTGCCTCCATCCCTCTTCTAAAAAAATGGGTACAGCCAACATTTGTGCCATGTCACCACCATGGACCACATCCACAGGGAGGTGTCTGGGTCAAGTCTGCACCATCCAGCCACCTTGTAAGGGTCCAGCAGTCTCTTCCACTAGATGCTGACAGCATTGTTGGTCCAGTCATTGACCATCTCTATTCAAGCAGTGGGGCCAGACCTTCCTCTAAACTCCTACTGCCCTAAGCATCCATCCACAAATGGCAGCAGAGACCAGGACTTGGTGCTCAGAGCAGTGCCCCACTGGCAATTGACTGGAGATTGTCTGGGTTGTGTTTCCCCACTGCTGAATTGACTCACACTGACTCTCACTGCTGTGTGAGCAGCAGAACCAGGGTGCCCCAGCATCCAGTATTTCCCTCTCAATCCCAGCCACACAAGCTGGGTTCTTTGGTGTCTGATTAGACAGGACCTCCTTGGTTTTTCCCTCCATGAGAAACCAAGCTTCTCCAGCTATTTCCACAATAAATGTGCTGACATTTCAGATTATTTAATTATTTGATATATCTACTTTCCTGTCCAGTGTCGTTGAAACTAGTGGGAGGAGAATAGAGGGAGAGCTCAATGACAATCCCATAAACCTCACTTCCTAAGAAAATAAAGCCAAGAAAGAGTGAACAGTCTGTCTGAATTGACAGCCAAAACCAGTCATAGTCTTGGTGTGGATTCCTTGACCTTATCTCCTACATCTCCTCTCTCCATCCTGTGTTGAAAAGAAAACACAATCAAAAACAGTAAAATGACCTTAAAATAAAAGCTAAATGCATTCAGAAAAATACAGAAATTTGGCCAAGATAGATGATGAATTTTTTTCACTGTAGATCCCACAGTAATGCAGGTCACAGCTCTGATGGAATCATCAGGATGAGCATCCTGAGAGAACTCTGCCAGCAGGAATCAGAGCAGGATGTGCTCCCATGGTCAGCTCAGCTCCAGAATTCAGGCGCTGCCTCATCCCCAGCAATCAGCAGGAACTCAGGGCACATATCCAGCTCACTTTCAGCTCTAAGCACATACTCCTTGGTCTGGGTGTCTTCACCGGCATCCCCCATCCTGCAGATCTGACCAAGAAGTACTTAAGAAGCATGTTCACAAAACTGTGAAGCCCAAGAAAAGAAGTGAGCATAAAACTATTTTTTTCCATCAAGGCCAACTGCCACTTTTGGGGAAAAAATAATGGATCTTCTTGTGTAGTTCTCACTTTCAGTAAAAAATTTAGAAAAATAAATCTTCAGCTTTGGCTGTTTATTTACTAATGTTTATAGAATCGCAGAATTATTAAGGTTGGAAGAAACCTACAGGATGACCACGGCTAACCTTTGACCAAATACCACCATGCGCACCAAACCATATCACAAAGTGCCACATCCAATAGTTTTTTGAACACTTCATCAGTGGTGGCAGAACAACTTCACTGAGAAGCCTGTTCCAATGCTTAACCACTCTTTGAATGAAGAAATTTTTCTGAATATCCAACCTGAACCTCCCTTGGCACAATGTGAGGCCATTTCCTCCTGTCCTTTCATTAGCTGCCTGGGAGAAGAGGCTGACTCCCACCTTGCTACAGCCTCCTTTCAGGTAGCTGTAGAGAGTGATAAAGTGCTCCCTGGGCCTTCTTTTCTCCAAGCTAAACAATTACAGCTCCCTCAACTGCTCTCCATATGACTTAATCTCTGAGCCCTTCTCCAGCGGATCAACACTCCCACCCAACTTGGTGTTGTCTGCAAACTTAACTGAGGGTACACTCAATCCTCTAGTCTAGATCATCTATAAAGATATTAAAAAGGACTGGCCCCAGTACTGAGCTCTGGGGAACAGCACTTGTGGCTCGTCACCACTCATTTGGTTTCTTTCCTTGCCTGCATGAAAACATGGTAAGTTCTGGTTCTTAACTCACAGAGCGCTTGCTGACACCACACAGACCATCAGAGATCCAAGACCCCCAGCTGTGAAATGCTGAGTTCAACTGTGTGGGTGCTTCCCCTCTTACAAGGAAAAGGAGATCTGCACCTGGGAGCTGGCTTGCCTGAAACCTGCCACCAAGAATCAAATCACTCCAAGGCAGGTAATTAATTATGGCTCCTTCCCAAAGGCAGGTCATCATTATCATATTCCAGAGTTACAGTTTTCCCTTAATCATCTTTTCTGCAGGAGATGTGGGGAACTTGTGTGGAATAAGCACTTTCAGTAACGATTGGCTTCAGTTTAAAGCAATGAATGCTCAAATCACTGGTATTGAGCTGTTTATGAACAGACAGAAAGGCATGAGAGATGTTACTATAATAAATATTCAGCAGGTGTCTATAGAATAAGAGTATAAATATGCAAAATTGCTCCACTTCATGGTTATATTAGAAGGCACAGGGGAGCAAAAATCCTTTTCTTTATATTGCTTCTGAGAGGATCTCTTTTTTAAAATTCAGTTATTTAGTTTAATCTCAAGCTTTCAATCCAGCAGCCTACAGGGGGTGCAGGACCACGGCCTGTGTGGCAGGAGGTCTGGCTCTGCCATTGGCACAGAAAACCAGGTATGAGCTGCTTCCCTGGCCCCCTTCTCAGAAGGCAGCTCTGCTCTAGGGGGCACACAGCGGGATGCTGGCATGGGCATGTGTCACCCCAGAGAAAATCCAGCTGCTGGAGGAGGCGCAGAGCCCGCAGGGCTAAAAGTCCAGCACGGTCCTGCCTTGATACTTGGTGTGAGCTTCAGAACTGGGCCTCTGCCATGCCTGACATCACATAGATATCTGCAGAGCTCACCTTTTTCTTCCTAAGCGTTAAAAATGTGGAAACTACTGAAAGGCAAATGTGCTTTTAGTGAATGGGGAGTGCCATGGCTGTGTAATGCTGCAGACAGCTGCAGAACTGGTCTTTCTCTCTGGGTTTCTTTTCCCTCTCCCTGCCTCATATATTTTTGTTATGCCGAATAATCGCAACCGTTTCTATTTCTCATACCTCTATAAACTTAACCATATGCAGCTATTCCAAATCATTCTGTGAAATGTGAGATAAGAGGTAAACCCCATCCCCGCTGTGGGCACAGGGGAGGAGAGTGGGACTGAGCAGGGCACCCTGGTCTCTTGCAATTTGCTCTCATCTGCTTGCACTGATCACTGTTCAGTCACTGCACCCTCAAAGAACATTTATAACCCTGAAGTCCTGCAAGGGGACAAAATTACCGGCAGTATCACTTCTCCAGCAGGGAGCACTTTGTGCTCTCAAGTCCATCTAATCTCAAAAATTAACTAAGACTTTCCTCTACCTACTGCTTGTGTTAAGAGAAGGCATTAACTGACCTTGCAGCTTTTCTTCAGAAATTCAGCTATTACTCACTGTAAATCTCCCTGAAACATGCACTTGCTGTCTCTCAGGAAATCTTGCTTATATGGAATAGCGCTACTGCTATGAACTTTGAGGAGCCAGGAAATATCAATTTAATTTAAACTGTTTCATTTCTGCTCTAGGTGTGGTAATTTTGTGATCAGAAAATATGTTTTTCTGCTTCTTAAAATATGGTTTCAGGAATGTAGTCAGTGTTCAAAACCCTAATTGGACAGTTGGACCCTGCAGTGTAGTCTTCCTTTTCCAGAGCTGTCAGAAAATGTCCTGTAAGAAAGGAAGGGAGATGTAACATTTGAAATGTGCCCATGCTGCAGATAGATGTGTCAGTGCTTTAGAGAAGCAACTGGTCAATTTTTTGAGACTAATGCCTGTAATATGATTCCCAAAAGACCATACATCATCAAAGGAGAATTTTGTTGTTTTAAAATGCAGATATAGAGCAAAACTAGAATCAAAAAATAATTTAGACTGCGGTACATCTCTGCTGTAGTCCACTCAAAGAAGAGACAACTTCAAAACAGCATTGGGTGGCTCAGGGCTTTCCGAGTTTATTTTTTAGTGAATAATTCTTGTCTCTTCTGTCCTCTGACCTTGAAATTACTATTCCACATCTTGCCTAATGTCTCTGCAGGTACAGAAGCACTGCACAGGTCTATGGACTTCAGCACTCTCCCTCCCCTCTATCTGCAGCATCTGCATTGGCACATCTCAACAATTTCAGCTCCTCTCCCTTTCCCTCTCTCTCTCGCTCTCCCTATTCTTTCTTCTCCGTGCTTTCTGGGGACTAAAGAGAGCCTAAAAACCTGACGAAAACACTGTCTGAGGCTGATGTGAGTAGGGAGTAGCAGTTGAGAGCTACAAGGCGGGGCGGGGGGGGGGGGGGGGAAGGGGAAAAAAAAAAGGAACAAAATAAAAAAAAAAAAAAAAAAAAAAAAAA
>JAWWES010000001.1:42254047-42288295 GCA_035583135.1 Lophotriccus pileatus
GGTTCCATGCCAGTTTGCGTAATCAAAATCCGCCCGGTCCGACTCCGGAGTCGGACCGCAGCATCGCCCCGGGCCACGAGCTCTGAGAGGATGCGCTGGGACAGGAGCTCCTCTGGCCGTCAGCAGTACTCACACAGCCCGCTAGACGGTGCCGTCCTAAAGGCGTAAAACGCCCTGTTAGACTCCAGCTCTGCTTTTTTTTTTTTTTTTTTTTTGCCTTTTTTTTTTTTCTGGAAAATGCCCTAGATATGCACAGGGGACCTGCTGCTCTGCTGCGGGAGCAGCGCCCAGGTCCGCAGGTGGATCCACCTTGCCAGCCTTCTGCCCGCAGATCCCTGCCTGGACACCCACCCACGAGACCTGTCCAGTCAGAGGTACCACTACAGAAATGTTATTGCAGGTGAAGGGATCTCGGGGTGCCCCAGCAGCAACATCAGCCCCATGCAACAGCATATGGATACAGCCAGGTGCATCCATCCTTGCAGAGAGGAAAATCACGTGAAAACCCCAACAAGATGAGCAAATTTCCAAGGAAGTGCTGATGTTTCCTCACCCAGGAATCAGTCCAGCACAATCAGTCCCAAAGCTGGCAGACAAAAAAACCCCTTGGAGAGTGCAGAGCTCAGCCCTTTGTGCAGTCCAGCCCTTGACCCAGGAGAAGACAGTACCTGCAGCTCCAGGAAATAAGCAACCTATCCATTTGCTATGTACCTCCTGGCATCTTATCCCATCTCATCTCTCCCTTGATAAGTGAAATGAAGGGCTCTCCCTCTTCATACAGGGGTTCGCTCCAGAGTAAGAAAAGGGTTTCACATTGTCCTGACAGCATCTCAGAGCTGCAAGCACATGAAACCTTATCAGTCACTTCATGTCAGGCATTTCCCACTTTGCACCAAACAGGCAGGGTAAGAAATAATACAACCCTGTCCAAATTAAGGCCCTCTGCTCTCTGCTCCCTTCTCTCTGAACCAGGCTGTTTGGAGGGGCTGTGTTTCCTGTGATGTATCCCATCTCTTTTTCCATGGCAAGTGGCTGTGCCACCATCATGAGGCATCCTGAGAGATGTGCTGCCCTAGGAAGGCCTCACATAGCCAGACAGCACACCTGAGGAGGAAAATGAAAGGGTTAGTAACCCAAATAGCTACTTCCATGTGGTACAGGTAATTTCTAGACCCTCGGAACAGTGCACCATCATTGTTGCCAGTGAAATCTCCCAGAGCAGGAATTAGGGAGTCATTTCCAAGGAAATGCTGCAGTTTACTCATTGGATTTTCTCTTTTCGCTCTTATTTGGCACTCTAAGGAAATACGTATTGTTCACAGAAAGCTTAATTAAGTTACATTACATTTGTATGCCTTTACATGGAGTGAAGGTACTTTCTTGCGTTTTTATAAGTATGCAATTCCCAGAAAAAACTGTTATGCTTTATACCCCATGCCCATCCCAGTTACAGTGACTTATCCTCCTTGTCCTAAACTCCTAGGTGTTTCATTGCTTTTTTTTTGATTGTTTATTTTTAACATGCCACAAGCAAACAGAGGTGAAACGCAGTGAGTGTTCAATCTCCATATCAAATCTGCACAGTAGTTTCAAGAGAAAACCCCTTTTAAGTGTTTTCCAGTCCAGATTAAAATGTCACCCCACGTCAGAGGAGCAGCCAGCACAGCCCAGAACTTATGCTTAGACAAGGCACAGCAACCTAACACAGTTCCCAGACGGGGCACTGGCAAGGCTCTTTCCTGACTTCAGCCAATGTGTTCCTCTTGTTTTCCCATTCTTTCCCTCTAATTTTCCTTGGTCTTGGAGCAGCCAAACCAGGATATTCCAAGATGCTGTGCAAACCAACCCTACAAGGAATGGCATTACAGGGCACATGGCTCTCAAGGCAGAGGAGGAAGAAAACCTTTTTGCTTAGCTGAGGAGCTATCAGTTCACATCCCCTCGTAAAGACAATTCAAAGTGAACTTGGATTTTGTCCCAACTTCTGCCATAGTAGTGAGCTCAGAGACCATAAATAGGAGACCACTTCATCATCAACCCCAAATCTGCTTTTCAGGGAAACCATTTTGCAGACTGGGTCATACTCACTAATAGTCCAGTGATGACCGACACTGCGCTGTTGCAAATGAAGCGTTCACCAAAAGCAGTTCAGCCAGTGCTATTGCCAGGTCCAAACGGAAGATGAGGGCCTGAGGCTTTGTCTAAAATCAAAGCTTTCTGTAATTTAGTGGAATTCAATTAACAAACCAAATTAATTAAACTAGTGCAAATGCCTGAGCAGGCCATCTAAATCTGCTGTGCCTTAAGGCTTATTTACAGACAGTTTTGTGCTGCATTGACCATTCCTGTATAGCTTCTTTATATCAGTGCAACTCATCTGAGGAGAGACCTCATTATATCACACCAGGGGATGCCCTGATTTAGCTAGAGTGATTTCCAAACACAGCTAATGAAAACAATACAAGCACTGTGTGTGTGAATTCAAACAACTACTCAATTGATTTAAGCTAAACTAAGTTTAGACAAAGTTAAGCTGTCCCTACAATATTGCATTAGTCGTAAATCACTGCATACACTTTCACCTTCTCCAGCCAAGGAACAAATGGTCTCATTAGCAAGTGAGACTGTAGGATGAGAAGTACATTAGCTCTGAGCTGCCATGAGAAGGCTCTGAACGCAGCTAACACATTAGCTTAAGAGGAGTGTCATCAGTGCAACGTGTTTACAGCACAAGCATACTGAGAAAAAGGCCAGTTCTGCATGTCTCCTGATTTTAAATCATCCACTTACTCAAACCACTTGCAGTTCATCGCTGAAAGGCATTATCATCAAGCAGCAGCACCTCTTATCTTTCGTCCCCTGGGGCATCGCTCCACCATCACATGCTAACAGCCATAAGCCACTTCATCCAGCACAACCAGGTAGGAAGATTAATGCAGAACCATGTCTGCTTTAATGTACTCAGCTTCTCACAGCACAGCCACAAACTAAATGTGCCAGAGGGGTTTTGGCAGCAAAGCTATGAGATTGTCTTCTTAACCATCACATGACTTCATGTCCCTGGGAGAGGCCTGCCTACAGTGAAGGGCTGCATAGTTGTGCTGCTTCTGGAGAAATTGGGAACTACATAAAATCTTTATCTATGGAATAGTTTGTTGACTTTTGCTGACTTAACCTGAGTACCAGAGATCAGGCCTTTACTCCTGCCCTGTCACCAGCCCTCTGTATGGTCCTAATCCCCTCCTGCAACTTGGCTTCTCTTCTGCCTCTGTCTCTCCTGTACATGGAAGTCACAAATGTTTTGGGGTAGGAACCAACACTTCATCCTAGGAGGTTTCCAAGCCTAAGCTGGATGAAGCCCTGAGCAGCTTGGTCTGACCTCAGAACCAACATGCTGTGAGCAGGAGATTGGAGTATAGACCTCCCGAGCTCCCTCCCAACCTGAGCTATCCTGTGGTGCTGTGATTCACAGCACATGGAGTCAGTGTGGGTTTGGGAGAAAGGACATAGAAAAGGCTTCAAGGACCAAATGTTTTTGGGTGCCAGATGATCCTTACTACAAAAGCAGAACATATCTTTCTATTCCTAAATAGAATTCATCATATTAAATGGGAAAGTCTACCCAGACATTCAACTAAGTGTTTATCTCATGGAGTGCTTTGGGAAGCAATAGTAAATTAACAACAAATTCTGTCTTCTGTGATTTCAGGCCAAAACTTTCAACCTTTACTATTAGAGTTTTAACTTGTCTATACAAAACCAGAAAAATTAAACTACAGCTACTTCAGCTAAGAGTAGCTTAGGCCATGGAAGTTTGAAATTAGACCAATATAAATTAAACCACCGTAAAGGTCCAAGGTCACCTCCTGTATACAGCCTCCTTCTTAACACGATCAATTCATTTCCGCTGAAGACTCAGAAGAATAGTATCAGTAACCACAGCAACACTGAAACGTAAGTATAATTTTTAGCTCTGTGATGTAGGCTGCACAAAATTAGAGAACACATTTTGAAAGTTCTCATCACAACCTACATTATTTTTTTGCATGGGTTTTATTTTAATAACAAAACATGTATCTGGGATTTTTTAAATAATTCTTAAAATTTTCATTGGCAGATGACTGGTTTGCATTCATTGTAGCTCACAGTGAGGAAGTCAATGAAGCTTCAGCTCTTCTGCCTCCCGCTGCATTCTTCTCAGCACTGAGGAGATAAATTTGGTCCCCGCCCTCATCTTTTCTGGACCCGAAGCAGAGTTTGAAACCCCTGTTGCAAATTGTGGAAGAGACCCAAACAGTATTTCTGCATTGCACCACCCAGCCCAATGGGTCTCAAATATCCAAATCAGTGGCTTCCTGCCACTCCTGCTGCAGCTGGAGAACAGCCTAGGTCCACACATAAGTGCTTGTCTTGGGGGCCCTGTGGCATCAGGATATGTGCGATCAGACCTCGGCATGGGGTGCTGGACTCTGCAGTGTTGGTTTTATGGTTGGACTTGATGATCTTAAAGGTCTTTTGCAACCTAAATGAGTCTATGGATTTTACGGAAAGTTTCTTTTTTAGCCAAATACATTAAAAAAAGATAAATAAAATAAACACTGGTTTTCGCTGTGCAGAATCACTTTCATTGAAAGACTTGATAGGACCAAAACTGGAAAAGAAGAAATTGAATGAAATCCTGTGAGGTCCTTATGTACTACTTCTTTTATGCAACTGAGAGATATTTGTTTTATTTATTATGTGTCCCTCTAGAAGGAAATGCTATTACATGAAAGTACAGCTATGATCTTCTCCAAAATATTTATCTGATACTTTCCCAGCTCCAACAAAAGATTTAATAACTCCCATAAATATTCAAAAGTCTTTGAATATCTCTATATCCATGTCTTCATTTTTACATATTTTTAAGTGAGTTTTTAATCCATGAGCAAATGTGTTCTTTAATCCTTGGCAACTTCTTATCTTTGAAAAGCCTTAGTGTTTGATCTTCCTGAAAGTCTTATGGAAACCCAAGTACATGAACCAGATTGCCTTAACTCCCATGCTAATTTGATGAGGATGGCCTTACTTCAATCTTGAACCACAGCAGTTTGATGGTGGGTTTTTTGTTGGTCTTCCTACAGGTGCTGTTGAGAGGGATCATGCATTTTTTTCTAATCTGAGGTATTTTCAGGCAGTTCTTATGTCACCTCTGAACACTCCACCCTTTCCTCTGTTTCCTTTCAAATATAATCACATTTATATTGCTGTTGTTGGGTTTGGGTTTTTGGGGTTTTTTTTAATTGAATACTATGGCTTTGACAATAGGATTTTAAACCTAGGGCCTGAGCTCCAGATTCAGTGGAGAGATGCTGCTCCACCTGCCTTTTCTGTGACTAGCTCCTCTATGGTGCAGTCCACAAACGTATTCCAGGCATTGCCTTGCAATCATACTGCAGGTACTAAATTTATATAAAGCAACTTGCACATCTCATTCTTATTGGGTTTTCTGCATCATTGTAGTCATTCTATCCATCCATCCTGGGGTAAAGTATAGTCTGAACATTGCATTTTTGCTATTGAGATCTGGAGTTTTTTATGATTGGTGACTTTTTGTTTTGAGTCAATCACTTAAACTGTTTATCTGATTTGACTCTTGTCTTCTTTAACATACAGTAGCACTATTAGAGTTGGGCAGCCACTCTTCTTTTTTTTTTTTTTTTTGGCAATATTTTTTCCTAGTTATTACAATATCACAATTATTATTGTTTTCCTTTCTGGTCCTGAGGTGTCTACTATGGCAACTTTCAAATTTAAAAGTAATCACACCTATTCCCTGATTTCAGCTTTTAGACTTCTTGTATTTCAGTGGAAGCACACACCCTTTGATACAGTTACCTCTGTGTGTGTGTGTGTGTGTGTGTGTGTGTTTTTGTATGTGTGTGTGCACATGGTCACATGCTCATACAGCTTGTTTAAATAGAAATTTTTTTCTTCCAGACTATTCTTCACTGTTTCTTTCCTGGGTTATCAGTCTCTACGCTACACTCATCTGCAGCTCTTATTTTTCATTCCGTTCATGCCAGAGGACATGCCTTTCAGATGCCATAGCTCTTGGCTTTCTCACTTTATTAAACTTCCATACAACTTTTTTCAATCTGAATGCCATTTTCCATTTCTACCATTTCTGATGGAGAACCCACATTTTCAAAAGCTTTTCACTGGTATGAAGTCTGCATGATTTCTTTTTTTCATTTCTTAAATCAAAACTTGAGACTGATTTTCAGTCTTTTTGTGCTTGCATGGGGCACTGGGAGCAAAGATTGCCATGGGAAAAGGGAGACCACCACACAGATACTCTCTAAAAGTTTATGTAGAGATCTACAAGATCTCCCACTGTTGTGTCCAGCTGGCATCACAAACCTAGTTATCTAAACACTTGGCAAACAAAGTATCTTTCATTTTGGCTTGCCTATTCCCATCCATGGGAACAAATTTCCCATAGCACTTCCAAAAGGAGTATCCCCAGTGCAGAGTCCTCACTTGGCAGAAGGGATCTACTAACAGGATAATTTCCCTCTCTGATAGCTTTCTGCCTTTCTGCCATTAAAGTATTTTCTCCTGCAACAGTCTGTGTAGCTGGCCTAGAGGTGAGATTTTCCTATGATTTACCTCAAAGTCTTGATGATGAACCTTTTTCTTAATTCCCAGTTTTAGTTTTTCACTAAAATAGTTTTCTTTATTTTCCTCTCAGCCTCACTACAGAGAAGTTGGTACTGAACTGAGCCCTTTTTTCCCAAATGGAAGGCTTCTCTCCTCTTATAAACTAGGATCCTCCATGGGGATTTAAACCTGAAGTACAATGAAAGTCAAACTACATCAATTATGTGTTATCCTGCAGAAGGCTGTTCACGTACCTGAACAAAGAGAATATGACAAAGCTCTAGAAGTGTTTATCAGATTTGAGAGATTGTATAACAGCGAGAGGTGGTGAACAGTGGGTAGATAGCATTTATACTGTGAATATGTGAATCATAAGCTTCTTCAAACTAGGGTTTAACACCGGAAACTTATACCAAAAGTAACATCTGCTTATCTTCAGAAGCAGGGAGGGGGTTTTCGTCAAACAGACTGCTACAGAACCTTTTATTTCACCAAAGAAATGTCAGGTGAGAGAAGGGAAAAGGCACAATTACTGAAAAAAATTGTGAAAATTAATAGAAAAAACGTATTTTGACCCTAACAGGCAGACAGACCCAGTATCTTGTCAAGATGCTGCCAGGATGTGTTGGTGGGTGCCTGATAGCAAAGCTCTCGTCATCCCCACGCAGTGCTGGGGCTTGTGCTCGTGCACCAGTGCAGGACATCCGGCTTAGTGGGAGGCTTTGCACTGAATTTGGCAGCTGGTGTCTGGGTCCCAATCAACCTGTACAAAAGGTATCTCTAGGAACAGCTTATTCTCTCTTCGTGGTACTGACTCCTTGGAATTAAAAAAAAAAAAAAAAAAAAAAAAAAAGGCGGGAAGTTCTATTTACAAATAGAAAATTGCTGAAAATTAAGTGGGAATGGCACTTACACTCCTCCTGATTGTAGCCCAAAGCAGGGAGGCCCAATTTTTCTCCAGGAATTCCTGTCTGCCATTTTGGGGAAACATTGAAGCCCTGGACTGACTTGATCAAAGCCTACATACACTGTCAAACTTGCTAATAATTCTACACTGTCAAACTTGCTAATAATTCATGAAATGTAACAGACTAAAGCCTGTCACAAAGTATGCTGTAATGGTACACTTCTTTAAAG
This sequence comes from Lophotriccus pileatus, assembly GCA_035583135.1. Classification (NCBI taxonomy): domain Eukaryota; kingdom Metazoa; phylum Chordata; class Aves; order Passeriformes; family Tyrannidae; genus Lophotriccus; species Lophotriccus pileatus. The sequence goes on from JAWWES010000001.1 coordinate 42,261,827, forward strand.
ATGTTGACTATATTCTTTATATCAGCACTTAGGCATATCCTTTAATTGCTTAGCAGCTGCCAGTTTAATGCTTAAAACATGATTTAATCCTGTGAGTCAATGAATCAATTCTTGAACATGTGCTTCCAAGGGATGTGCTCATTGAAATGTCTGACAAACCGTTTCTGTGACCTCTTCATTCACATCACGATCCAAATTCCGCAAGTAAGCTGAAACTTTCGGTCCACTTAAGGGATGCACTCTGAGTAACAGCAGACAAATCCACTAAGTCATCTCCTAATCTCTTAATATTCATGTCTCTTCCATTGAATCTCAATATAATGTATCTCAAAATCTTCCAAATCTGATCAACCCTTTCAATTTCTGTTCACTCAGGAGACAGCAGAGTCTATTCATACCAGAGGGCAAGAACATTGCCACATCTGCTCCTCCTCCAAGCTGTTCTGCACCGAATAGGCCCATCAGCCATTACCTCAGGTATACAAGGGAATGGCATATAATGGGAATGTTAAAGCTTTCAGTGTTATAGGAGTAGTGCCTATCTACAGGCTTTGAGATAGGCAGCAAGCTGGCCAAGTCCTGAGCTGTCTGGGGCTGGCCTATAATCAAAGGAGAAAAAAGCTCTCTCACCAAAAACTGAGCCTACCGTTGGAAAGGTGAAGTTTCCATCAGCTACCAGCAGCAACAGGGAAAGAAAAAGAGGCTTTGAAAAGAAGCAGTGTCTGATGGAGCTCTCAGGCTTGCACATCAAAATAACAAGGCTAAATAATAGGCTATATGCCCTTCTGTGTAAGAGATACTTTTTGGAGTCATAAGTGGTGAGTTTCTTCCTCTTCTCATTAAAGAAAATCCTAAGCTTTGGATATGAGATTGTATCACAAGCAGCCTTAATCAACTTCATATCACAACTCTATTCTCTGATCTTAATAACACACAGTTTGTAAGTACAATCCTCCTGTTCCTTCTGTTTTGAGATAATCAGATTTCTTTCAGACATTTGGAAAACTGAATTACTTTTGTTGTTGATCATAACCGTGAGTTTTGTCACTAGAATTGGGACGTGAGGGGAAAATGAGCAAAAAATATTGCAAACATACCAATCAAAAGGGAAATCATTCTCTGCCATAGGTAGAATTTTACATATTCATTGAAAAGAAGCTGAGAAATAATTCTGCAATAAAAGGCTTCTTGGCATCAGATAAAGGGGACAAATATAAAAACAAACCTTGAAATCCCAAGTTTGTATATTTAAATTCTTATTGGTGTTGCTTGCCAGAGCCAAGTTCGATATTCAAGGTCAAAAGAAAACTTGTACAGAAAATCTCTATCTAAGCCAAGATTTCTCATTAATCTGATTGATTGAAAAAATAGCTTGGGAAAGAAGAAGCGTGCTTTTTACCTCCTAAACATAAGATCAGTACATTTAATGGTCAATGTTTCTGGAGTTTTAGTTCAACTGAATGAAAGGAATTGATTTTTAGGGGTTGGGAGTTGGCACATTTTTTAAATCCAACAATTTTTGTCAAGGACTCAAGGTGTGTACTTAGGAAATGAGATGTCTCAAGTGATTTGTTGGCTTTGAAGGACACTGGCCAGTACTTCTGTTATGTTTTATTATTTAAAACAATAGCCCTGGATTTGTAAAAATGAACCCAACGTGGAAAATCAAGGTTCTTGGTGCCATCAAAGAGAAGCTGTAGGCTTATATGATGGAAAATCAAGGTCCTTTTAAGAGATTCAAACCACACTCTAATGTCAGAGACAACGATCAAATTATAATCCATTACACCATTGAAATGGAAAAGAAATGCTGAAATCATTCTCAGAGAAGAGTTGAGATATAAGAAAAAAATTGCAAGTTTTTTGCATTTTGTCAGACTGTTTTCACTGTTAAATAGTCTCCAGAGGTGCTGAAGTCCAAACAAACCTCTCCACTAGCACCTTTAAAACTATGATAATTTCATTTAAAGTCTTTGAATACAAGATGTTGATACAAGCAGTGAAGCACAGGACAACTGCAGAAACAGTGGCAGTGATTGATAATATTATGCACAGAGGTACTTGTCAGTCTCAAATTCTGCTTTGGATGAAATGACTAAGATAATAAGCTGAGTAACCTGCTACACTATGTAGAAATTAGTAACCAAACCACTCAGTGCACAGGTAGAAAGACATAGAACTTTAAATGTCTTTCCAGGTCTTTCAATTCATTAAGACAATTTTAAACATCAGGCCTATTACTGAAGCCTCAATTTAAATGACTTAAAATCACAGCAGATGAAGCAATTTTCTAAGTACACAGTAAAAGGCTCCAGAGCTGTTGCAAATGTTCCTACAGATTTCAGACTTTGGAGGTATTCATGTCACATAACTTTAGCTGTCTAGAAGTCTGGTATCCAGCCTCAGTTAAAGATTAAGTTGCCTCTCTGATCAAGGGGGAATTGAATTGCCCTTTGAAATGTCTTTCTCTGCCTCTCTGGCCACTGAAGGAGGTTATTTCAAAAGTTTGGCCTGGACTTTACTTCTGGATGACTGGAGTTAGATGAAGTCTGCCAGCCATGACTGCAGTGCCCCACAGACACAGACCCCCACACAGGTATTGGAGGTGTGAAGAAAATGGCCCAGGTGATGCAGTGTCCTGGTGACATTGATATGAAGGCAGTCTGTCACTAATCAGTCAGAATTTCGGGGTACCTCAGCTCCTGTATTTGGCACTTCTCATGACGCTATGTTGCCAACACTGACTTTTCAGCTGTAACCAGCACATGTGCAAAAAACAGATGGAATTAACTGGATAATGGAAATACTGGATTTAGAAATAACTCTTTGTTAGAAGAAGCCAAGTTTCAGAGTTAATAATATAGAGGGAAATCAACCCAGCAAGATAGGTGAAATATATAATCAGTGAAGTCATGTTGCTCAAAACAGTGCTTTGATAACGTCTACTTTTTAACTACTGTCATAAACAAATCAATAGATGTCAGTCAATTTATCATTCTGTGTGGTTAGAGATTAATTCCTGGGAAATGACTGCAATATTTTAGCATGATTACACAGTATTAAATAATTATTCTATGTGAAGTAATGCTCCTCACCAGCACTGCCAACAACTCTGAACGTTGTTCTGCCCAAGTAGAGATTAAAAGTTCTGATCTATATTCCATTATTTTGGCCGCATTTGTTAAAATGTAAGGATGTACTTTACAATCATAACAGTGTTTAGTTAGTGAGAGTGCCTTTTGGTTATATCAGCCTGATGCCTCTGTCTCAAGGCATGGTTAGCAAAGGAGATAAGGGTAGCTAACCCAGAGCAGGCAGCAGCTGCAGAGTATACATTTAGTGTACATTTAGGCATATGCTGAGAGAAGTCTACATGTGACTTGGGCACTGAGGGCCCACTGCAGTCAGCCAAGACATAGAGCTCAGTTCAGATTAGGTGTTCAGTGCTGTCTGACATGTCTGGTCCCTTGCTGCTGCTACATGGGTTATTAATCTCCTATGGTTTCCTGTGGCATGGGTATCACCCCACATGGATGTCTTGGATACTCAGGGACATCTCGATCAGCACTAGGATCCTATATGCAGACAACTGGATTGAAATCTGAGGAAGCATAGCCAGCAGACCCCAGAGAATAATTCAGTTCACCCTGACATATTTGCCTACTGCTTGGCTCCGCTCTCCATACACAAGGATTTAGTGCTCTTTGGGATGCCGTGAGACACCCAAAATATCCACACATGTCTGGCAGCATTCCCCATGACCTACGAGGGACCATGGCCTGCTGGAGGCCAGGCAACTAAAATGACACTGTGTGCTGTCAGCCAGCCAGGCATGCAGGTCTCTAGTGCCTGACCACCAAGCAGCTCTCTCCCGGCCATGGCTGTCTCAGCTGGGATGCCGTTACCTGCAATGGGATCCTTGGCACTGCAGCTCTCAGTCTCCTACACTGAAGTTTCGTAATTTCAAACTGAGTCCTACCCTGAATACTGGACGATTGTGTCTTGTCTTCTACTGTCTTGCAGAAGAAGCTGGAGAGGCATCTGGAGAGTTTTATTTCTCAAAGGATTAACAATACTCATGTGTCCAAAAAGCCTGGAGAAATTCTCTTTTCTACTCTTTTCACAGGTGCACTGACAGAAGTTGATGGTGCCTGCAGCTCTCAAGCAGAGGACCCTTAAGTAAACTTTCCCTGGTGTCACCTCTTCTCCCCTGACCCACCCTCCTTTCCCATAGCACATTAATCAGATGAGTCTTCAATACCCCAGTCAAGTCTCACCTGAAAGGCATCTGCCTTTTACTCCACGTGCTGCAAAATCAAGGTGCCAAGGAGGAACACCAAAATAGGAGGGAAGGGGAAGCATGTTGAGGGGTTGTTTGAGAGATTGATGACTCCACTAAATTCACTCTTGCTGTAATCACACTCGCTGTAATAAACTGCAGAAACAAACTCACCCCAATGCCCTGGTGCTCTCATAAATTGTCTCCTATGGGCCCAAACCAAAGGTCACAGAAATCAATGAATCTTCATGCCATGACTTTAATGATCTTGAAATGACCTTGGCATAATTTCTTCTGCTTCCCATTTTTTCTTCTCTATTTTCCCTCTGCTGCAAAATTTTACAGCTTCAAATACGCTGTGAATTATGGCAACCAGCTACAGAAGTCTAATTCTTCAGGCGTCTGTATTATGTTCTGCCAGATAATCCATCTGTGCAAATCAGTCTGAAAACAGGAGTTTAGCCCTGCTGAAATTAAGCTTAGAGAAAACAGAAAGGAACTACCCCTTGAAATGTAGATCTGCTACTGAATTTTAAAAAGATGTGGCCATGATCTTGGTTGATCTGCTCCATCTGCAATACTCTCCTATAAATAATACTGTTTTCTTGGGTTTGCATGTCTTCATAAATCTGGTGCAAGTTCACCATGTTCAAATTTAGCTACAAAAGCTAAAATCCTCTATTAATCCATTGAACCAGCTCCAATTGACACTTTCTCTTCTTATTTCAAAATTAGAGTGGCTGGACCAGGCTTATATCTGAGTAAAAAGGTAAATCACTTTCCATGTTTCTCCTACCATGGGGGGGGCATTATAGCTGATGCATCCAGTCACAATGCATCCAGCTAATTTGTATTATCCAGGCAATCAAGAGGTGTGACAATGGCTTTGAATTAGTACAACTGGGAACTTCCTATGAGTTAGCCAAACCAAGATGAAAAGTGCTGCCTTTTTATTCCAACCTCCTGTGTTGAAACACTAAAGACAACAAGAGAAACAGGAAAAAACAAAAAAAACAAAACAAAACAAAAAAAAAAAGACCACAAACAAACAAAAAACCCACAACAACCCAGAACCAGAAAAACATTTATGTTTTTTCTTAGTGTAATATTTATACTTCCATACATCCATAATTCCCATTTACAGACACAATATACAGACAGGAAGATGAAGCACTGCTTAGGAAAGGATAAAGCTAGAGAGAAGCATGGGATGAAGAGAAGTCAAATTCATTCAAAAATACAAAAATCATCTCATGAGTGAATAAACTGAAGGTGAGCCAGAAGGAAACCTGTGGAAGATACTCAGAACCGGCTCAGAGCAGTGAGGCGTCAGCTGAGACCTGCTCATCCCCATTGTTCTTAAGAACATGTTGGATAAACATGTTTCAGGGATGGCATAGTTACAGTTCATTTTTCCTTGCATAAAAGGACAAGTAGGTGACCTCCAAGGAGCCATCCAGCCCTGTTTCTTCCAGCTATAATTCTCAGCTATATAGGAAACTGGAACAAGAAAAGGGGACAGTGTGTCCAATATCACACGTGGGTTCCCATCCCATAATTAGGAGTATAGCATGTCCCACGATATCCACAACTTTGACACTGCCAGGAAAAACATTTGTTTAAAAGGGTACTGATTATGATTTCATTGAAAACAAATAGCAGTTGCTTTCCTATGCTCTTCCATGTAACCTAACAAGGAATTGTTGAAATGGCCTCTTCAATAAAGGCATGAAAGATTTCTTCTGTTGAAAGCTGTTAAATATTACAGTCGATTTAGAATGAAAGGCATCAGTGGAAAGCAAACTCTGCTGCACTGATTTCTTAGCACATAGGAATGGTCATCTTCTATGACCAGGCTGAGAGTTTGCAGACTTCAGAACTAACGTTTGGTGCAGAAATAACCTACTGGATTTCATATTATGCTATACCCAGATAAATATTTAGCAATTTCATTGACTTCAACAGAGGTTGAAGATAGAGTGTTAGTTGTATTAGATGGAAGTCCACTGGAGTAATTTCCTTGTTTTTGAAGGACCGTGGGATCAGGTCTTTGTACTCAGGAATTCCTGACTCAGAAACAGGCCAGGAGAGTTAAACTCAGATTTTATCCTCAGGATATTGCACATAGTACATTTGCAGCACCCTGCACACCTAGAATACAAGTCTCATTCTCTTAACAGTGAAGAACTGACCTTTTACTGTCCCCTGTAAAAAAGATATTGAATTATTTATTAAATTATTGTTATTAGGACTGCCAAACAGACAAATTCTCAGTAAATTACTGAGAATTATTTTTTTCACCTTTACATCCTATTTTGTTCCAGCTATGCAGCATGTGCCCTTGCATACCAACTAAATGAGGATTTGTTGCATGGTGTAGCAGCAGTGAAGTACTCAGTGGAGGGACAAGGATTTTGCATGGTACTTAATGCCCTTCCTTTATTTTGAGCTCTCAGCTTTACCTGGATGGTTTGGGGAGACAGTGAACAGGGCAGTGAGTGTTTCTCTGCTTCATCTCAAAAAAACCCTAAGTGGGTTCACTGGAAGGCTTAGCTGAAGGGGTTGAGGTCTTTTTATCCTCCAAGATGCCGATTTATCTCAGTCCTCACAAGCTGAAGTAATTACAGAAATGACTAGGTCTCTGATTCCAGTTCCACTACTAGTGGGAATTTCTCTGCACTCCAAAAGCTGCCAGCTTGAACCAGGAGGCTGGGACAAAGGGCAAATGGGCAGCACAAGATGAGCATCATGTTTATCCTGCTATTAGTACCTGAGATGGCTGGCTATAGCTAGCCCACATGTTTGCCCTATATGACCCTTGCTTCTGAGGCTGTTTGATAGAAAGTTTTTCAGACAGACCACAACCATGACAGTCCCTCCAGAAAGGACTCTTTGAAATAGAAATTGTATCCTATACATAACCTTGTGGACTACAAATTTATGTTACTTAGGCTTTGTAAGTAAAGAGAGAACATCCGCCACTAAATTACCATTCTTCATCAACTCCTGAGCAGCCAGTGCTTTACAGATTACAACTCAGTAGGTGACACGATATTGTTCATTAATTTTGGTGGGAAATGACACTACATTTTTCACAGTGCTTGAATGTGATTTGTCCACAGTACAAGTACATGGTGAACACTGCAATTGCCATTTCTCACTAATTATGTGGAAAAATCCAGCAAGGTAAAAAGAAACTCTTGCAACAGCTTTTTAACTAACAAGAAAAGGAAAAGAACATGAAAGGTAAATGGACATATCCACAAATAAATAGAATATTTTCTCCATCCATAAAAAAGCAGAATTATTACCAGAAAATTGTTTTTTGCCCTCAAGGGCTTTGAAGAAAGAAAAGAGAAGGTTAGATTCATGGCAAAGTGCAGGGTACTGAGTCAGTACACAGAGCGTGAGGAAACATGCCCAAGGCATGACTGCTGAGGCAACGCTGCTGGTTCATAAGTTTGATTGAACAGGACAACAAAAAAGGATGTGTTCAGGTGCTCTGGTTCCTAGAACAGGGTATGTGGACAAAAGCTTTTATGGGGTTGCATTCAGAAGATTACACCAGAGATGTCAGTAGTTCTGGTTCAGAAAGAAGATTAAAAATAACATTAATTAGGGTTTTAGCTATGTTATTAACTTCGTGCCTGTAATTTCAAGGACAAAATATTCAGACTGAATTTCCCCTCTCTTGCCTATTGTTTCTACAAATTAGTTCTGGATATCACCAAAAGTAATGACTACAGGAGCATTCAGAGGTGTTAAATGCAAGAAGAGTTCAGCCCTGCTGCTGGAATTGACCCACCAGGAGAGGAGTTCAGCTAATGGAACAGCTATATTTTATAACAGGGGGAAAAAAAATTTGTATTCCATTTTTAGAGCTCACCCATTTTCCATTTCTTTTTCACAATCCTGTTAGCCAAAAAACCTAAATGCATAATAAATGATAGCACAGTTTTTGAAAATTTTATTGTATGTACAAATTTTTAACATCTTTAAGGGATATATTTTGCAGATGAGTGATAAGCACTTGTTTTATTCACTAATAGTTAGTGGGAAAAAAAAAAAATCCTGACATCTTTGGCCCCAACCAGCAGTGTCCCCTTCAAGGCACTGAATTCTCCTAAGTTCATTTTGAGTTTATCAGAATGGTCTTTCAGGTCTAGGAAGCAGGATGCAGTATAAAATGGACTCAGAGCAAGCCCATGCAGGACCCCAACTAACAGCAGGTTTAATTGTGACATATACAAGCCAAAATGTCTGCAACAGGCTGACAACGGTCATCAGCAAAAACATAAGGAAAAACATATTTTTGTTGGCATCCTAATTACTCTCAGGAAAGAAAATCCCAATCCTTTTGGGACCAATTTTAAAGTAAGATGAGCACTTGTCATAGGCAATCCCACTAGTGAGTCAGGAAGGCAAACACCTTGATGCTGCTCCTTAATGCCTCCTCAGATTTGCACAGAACTACAAAATTGTTCCTTGAGTCCCTCAGCCCTTCTCCTCTGACCTTGCTAAAATACATTTTATTGCCTGTTTTTACCTTTTTCCTCTGCTCTCTGAATTTTCCTAAGGTCTAGGAGTGGGCTCTCCACCTCAGTCTTGGCTGATGTCCCTGGTTTTGGCTGCCTGCCTATTATCTGAACTCCTGCCCATTTCCAGCTCAAAGCCCACTGCCAGCAGTCATGTGATGAGTTTGACCTTTAGTGCAAATTAATTCCTTTTTTACCTCTTGTCGTGGAGGAACAAAGTATGGAGACATGAGCAGGCAGTGGGGAGGGAGGGCCAGAAGAAAAAATAAATTGATGTTTTAAAGAAAAAAGCAGTAACTTGAGGGGTTGGGCTGTGGGGTGTGGGAATCTGAGTCACAACTTTTCAGCAACTGATTCTGGTAATTTTGTGAACATCTTTACAGTTCTTAACCCCACCCCACACCCTTGAGCTGCTGCCCTTCAAAGTAATCACTTTAAAAGGGCTACTAGCCGATCGTCCTTGACAAGTATGAGGGATGAGCAACCTGCTGCACAGTGACCATGGAAGCTGATAGGCAGAGCACACATGGCACACAGAGAGCTAGAGCTCAGGGCCATGACATCTTGAGGGACAGGAGAGATAAGGACTTTGGATCCCTATTCCTCCATCCTGTGCCTTACCGTGAGCCAAGATACTTCAAATATCAGATTAGTGGCATCTTACTCTGGCTCCTGCAGTTCTCTGCTGGCACATCTGACCTTTAATTTGGAAAGGAAACATTCAACCTGGCCTTCTACCTTGGAAAGGATGCTGACACCTGCCACATATTTTCACTTGGAAGGGAGAGTGATTCCTGGTCTCATTAATACAGTAGATAGCTGGGGTGACCCATGGGACAAACATGGAAGTTTGTGATTCCTAACTAAAAGCTCAGCTGGGAAGGGATTTCCATGTTTGTGAGTCTGCAGTTAGTTTGGTATTTATTTAGCTGCTAGTATGTGTGAGTTCCTCTGATACTAAACAAACTCCAGCACACTCAGGGCTTTAAATATTCCTCTCTCAGAGCATGGCATTGCCTTTGACCTTGAAGGAGCTGGAGTATGCCTGGCTATGGGACAAGACCAGAATGTCCTTCAGAAGAGGACAGCATCTTCCATCACACACTACCCCAGGAGCAGCAGGGGCCCGGGAGGCTCATGCCAGGGTCGTAAAGGTCTTTCAGGGGACATTGTCCATGGACCAGGCACTGTACAGGCACAGTCCCAGAGCAAATATGTTGTCACTTGGCACAATCAAGTGTTGTGGTTTTTAAGCTGACTGAGACCTATGTAGGAGCTATGGCAGATGGCACACCACAGACTGTGGCTACATGGTCAGGGACAGCCTTGGGATAGCAGGGATGGACAGCCCATTGTATTCTTCTAGTCAGGCTTTGTTCTAAAAGTACTGCAGAAGAGAGTAAAAGGATTCCTTGTATGCAGAAAGAGATGCTTTTTGGATGGTAGTACACTGCCTAATTTTTTAAGAGGGCCTTATAAATGCTTTTCCTTATGTCAAACAAAGTAACAAAGAGTAACAATGGGTAGGAACAAGAGGCTTACTCACTCCTACAGCAACTGAAAAATTCACATGCCTTGCAATAGAGTAATACATGCCCTTGATGACACGGTTATTTTTCTCCTATCATTTACTTTGGGGAGGATGGTTTATATGTACCCTCTACATTATTATATATTATATTATTACTTCTCCATGCTTTTTGAGTGTCATTTATGCTGAGTTGGAGAAGAGTGGGAGAAGAAATGGCAGAGATTCATTAAATACAGTGCTCCAGATAATCAACAGTGCTTAAGTAGTCCTGGGAGCCACACTTTCTGAGGTTCTCACAGTCTTTTCTCAATGTATGCTTCATCACAGAGCATTTCTGTAACATTTTCTTAACTCACATAACAGAGAAATAATTAAAATACAGATAGTGAGTCTCATTTGCTTATCCATTTCAGCACATCTATACAAGGAAATAAAACAGCTCAGGAACTCTTGTCTGACCAATTGGTTCAGCACAGTCTATATCCATGCAGATACCCTCCTCCATCCATGCACTAAAACAGAGTTGCCTCATCCAAACAGCCTGCAGGAGCAGAATTATAGAATCATAGAATCATTTAGGTTGGAAAAGACCTTTAAGGTAATCGAGTCAGACTGTTAATTAAGCACTGCCATGTACACCACTAAACCATGTCCCTAGACAGTCCTAGACTGTGCTAAATTAGGCTTTGTCTGACACATCAACAGCTAGCCCAGGTCAAAACAATGTGGGAAGTGTTCTATGAACTTGACACAAATTGAGGTGTTGGTGGGACACTCACTCTGAGCACCCTGAGCTGCCATTTGGGAGCACCCGTTTCCTCGACAGATCTGTGGATGAAGCCAGGTAGCAGCAACTCTGCACAGTGACTGCTTGGAGTTGTCAGTTGCAGATAGCAATGCCACCAAAAGTGACAGCAGTTGAGGACACTTTATCGAAAAGTGACACACATCAGAGTTTCCATGATCAACACCATCTGATAGGTTATAGCAACAGTTTTCTGCAAAGAGTGCATGTGCAGAATTTACAGAAACATGAACCTGGCTGGTTTGCAAGTTACTGCAGTAAGCCTCTGACAACTTTGTATTAGTTTAATGCAAAACCCATTAGCAGTTGCATTAGAAGTGAACAGAGCTCTTCCTGTAGCCACTAGTGTGTATCCTCTGTGATCAGTCATTTTCCCCTTATATGTTAATACCATCATTCAGTGCTTTCTCTGGACAGAAAACAGATCAACACTTCATAAAGCCTGGCACAAAATCGCTGAGCAGAGGGAGAAAATAACCCTCTATCAAAATCTTTCCTGGTAAAACCACATTCATCAAATATGAAGAAAAATCTGGCAAGGTAAAACAATTTTTCAAGGTGTCTGTTAAGTACTGAACTTTTTGAGAATCAAAAGTAAAAAACAGCACAAGCAACAGGTGCAGAACATCACATGGTATGGGTTAGTAATGCCGCCCTCGCTGATAGTACATGGATGTCAGGGCCCAGTGAAACAAAAAAAAATAAGACATTTTAAAATATACCTCATTTGATTGCTACTCAGTGAATAATATTAGGAGTTCACAGATGAATATGCAGAAAGTATTTAATTTTATATTTATAGATATATACATATGTGTGTGGATAAAACCTCCCACAAGCAATAGCTGGAGCTCTTAAAAATATATGAGCACATCTAAGGTATCTTTACTCCAGCACCAGCTGGAGTTAATGCAGTTTACAATAATGGAATTTTTTTTAAAAAATAAAGTGTCAAAATTCACAAAAGGCTCAGTTTCTTCCACAACTCCCACAACAGAGTAGTGAAGTATGAGTGCCATCAGGCCAGGAACAAACAGTGAGAAGCTGCACCATGAAGCCACTCTTTCAGCTGAACTGGGCACCTCCAAAGTAAAGACTTTGTGGCAGCATCTGCTCAGTGTAAAATGCTGTTTGATGTGCAAAGATCAGTGGAGTTGCCAACAGCACAGAACTAATTGTCAGAGGTTTAATCAGCTTTTTAGCACATATCATGGTATCCCACTATCAGAAAGCCTGAATTGGGGGACCACAGGAAAAGGGAGGAGTCATTTTGCACCAATATGGTACTGCTCCTGGATTAATTTTGGGATCTTCATAGGTATTACCTACAAAGCACCAGTAATCACTTAACATTTTTCACCTTTTTATAAATACAAACATAAACAACATAAACATTCTGTCTCAGATGGGATATGTTCACACAAAATTTCATTTTCAAAGGTGCTACATTTGACAGTTATAAACTGTGCTCCAAATATCCACAAAGACCTTTAGAGAGTGTCACTTGTGAGCTTCCTTAAACTGTTCCTTGCAGGCTTGTGGAGAAAAACCATGACAATAAGTTTGAACCCAAATCACAATCCATTTCAAGACAAGCAAATGTGTGGGTGAGACTCACTGAAGAACTTGATTCAGTGAGCAACCTGAAATCTTTGTAGGTAAACAAAAAAAGAAAGAACCTCACATAATTTTGGATGATTTTAGGGTAGTTGGAAAAATAGAGACTAAAATACACCAAAATTAGGGGTGATCCCAGAGACAACAGATTCCCTCTCAGGCTCCTTGGAGGCCTAGCAGATAGTTCCGGCACACACACGAGCAGTCTGACCGTCACTGGGTGTCAGTGGCACGCAACAGAGCAGTGGGGAAACCCTGTGAGTCATTAGAGCTTCCCCAAATTCATGCCACCAGGTTTCACAGTTCAGATAGGGTACCATGCTGGCACACTGAAGCTGCCAGTGGTACTTCAGCAATCTAGTTTTAAACCTGCTCAGATACTCTACTACTAGCTACAGTGAAGACATGGTCTTAATCCAGTTAGAGATAAATTGGGTATCTTACAAATTTCTGCCCTATATGAATGAGAAGCAATTGAGCAGAAGGCTGCATATTTACTTGTTTTAAACTTTAACCTTCTTCCAGGCACATAACTCTCACTCAGCCCAACAATAAATCATATTAAAGAAAGACATGTTTATCTACTCTGAAATAAAAAGAATGTTAATCCCAAGGTATGACATCAGTTAAATCATATTTAATCAATCCTCAAAATAAGAACTGATATGGGAAGAAATGTTGTGACATCTAAGCAAGGACCTGGCATTTTCCCAATACAGAAGATTGTCACCTGTGAAAAATGGCTGATTAATCATACTGATTGAATGTGATGCAAATATACTTGCAGTAATACTAGAAGATGATCTGAAAATGTCTTAACAGAAATGAGGCAAGAACAGCAAGTTTCATTCAGGCTTGCTGCAAGCTCTGTTCAGACAACAGGGTACAAACTTAACCTGGTGCAAAACATTACCTCCTGCCACTGTAGCCTTCAGCAACAAACTTCGGGGATAAAGAGGCTTTGCTCATGCAGCAATAGGCCTAGAAGCAGTCCTGGTACATGTTATGCTAATTTTTTGGCAAGATGCCTATAAATTGTTATAAAGATGGCAAAGCCAAGCCCAAGCTGCAAGGTTCCAATCTTTGGTAGTAATTGTTAGCCCTTGCAGAAGGAGGCAAGACTAAATTCAAGTCCTGGCTGATGTCAGGTCTCTTACGTCCCACTGCTACCTACTAAAAAGCAGCGAATATGAGACCAAGTGATTCTCTTTTAAGTAAGACTTAGAGGAGGCAAAGACAGTAGCATTGTGATTTCTTTTTAGTATTCTTTTGATTCCCTCTAACACGGCATTAGATTGTCCCAGGAACACCTATCTCTGTCCCTAACAGCTTATGGTCTAAGAAGCAGCCTGGGGATTTGTTTTCAGGATTTGTTTTCTCCCTGGTAAGGGTTCATTCCTCTGCTCAACAAACATGCACAGTTTGGTTCTTTGCCAACCAAAAATTACCCACGTATTCACAGTGAACTTAAACCTCATGCAGAACACCTAGGTGCCAGAACCCTGAACACACTCATGAAGCAGGATTGTTAGCAGGGGCAAAACCCACCAATGGACATGAGCTAAAATCAAAGGTGTTGATTGCCAGCAAGAAATTCCCAGCCATTCCCAATAAGAGGATCCTACAATATCACATGAATCTGTAATTTCTCCCATTTCTCCCATCTATCCCAGGAACGAGGCAGATCTATGGCCCAGCCTGTTCCAACCTCCTCACCTCTTGCTGGGTTAGTAATTGTGCTAATTTTGTTTCATTACCAACCTGTGTCTCTCCCTAGGCCTGGATGTTTCTGGAATATCGCAGAACCTCCACCACTAGCTGCTGAGCTCTTTCATATATGATCAATAAACAATTTGTTGAAGTCCATAGTCCTTTGAAGCTGAGGATACTTGTTAGCCAGAGCATGTTGTGGCATACATCTGAGGTGTATTGCTCTTGGGGCCGCTGGCACAGTGAGCAGCATGGTCTCTTAGCACTTCCCAGAATAGTACTCCTAAAAAGTGTTCATTTTCATTTGAACAGTTGCCGCAAGCTGTGAGGCAGACGAGCCTCCCCCATGCTGTGCATGTTTATGTATAAATGTAAATCTTTCTTACCTTTCATCTGTGAAAGCTGAAACTTCACCAAATGTCCTCATTTACTGAAAACCCACACGCAGGGGGTTTTCAGAAGAGCCGCTTTCTGTACGGCATTATGTACATTCCTCTAGACCTGTGCTAATTTAATTCTGGATTGTAATAAACAATTGCAGTGTTATTCCAACTTGAAACAGGGAGGCTATCAAAATATACTACAGTTAATATGTTCTATACACAGTGAAATGCAGGAATACTTTTGGGGATTTCAAGACATTTAGAAGATTAATCATCCATTTTTAGGGTAGGTCTACCATTGGGCAAGTGTATTTGGGTTAGGAAAGAATTTCTGAGCTGCCTTTTCACCTCTGCCTAAGATGCCACCCTTTCAAATCATGTTTTGCATAAGTAATTTTGACAAATTGCACACAGAGCAATCATGCCAAACAAGTACCAAATTCTGCAATAGGACATACTGAAACGTCAAATCAGAGACAATTATGCCTCTCTAAGCTGTTAATCTTGTCACATCTCTACTTTTAAATAGATGGTGAAATTCCACCCCACAACAGTGTGCCCAAACAGTAACAAAGCCTCTGCTAACACAGAATCAACCCTACCTAGTGTCACTGCCTTAAGTTCACACTGCCTAATAGTTTGCAGTGCTCAAACAAATTCAGACCAACTGTAGATAGAGCAAACACCAAGTAAAAGCAATAGCAGTAGCCTGACATCTGACAAGAAGAAAAGAGAACAAATGCCAGGGCATTTTCCGCATCCTACCTCTCAAACGCTAACCAGGGAGCCATAGTTTCAGTTTGTTTATAACATAGCTTCTCACAGTGCTCCTAGAGAGATGCTGTCCTTTAACACAGGCCACCTACAACATGATCAACTCTAAATTTTGAGAAGCACTAATGACATGGTTAGTAATTGCTATGAGGTATTACTTGGAAGAAACCAAAATCAGGGATATTGACTATAAAATTGCTCAATATTGGTCCAAAGCTGTACAGTTTACAGCATGCATCCTTGTGTATGTGGAGTCTATGTCACAAGACCCAAAAAGCCTTCCCTCATCCGACTGTCCTCTGGGGAAGAAGCAGATGCAAATGATTTTCCCACCTGGAGAAAATTTTCAAGAACTGAAAAAGAAAGATATTTCAGTTCATTTTTGATGATTGGGGTTTTTTTCGTCATACAGTTTCAGTAGAAAAGTCACTTACAAGTGAGAAAAGAGGAATTTTCTACATGTAAATCTTGAAATCTCTCATTTCATATCTTGAAAACCAGTGGTTGCTCAGATCACATGCCTCTGACCGTGGCATCATCTATTTTCTCTTGTTCTCAGTTAGGTTCCGTGGAGGGGACAGAGGCTCTCTTTTTATTCCCTGTCCTTATGGGTCCCTTCCAACTCCCCATATTTTGTGATTCTGTGATTCTGTGAATAAACTGATTCTGATTTGCCAATAACTTAATTTTAAAACTATATCAAGTAGCAGTAAAAATAGTAAGAGAATACTGCAGGAGAGATTTGTTAATGAATAACAATATGAATTCAAAGCACTATGGTGCAAGTGAAAAATCTTACATATTCTTAGACAACATCATAAAGCAGAAGGTATACAATCAAGATGTTGATTTGTCTTCAATTTCAGAATCACAAACCCAAAGAATTCTCTTTGTGTTTTTAATCCATATATGAGGTCACGTGCCATCGCTGGAACTCACCCAGGGTCTGCATCAAAACAACAGATCCAAAAGCTCACTCCAGTGGGCTCTCACCTGGGGATCTGGAGGTGCAAGGACAGTTTATACCTGAAAATCTAATTCAGCACTGTCTTCACAGAGAAGAGAATGTTCTATCTTTCCTCTCAGAAGATTTTGAACCCATAACATCAAAGCAGCAGGAGATAAATATGATGTTTCTAGAGGAACAAACAGTGGCAACAGCACATGAAATAAATTTTCTATCTTCAGTCTTGGTTTCTATCTTTGAAACGGTGATGATTTCTCTAAACCAATGACAATAATGTAAAACTCAGAATCCAAGGTTACATGTGCATTATGGTCATTATTAGTACCATAATGCTGTTGAAATCAAGGCATGATCAAAGTAGTATGGATTTACCACAAACACTCTTTGCAGATACTCATGCATTCTCCCACAGTTCTAGCATCAGTCTGGTCACTTGTATTTTCTTTTTATTTCCTCTGACCTCAGACAATTTGCTCTACTTGAAGTTCATTCTGTTATTCTCACAAAACTGTTCTGAGTTTCTTATAGATTGACTGACAGATGAACAATTAGAAGATTCAGAAACAATTATCCTCCATTATAAGATGTACTACAGTAATACGGAATTTTTTTAAGGAACTATTATTTAAGCTGTTTATAAAAATAGAACTGAAAAGAGTAATATTTCTGAACACTGAATGACAATGGAGCATATTTTTAGATCAACTTGCTTTTTGGATATATGCAAAAAATCCTCTCAGTATTTCTTCCTCACATGTTAACTTGAAAATTTACTCCACAACTTCAAGAATGAAGGCAATATCTTCTCAAACCTGCAACAGAGTTAATAAAAGAGCACTTCTGGCATCTTGTTATTGAAAGTGTCTTTTTTAAAGCGTGGTAGACATCAAGAAACAGCCAACACTGTTTTGCTGACATGATGCTTGCTGAGTTTGATACTCTCCTACCAGGCCTTGTGGCTCACTGGTATCCAGGCTCAGCTTTACAGTAAGTATAGCCTGAAGCAAGGAATTCATGTACTGCTTTTGCTTCAGTGGTGATGTAATGGAAGAGAGCTTTTCCTCTGATTAAGTTTCCCACCCACTGTCTTAAAAGTTAAGCTGGGGTTCATGCAGGGTATGTTTAATGCCATGCAATCTCTCTTCCACCATGTGCTTAGTTTCAAGTTCCTTATTATGAGAACTATGTGAACCAGCTGAAAGGAGTCAAAAGGGGAACAAAGAGGATGACTTGAAAATAAACAGTGTTTAAAGAAATAGCGACTGGTTTAGCCTTTAGAAGACAAGAAGCAACATGAAAAATAAGGGTAAAAGGTACAACAAAAAGGAAAGGAATAAATTGCACTCCATCCTTGTCCTAAGAATGAGACAGAGCAAAATGGCTTTCAAGATAAGTTAGATATTAGGGGCGTTCTTTCCAGCTCAGGCAGTTCCTAACACCTATCTGTAGACAACTGAAGGAAGATCCACATCTTGATTCTTCTAGCAGAAAGTTAGAAACCTATAGTTCTAGTAGATATATACCTGTAGACATGAACAATTAGAGATTTAATCCAATGATGACTATATGAAAGCCATTTCCCAGGGAAATTATTCAGTAAATAAACAGTATAGGCCAGTCACTACTGGAGAATTTTGCCTACAAAGTATATGGTGCCTCCATCAACGAGAAATTTTCAAGAAGTAGAACAAACACATTCAGGACTAATTTGCATGGAGATGATCCTGCTGTGGAGTATAATGATGGGTCAAATAATGTTTCTTCTCATTCTATTTTCTATGGTTTCTATGATTCTGCTTATAATCATAAAGTCATAGAATGATTTGGATTGGAAGGGACCTTAAAGATTATCTAGTTCCAACCCCGCTGCAATGGGCAGGGACATGTTTCACTAAACAAGTTTGCTCAGAGTGCATCAAACTTGGCCTCAAACACTTTTAGGGCTGGGGCATCCACAACCTCTCTAGGCAACCTGTTCCAGTGTCTCATCAGCATCTCAGCAGAGGACATAGAAATGTGGCCAGGAGTGGGGAAAGTAGGCTCCAAGGGACTCAAAACTGGAGCAGAGTGAAGGTGAGTGTCTCAAGTCCTTATTGCCTTGCAAATGACTACTTACTGGAAACTGGAAACTATTCTTTTGGTTCAAAAATCAGTAAAGAAATCAAAGTGAGACGAAGTCTAAGAACATGGATGTGCTCAGTCACAACTATCGTAGCATTTCTATCTCAAATACAATGAATAAATAAATACTGAGATGATTCAATGCTTGCTTGCTTTCAGGACTTTGTTCGAAAAAAAACCAGCAAAAAAAAATTGTATAAATGGAAGGAATAAAGAAAGTAGAGATTCTCATCTCCAAGGAGATGAGGTATAAAGAACAGTAATCATTAGGAGAAAAGATATTACTATTATCTTATTAATGATATGCAAACCCACTAAGGAAATGGTAGCTATGTTGTTAACGCTGTTAACAGCTTTTGGGCAAATTGCACAGTGAATTCTTACCGCAACCAATAGCCATTTTGTCATTTTGTTCATTTGTGGTAACTGTTGCATTCACTTCTGAGCCATCACGAAACAGAACTATATACAGAATAACACCACTCCCCTTCCAGGAAAAAAAACCACCAGCATTGATTTTTGGTGGGGGTTTTTTGTTTGTTTGGTTTTTTTTTTTTTTTTTTTCATCAGTAGGATCAAACTTCCCAAAAATGAAGGAAATCAAAATGGTATCACTTCACCTTACAAAAGCACAGACTACCCACAGTATAGAGCTATAAAACTTAAAATAAAAAATACCAACAAGTGAGACAGCAGAATATGACTAAGCATCATATTGGCTGCAAAAGAGCAGAAAAGAGCTTGTTCCTCTGTAATGCTCTGCCAATTTTTGCCAGCTGTGAAGAAAATAAAACATTTGAGTATCTGAAAATTATCACCCAAGTTCTCTTTCGTTTGAATTTTTAGCATTTAAAATATTTTCGGATAAAGAACATTTCAGAGTGAAAATTTCTTACTAATCAAGGAATCAAAAACCCAACTAAAGACAGAAAGACAAATTATTTTACTTAGTGAAGATTCTATAAAATGTATGAATCCAAAAGTTCTCAGTGTTTTAGGGTTTTTGATTCAGAATTTGAAACGCTGTAGCAACCACTTTTGTTTGAATTTTCATTGCTTCAAAATACAAATACACAATAGTAAATACATTGGATGAAGGCATTTTGCACTCCCATATCCTACTCTCTTTATTCCCTAAACCACAAGCAACGGCCACAAGAGATGAATATATGGGGTAAATAAAGACATTCCTAGTATGGGGACAAAATTGTTTTTCTTAAGCTACTACTGGGTTTTGCCCTCTGCCAGTGTTCTCTGCAACCTAAAGGGGATCATATGTGTGAAGAATCCCTCAGCACTGACCTTCTTCCTCAGGCTGTGCAATGTCTGTTTTCCAATAGACTGCTGCTTGAGGCGACTTCTACCCTTCCTGGTCCCCAGAAGCCAACATGTAAGCATCTGCTAACTGAAAGCCTATTTAATATTCCTGTCAGTCAGACTTTTTCAAACATCAAATTCATGCTTTCTTGTGTTCTGCAGTGAATAAGATTCCCATGCTAGTTTACAATCATACCTCTGGATATTTTGACAATGGATAATTCTCTTTCTTGCTGATGCTCTGGAAATTTTGAGAACAGCAAGTGCGACCTCTGCACTGACCCACTTCAAGAATGCCCCAAGTGATGTCTCCCAGCTGCAGAAAGTAGGTTTGCATCTGCTTGATTCACTCTCTGGCAGGCACAGCAAGGGAATTTCTTCACTGCTTCCCCCACCCCCAGCATTATTGACTCTTTCTGTGGCCTTAAAGTGCCTTAGGAGTTTGCTTGGCTTTATCATGATGCAGGAGGTGATAATGGAGTCAGGCATCTGTCCATGCTTGACTATGTCCAAGGATGTGGGAGGTAATCTTTTTTTTTTTTTTAACTTAAAAAAAAGTGACTTATCACAGACAGATTTCTGCCTCCTGCTTATTCTTTTGATCACTTCCCAGGCTGTGTCTCCAGAGTGATGTAAGGTTGCAGAAGCACAGACACATACAAGTCAAAGGGTGTCAGAGCCTTCTCAGTCAGCAGGTGAATAAACAACAAAGTAAGAATGCTCACACTGAGACATGTGTCTCAGTCCAGCCTAGGACCTCTCCCTGACAGTGGTCAGCTGAAGACATTTTCTGCCTAACATAAGAATTAAACAAATGTATAAAGGCTCCAGCAGGGCTGGAACTTGGGGGATGTCTTAAGGACTTGCCGAAATAGAGATCTCTACATATTAGCTTTTAACAGCTCTAGATGAATTTTTATTCCATGAACATATCCACTTTCTTTATGAAAATATGGATAGTTTTAGGGAATTTCTCGTTTTTTTCTCTCTGAAAACTGACATCTGACAATTTTATCTGATGCTGCCTAACTCCTCTATTAAGAAAGAATGGGTACTCTATTCATGGGGTTTATGTCATTCATGATTTACAGATCCCTCTCATAACCTTTCTTGGCTTTGTCCTATTCAGGCTAAGGAATCTGTCTATTCAGCCACACCTCATGGAAAAGCTGTCCCCTATCCCTGATCATCCATAATACTCTTTTCTAGTTCTGCTGTGTCTCTTTTGAAATATGAAAACAAGAGCTGCTTGGGGCATTTAAAAACTGGAGCACCATAAGCACTGGCATAATGATGCTTTATATTTCTTTTTTTTTTTTTATTAGTATGTCTTTCTTTCAGCCACAGCTGAACACTGACATTTTCATTATGATTCCAATATCCTTCACCCTACACAAAGTCAATGGTTCTTCATTGTTGAAATTTAGTTTTTATGACCCTGAGAAATCCAACATCATAGTAAAATTTTGCCACTTTTTTTCCCCACTTCTTCTCCCCTATCACATACTAATATGTTGATTAGCACAGGTACATGGGCAATACATATTCTGTATTGAAAAATACATTATTAATCTGCAACAATAAATTATTACGGGAAGAAAATCCTCATTTTCAGAAAGGATAAAACGACTACAGTTT
The DNA here is from genome assembly GCA_035583135.1 of Lophotriccus pileatus. Lineage (NCBI taxonomy): Eukaryota > Metazoa > Chordata > Aves > Passeriformes > Tyrannidae > Lophotriccus > Lophotriccus pileatus. Next base: position 42,283,504 of record JAWWES010000001.1, read on the forward strand.
GCCAGAATTGTCCTCAAGAGGAAAAAGAGTAAAAATGGACATTCTCTTTAAAAGCTCAGCAAATAATGTATTCAATATTGGTAATTATTGCAATAGCTATTTTTATTCAAGGGTACCCAAAATGTCTACGGGTCTGCTCTCACAGACATGCTGATTCAAGGCAATAAGAGCAATTGTCTGTAGAAAGAAGTAATACCTAATTTGTTAAAAAAAAAAAAAAGAAATGCTGCCTGTTGATCAGATCTGCCAAGTAAATAAATGGCAATTGTTCTTGGTATAAGCTATTTATTTAAAATTGAAATGTAAAAGTGGATAGCTTTTTTGAATATACAGACTTTGCAAAACCAAATCACGTCTAAAGAGTAAGTAACATAATACAATTCACACTGAAAACTTTAATGGGTTCCTGGCAGTGATGATCAGAGAATTTGGGATTATGTGCATTACAGGTAGGTCTGGAATACAGTAACATTTTATGAATTGAGTAATTTTGTCTAGTATATGACTAAAGAGTCTCAGATTTATGTTAACATTACATATGTAGTTTAGGTAGAACATGTCTGAATAAACTGACAACTGTCATCCAAATAATTTCTATTGGATGTTTGACTCGTGTAGTTATAACAGTTAGCAGTAAAATGCAGTACAACTCAGTCTGTGTCTGTCGTGGGCTGCCAGAAAAATGAGAAAGGCTTTGGTCTTTGAGTATACAGAGAGAAAAATGGGACAAAATGGGTTTTTGTCCTCCAAAGAACCCAGGAATGACGAGGGATCCAATTTAAAAAGAAAACAGAATGTACAATGGGACTGGATAAAGAAATTATGATTAATGAGAAGCTTCAGATTACATGTAATCACAGAAAAATAGGTCTGTAACAGACCTTGATTAGTCACCTAGTCCATCCTCCAGTTTCAATGCCAGATCAATAGTACTTACTATTTGTCCAGTACGTACTAAAAGACATCCAGTAACGGAGACACTATTACACCCTCTGTGATATAAAGCTGTGCCTCACTAATGTTACCGTTAGAAAAGCTTTTCCTCCTTGATGCAATTTAAGTCCATTACATCTTACCCTACCCACCAAGAATAGATTATTCCCTTTTTCTTTGCAATGGCCTTTAAAGCATATAAAGACTCTTAGTGTAGTCTGCCTTCTGCCTTCTTTCCTCTAGACTGAACAACTCCAGCTCCTTCAGTCTTCCCAGTTCTGTGTTCATCCTTGTTGCCACCTGCCTTGACTCCTGATGGTTCACATTCTTCTTGAGCTATGGTGTACAAAAATAGTCATTCCACTAATGTGCTACCAATACTGCATAGAGCTCGCAGATTGCTTCTCACACGTACATCTTCCTGGAATGTTTACTATTTTTGCCATGAAAACACATTGCTGACTCATGTTCAGCTAGTGACTTGTGGTAGACTTCATATTCCTTTCTGATAGATTACTTTTCCCCCAGTATTTCCTTTCCTGAATTTGTGGAATTTGTTATACCTTCCCAGGCTCAGCAGCTTGCGTTCATGCCCCCAATCTGTGTCTTACGTTTTCTAGACCAGTTTTCTAAATGGCAAGATCCTAACCCCCCCCTCCAGCATGCCTGCAATTCCTCACAGAACTGAAAAGAACAGGACTTAGATTCCTAGAGGATCCTAGCTGGTAAACCCCTTTTGAGACCAGCTGTTGATACCTACTTGATAGGCACAGTTACCAACTAGTTAAGCTCCAGCTCCACAGCAGCTCCACACAGACTACATTTCCCTAGCTTTTTATCAGAATACCAAGGTGCAATACATGACAGTGGAACACTACACTTCTGTATGACTCAGTTGCTGTGGTAACACAAATTAACAAAATGTACATTGTTGTAGCAGTTTTGTCATATAAGCATGTAGGCTTTTCTATGCAAATAATGGCAGAAGCTACACAAGATTCTCAGATGAAAAAGGATCTGCACAAAATGTTATGGCTGAAAAGGTAAAATAATGCCAGGTGGAGGCTAAACAAAGAGCTGACAAATCATCTAGACATTTCAAGAACATCAGTTTAGAACCAAGGGCCATTACTGTGGTTAAATGGAAGAAAAGATACTCAAATGACTGAAGCAGAAAGCCAGCAAGAACTGTTCAAGACCTTCAAGTAAAGAAGCAGTTATTCAAGAAGACAAAAGCAGCAGACACCAATACTATGACATTCTGCTGAAATTTGTTATCTGCTCTGGCATATTTGATAATCTCAAGCACAAGCTGGATCAAGAGAGTTTGGGCAGGATTTACCTAAGCAGCAAGTTGTTATGGATAGAGGCACAAAATGCAGGTTTCCCAGACCAAGAGGGTGAGGAGTAGGTTCAATTATAGAGGCTGGACAGCTCTCTGGACAACTGCAGGAATACAAGGGGTATTGTCTATGACAGAAGCAGAAAATATTCAAGTCCTGAAAAACAGCTGTTGCTCACAAGGGGAGCGAGGAAGTGGCAGATTAAATGCACAGCATAATTGAAAGGGTAAAGAAATCCTGAAAAGATGTGCATTTTTTTTTATGCTAAAAAAAGATAACAGATGCAAAGCTATAAAAGAAAGTTTGACTTAGAGATTCATCAAGAAAACAGAAGGGAAATCAAAGTTAATATGTAAAGAACCAGTTTTACAGAACAAGTATTGTTTATATACTTCTGCTATTCTGCATTGTTATGTTGTAGTTATACCAATCCAGATTCTGGAAACGAAGGAAGTTCTGGTTTCCAAAGAGGGCAGCAGGTCCCATTTTTCCTTTTCTTGCTTTTAAGTACTGATTATCCTCCAGTGTGTTCTCATTCACTAACAGCGACTTTTTCTTCCATCAGCTTACCAGGAAAGTGTTATGAAACTTGTGAAAGTCCCACAGAAGCTATGGAAATTCTGAGCTTCATCAAAACCTGAAGAACAGTGATGTAGGAGTGACTGGGGACATACTATGCAGAAGGAAGAAAGAGATGTGGGAAGTTCTGGAGGAATATGAATCCCCAGCCTCTACTGTCCTATCCTGAGAAAGTCTTTTAACACTTACAACCCCTCCTTCCAAGGTACCACTGCTGTATTTCCATTTTGTGGTCATGGAACAGAAAAATCCTGGATTCTGATTCCCAAGTGCCTACTTTAACTGGGAAGTACGTTGCTTCCTAAGGCAATGGGGAAGAAAAAAGATAATGTGAAACTCTTGTGACTTTAAGTAGTTTCAAAATCAATTCCATATTATTCTGTTCTTTCTTACTCTGATAATTGAGAATAATTTTCTCCAGCACTGCAGTGCTTTTAACTGACTCATATGTTCCTCAATCACCGGCAAAGGCTTCCATAATAAGCAGCAAAGTAGCACTGCAAATGTCTAATTCTTCAGGCTTGCTTTCACCAATTTCCTCTATTAAATTAATATTCACAGTCACATTTGGACACCACTCTGGCTTGAAACAGCACCAGCATGTGGGACTGAGGGAACAAGCATTTTATTTTTTTTTTGTTAAGTAGAGGCCTCAAATTCCTTCTGCACACCTAAGTAACCAAACAGGGGAGAGAAGTGGCCTCTTGCACTGAGAACTGAACCCTCCAAACTCATACCTAGGATGGGGATGAGATACAATAAAAAATTCAACACACCTTGTAATGAATGAATCAAATGAACAAAATCATGCCATCACTGTACAGACTGTATCAGCCCTAAGAGGGAGGGTTTATGGAAACATATATAGAAAAGCAGCGCAGCCCTGTGCCTCCACAGTATTTTGTCCAGCCAAATCTATCACATTTTATTGGAAAAATAACCACTGCAAAATGGCCCTTCTGTGTAGGATTTGTGTAAATTGGATGCAGAATTTTAAAAATCTAGCCCATTTTCTGCTGGGTACCGGAAGAAGTTTTTATAAACTCCAGTAGTAGAACAGGAGTGGGTAACAGTTATATATATCCACACTTATAGCCTGTGAGTAGCAATAGCTGTATGTCTTATCTTGTATACGATACGCTCTGTCAGCTACAAGCCGTAATCACAACACCAGACTTTCATTCATATCTTCTCAGCAGCTCCTGGCGCTAAGCCGCCTCGGCAGGAGCACAGAAGGCAGGGTGGGATGGTGAGAGGTAGATTGCTTCATCTGCATGAAAGTAACGGCGGGGTGGGAGGAAACATCTCCTAATTAGAACACGGGACGGAAATTAAGATCTCTACCAACTCTGCCATAGACGGAGTTGAGTATCCCTGCCAAAAAGCTCGCCGACAGCCCTTTCTCCAGCTGCAAAGCAGGGGCAGTGGGGCACAGGGGGACCCGCACGGTGAGCGCCCCTGAGCACCCGGAGGTGTTCTCCGATGGCGGCAGGACCTTTGTCGGGCCGGAGGACCAGCTGCCCAGGCCGCGCCACCCCGGCCCTCCCCGCTGGCCCCAGCCGGTAACGTTGCGGTGTTCTGGGAGGGGGTCACCACGGCGGCCTTCGGGGACCCTCGGCAGGAATCCTCGGCAGGAATCCACGGCGCTGCGAGGCAGCCGTGTCCCTCGCCTGCCCACCCCCCCCGCGGCCGCTGCGGAGGCCGGCCCGGGCCGGGCGGTTACCCAGCCGGGTTTCACGGTGCCCCGGCAGCAGGTGCCCCCGGCCGCCCCGGCTCTGCCCGGCGGGCAGTAGGAAGGGGCGGCCCGGCGGCCGCCAGCGGGGCCCCGCGCAGCGCCTCCCGCAGCACGGCGGGGATGCGGGCGGCGGCGGCGGCGGGCGAGGTGAAGGCGACCTTGCAGCCGCTCCTCCCGCCCGCGGCGGCGGCTGCCGGCGGGC
>JAWWES010000001.1:42288393-42319508 GCA_035583135.1 Lophotriccus pileatus
CCCCGCGGCTCCGGCCCTGCCCCCGGCGCTTCCCCGAGGTCGCCCGGCGGAGGTCGCCCGGGCGGCGGAGGCCGCGGCGCGGCGGCGCTTCCCGGGGAGGGAGGAGACAGCCCTGGCCCTGTGCCCCGGGGGGCCGGCGGGATCGCCCCGCGCCTCGGCAGGCCCCGTCCCTCCGGGAAGTCCTCCCCGAGCTGGTCGCTGCCGACCCCGGCGGAGCCGCGGGCCGAGCCGGCGGGGCGGCCGTGCCCCTTCCCCAGCGCCGGGCTGGCCCGCCCGCCGGGCTGCGCCGTCCCGGGAACCCGCGGGCACAGGGAGCCTGAGAAGGAATTAAAAAGTTATTTCAGGTACTCGTACCTCCCCTGCCGTCTCCCTTCTTCTAACTTTTGGGGTTGGTTTTGTGGGTTTTCTTTTAATAACTCTATGAGAAAGTGTAGGTTTATACCCTGCGCTTTGAGTGAGAGAACCGGCTGCATAAGTTGGCTTGCTCTATTTAACAGAACCGTAGTAAGTGTTGGCTTCACCATTCTCAGATCTGGCTGTGGCTTTTAAGTTTTAATTTCTCTTAAAAATTAATTTTCAGTCACCTGTGTGTTTTGGACCTAATCTTGCAGGCATGTCTGAGTAACGCCGGGCACGTAGGGTTGTATTTGTGGAGCGGTGACGTTATTTTATAATGCCCCCGGGGGAGGAAACTCCGCTGGGCTGTGCTTTGCAGCACCTTCTGCAGTCGGACCTGGCCCTGCCTGACACTCCCGTGCCAGGTTCTGGTTTGGTAGCTCTGACAGGGCGAAATAGCCCTTAAGCGATGGTGTTGCCGAAAGTTGGGTTAAGTAAACCCATCCTGCTGAATAGTAGACCACACTTCTTGAACAACAGATGTATTGAAATGTCATGTTTACTGTGTCTTGTCCTCTTGATCTGTGTTTGCAAAGCAGAGACATAATTCATAATTGCGGCTCTTAGGGTTATGCAATTAACGACATACTTAAGATAGCAGTAGCATAGTCTTTTGATCTGGAAGGAAAATAAACCATTCAAGTCTGTCTGGGTTTTCAGACTGGCAGGGTATTTCCTCTTCCACTGTCTCCTTGCCAGGAACCATTTGCCCATATAGCATGCCTGCAAGTTGAAAATAAGACTTCTTCCAAGACTGTATTAGATATATTTTGTGAAATAATTTTCTATCTGGTGATGCTCCAGAGTGTAATTTGTCATGAATGTCAAGCATGTTTTTATTTTAAAGAGAATTTCTTATGTCAGTTTAAAACATTTGCAACTATTTTAAGGAAGTAGGACGAAATTTTTCTTTCTCTCTCTCTGCTCCCCCTTCCTTTTTATTAATTAGACTGTTTAGTCTTGAGAATTCAAAAACTTCCTTTCTTTTTGTCTTTTCCAAATACAGGTAGTTGAAACATATTTAGGTATTTCATCTCTCTACAAGCCATGCCATGGTTATTAAACCTTTATTACTACCCTGGACTTCCATAGGGCAGCAGTCACTTGGTGGTGTTATAACTAACATTACCATTTGCAATCTTTTTAAAAAGGCAGTTATTATTTATGAAGTACTGATAGAACTCCGCTAGCAATATTTTTACACATCTGCAAATCACACCACATTTTAAAAAATGTTGTCTAATAATGTCAATGCAGAAAAGTGGAATTTATTAAAGGTATGCAATTTAAAAACAACCCCATACTCACAACCTGACAGAGCATGAAGGGATTATCCAGACTTGACTCATCTGTGTAGATTGTGCATTTCAGGCTGACTGCTGAGTTGAGCAACACTGCTCTGAAGTGATTTCACTGCCTGCTTCTCTGGGTAGTATAAACTTTTAAAAACATTATTGCTGTTCCAGAGCTGTTCATATTTTTAAAGAAAACTAGTCTTGCAGTCTGTAAGACTTGGAAAGATTGGAGATTCAGTTTGATATTTGATGAACCTATTTACCTATGTTCAATTTCACATAGGTAAACCGAAACCCTTATGAGATTTTATTTTGTGAGATCTTATACATCCAACATGCAGTCGAAAATGCTCTTTAAAAAAGCTGGAAAAAAAGCAATTCAGTATGAAGTGAAATGAGGAACTTGTTTTGGCTCAGGTCAGTTTTTGTTGTACTCAGAAATGGCTAAGGGTAAGCAACTCCATGCAGCAGAAAGGAGATTTGTGACTTAGTTTGACTTCATTCATTACAGAAGACATGAAATCTTGTTTGGTATTTTCTGCATCAAATTCACAACTTCTATTTAGAACCAGTAATTAAAAAAAAAAAAAATAAAAAGAATCTGCCCTTAAAAACGTAGTGACTGCATAGTTTTTTCCTTGGTTGCACTTTATTTTTTAATTAAAACAGATCATAATCTGGATTTTCTAGCCTCAGCTTGCAATCATCAATCTCTTCATAGTCTGTATTTTAAATAATTCTTAAAAACTGAAGTGCTTCATAGAGAGTAACAGTAGTAAGAAGTGGGAGTGAGGGTTATAGTAACTAAGAGGAAGGGTAGGAAATGTGTGATGACTTCTCCTTTTCCTCTTCAGTAAATATTATTCTGCTGGTTTTGCAGTTCTGTGAAGCAGTGTCCCACATGTAGCTAGGTAGTCATGGATAAGTGTTGGTTTTTTTTAATTTATTCAAGAGATATTTCATCGTTCACTCACTTACATAGTGTTTGTTGCCATGGCATCTAGCTGGCGGCCTTATTAGTGATCAAGGTGATTACACTTTGTTTTTTTGACTTGTGGTACTGAAAACTGTATCTGAGGTAATGTGAGAAACAGATGTTGTAGCAAGACTGCAGTGAGTTGTTTTTTTGAAGAGACTGAAATGTTTTTGTCCTCAGACTGAAGTTGTTGTATAGCAATTCTTTATATCTCTTATTATGTATAGTAATGTTTAAAATGCCTCATGTCTCCAAGCTTGCTAAATATTTACAATAAGTGTACTACTTCTGCCATATGTTTGAAGCAAGAAACCGTTTAATAGAACAAGCCCATATTTTTATGCTTGAAAGAATTGACACTTCATCTTAATTACTAAATTATATGTTAAAGGTAGAATATAACAAGAACGGAGGTGAGATGGTGTAACAAGCAGCAGTAATTTTTTTTTTTTACCTTCTGGTCTCAAACTGCAGTTATTTCAGTTTGCAAATAGATAGAAAATAAATTGTAATCTGCGCATAATTGCCTTACTGGTAGGGTTATGAGGCATTTCACCTGCTCTTATCTCTTCCCCATGCCCTCCCTATCTCCCTTTTTTCTTCTTTTTTTTCTTCATTTTTTTTTTCTCACTATCTGTATTTTTTCCTCTATATGCCTTGTGGAATAGGCAGATCTCCAGAGTTAGAGGAGATTTTTCACTGTAAAGTCCTGCATCTTTAAATGTTTTTGCGTAACAGCTTGAGGCTCTGTCAAAAAGCATGTTCATTACCAAGTTGTTTAGTGATGAGCAGAAACTGATGGAGGATTTCATAACCTTGGGGCTTTCTGCTTAGATGAACTAGGCATTTCTCTTTTACCTATCAGGATTGATTACTTCAGGTTAGATCACATTTCTTGTGTAAAAGGCTGAGCTTGCGCTACCAAAAACGCAAATTGTGTTTTGCTTAGTACAAAGTGCTGGGGTTGACACTTGACGCTGACTTTTGCATTCATGCAAAAATAATTCCCAGTTAAGGAATTATTTTAGGTTTTTGGTAAACTCAAGGGCCGTTCATCCTTGAGTCATAGCTGCAGAATGAGAATGTTTTGAAAGCCTACCTTAATTTTAAGACTTGTACTTCGGCTGTCCTGACTGAAAAGGTCCAGACAAGGCGTTTCCAGAGTTTGCCCTGGGGAGTAACGAAGCTCATCCTCTGCAACTGTGAGATTCATCATTCTTCCAGGCTTACCTCACGGCATGTGCCAGACTACCTCCTCTCCTGTCGGCTTCGCCATTTTAAGGTTGTATTTGCTTGATTTATGATACCAGTGTAACACTTTAAAATTGGACATACGTCATCCTCCTGCCTGGGAGGGTAGATGTCTGTTTATAAATTTATATGTATGTGTGTGTGTGTAGATAAATACAGAATAGCGTGCTAGACCATCCCAGGACCTGCTGTCCTTTGAATGTAGAAACTTCATATGCACTAACAAATGTAGCTCCCAATACCTCTGCTTTAGACCAAAATGATTTGGTTCTAAATTCTTTCAGGATAAAGAAGTCCTTTGCATAAATTTTCTGCAGGATTATACAGACTATTTAAAATGTATTGCATCTTAAAATTATAGGTTTTTTGAGGGTGGATAGTGAGGAAACTAAAGCTTTATTCAGGAGGGAGGATTTTACTTTATAGGAAACCGGTATTTTGAGAAAAAAGTGGGGAGAGAAGAGGGAGAGGCAAAGCAAGACATTCAGTGGCTCAGAGTGCAGGAAAGTTTAATGGACGTTATTAATCCTCCCAATGAAAGAAATACAGTAATTTCTTTTGGTATGAAAGGAATGTCTTGGGAGGTGGTTGAAAGTTGCAGAGGAGTGCCAGAGACTGAAGAATCAGTGAAGCTGGAGGTGTTCAGTAAAAGTCACACAGGTTAGTGCAAATACCGGAAAAGCACTCTGCTTGCTACAGGTAGGTAAAGCTCAGAGGCCGGGAAGCATCTTAAAGAGTAAAATCCTTGAGCCTTTTGCTAATTGGCAAAAACTCGCATGTTAATTCCTGAATGACCATTTGTGTGAGCCATGCTCCCTTATGAGCTGTAAAAACTAATGTGTTAAGTTGTGAAATCAATGAATCAGTCCCATCAAACTTTGAGGTTTTGTGATGAACTGAAAATTTCTCTTTTGCTGTGACTTAGATCTTTCGTTTCAGGATTAATGAAATTTGGTGGTTTGGCAGAGATTGTCTGGAAAAGGGACAGATTCCATTTCCTTAAGCAGAAGCTACTTCCCTAGTCTCCTTTTGTTCTTTAAACTGTTAATGTAAGTAGCTGGTATCTAATTCTTCATCTCTGTGCTTTACCAGTTGCCATTATAGTTGGTGCCCTGACTCTCAACAGGCCTCTTCAATCCTTTGTCATTTGTATTGCTAATCTTTGAGTTGCTGAGTTATCTAATCTTTCCAGATTCAATGCATGGCCTCATTCTTGATGAGAGACAGTTCTCTTATAAAAAGTGCCATAAACACTTCCATGGTGATAACCACTTTTATCTTGGTGGAGAGTCCTAGAGCATCATAGTTTGCAGCGACATCCCCTAAGGCCTTTCCACCTTAAAACTTTCAACTGATTTGAAAGCTTCAGATGATTTTTCTTCAGCAGTAATTCCAATACAAGCTATTTGTAATGTCAGATACACCTCTGGAAATGTTTTTTTCTGGCTAGGGAAGGGCTGTGATGTACAAGTGCCCGGGGCTGTGCATCTGGGTTCACAAGTCTCTGTAGCAGCTGCTTCTGGGATTTGTGCTGCCATTCTTGCTGGGTTGCCAACTGGACTTTTGCAGCTCTTGCCAAGCTGTGAATTGGACTCATTAGAGTTTCTGGAACTGTCACTGTTGGGATTGCAATCTGGGTTTCTTGAAGCTGCTGTTGAACTACAGCCCATGCTTACAGATGAAAGATTAAAATCAGAGTTTTCTGCTTCAACTGGTGTTTCCTCAGCCCCTTGTTCACTTGTCTTTTAGTAGCTTTTTCCTGTAGCTGTTGTGTGGAAGAAAATAACATCTGGTATCATGTGTACATTGATGTGACTTTCATCTGGTTCCAGCAAAAGACAGCATGGCTCATAAATGTTTATTTAGGTAGTGACCACTTGCTGGAGTTTGACTTTACTGCCAGGACTCATTCAAAATTGTGACTTTCTTGTGAGCTCTTTGCCCTGTTCACTGAATTGGCTGTCGCTTATAAGTGGTTTACCCTTGGTAAACCACCCTTGCCTGATAGATTAGGAGAAACTAAACTACAGATCTCACAGAGATTTAGTGTGCGTGTGCATTGTGGAATTATGCAGCCAATCTTTTTCAGGACCGGGAATAATTGTCCTTTGGCTTTGATAAGTATAACTGTGTTGCTACTGTGCATGGTCTCTCCATAAGGTTCTGGTCAATATTTGGTGATGGTCTTCCATCTGATTTGTCTCATAAAACTGGCAGCTCCAAAGTTTTGTGAGGCTGTGGTAGCAATCTGTAGTTCACACGGGACACCTTGCTAAATTCTGGATGCTAGTATATTGCAAATCAGCTCCCTTTTGTTAGATACAGCTGTTGCAAGAGACCTCTTAAGGCTGGTCTTTGTTGCTGCCTACTTCTGTGAGCAGTTTGATTTGTTCATCTGCACTTGGATACACTCATCAGTATGCCTGTGGGAACTCTGATGAGAAAATGTTTGTAGCAGGCAGACTGAAAACAGATGCCTCCAGTGGGCATTGTAAATAGGGTTTAGTTCATCTGCTGACATGGAATTCTTTTGTGGAAAGTAGGGCCTCATCCCTAGATAAGTGCAAGATGATGTTGCAGAAAGAGGTAATAAGGCCAAATAGGCTGTTTTAGCAAGAGTGTAGCCATTGTGTCAAGCAGAGTGATCATTTACCTTTTTTTGGCCCTAAAGAGATTGCACTTGAAGCACTGTGTCCAGTTTTGGTCCCTGAAGGACGGGAGAAGACACACTGACTTACTGAGCAAGTCTAATGAATGGCTACCAGGATGATTAGCGTGCTAAAGTACATTGTGTACAAAGAGAGTCGCTGGGAGAGCTGCTGATTTTTTTTCAGCATTATTTAAGAGAAGACTAAGGGAGATCTTATTGCTGTCTTCAGCTGGTTAATTTGAGGATATGGAGAAGACAAAGTACTCTGTTTTGGAGGCATGTAGCAAAAGGGAGAGAGACAGCAGTTGCAAGTTAGAGCAAAGAAATTCTGGCTGGAGATTAAGAAAAATGTCACCGTGAAGATAAATATTAAATAGATAATAAATATTGGGACAGGTGTTTGGGGAGACTGTGGAGTCTCCAGCCTTGGAGATACTCAGTTTACTTGGAAAAGACATGGCGCAACCTACTGTAGTTGATCATGTGTTAAGTGAGGGCTTGTTGGACTAGCTGACCTCCAGAGATCCCTTCCAAACTAAATTGTTTAAATACCAAATGTTGATAGCATCACCAGTTCTGAATGAAGTATTCCCATTTGCATCTGTTGTTATCAGATCTAACTTCATGACAAGATGGGACTCTGAAAAGCAAAGCGTGAGCTCTGGGGACCCAAAAGGGCTCAAAGTATTAACCTTAATGAAGAAATCTGTCCATGAGTTCACAGGTCTATAATCTAGCTGACTTTCCAACTAAATGTAAGAAAATTTGGTCTGCAATATTAATTTCTACTTTAAAAGTTGCAGAGTTCTGAGCTCAGAATGAAATGACTCTGAGACTGTGAAGACCTAGAAAACTCATGTGAAATCACTAATATGGTTCATCTCTTTTTGATGTATTAGGTTCTTAAACAGAAGTGAGCAAGCTGTTTTATTAATGTGTAAAATATTAGGATTTCAAAGCTTGGAGTATGTAGCTCAGGGGACTTTCTGGTGGTCTCTCCTAAGTTCAGAAATACAGTAAATCTGAAGGAAAGGTATCCTTAAATGACAGGAAATAACATAAACTTCTGTGTAGCTATTTGCTTTCTATTTCTTTTTGAACTTGGATTTGCAGCTACAGTAACCCACTTTGTATAAGGTCTGGCTATTGTTGCTACTTGTCAGGTCAGCTTCCCCACAAAGTAAGGAAGAATTATGTACTAAGTATGTCCCAACCAACCACATGATGATCTTTGTCTTCCCAGATTCTTAACTTACTAAATCCAGTAAAAAATTGAATCTTAACATGTTCTCTGACTCTTTCATCCCAGTAGACAGTAAATGGCAAGGTTGAAAGTCTTGCAGAAAATCCGCTGCTGGCAGCTATCTCACAGAAGGCTCCAGTCCAAAAGGACAACTGCAGCCGTGTGGTACAGGCACCGGAATTGTCTCTCAAATAAGCATAACACTGTGAAGCCATTTAGGGCAACACAGAGTCCAACTAACACCTTGAACTCTGTCCAGGAACCCTGGAGATTACGGAGCTCTATTGCCAGCAGCATGGCCTGAAACACAACCTGGCCATGTCTCTAGACAGTTTGAGAGGCCTATTTTCCTCTGACGAGCCTTTCAGACTCTTAATAATAGTCTGTGGCACAGATAAAAGATGTTAGGTTGACTAGCTAAGTCTCTTAAACTCGTATTTAAATGAAGAGAATACTTTTTCTTTTTTTTTTTCCACATAACCATGTCAGTTTTGTTAGAGGATTTTCTTCTGACAGAACAAATTTGAATAAAAGTACTTTGCTAAGCATGATGGTGTACACTATGTACAGTTGTAGGCATTGTTTGGCCGCCCAGTATTGTCACAGGGAAAGTTAATTAGTTCAAATTTTCATGCTCAGAAAGCATCCAGACAGTGTGACTTTTTCTGGAAGTGGGAGAAGATCAAATCTAACATGTACGTATTGCTGGAAAATCTTTTTCTTTTTTTTTTTTTTCCCCTGGTATGCTTTGCATCTCAGTGTCTGCTTCAATTAATAAATAATAAAATTAAAAAATAAACAGAGTGGGCTCTAGTTATAATCTTAAAATAAGCATTGCTCCCCCATTTGATACAGAAATGACCAGCGCATTCCTCACTCCCCTGGTGTTCCATCTTGGTGCATGGAAGCGGGTTTCAGTGCTTCCTGGCTTGCAAACCCCTGAATACTTTCTGGTAGAGCTGGAAGGCCCAGCATCAAAGTAGCAAAGCTGCAGTTGAATTTCCTTGGGTTTCTTTGGTAGTATGTATAAAACAGGATAGGCCCTTTGGTGTCTATAGACTGGAATTCGAAAAGCTGGAGGGTGTTTCTTGTGGTTTTTTAGTTTTTTTTTTTTAAGGATTTTTAGTTTGGGTAATTTTCTTGATAACTAAAGGTGTTTTGTACTCTTGCATCCCTAAAAAGGACAGAAATAAACACAAGATATTAAGTAGAGTTTTAAAGAAAGCACAAAAAACCCTATTAGAGCTTCCTTATGGTGCTAGTGGCAGCTGTTGTATTTTTCCCTTATATTTGCATTTTTAAATATGATAAAAAGGTGGGGGGTTTTGCACAGAAAGTGGTAGCTGAGGGCTCAGTCCTAAAGAAAGACTTCAACAAATGGGGTGGGTCTTACACGTGGCTGTATCAGAACAGCGATTTACCACTGTGAATAAAAGCAGAGTTGCAAAATTGAACCTTAACCAGGCAAACTGTGGAAATGGTCATATTGCTTATGTGCCTAGCAAAGGAAAACATTTCCCTGGCACATTTGGTGCCATGTTCTTGTGTGTCTGTTCCCCCAAAACCCCCAAAACTTCCGCGATCAAGTCTGGGTGTGTGCCCTGGCATACTTGTGCAGGTGTGGTTAAAGTGGCTTGTATGCTTGCACTGGGTTTTAACCACACTTGAGTTGGAGCATCCACTTAAAAATGGGAAAATCCTTGAGGCTGTGATGTGTCATTGTGGCAGAGGAGGCCAGCATTTTCCTGGGCTGTGTTAGAAAGAGTGATGCAGCAGGTCAAGGGAGGGATTCTCCCCCTCTGCTCAGCACTGGTGAGACAAACCTGGAGTGCTGTGTTCCAGTGCCGGCCTCCCCAGTACAAGAAAGCATGGACAAACTGGAGTGAGTTTAATAAAGGACAGGAAGATGATAAAGGGACTGGAGCATCTCTCCTAGGAGGAAAGGCTGAGAGAACTGGGACTGTTCTGCCTGGAGATGAGAAGGCTCATGAGTTTCTTATCAATGTGTATAAATGCTCAAAGGGTGTGTGCAAAGCAGACAGAGACAAAATCTTTTCAGTGGTGCCCATGGACAGGACCAGAAGCAATGGGCATAGGCTGTTCCCTCTGAACATCGGGAAGTGCGTTTTTACTGTGAGGATGACCAAGCACTGGCACAGACTGCCCAGAGAGGTTGTGGAGTCTCCATCCTTGGAGATGTTCAGGTACTTTCTGGGCAGCTGGCTCTTGGTGGTCCTGCTGGAGCAGAGGATTTGGACTAGATGACCTTCAGAAGTCTGTTCCAATCTCAGGGATTCTGGGATACTGTAAAAGTAGTGTAGCATAGGGATCCCTGCCTATAATGAATATCTGAAGTTACGGTACTGAGAAAATGACTTTTGCACTATCTTCTTAGGTTAAAAAAAGAAAAAAAAATCAAAACTATTTACTTTCAAAATGAAAATCTGCTTCAGAAAATGTATTTCATTTCAGGAGCTACTTCTCATGGTGGTACTGAGGGGTCACACCAGTGTTTTTGCTGTTGCAGAATGCTGCTTTATGCTTTTTGTGTAGTTGACTGGTGTAGCTCAAGCCTGTTGGGCTCCTAATGCAGGCAAATTGTGCAGCTGCGGGCGGGCACCTTGTCATCTCATGATGAACAGCTCATGGTCGCTGCCTTTGTCTACCGACAGACAAGGAAACACTGGATCTGTTTTTACCCATGGTTAGCAAAAAAGTAATCACTACTTATGATAAAACTTAGGGGTTTAATCTTCTCTTCAAAACATTAGAGGACGTCATGATAAATGTTGCAGGTTTTGTGCAAGTTTTGCAAGCAGTCAATATTGCTGATCTAGTGGGATTACGCTAGAAATTGTGGACATTCTGATCCTCTTTTAAGATGATACCCTTCTGGAAAATGCATCTCTGCCTTTTTAAATTTTAAGGATAACTAGAGAGAGATCAGTCTTGTTTCAAAGAGTGAAAAAACTCTTCACACTTTGCTTTAATGCATTTGAAAGTGCATATTTTTCTACAAACGTTTACATTGCATTTGAAAATACAGTTGACCCTTATTCTAAAATACGGCATTTTAAAATGATGGTTATTCTCTAGGCAAACATTACTCATCTTTATGATAGTATCAGTCCTTTTTCTGAATTAGTGACCACTTTATACTGGTCATTTAATTCACTCTTCTATATGGTTGTAGAGCAGTGGTGGTTGGTTGTTTGTTTTTGTGAATGTGTGTAGATACAGCGTAGAGCACCACTTACCATTCCTCCAGACTAGGTAAACTTCTTTCAAATGTTCTACTTAGAATAGTTTGCATCTCTTCACATACTAACTGGGAAAGAATTTCTGTTGTATTTCCACCTTGTAATTTTAAAGATAAGCATCTCCCTTGCAGCTCTCGAGTTCAGCAGTAAATGTAGCATATTTTGCAATGACGCAGTGGTGAGTTGTATGCTGTAGCGTACAGCCTTCATTTCTATTTTATAAATGCAATGGTAGGTGATTGTTTTAACTTGTGCAGTGTATTCTTGCAAATGCATCATTTATTACTGCAGACTTAGCATGAAGTTCTACAAAAAAAGATAATTAAATACTTTAATGGGACAAGTTGTCTTTCTAATTGCTGCAATAATACCACTTGAGTTACAGAATGACCATTTTGTATGCTGGCATAAAATAGTTTATTTGTAAATAACGCTTTGTTTTCAATGTGTTTGAAACAACAAGATTTGGCTGGAACTAGGAGCTTTCTTTGCGGGGGGGGTGGGGGGGGAAGAGAAAGGGGGGACTTTTTTTTTCCTTTTTAATAGTGCTTCTTTTATATCTTCAGACCGTGGTGGCTGAATTTTACAGATGCTCCAGCTCTTCCTCAGATCCTTCTGATCCTTCCATGCATGCTTTTCATACCAAACTGGGCAGTTCCTGTGGGGGATGCTCTCTTTCTCACCCCTCACCCAAACCAAGGGGTTCACCCTGGTCTGTGTCTCTCTACAGCATCCCAGCACCTTGGTGTGTGCCATTCAGAAATCTCCTTCTACCACAGAGTTCCCAATCTCATCACCTCTAGGCAATTCAGGATTTTGTGCTGCCCTGCTGTTTAATCAAGTGGCATTAGGGACCTGATGAGCACTGTACAAAATGTCCAATACCTGGTAGCCACAAAAATAGGATTTTATAGCTTACTCATCTTGCAAGACCAGAAATTTGAAGGAGCTATTGTGTTTGCTGTGTATTTTGGTGATCAGATTTAACTCAGTGACTCTTTGTATTTCGGGTATGGTAATAGAAAATTGTTGAACTAGTTATTGGATTTGGAGGTTTTAGCACAAGAAGTACAACTTGCCGTGTCCTTTTGTGCTGTATACCTTCTAGTGATACTCTTATAGCTTTTCACAGATTTGATAGGAGAGCTACACTGTTTTGTACTAAGGTGTCTTTGGTGAGCTCACCATTCGCAGAAGGAAACCAGCCTTTACTGGTTAAACCTTAGTATGAATGCTTTTTTATCATCACAAGTGTGATGTAATAGGACTATCTGACACCTTGTATACCTTGGACAGCCCAGTGTATTTTAGGGAAAAGTTGAGAAGATGGTTCCAGAACAGGAAGGTGGTTTAAGCAACTGATGTTGTACCCAAGGTAGAATTAGAAAATGTCTTCTTAATTCATGCAACTACAGCTTGCTAGAATATTTTCAGTAAATTAAACAATATAACATTAGGTCTTCAGATTGTATGTGTTCTTACTTTGGTCATAATGTTGCAGCATAGTGTTTTCATGAACATTAATTTGCAACTGAAGTTTGGTTCCTTGAAGATGGGGACTTGGGGTATTGGGGGGTTGAGGGGGGACATGGGACAGGAAACTATTCTCATTGTTACTGTAAAAGACAGAGAGGGGGCAGATCTTTGCAAATGAATGTCTTACAACATTATTTTTAAGGCAGATTTCTAAGCCAGATCATAGACTTGCCCTAGATGTGCTTGTGGAGTCCTAAGTACACCAATTCTCTGCTGCAGGGTTCTGTTTGTTATAGATGTCTGTAAAGGGTATTGTGTCCTCTGCGAAGCAAGCATCTCTGGTATTGCAAAAGAAATACCTGGCTCTGATCAGGGAGATACTCAACGAATGACTAGCCAAGTGATCTTGATTGCATTTATGGGCAGTTCTTGGACATAGGTGAACTGGACTGGTTTCCTATTTTGCTTACAGAAGTTTTAATATGCTTAACGTTATCCAATACTGGCAACTGAGGTAGTCTAAATACCACAGCAGGGACTGATTAGCTTTTTCAGATCACTGCTTTTATTCACTGTTTGCAAAGAGGCTTAATCCAGTGCTGGAGATCAGGCATCCCACTGTGCTCGTGGGTAGCTTTCTCTCACTCTTTGTGTTCACAGTGGCAGAAATTAGTGAGGAGTCTCCTCCTGCCTCCGACTTAAAAGCCCCAAAAATTGGGGTGTTAGTAGTTGCTTTTAGGAGTGTTTAATGAATAGTGCAAAGAAACTATAGTTGGGGTTTCTTCTTTGAAGCTTAATATCTGGGCACATGATAAATGCGTCAGTCTAATAGCATGATGGTATGTAATTTCATTTACTATGTTGAATTGCTTTAATATCCACATAAAGCTTGAGAAGTTACTCAAAACAGTTATAACAAACCTATTCTCATTGTTTTCTTCTTTTAAATCACAGTAGATATTTCCCAGCAGTTTCTGTCCTCACAAGCAGAGGAGGACAGCTGCCTCTGTGGTTCTCGGTATTGCTTTTAGTCATGTAATGATGCTGAAGTTCAGTAAATACACTTTTCTAGTAGTCATTCAGATGAACACCTGCAAATGTACAGTTCCTTTCATGTGTTGACCTGTCTTCACTGAAGTTATCAGCAGTGGTAACTTCTTACTTGAAAGTCCACAGTGGTCCACTTTTTTTTTTCTAGCATCAAACCTTGCTAGCTTTATATTGCTAAATGTCTGTGTCGGGCAATGGCAATGTTGGGCAGTGAGGGGAGATGTGAACTGGAGTTTCTGTTTCTATGTGGCTTACTTCAGTTAAAAATAAAGACAATAAAAAGTTGGCTATAGTCTAGCTCCAGACTTTTGTTCAAATATTCTGTCATTGTGAAGAGATCTTGGCATCTAGAACAGATCTGTGGGGGGAAAAAAAAAAGAAAAAAGTTCTGTTGCAAACAAATATGAGTGACTAGAGAACAAAAGAGTGGTTCATAGTTCCTTTCTATCAAGTGCTCTAATGTTTCTTCTGCTTAAAAAATCCATTATTCCACATATTAATATTATGTGGTTTTAGTTTAATCACTTTCGCCTTCCACTGAAATTATTCATAGGTCCTCTAAGAGTTGTGTGTAAATGCAAGTTTGTTTCAGTTATTAACTAATGTACAAAAGTGTCAGAAAATTCAGAAAGCTGTTTCTGAATACATTTCAGTACTTAGTGTGGGCTCCTTTCATACCTCCTTGTGCTTTATATCCCTATGATTAATTTTGCTAACAAGAAAAGGGGACTACAATAGTTACTGATAGATTTATTTCTCTTTAATATTTTTCCTGACAAAGAACTTTTTGTTTCCACAATAGAGGGGATTATATTCCTTAAGACTGATATATTTTAATAGAAACTCACAATTTTTACTACTTAAAAAATAATTCTTTTCTTTGTTTCATGAATTAGAAACAATGAGGAGAAGCTGAAGTCTGCCCAAGCCAGGTGTTTCTTGTTGGCAGCCTGCTCCCTAATGACTCTGGCTCTCATACAGCAGCTGCCTGCTAGTCTCTTTTGTATGGCCTATTGTTGCTGCACACCCCTCGTTAATACACATGCTGCCCGGGGCAGACCCTGAGAATGACATCAACTTGCTTATCTTAGAAACCTCCGAACCTGATGCAGGGTGGGGAGGTTGCCTTGCATCTGCCCGGCCAACTAATTGTGAGCTCTCCGGGTCGTGATTGGCTCCGCGGCTGCTCAGTAATAGGTTAAGCAAAGACATCGCGGGTCCATCTGTTCGTCCATTCATTGTTCTGCTTGCTTGCCTGAAGTCTGCAGCTGAAATCGTGTTAAGGAGTTGCTTCTGGAACAGCTACGAGAAACCAATGTCTGTGTGTTTTCCAGCGAACGTAAGTATATGGGCTTCTCTCTGCACAAATGGGATGTTTCACCTTTCAGGTGTTTCACTGTTACCAGTTTGCATTTGGACAATGAGGTAGCGTGTGTGTCAGCTGAGATTTGCACACTTTGGGTGTCTCTTGGAAACAGAGGTAAAGAAAAACAGTTATGTCTTAAGACTAAGTATGTTAAAGAGCAATGATCTCGCCCAGTGTGTTCGATTAAGGAACTTTGGAAAGCATCAGTAATGGTGCATTTCCCAGAATTTGAAAGCAGTAGGCAGTAGCCATCAACAGAATAAATTCTCTCTAGCCCAGTGGGGAGATGGAGAGCTTTCAACTTTATAGTTATTAACCTTTTTTTGCAGATAAGCTATTATTTACATTGTAACTAGTTGAAAAAGCTTTTAAGAAAAAAAAGTCAAACACCTTTTCCATTATTAAACCACACAATGGGTGAAACGTCCTGTGTTTGTGAAAATAGGAAGAGTTCCATTGCAGGCTATCTGAAGATACTGTAGTGTAAGATAGAGCATTAGGATGCTCTCAGATGTTCCAGTCAAAGGTTTTGTGGTTTGAAAACTAGTTTCAGTGTGTCAGATCTAGCCAGGCTGTTTTTATAAAGTTTCTAATCTGTTTTGGTTTATGTTTTGACTTCAGATATTAGGCTGAAGAACAAACACAGTGTACTCCATGAGCCTGTGTTCCAAGGATCCTGTAAAGAAAAGAAAAAAAAAAAACAAACAGAACAAACAAACAAGCAAAAAACCCCCAAAAACCAAAACAAAATCAAAACAAAGACCTTCATATATCAGTTGAGAGGGAAAGAGAGCATATAAAAGGGTTAAAAAGAGGTTTGCATTTCTACCACATGCCCTATTGTGTGAACATATGCATGAGTCTATTGAAAGTTTTCAGGAGATGGGCAGGCCACCAGTTGCTGGTCTCCTGCAGTTCCAGTAGACATCTGTTGCCCCAGAGCATTAACCAATCTGTTCAATGGGACATCCCTCCTTTGTTGGATAGAATGATGCAGACAACAGCACTCGCTGAAATACAATGGTAATTAAATACATAGAAACTACAACAGTAGGTATTTATTACATATTCATTATTTTATTTGCATTGTTGCAGTATCTTTTGGATACATTCTTTTTTTTTTCCTTTTCTGATCAACTCTGCACTTCTGTTTGTGCAAGTAATGAGTGTTACAACAAACTGATTTCAATATTTTCCATTTCATATGTAGAAGACTTAAAAAAAAGTCTGCCTATGTGAAAATATATTGAACTATTTCCTTGTAGAATGTATCTTCAGAAACTTTTTGATGGTCTTTTGAGAATACACAATTTCTCTTATACTGTGCCACATGACACACTAGTTTACTCCTTGTTATTTTCCTTTGTGAACTAAATTTGCATTAAATTGCTTCTCTTATGCTCAATTGTAAGTGGAAAAAATTCTGAATACACAGTAAAAGATTAGATGATCTACTTGCCTTTGAGAAATCACATTCCTTTGAGAAATATTTCTGGTTTGTGTGAAGGTGAATCAATGGGCTGTTTGTTGGTGGTTAGTGGAAAATAGTGGTGACTTCTAAGAAATGGGAAAAGATTACACTTCTACAGTGTAATAGCACAGTGCTTACCTGGATTATTACACTTATACTCGATAAATGTCTTTGACACAGTATTTTAGGCCTTTAACAGTGAAAATAATGTGAGATACTGTAGTTTTAAACAGGCTACAGTTTAAAGCTTATGTTGTCATAGCTATGTCTAAACTGGGAGTTAGCCATTCTATTGACTTTTTCATAAATAAAATTTCATAAAATTCTTTTTCTAAACTGTGGTGAGTATAACCAGAAGTTGAAGACTTCCTAGACAGGAATTTTTTTGATTACTTTTGTTTGTTTGTTTGGCTCTAGTTTGAGTCAGAATTCCTAGGAGATACTTCTCTTAGCTATATTGCATTGATCAGAAAGCATACTTTAAAACCATATGTGTGTAATGAGAGTTCATTCTAAATAAAGGAGTTCTTAGCTGATGTTACTCCTTGGATAAATGTGACCTTTTCTGGTTTTCACAAGCTTCATTGTCCTGTATAGAGGTACACTAGTGTTTATTTAGAATACAAATTCATTCAAATTGACTGGCTGGCACATTGCTCTTCACTAACCAAATCAAGATAAAATAATTGGCAGCATTCAACAGTGACATCTGATTTTCATGGTTCTAATCAATGAATCTCCTAAAGGACATCATGATGTGAGCTCCAAAGTGTAATGTTTCTAGGAGAGGCTACTGACCACAGATATGATGTACAAAGTTCACAGGCATTGTAAAAATTTTCCTGAAAATAATTGCAGTTTGCATGCAGGGTTTAGGCCAAATGCCAGGAATAGTGTACTGCTTATGCAAAACTATTTAAAGAATCTTTAGCTTTGGGTTTACATTACAAACACAATTTTACCTACCCTTTTAAAGCAATAGTATAGTGACTATATTCTGTATGTGGGAGATGTTAAAGCTGCTGCTTTTATTATTCTATTCTTTAAATAGTTTCTGAAAACAGTAGAGTTCTGTGCAAAATAAACAATTGTATATTGGAGCATGATGGAGATTGACAGGAGACTAAAAGCAGATAGATGTGAGGCTGATTATGTATATTTTCTAACAATGGACCAAGCTCAGTCTACGGTCATTTTTCATACGCAGTTGATGTGCAAATCATCTAAAGTACGTTTCATATAATGCCTGATCTTCAGACACATTCATATGCTAGTGACTTCTTTGAATCCCACTGGAGGGTGTTATGCTTGTAGTTGCTGTAAAGCACTTAAACTTCAAGAAAGGAGCGATTGGAGAATGACTTAAGTATTATTTTAACTAACAGTAAAAAAAAAAAAAATCCTCTTTCTAATCTGCGCACTTCAGACTTTCATTATTTGATGCTGTTAATATGCAACCTCCTCTTTCCCCCCCCTCCTCCAAAAAACCCCCTCCCTCCACTTCTGGTTCAATACTAAAATGACATTTCACAGTACACGGATTTAGGCAGTGACCCATTATCTCCCTGTATTCTGCAGCAGCGGTACATGAGCCAGCTCAACTTTTCAGTCCAGCTTAAAAGTGTTGCCCATTAACTAGACTTCCTCGAGTCAGAGCAGATTGTGGGGTTGGTGGAACAATGATGTCGGGGCTTCCAGATTGGTTTGGCAGCTGCATTGTTCTCGGAGGGGAAACCAGACGCACTTAAGTCCCGCTCTCTTTCATGGGCTTTTGTTCATACCAAATTATTCTTTCGCTGTGCTAGTATTCATGATGGTATGTTAAAGGAGCGCATCCTAGCAACTGGAGGCCAGTTGCTAAGCAGCCTGGCTTCCAATAGGAGCTGCTTGTTTGCGATTTGTTTTAATTATTTTTTTTTTTTTTGTGGTGTCAGTTCTGTGAAGGCCACAGTGTTGGTTTTTTAACTGTATCCTTTTATTGGGATATTGTGATTTGTTACTAGCTCTGTACTATCAAGTGTATTATCTTAGTTAATAAATCACCATGTGAAAAGGTTAATTTCCTAAATTCTTATTGTATTTAATCTGTGGTGTTGCTTGAAATCCAAAAGCTTTGAGATAAGAGAAGGCAATATTCATTAATACACTGCCTGAGAATTACAGTCCTACTGCCTTTTAACAAGATAAGATCTAAATAAAACTTTGTTTTCTTTTTTATCTTGCCTGGATTAAGGCACTGGGGATCAAAACATTGATGATAGATAGATTTATTTATTTTAACTAGGTAAAGTAAGTTTATGTGCCTCATAACCAAAAAGCTCTACCAGAGTGGTGATGTCCTGGCAGTCAGTGCCTGTAGAGTCTGCTTTTACTGAACCATGGATTTGATTGTTTGTTTGAGTCTCTCTAATCTTAAGCCTGGATGAATTTCTCTGGTGCACACTCTCAAATATTTATCCTAAGAAGAGCAGAGTACAGTGTATTTTAAAAATACTGGGTCATTCTTAAATGCTTACCTGTAAGGGGATGGGAGAATTAATGTATTTTGGCTGTTCATGAGATACATGTGTAATTTGTATTAGTATAGGTCAAGAGATTCTGTAGGACATGTTCTTTCTCAGTATGTCCTCCTTGATGAAATTTGTGTCTGTAGTGTACCTATCAAGTTCAAATGAAGTCCTTTGCCTCTATATCTTGTTTTATATTCTGCCTTGCAAGATGGAAGTGTGAAAGAACTCTTTGTTTCATAGTCTTTCCTTAATTTAAATTCTTCTTTTTCATGGTAACCCTGCAGTACAATTGGTCCATATGGTCCATTTTTATTTATGAGAAATAATTTATCTTTTGCTTTCTTTATTGGAGCAGTTAGCAAATATTCCTGCTTGAAAGAACAAAGTAAGGGAAAGACATAGCAATCTACCTTTAAGTGTAGGTTGTGGAAGTAATCTTTGTGATGAACTGGGTGGCTAACTTCTGAACAATTACTGTTATGCAAAATTCCTCCAGAAAGACTGATATGGCAAGGGTATGAAGTCCACAGAACTGCAACTTGTCTTCTTCCATTCTTCCTAAATGACTTCTATCTATATATGTATAGTTTTGATTCAGCAAAAGGCTTGTCCATGTCTAGTCCAAGAGTTGAAATCAGCTTTTAATTTTGTTGACTTGTTGGCTTGAGGAATGATCTGTTCCAGTCAGTGCGAAGACTTCCATTGGCTTTATTGGCCATTAGATCTGTCCATGTCCCTGAATACTGTATGTGCTAGTAGTACAGCACTCTGTTGAGAGCAGTTAGTCTTTCTTGATTTAATTATAAATTTATAAGGGAATTCAGAAATAGTTTGAGTGTATTCACTTGAACAGATAGTGTCTTTCAGGGACAGTAAGTTTTTATTTAATCATCTTTTCTGTTACTAACAAGCCAGATAATCTAGTGTTATGCTAATTTTTTTCTATTCAACATAGTGTAAGATATTTAGTTTAAAAAGCTTTTCTAGTACTTGTATTTTATAGTTGCATTTTTTTTTTCATTGTTACAATATAGACTTAAGCTAGAAGACAAATCTCATTGTTTTTAAATCATGACAAGACTCCTGTCTTTGTGCTACAGTAGGTAAACTTGCAGTGTTTGGTTTTGTATTCTTTCATAAATCCATTTCTAGAACTGTGTAAGTAAAAACATTTGATAAACTCAGAATGATTAGTTATTTATCCACTTAGGTACGGATGTTCCTTAGGAAAAATTTTTCCCACAAAAAGTTTTACATGTTTAAAGAAAGAAAAAGGTCCCGTTTCTCTGCTGGGAGAGAATAAATGCAGTTCTGAGGAAGCAGCAAGGAAATACAAAACAAGTAAAGCATGTAACCAGTTGCAACGTTTTTGTTTTCTCTTTAGGAATACGGAACACTTTATATTCAGGAATACAAGAAAAGCAACAAGGTGGAGTCAAGTACATGCAGCAGCTTCATGGGCTTGAAGGATCATCTGGGGCATGACTTAGGCGACCTTTATGTGGGGAGCACTGGCACACAAATAAATGCAATTGTACCTTGGTCAGTGGTGGAGAAGCCAACAATGGATAAGGTTAATTCTAGGAAAGAAGATGTAGAGAAGGAGGCATCTGAAGAGACTTCTGGAAGCTCCAGCTGTGACTCTGAAGAAAGCACAAATTCTGATAATGATTCCGAGAGACTGAATAATTCTGCATCGGAGTCACATTTATTGCCTAAGACTCACCGAGAGCTGTGCCGATCTCCTTGCTTAGAGCCTCATATACTAAAAAGAAATGAAATCTTGCAAGACTTTAGGATAGAAGAGGCTCAGTTAGTACCTAAGGAAGTCAAAAAGCCCCCTGATGTGGTGAAAGAATATCAAACCAAACTGGAGTTTGCACTTAAGTTGGGTTACTCTGAAGAGCAGGTTCAACTTGTACTCAATAAACTTGGTACTGATGCTTTAATAAATGATATTTTGGGAGAACTTGTCAAACTTGGGAATAAAACTGAGACTGATCAGACTGTAACTAATGCTAACACTAGTGTAATACGTGAAGCGTCTTCCCTAGAGTCTCAGAGGTCAGAGTCTCCACTGCAGGAGGATGTGACAGAGGATGGTGACAACCTGAGGCCAATAGTTATTGATGGCAGCAATGTTGCAATGAGGTATGTGACCATGAAGGTTTTGCTTTTCTATTTAAATGGAAACAGGATGGCCTTGCCCCATTCAAGCACTGATGTTTGGTATAACTGCCTAAAACTGTATGCAGGTTCTCTTGCAAGCATCTTTATCAACCACAGGGTATGCCAATCTCATAATCAGGCTTGAGATCTGTAGGGCTACCTTGGTTTATACTCACTGTTACAACAACCTTATGTTAGTATCAGTCTCCCTTTGTAGGCAGCTGTCAAATCTCTCCTTCCCACCAGTCTAGTCCTTAATTAATTTTTGGTAGTCACCATTGCTACAGGCACAATTGCTGTGGGCAATTGCTGTATCCAGTTACATACAGAAAGCTAAAGTGAATGTAAGGTTCCTTAAGATTATAAAGTAGTGATGTAGAATTAAGCAGGTTAAGGGATACTTCTCCTTGGTGGGCTAATGTATGAGAATTGATCTGTCCATAAAATTGGTCTTGATTATCAGTTTTGGAGTTAGGCTTTATTGCCATTAATTGTTGAGATTAGTGTGCTTTAGACTTTCACTTACATGCCCTGAGATGACACATTTGCCTACAGCATTACTAATCTTGATCCCAGTCATTTAGGTGCATATCAAGAACCTTGCCTGTGAAGGTGAGTGGTTTGTACTTCATCCGTGATTAAAGAGAGAAGGAAACAGCAGAGAGACATGCTGAGAGATTAGGTGTTTATTGCAATATAGATTATTAAATGATAAATTGATTAGTAACTATTTGAGTAACTCATAAGGATTATCTGATTACTAGCACTGTGGTTTAAAGGGTCAATATTAATCTTCTGAGGACTTGATGTGGTTTTCATTAGCTTAGGAATAAAAGACATTTCTTTATGCAAGACATTTCTGGGCTAAAAAAACACTGGCCATTCCAGTTGTTTGGGGGTTTTTTTTAAAGCTTCTGATCAAGTCAATTCCCTTTAAATGAGGCTTTTAAAAATTAAATTTAAATATACCTCTTATTTACACCAATATAGTGGGGTTTGTTTTTTTAAGCAGATGAGTTAGCTATAAAGCAAGAATATTATTTTTTTAATAGGGAGTGTGTTTCTGTGAGTTCTTTCTACTGGATTTGTCATTCCTTGTCTTTTTGTTCAAGTTAAGCTGTAAAGGAAGTAAGTCCAGTTGAGCAAACACTGTTCTGATATTCAACCAAGAAGATACTCAGAGACTTCTAAAATGAATTTGTATTGTATTTCACATAAATCCAAAATGGCTGTGTGTTAGCTAGTTAGTGCAGCTTAGTCTTGGTGGGTGGAGTTAGGTTCAATTTCTCCTACAAACTGCATTGAATACATTCCAGAAATAGCTCCATATCTGTCAGTTTTCCTTAATGTTCATTCATTAGCATAAATATTTAGGATCTGCCTTCCTATGCTCGGTTTACTTTCTTGACCACCTACATCAAATGAGCCAAATACGAGTGTATACTTTGCATGCTACAGAGCCCTAAAACAGATTAAATCTATTAATAGAACAGTTCTGTATCCAAGAATCAGATGTAACAGGTCTTTATTTTTCTACCAAATGCACTCACAGAATCATTCAGTTTGAAAGGGACCTCTGGAGATCCCCTGCACAGAGCAGTGTCAGTTCAAAGCCACGTCAGTTGAGTTTCAAATGTCTCCAAGGATGGAGATTCAACATATTCTCTGGGTTGGTGTTTGAATGTCCTCATGTATGAAAGTTTTCTTTATTTATGTTTAAACAACATTTCTTCTGTTCCATTTTGTGCCCACTGCCTCTTGTGCTGTCACTGGACACCAGTAAGAAGTCGGTTTCTATCATCTTTATTCCTTCCCATTGGGTATTTATAGGCATGAGTAAAATCTCCCCAAGCCTTCTCTTCTCCAGTCCCAGATCTCCCAGCCTCTCCTTGTATGACAGGTGCTGCAGTCCCTTGATTAACTTTGTTGTCCTTCATTGGCCTTTCTCCAGTATCGTCTATATCTCTTATACTGGGGAGCCCAGAACTGAACCCAGCATCCAGATGTGTCTTACCAAGGCTGAGAGGAGGTGGAAGGATCACCTCCCTTGACCTGCTGGCAACACTTTTCCTAATGCAGCCCAGGAGACTATCGGTCTTCTGTGCTGCAAATGCACCTTGCTGTTTCATGATCAGCTTGGTATTCACCAGAACCACAATGTTCTTCACTTCAGCGAAGTTGGTTGGCCCCCAGCCTGTATCGATGATTAGTGTTAGTCCTCCCCAGGTGCAGGATTGGCATTTTCCTCTGTTGAACTTGCAGAGCTACCTGTTGGCCCATTTCTGTATCCCAGCCAGGGTCCCTCTGAATGGGACTATGTCCGTCTGATGTACTTGCCCACTTATGCACTTGCTGATGGTGAACTCTGTCCTGTTATCCAGGTCATTAAGGAAGATGTCAAGCAATGCTTTCCCCAGTGTCAGTCCCTAGAGTATATGAATACTGATTGACCTTCAGGTGGACTTTATGCCACTAATCATAACCCTTTGAGTGCAGCAGTACAGTCAGATTTCAGTCTACCTCTCTGTGGCCTTGTTTTGCCCCTACTTCATTAATCAGTGAGGCTGTTAGAAGAGACTGTCAGAAGCTTTGTTAAAGCCACAATAAACAGCATCCACTGCTCTCCTCATCCACTGAGCTAGTCATCTCACCATAAAAGGCTTTGAGGCTGGTCAGGCATATTTTTTTTCATAAATCCATGATGAGTGTTTCTAGTCAACTTTGTCCAATCTACATGCAAAAAGGGCTTCCAGAAAGATTTGCTTCATCACCTTTGCAGAGATCAAGGTGAGGCTGACCAGCTTTGTAATTCCCTGAATTATTCCTTCTTGCCTTCCTTGAAAATGGAAGGGATATTTTCCCTCTTCTAGACCTTAGGAACATCCCCAATCACCACAACCTTTCAAAAATTGCCAGGTTTTGATATTTGCAATGTCATTGGCCAGCTCTCTCAACACCCTTGAGTGTATTGCATCAGGGCCCAGCAGCTTGGCAATATCACATGTCAGTGTTCCCAAAAGTCTGCTGAGGGAAAGTCTTGCCCTCTGACCTTTGCCCGACTTCCTGCACATTGCAGTTGGCGAGTCTTGAGCTTGGCCTGGGGGATCCTTGAAAATCAACCAGCTCTCTTGTGCGCTCTTGTCTCCGTGGGATTCTCCTGAACAGGCCAAAATCTGCTCTCCTGAAGTCTGGCACTGTGATCCTGCTTTTTGCCTTGCTCTTTCTTCACAGGATTCTGCCATTCAAGGTCACTGCAGCCAAGACTGCCCCTGACCATCACATCTTGGACTCGTTCTTCCTTATTTCTAAGTGTGAGGGTCGAGGAGGTTCCCTTGTTGGGTCTTCAATCACCCATGTTAAGAAGTTATTCTCAATGCTCTCCAGAAGCTCCCTTGCTCATGCCTTGCTGTGTTGGTCAGAACAAAAGCGCCTTTGCCAACTAGCTGCTTGGTCAAGTGCATCCTACCTTTTCTTAAAAATCAGTCCTTGATTATGGAAACCAGTCCCGTGTGTTTAAAAGATGAGTCCCAGCTGCTGACCCAGCTGTGCAACCAGTTGTTTATCCACAGGATCTGTCTTTTCCCCTTCAAGAAAATAGCTAATAGTAAGTATTTTAAATACTGGAAAGATTTCAGCTTTTACATGTAAAAGAGCAATGTTCAAAGAAGTGAGGGAGATTCACTTGCAGTTCAATCTTGTTGAGATTTCTGTGTCTGAATGTCCAGGGTCCTGTTATGAGTAACTGTAAATTGTCACAGTCTTTTCTTTTCTCTTTGCTCTTGCAAGCTATGGCTGATCAGTTCACTTTGGAATTGCTAAAGGGAAATGGGCCTGTGCCCTAAGAAAGACTGTAGATAGTTTGAGAGATGTTCTTGGAAGCTTTCTCATATGTTCTCACAGGAATGGTTAGACTGTGATCTATATTCTTACTCCCATAGTGTTGTAATACACATACTTGATTATTCTAAGAAAGAACTACTAATTTTCATTTAAAGGATGATGGGGAGGGGAATTTTTGTAGAGAAGGTTGAGGTGACTGATTCCAATAATACAAGTAGGATGAGACAGCTGTCCTCTTCTGAAAGAATCAAACTTTGTGCTGCCCTGTGTCTCCATTGCATGACTAATTAAGGATGTAGTTTCACAAAACATCCAGTGAGTGACATGGTGACTTGCTTTCAGCCTTGCCTCTATCGCAATACCAGGGGTGCTTTCCTACCTGCATCTCATCTAATTGGAAAATGAGTTAATTTAGCTTCCCAGTTCATAGGGGCAAACCAGAAAGGATTATTTTTCCATTAGACATCTGAACATAACCTGATATTTTTGTCAATGGGAGAACAACTAAGTCTGACTCAAAGGAGGAAAGATATATCTGATTATGTGTAATTTATCATGTTTGTGTAACTGGTTGCATCTAGTCAATTGATGATGGGTGGATTTGTAAATTCCTTGAGCGCAGCACAGAATGAGGCTTGGGGCAGAATAACTTCCTCTGACCAGCCGTGTATGCTGGTCTAGTCTGGTGACTGCTGTTCCAGACAAGCCGCTTTAGCTTTAGCAAACTGTATGTTAAGAAGCCAGCACTCCCAATTTTTCTGCCTTTTGGTAATGCTTGGAAAGCTTTTCTTATACTTTGAGTTGGCATTGCTTGTCATTTGTGCCTTGAACTGAAATTGGGTGATCAGATGTGTTTGTGTATTTCAAGTTTAAAGCTCCAATATGGTTTAAAATATGAATATGTTAAAGTTTTAAAAAGAAAGCAAACCCCCTCTTTCAGCAGAATGGCAGAAAGGAGGCTTTTGCAGGCTATAACTGGAAGAATTGCTGTTTAGTTTCTATAGGATACTTAAAATCTGGTCTTGTTCTTTTATTATTCTGGCTTTTCTAGTCCTGACTTAATCCTTTTCCAGAAGAGGAAAGATGCCTACACATTTGAGTCTCACACAGAGTCATTTGTTGGAATGCCTTTACAGATGAGACTGATTTTCCAAGTGTGTGTGCATAAACTTAAAATCAGACCTGAACAGCAAATTAAATAATCCCCTAGAGCCACTGTGGAACTTCTGATAAATTCTTCCCACAGCAAGGAGTGAGGCTGTACTAAGGAGTAGGACCCAGGATTCAGTTGTGCCATACCTGAGCACTGACCTATGTCAGCTTTCCAGAGAACTGTGTAGCACTAACCCTGCTTCATAAGGTGGGTTGGTTTTTGCATGTAGATGATGATGTTGTAATGCAAAATCTTCATTTAGCTAGTAGACAGGGGACACATTTCAGTCAATAGTAGTTCTGTATCCCTGTATGATGAGATTTTAGCTACCCTAAATTTACGCTTATGTAACTGAGGTAAGCAATCTAACAACAGTACATTGTCAGGTCTTCCTTGTCATTGTCACCTCTACCTCTATGTCTGTTCTCCAGTATGTTTTTGGACCTGCTCTTTATGCATCACCAGCTTCCTCAGCTCAGCCTCCACAGTTTGGGACGGAGGTAGGTCCCGTTTCTCCATGAAGCAGCAGAGACAAGGGTTTGAAGTTCTCTTTTGTCCCTTTGTATTAAGACTTCCCTTTACTGCTAGGTTGAGAGTGAAGGAGTTGCTTCTGAAGAGAGAAATATACTGCAACATATTTGCACAGCCCTTTGCCTTTGAGTGTCCTTTTCAAGGATGGGATTGGGATGCTGAAAGTGGCCTAAAATTGGTTATTGCTATGATACTTCTCTTTGCTGGAATCAAAGTCAGCCTTTTGCCACCAAGAAGTAAAGAATAAGAAACAGAGTTGTTAGTTACAAATACTGTGGGAAAATGACAACTATTTAAGTAATTCACTTTTGTCCTGTATGGCTACTCTGAGCACCTTCATACTTCCTTTGCTAAAAGTGAAAAGAGTGTTTCACATTTTTATAAGTCTTTATGTAGAAAACATATAGGCAAAAAAGAAGTCTGCTGTGCTTACAGAGAGTGCAACACAAAGATAACACTGATAAGCAAATAATTGGATATTTTACTTGCTTTATAGGCAAAAGAATCGAAGTATTTTGATCATGTGCTGTCTTGATTTGCAGATCAAAATCAATTAATCTTGTTTTGAGCAATTACATCTGAAAACTGTGCCAGGAAGGTGATGCACTTCAGTTTCCCTTTTTGGAAAACCCTGGCCTGTGTATTTAAATGGTCCTTGATTGTACATCATTGCACAAGGGAAATGCACAACAAGATAACTACTGAACATAATTTTTGTTTGTGGGAGGAAGATGCTGATTTGGGGAGGTGTTTTTGGTTAAATACATTCCCAGTTTAAGACAGGTATCTTTAAATTTTCTTACAGCTTTCATGCCCAGCCCTCTGTCCAGCTGTGGATGTTCTAGGTGCTTGGTGGCATCAGAAACATACACCCAGGCCTGACAGTCATGTCTCAGACCTCAGTGCCATTCAGGAGTGGGAGGCAGCTGGAGGAGGTGTTACTAAGTTGCCTAACCAGCATTAGATATCTCTGTTCAGGCAACTGAGTCATGTCCCCATGTATTAACCATGAGGCAGGTCATTTGGCTGTAGTAAAAGCTTCACTGACACCCTGCCTACAGAGAAGTTTTTCCACAACTGCAAATTGTGTCAAGCAAAGGATGGCTTGGTTGTCTTGTCTATGCCACACGGAGTTTTCGTATAGAAATTCAATTGCTTATGTATTTTAACAAACTGACAGTTTAGCTGCATTAGCTCCTCCTCAGATTGTGTGTTGCTGAGTTTGGTAGACATGGTTGTATCTTGATACGTTGATTCAGACATCTTTCAATAGCACTGTCTGTCTATTTTTTTAGGTTATTTTGAGAAGTCACTGTAAGGAATAGATAAAAACATTTTTCCAGGATGTAACAATCATGTGGATAGGAGTTTGTCACTGGCACCTTTGAGTATAGCTCCTCTGCCTGTTTTGACCTCTGACTGCTGAGTACATGACTCTGGCTCGGTCAGACACCCACATGCAGGTCTGGCCAGGGACAGTGCTTACTGTACCCCACAGAGTGCCCTGGCATTAGAAGCCCTACAGCTTCCAAGGCTTTTTTTCCTTCAAAGACCTCAAAGCATTGAAGTAATTTGCCATGGACTAAAAAAAACACCAAACCCCAAAACATTTGGGAGCTGTTTGTGTCAGCACCAAAATATATATATATATATATATAAGGAACAAATGCAGAGCTAATAAAAGGCCTGGGTTACTGAGAAGTGCTCTGGGACAAATGGTTTCTGTGATTAGGAAATCAGTAGAGGTTAAAAAACTTTAAGAAGGGATGAGGCTAGCTACAAAGCCAGGCTGCCAGGGTTATGAGTCACTGATATAATACAGGGTGGAAATTCTCTGTTTGTGCTATGGAGTGAACACTGTTTTTCTCCTATGATACCATGGAAGAAAACTGTTTGGTAACTGTAATATCTCGTACTGGGCAGGTATGTGTTTGAGTTTTGTTCTTGGTTTTAGTCAATATGCTTTTACATGGGAAGTGCCTTGATGTGTGCAGATTTCAGTTGTATAAAAACCTGTATGCGTATTGTAGACCTCAGCTCTTGTCATCAATGTCTATGTTTGCTGTAGCTTTCAAAATGTGAGCTGTGTTTTGGTTTGAATATTGCATTAGAGCACACCAGAAGCCTTGCAAGTATTCTAAGCAGTCAGTCTTTTAGGGTTGCATACCACAAGTCTTTTCAAGACAGTCACTAGAAGATCTAGGGTCTGGGAAGGTAACAGAGAAAATTAAAGTGTTCTCTTCAGATGTTTCACCACTTTCTAATAACTCTCCTAGCCTAGAAAATGGTTGATTGATTGATTGATTGATTGATTTTTGCCCAGGAGGTGGTTTTTTCATTTAAAAATAAAACTACAACTATCAACAGGCCAAATATAAAAGTGAATACTATGAAAGAGAAAGGAACATACTTTGTCTTTCCTTCTGAAGGAACATACTTTGTCTTCCAACTAAGAGTTGTAGATTAAATGTAATCATCAAGCAGAACCAAAGTAGTATACACCAATATCTCACCCAGGGCTACAGCTGTCAACCTGACTGGTCTGAGTTTTCACATACTCCCAAAAATTGGGAAGAGATTTTTAAAAGAATTTTTCTTAACAAAGAAGTACAAACATTTCTCCTCTTTTTTACAACTAAGCAGAAGGAAAAGAAGTCAGAAGCAGCAGCATGATTCCAGTCTTTTCACCACATGATGTATCACAAAGCTGATGAAGCAAAAAAAGTCACAAAATGAAGAGCATCAAATCTGCATGACAACAAACCAAAAGAACAAATTTTAATTGCACATCTCCTTCACAGACTTTTTCACTAATCATTTAAATTTCTTGGAATTTGTATCCACTCAGCTATCAGCTTAGGCATGTGTCTGAAAAGGAGCAGAAAAAAAGTGAAGATTTATACAAGTTATAAATTCACTTGCTCAGCAGTGCAGAATAGCTAGTATGCATGGTAATGCATTCCGCATTTCTGTTTCATAGAGTTTAAGTATATTTAAAATTTATGTTCTGGATGAAAGAATTTTAATAATCTGTATTAGGCTAGAAAAAACTAAGGAGCTGAACAGCCTGGCCCTCCCTCTGTCTTTAAAAGTGAGGCCTGAATTACAACAAGATGGAAAGCAATAGGCAAGAACATCAATTTCTTTCAGAGAGTCCAGGATTTCATTCCAGAAATGATTTTTCAGACTTACGGGAAGAAGTATAGTGTTACTAAAATGTAGTCTATCTCACCTTTTGTTCAATGTCAGGAGTGAAAAGTGGTTTTATCCATTTGAAACCATGGAGATTGTTTGGAGTAATAACAGCACAGTGATTTCAGTGGAATTTAGTAGCTGGAACAAGCCCATCCTGGCTGTTTTAAAATGGTTCACAATATGTTTGTGGTCGCACACCACCTGCTGTTAGCACGAGCGGTAATGTCCTGTATCAGGCTTTGCAAAGGAGGCCTTATGGCTGTCCAGTGGGCACTGAATGCACACCAGGTGTTCTGATTTTGTATTGTTGAGGGGAGATGTAATTAGACCTTCTGTGGCTGAAATACTGTGGCCATTTTTGCTGTGCATATGTGTACGTGCTTTTTGAGCATGACACATCTGTCTGTGAAATCCCAGTAAGTCCAGAAATACACAAATATACCACTCTTTTAAGATGAACAAGCACAAGAATAGTCATATAGTATAAGACAATGCCTAGAAAAAATATTGGTCTGTGTTTTATTATTACAGTGTCATTACCATGTAATGGTAATTACATTACTAGGTAATACTGTATTGCATGATATTATCATACAAAACAGGGAATGCCTATAACCATACCCTATATGAGGCCTATAACCATAGCTAAACAAGATACTGAGTGACATAGTTGTATTGTTCCTGACAGCCTTCCTAGTGTAGGCACAGAAGATGGATTTAAAACTACCCTTGGTGTACCCCATGCCAGCTAAAATCAACAAACTTTGATTATGGCTGGCAACAATTGCAATATCTTAGTATATAACTAACTTTCCAGGTCCTCTCTCCAGTATGATTAGAGGAGGAAACAGTACAGGTGCTCACTTAAATCCAGTTAATGGCAGTGGACTCTTTTTTTCCCTTTGTTTTTTATTTTTTTTTTCTCCTTATTTTTTTCTTTTGTTTGGAATCTGTGACCTTCAACACAGCCTCTGCTGAGGATGCTGCTTTGTGAGAGGTGTTAGCCATGACTCATTCACTCTCAACACGGGTGAATTGTACACCACCTCCTTCACAGGCTTCTGGAATCTGAACACTTGTTTCAAAATTTTTCTCACTTTTACTTTGGCGCTCTGTCCATTGCACAATTACTCAAGTTCCCTCAGTGTAGCAGTGCTACGTTTTAGAAAGCTGGAAATAATAGGTACTTAAAATTTCCCTACTGAGGGGGGGGAAGTGTTTTTAAGTAACTTTCTGGTGGTTTTATTTACCTCAAAACATGCAAGTAGAAGGAGCTTTTAAAA
>JAWWES010000001.1:42319608-42372886 GCA_035583135.1 Lophotriccus pileatus
AAGCAAGAAAACCCATGGGCCAAAATAATGACAGGGAGATCACTCACCTAGTAATTTTTTATGTCAGACAGACTCATCTTGCAGAATTTGACTTAATTTATAGCCAGATAACATAAATACTTCATTCTGAATCAGACATTATGAAACAAAAGAGGCAAACGTTAAAATATTTAGGGGAGAAGAACATCTCTCCTTCTCCCAGGCTCTCTTCACTACAAGTATATGTCCTCTGTGCTCCCTCATCACATCCTCACTCAGACACCTCTCACAGCTTGTCATGGCTGCAGGTGACAACCAGTCCCTTCAGAGCAACCGCGAGCAGTGCAGGGGATTGGGATCAGGCCGTCACTTTTTCTCTTCTGCTCCTTCCTTCTTGCACTTTTCCTGTTCTCCACAGTCTGCAAGTCCCTCTGGGGGTGTACCTGCTCCTCTTGAAGCACCTCCTCCTGCTTGAGTCTAAGTGTTCTCTCATTCCCTTCTCCTTCATTGTGGAGCTGGCTAGAGCTAGGCATGCCCAGCGTGGGACAGACCGAACCTCTTCTCACAGCAAACCACCTTGCAGCCTCCTGCTCCCAGAACTTTTCTGTGGATGCTCAATCTTTGATTGCTGTCCTCTATTTTAATTAATTCCTATATATTGAAGATTGTTTTGTTCTTCCACAAGCTGCTTTTTTTCCACCAGATTAAGTAAATGTACTTCCTTCAGCCTTTCCCTGTAGGTCTCATTTCACTTTGTTTTGGATTCTTTCCATTTCATCTGTGTCTTTTATAATATGTCTTGCCCGAAACTGGATGTAAAAGTTGGGCAAGGACTCATCTGCCTTTAGAAAATGACATAATTGTGTCTCTTGCCTTACTTCAGACAGTTATTGCACAACAGATGCACATATTTTGTTTTGCTTGTGTCTGATCCGTTTCTATTTAACTGTCTCTCCACAGCTTTTTTAATACATGTTAATTTCTCCTTCTGAAGTGCAGTACTAAGCAAATTTTTAGTTTTGTCCTGTTGATTTTGGACAGTCTCTCCAGATTGCCTACTTTGTTCTTCAGGTTGCCTACCATCCCCTTGGACTTGGAGACCTTCTCCTCTCTCCCTCTTCACACGGGAGCTCACAGAGCTCTTCCAGCAGGGATCTGCTGTCTCTTTCTCTGCTGCCATGTGCTCAGCACTCAACTACTGGCATTTCCTAAACACACTGCACTCCCCTGTTGGTATTTCAGGCCTTTTTGTTTCCCTCATCAAGTCTTAGCCTTAGTCATAGCCTTAGTGAAAAGCCCCATACTTTTCACTGGGCTATGAGGATTTTTAACATGCCCCACTTACATTTCCCCTTACTTGTCCAATCTGTGTACAGATGATGAAAATGTTTGGCAGATTTAGTAGCGCTCTCCCACACCATGGAGCAAGTGATGACTGTGTTTGAGCAAGGCTCAGACTGACACCCAGCTGCCTTTAGGAACCATGGAGCAAGTGAAGAGCATGGATTTGAGATCTGCATTTTGTTGAGCTCCCTTTATGGTCATAGAAAAATAAAGTCATCTAGTAAAGAATTTGAATGTGTGTTTCAGCCACGGGAACAAAGAAGTATTTTCTTGTCGAGGAATCAAATTGGCAGTAGACTGGTTTTTGGAAAGAGGCCACAAGGATGTTACTGTGTTTGTGCCAGCATGGAGGAAAGAACAGTCAAGACCTGATGCTCTTATAACAGGTAAGCTCTGTTCCATCTTCACTGGTTTGTTTGATGCTTTGCACGTCTTGAGTGCTACTGCTCAGATGAGCAAATGTTTAGACATAAAAGGTTCTAATGGAATATCTTTGGGGTAGTAACTTCATTTTGATCTTTTGGAAGGAAAAAGACAAAGCAATGCCCTTTCCAAGTCCTCCTTTTCTGCTCATCTGATTAAGTTTTCACTAACGTTCCTACTTACTTCTTGAGGAATGTAATTGCCATTTTTTAAATCTGCTATACCCGTGCATCATTAGTAGTGAAGAGGTTTGAAGTGAGTCATTTGCTGGGTGATCTTTATTGTGGTGAGCAGATTCTGCCAGGCTGGCCTGTCTGCTAGTCACCTGCAGTGAGTCACTGCCTGTGCTTCAGGTTATGGGAATTATCCTGACAGAAAGAGAATGGTTTTCTTTTCTTTGTTACTACTAACGAGTGAGACAAATTTTGAATGTTTTAATTTTGAATGTTTATCTAGGAAAAAAAACTGGTGCAGGGATATTTATTTCTTGATGCAACTAACAGGTTCTGTGTGAAGGGTGGAGAGGCATTCTCCATCTGCCCTAGAGGTGAAACTGAGGGGAATTTGGGGGTTAAAAAAACCCTAGAATTTATGGAGGGAAAGGGTTTTTTTTGAAGAGAGGCCCAACATGGCTACCTTTAAAGGGATGAAAGCTTTTGAGAGTAGTAGATCTGGCTTCTGAAAGAATATGGAAACATGTTTTGATTGCCATGTGCATTTTCAGATATCTGGAAAGATTTTCATTCTCTTTGCTTGATTGCTACTAGTTGCTGTTCTCTCATCCTCACAAGCAGTGTGGAGCCTTTCTTTTGAAGCCATTCTCTTTCACTGTACTGATGTTTGAGGTATGGGAAGAACATTGGCTAAGTAATAAAAATTTTGGTTACTCAGAAATAAACTGTGACATCAGCCAGTGCATAGGGCTGGAAGCCCCAAAAGGAGTTTCAAGAAAGTAGCAATGCGTAGAATTGACCCGTTGTCAAATGATGAGAAATCAGTTTTCCACGTGTCATCATGGACCCTAAAAACAGGAGGAAGATCAAAGCAGGTTATTGTATTTTCTGTAAAACA
Source organism: Lophotriccus pileatus (assembly GCA_035583135.1). NCBI lineage: Eukaryota > Metazoa > Chordata > Aves > Passeriformes > Tyrannidae > Lophotriccus > Lophotriccus pileatus. The sequence goes on from JAWWES010000001.1 coordinate 42,322,426, forward strand.
GAGATTCTTCAGTTGTCTTGTCAGGATGCAGGGAACCTGTGTGCTACCAGTCTTGTGAAACACATTGTGCTGACGCTCCGTTTCCAGAGATACGCACCTGAAACATGCGGCCACCTGGAATTTTGAAAAAGCCCTAGATCACTCATGTGAGGATGGCTCTAGACTGTCAGTATTCATGAGAAGCCTAAATGTTTGGATTAAACAACAGCCACATCTTTGTTATTAGTACCTGCCAGTCATCACATGGCAGATTTTTTAACTCTTTCTTAGTGGGGAAAAAAAACGCCTTCCATCACACTCTCATTCATCAATTACCACATTGTGGAGTGGTGAATACAAAAAGGTTATATTTAATTTAAAATCTTGTGCTTTTCTATTAAGCAGATAAATGCTTGTATTAAATATATTGCCTATATGTAATATTAATGCTGTATTTCTTTATGCTGGAGTCTTTTTTTTTTCCAGATGGAACATGTTCCCTGTCAAGTTTCTTATGCTACAAAACAGTTGAGTTATTTGAGATCTTAACCATTATTAAGAGCCATGAGTCATATTCTTCTGCTAGTTTAGATGTTGCCTAGTTTTTTGTGCATTTTCCTTTCATAGCTTGTCTGCTCTGAGGAGAGTGATAGGTAGGAGAATCATCATAAGGGGTAGGTGCCCTAGTGCTAGGTACAACCTCCTTGGTAGCTTGAGGTCCATCTTTCAAAGCTCCTTGGGATCTTCAGGTTCCACGCAAAGAGAAAATGCTTTTGGATATGCGACTGACAAATTGTGTAGGACAAGAAGGAATTACATAAAATGTTAAATATTCTTATTTAGCAGCATTAAAGAGAAATCTGTTTGACTTTGATAAGAATTTATGTATAAATAATATGTAAACCATTCAAGGAAAGATACAATCTGAACTATTATTGATGTTAACGAAAAAAACCCAAAGCCAAACCACCACCACTTTTGCTGTTGGTTACAAAATGACATCAGAGGTCTTTCTGGGGACTGCCATTAATATTTGTGAAGAACCTGAGTGCTTGTACTGAATTTGGGTTTTCTAGCCCTTAGGGGTAGCAACCTCTTCTTTTAATGGGCAGAGACTTTTATGAGACAGTCCCATTAATGTGGGCTACTAGAATTCTTTCAAAACGTGTTTCTTGCTGGGTACCATAAATAGATGAAAAAGGTCTGTCTTTACCAAGGAGCTCAGTGACGGGAAACCCATGACTTGGGTATAGTCCTCCTATTCACTGAAACATTCAGTGATGTTTAAAACCACCCCTTCAACCAGAGGAGTTTTTCACAGGTGTTTTGATAAGTAGTATTTCTTTTGAACCAGAGGAACATGAACGAAGTCTCCTTGTGCTAGTCTTAGAGAACTAGTGTGGAGCAGGAGGTTTTGATTTGTTTGTGGTTTTTTTTGAAAGTGTTGCCAGCTGACTGCTGACTCTAACTTCAGATATCATATATTGGACACCTTCTGCTGGACTATAACCATTTAAAGACATTTTTAGTCCTAAATGTCTGGATTTTCTTCCTCAAGTCTTTAGAGACTAAACAAACATATTTTTCTTTTCTTTTCTTCCTTGTTTAACTTTTGATTGTTATTCCTTGTAGATCAAGAAATCTTGCGTAAATTAGAAAAGGAGAAGATTCTCGTGTTCACACCATCCCGGCGAGTGCAAGGGAGAAGGGTGGTGTGCTACGATGACCGATTTATAGTGAAGTTGGCCTTTGAGTCAGATGGCATCATTGTTTCTAATGATAATTACAGGGATCTAGCTAATGAAAAGCCAGAATGGAAGAAGTTCATAGATGAGCGCTTGTTGATGTATTCGTTTGTTAATGACAAGTAAGTCATTCTGTCTTTATATGTGCCACTAAAATAATTGAGGACAGGACTGTTTGCAGATTTGTGTGATTTTTTTATCTTACACCCAAATCATCAGGTACCTGTAGAAAAACAGGAGGAATAGTCAGTCATAGATTCGTTCTTCTAATTAAAAGTACTCGAAACTCTGGTTTTAGAGTGATATCTTCATGTCTTTTTATGCTGGTTTTTTCTCTTTTGATGTATGCCTATGTATATTTGTTGTATGCTATGGTATAATATTTCAAATCTCTTGATATACCGATCCAGCATTTCTGAGTGCTTGTGGTTACACTCCTAAGTTCTAGAGTCGTAGGAAAACCCATGTTGGAGTGAACCTCAGGAGGTTTGTAGTTTGACTGTCTGATTAGATCCATCTATAGTAACTTTGTACTCTGACGTACAGATCAACTGCAGTTACAACAGGTGGCTTCTTGTGATGGGAGGGACTACGTACTCTGCTGAGCAGACACTTGTATGTGAGTGCCCGAACACTGATGCAAGAGTCCTGGGCAGTCAGCACAGTTTTGTGAAGTTTGTTGTGACATTCTAAGAAAACGCAGCCTGTATTGTGCTATAAATGGTGCCCTTACTTTTGATTTAGGGATGGGTTGTGTGCAGCCCTGCTTTGCCACTGAGCATAAACTGAGCTAGACTAAAGGTGTCTGAAGCAGACTGTTTCTATGACTTACCTCTCAGGCAGCACCTGCAGCAGAAGGATGGCCTGCCAGAACTGCTCTCAGGGTACCCAGGCTTAAACATTACAAGATGGCAGATTATGGTGTAGGACACAGTCATGAGGTTCTTGGTCATTGCATAAGGAGTATGGAAAGGCTTGTTTGCTTCAATAATACTTCTTTCTTTCTTTATAGATTTATGCCTCCTGATGATCCTCTTGGCCGCCATGGTCCAAGCCTGGACAATTTTCTTAGGAAGAAGCCTATTGTGCCAGAACATAAGAAGCAACCGTGTCCCTATGGTAATTTGATTTAATCCATCAATTTGTTGTACTGCTGGGACTGGGACCAAGCTCCTGCTTTAACAGTACCAAAAATAAAAACTCTAACATTGATTTTGACACTGTTGTCTTAGCCTAAGAGTGGTTGAAACGCTGAGCTGATGGTGGAAACTGAAGTGATTTTTTTTCATGTGCTAGTTAGAGAACATCTCTATCTATGGAGCAACTTTGTTAGTCATTCGTAGGAACAGATCCAAAACAACACCCAAATCCTACAGGCTCCAGAAGCCCTTTGCTAATGTGGTAAGGCAATAAGGTTTTCTTCCAGAAAAATGTAGTTGAACTATCTGAAGTTTAGCTACTGAGCAACCCTACAGGCATCTTGACTGAGCTGAAACCTGCTGGTCTTACTACTCTGTGGGACTTTCCTATTAAGTTTTCTGCCCGTGTATCACCCTGGCCCAATACTGGAGGTGTGTACAGACACACTGACAGTGTCACATGCAGCTCAAAATGTGGCTGGCAGTGTTGGTCTGCATTCCTAGAGCACTAGTTGCAGCATGCTGCCACTGCCTCTTCTTTCTGTGCGATACAAGGGAGATCTTTGATCATGCCCCATGTCACACAAAACCATTTGCAAGACCTTTCTGTTATTTGATATTTATATGATGTTGATATTTATTATTATTTCTGTTATATTCAATTCAAACAGATTTTATTTGAAGGGTTTTTTTTATCTGATTATGTTTGTACTAATAGGGAAGAAATGTACCTACGGACACAAATGCAAATACTATCATCCAGAAAGAGGAAATCAGCCTCAGCGATCTGTAGCTGATGAACTTCGTGCCATGTCTAGAAGCACAGCTGCCAAAACTACAAGTGAAGGAGGACTGGTGAAAAGCAATAGTGTTCCCTGTAGCACTAAAAACGATAGCACTTCTGAGCTGAAGCGTGCTGCTCCAAAGAGGCAATCGGATCCTAGTATAAGGACTCAAGTCTATCAAGACTTGGAGGAAAAGCTTCCCACCAAAAACAAATTGGAAACCAGGTCTGTACCTTCTTTAGTTAGTATACCAAGTTCCTCTGCTGGAAAACCCCAAAGTACTGCACCTTTAACTAACGGCCTTCCATCCGGAGTTCACTTCCCACCTCAGGATCAAAGATCACAGGGCCAGTATCCTACAGTGATGATGGCAACCAAAAATCATGGAACGCCAATGCCTTATGACCAGTATCCAAAATGTGAGTCTCCGGTGGATGTAGGGTATTACTCTATGCTGAGTGCATATTCAAATCTAAGTATATCTGGTCCACGTAGTCCCGAAAGGCGCTTCTCCTTGGACACAGATTATAGGATTAGCTCTGTAGCTTCTGACTGCAGCAGTGAAGGGAGCGTTAGCTGTGGCAGCAGTGATTCCTACGTGGGTTACAGCGACCGCTCTTACATGAGCTCGCCTGACCCACAGCTGGAGGAGAACTTGAAGTGCCAACACATGCACCCGCACGGCCGCCTTAACACTCAGCCCTTCCTGCAGAGCTACCACGAGCCTCTCACGCGAGTGCAAAGCTATAGTCACGAAGAACCAAAGCATCACCACAAATCTCCAATTCCATACATGGCTGTGCATCTGCAGCATCCGACAGTCGGTGCTCGGTCCAGTTGTCCGAACGACTACTCCCCATCTCAGAGCTCGCCACATTCAAAGACCATGCACCTGGGGAGAGCCCTTGTGTCCACGAGAATAGACAGCATTTCAGACTCACGCTTGTATGATAATTCTCCTTTAAGACACAGAAAGCCTTATTCTGGCCAAGATGGGCTCGGAGGCTGGGATAGGCAGAGTTACGGGATGGATGCATACGGCTACCGCCAAACCTACTCCTTGCCGAGTAACCCCACACAGCCGTGTTATGAGCAGTTTGCCTTCCAAAGCCTCCCCGAACAGCAGGACCAGACTTGGCGTATACCTTACTGTGGAATCCCTCAAGACCCTCCAAGGCACCAAGACACCCGCGAGAAGGTTTACATTAACCTCTGCAACATCTTCCCCCCTGACCTTGTCAGGATCGTCATGAAGAAGAACCCTCACGTGACGGACGCTCAGCAGCTCGCTGCAGCCATCTTAGTGGAAAAATCTCAGCTAGGTTATTGAGAGATGATGCATCTTTGTGGTGTCTAGTAGTTTTCAGCTCAGCTCTAACGCTGAGGGAGGTTTGCTACAATAGCATTTGTGATCTCCTTCTCAGCAAGGAGGTTATATAGTAATCCGTTTATGTGAAATACTGTATCATGGAGTCTGTGTGTATAGCCCCATGCATTGGAAGTACCAGATATGTTTTGTGTTCTAGTTTGAAAATTTTTAAATGGCTATTTTCACAGCTGGAGGATGTTCCAGTTTAAATTAATATATATATATATATAAAAATAATCTGTGGTCTCTGGTTATAATCTTTGGTGCATCAGGGGTTTATATGCAGCACTTTCTATCCTTGTTACATGTTGTTGGGATTTTTGATTTAGTTTTTTAACTTGCTGGATGCTTGTCCTTGGGCTGTGAGGTATTAAAACAACCTGCAGGAAAAGAGGATTTTGCTACTTCTGGCAAGCAATTTTTAAGCCAAGTTTGTGAACTTTTTACAACACCATAAGTATGTCTGATGTATGTTTGTTTGGGTTTGTGAGCTTTTTTTGTGCTGTAATCATCTTTTTATAGAAAACAAAGATTTACTACAGCACTGACTTCATTTTTTTTTAACAAATAATTAAGTTACCAGTTAACAGTGACATGGGTAACAATATATTGGTAATTTATAGTATGGCACTTTTCATTATTTCCTTTGTTTTGTTTAGATAGTTACATTCTTTGTTGATGCAGTCAATTAGAACAGATGCAAACAGAGGAGAAAAAAATTTTTTTTTTTTTTTTGCTAATTTATGGATATGGTAAAAGCCTTATTGCCTGATTTTCAAAGGTAATGAGAATTTGCATCCCCCCTTGAAGGTAAGAGAAGCTGCAAATGCTCAGAACCGCCCCAAATCAGGCCACCCTATATCAGTTCCCTTGTGTTGTTACCCAGCTCTGTGTATTTCTGGTCAGTAAAAGGGGACCTGAAATCATAGGGTCATGTTTAGTTGTTTTATATGTTTTTTCTTTGTATTGCTGCATAACTGTACTGGATAAAATATGGTTTTTCATAAAATACTTACCTGTTTTTAAATGAATTTAATTATCTCAATGCAAGTTTTGTATTTAAGATGCTGTTTGATTTTTCTTGCTATTTATCAAGGCTGGCCTGAAAAAGTTTTGTGTGTTCAGGATATGCAACATTTATTAACTGCACTATGGTAATGATATTGTAGCTCAAAATAATAACTTAAACTTTTTTTTTTTCTTTTCTGTTTCACTTGGGGAGGGGAGGGTTGTGGGGAGAGAAGATACCATATCCGTTCCTAAAGTTAGTTTTTCGCCTTTTGCATCATGTAGGCCTGATTCTTGCCACAAATAGTGTAGTTTTAGAAATGGACAAACCAAGTCTGTTTTAGCATAAGTAAGGGATATTTCTGGTTTTAAATCATGGGTTTTACTAGCACCTCATCATAACCTTACATATATATATATATATATATAAAAAAGTAGATATTGCAATTGATGTCAGATGTACTTACATGACATAATCAGTTGCTGACAGTTTTAGGTTTCCATCCACTATAACAATGTTCAGTATTACAAAAAAGTCACTAGTTTACACTATTACAGCTGATAGTTTTGATACACTTGCTGGAATTTTGAGTAAGGCCCTGAAGAACCAGAAAGTACCTTTTACTGTTGATACAAATTGTATCTTTTTAACTGAGAATTATTTTGATTTTTAGATTTAGTAGAAACACAAATGTATAATTATAACTAGTCTTTTGGGCAACATTTTATCCCTTATTTAAAAATTAGAGATTTCAGACATAGAATAGATTTAGGCAAATAACAGTAGATATTCATTTAGGTGTCTGTCTCAATTCCACATATAAAAAAGAAAAAGTAAACTATTGGCATCTTCCTTCTAAAATCTTTGTAGTGGGAACCCACTAAAATAAAGGTAAAATGCTGCCTGAAAATGATGTCCAAGCACCTTTGAATACGAAGACGTTTTCACTACTTGTGTGACACCATGTGTTGCAGCAAGTAGAGTTTGGGTATACAGTAAATGCTTCTAAAGAGCATTGTGCTATAGAAATATCCAATAATCTGAACCATGTTCAGCAAACCAATTCAGGACGTAGCGCTCCCGCAGCTCCCACTGCTGGTGTTCTGCAGGTTCTGCCATTGCCCGTCCCTGTGGCAATACCGGAGGGGCTCTCCGCCATCTGTCCTGCATTGTCTGTTTAGGGAGAAGACCTCTTCACCTGTGGCAACAGTTTTTCCCTGGATTTGGTTGGTCACCATCCGTAGAGCATGTTTTAAAGTAGAGATCGATGCAGCGCTGATGCTGAGGTTTGGACTGGGAAATGGGTCTCATCTTAGTTGTACACTAAGATTTTTTTTTAAATTGAATTACACTGAAGTACTACACCATAGTGTAGATACAGCTGTTTTAATAATGAAATTATTATATTTGTGTTTTTAATGGGTTTCTACCTTTGTTTTTTATGTAGGGATTTACTTCTGCCAAAAGTTCAATTCCTTTTAAGTGTGAACAGAAACATGTGCATATAATAGAAGTATTTTGTCTTTTTCCCTATTATGGGAGCATCAGAATGCTTCCTGCCATGTACGTGGCAGTCTGGCCTGGAGCACTGGACCAGCAGACGTAGCCATGTTGTGATAATGGTGTGAGGAGGCGCGTGGGACCGTGTGTGCTGTGCCCGGACCTGAGCTGTCAGTACTGATCGCCTCTGCATACGCTCAAAGCAGTATTGAATCCCCAAAAGTGTGTTGATTGCTAGAGAATTCTTATAATAGATCCTGTACTTTGTGCTCGAGCACTGAAAATGTGTTAAAAATGTAAGAGTAGGAGTGATTTGGTGGGTTTCAGTGTTGTGCTAGTTCCCCTTGGACTCTCTTTTGTTGGATAAAGCAGATTTACTGTGGACAAAATATATTTCCTTTTGTTTTGCTGAGATAACAAATCGAGGAGTTGTGTGTGAATTCCTCCATGATGAGGAGATCAGTCCTCTTTCAAAGAGGGGACCAGTAATAAACATGGACACGATTATACTGGTCAAATACTACCTTTGTCTATGTCATTGCATTGATGCAAATAACTGACCTGTCATGTCCCATGATACTTAAATAGTAAGGGTAGTTCAGTGATACTGTCTTTGACCCAGCCGAGTTGTAGAGGTGCAGTGAAGGATTAAGTACCTTCAAGTTAGGGCTGTCCCTCTGCTAAGACTAGGGCAACACATTCCCTTGTCTTTAGTACTTGAGAGTTGCTTTTATACTTCACAGAAACTCTGTATTTTTAGATAAAATCCCAAGGTGTTGTAGCTACATCAGTAATAGTATATAGATACACGGTATTTTGAATACACATACATTACACATCTGCCTACAACTGTTTTCTATACAACAACTTGCTGAATATGCCCAGGCTGTGGCAGTATTAATCACTTTGTTGTCTTTTATTTTTTACAGTATGTGTGTGGACTCACATATATATACTTATATATTTGTATTTATACACACATATGTTTGGCAAGTGGGTTTAATATACTGCTAATGGTCTGAAGATCATATCTTTTCAGGTTTCCCGTTGTATTTGGTATGTTTGAGTTGTAGCTTGGTCCTCCGATGCAGAATAGCTCTGGGGAGAGCCAAAAGCCTGATGTGTTCATGTGACACCCCAAAAAGAAGATGTGCCAGTCTGGTGAAGCCCTCAAAGGAAAATTTTGCAGCCTTGGAGGATGTGGACTGTTGTTGAGCTGTTGATGAACTTCTGCTAGGAAACTTGTAGCTCATGGAGGACACCTTTCCAAAAATATCAAAGCTGTTGCTGTAAACCAGAGTACCTCACTTGGAATGGGAAGCTGGGGGAATTTGCCCAGCAAGGGGAGCACCAGAGGACTAAATGCCTTGGGTGAGAGATACCACAGCATCTTGCCACAGTAAGAGACTACCAAAATATTTATCAGTTTTATCAGTTGATGAGTTTGACCGAGGTATTTTCGATGTGTAAAGCTTGAAAAATGAGACACAATGCTTTCCTACTCTCTGGAGCATTTAGAAAAATACCCAAATGACTTTTCATTGCTACTGAAAATTTAAAATACTGTGCAATTAAAGAGACCTTTTTTTTTTTTTTAATAAAAATAACTTAGAAATTATTTATTTTTATTTACAGTGTGACTTGATAATTTATTCCTGGCATTATAAGGCCATGGTGGAGTGCTGTTTGTTGCGGTTTTTTTATCATAGGAACTAAAACTGCTGAAAACAAAAACCAATAGATTTAAAATTAAAACCCTATGGCCTTGTTTTGTTTTTATAAAAGGGCTGAGGTTTTATAAATGTAAAATCATGTGTTTTATATACTTCATAAATTTTAGAGAGGCATAGTTTAAGAATTTTCTTCAAATTAAATATGTATGGGCACATTTTTTAGATTAATCATGTAACTAAACCTAGAATCATCTGTATGAAATGGTTGTTCCAGATAACCTTTTGCTCAGTAACATAAGAGATGTTCAGACTTCATCTTCAGATGTTCTGGAATACATTTCATATATCTTAAAGTTTCATCTAGGCACCTAATCCCATGGGAAATGTCCCTTTGGTGTGAAACATCCTACTGTATGCTGGGTTTTTCTTGTTGTGCAGTATAAGGTAATACACTGATACATGTGGACTATGAAATAGGTGTTTATAAAGGCACTACCAAATACAGTGTGTGGTTCTTAGTTAAGAGTGTGCTTTAAATAATTTATCAACTTCCATTTTCAGGTGTTAAGGCGTTGTCATAACTTGCACTTGAGGTGTTTATCACTCTGTCTACCCTTTAACCTAAATGACTGCACTAGTTCTCATTCCCTCTCTCGCTCAATAGCCCTTGGAGGGCCCAGTCTCCTGAACACGGACGCGGACACCTGACTTCAGCAGAAGTATTTCCATGGGCCAGTTCTATTGCCATTAGAGAAGACCTGAGTAAATCTGGTGTGTGTGTAAGCGCAGGAGGGCTGGGGCCTTGAGGAGCACAGCTGGAGAGCCACCTCCTCCCAAACAGAGGTGAGATCTCCCTGGTGCTGACAGGCTACTCAGCCAGGATTGCCCTTTGCGGTTGTCGGGAACAGCTACAAACCCAATATCCTGAGCTGTTTAAGCACATCTGTTCTCAGTGTTTCAAAGTATAATGATCTACTCTTAGCCTTATAAAACAAAACCTCTCTGCTTTTTGTAGAACAGCCCATTTTTATTTGGTCTCAGATGAAGTCTAATTTACCATGTTAGTTTGGCTGGTTGGTTAATTTCTATTAAAATACCAGTTTCATTAAGAATGTCATTCAGATGAAAACTGTTTTCCCAGCATACTAGAGTATTCTACAAGGAAACAAATGCAGATACAGCAGCAATAATTGTGTTTTGTAGTTCTTTTCCCACTCATTACCTCTGTTAATACTGTCCTGAAGTCCACTCTGGCAAAACCATTAGTTAAAAATAATGTTTGGACTACTCGATAAAGCAATTGTCAAACTGGCTCTTCGTTCCTTCAGTGGTTGTTCTGTATTATTTCTGTGATGTGACTATTCACATCTTAAAACCACCTTTAAACCATACAAAAAACCATGTACATGGATTCTGCTTTTAGAGAAAAAAAAATAAAGATTCATTTTCCTCACTGATGGGCTGTTTTTGTTTAATTAAAAAAAAATGTCTAGAGCAGTTAGCAGTGAGTTAGAGCTAGCTTTGTATTCCTACCTGCACAACAGAACTGCTCGCTTTGAGTAAATTAGAACAGTTTCAAACATAGAATCATAGAAAGATTGGGGTTGGAAGGGACTGTGTTTCACCACCCTCTGAGTAAATGATTTTTTCCTAATGTCTAACCTAAACCTGTACTCTTTTAGTTTAAAACCATTGCCCTTTGTCCTATCACTATCTGCCCCTATAAAAAGTCCTCTCTCTGCCTGTTATAAGCCCCCTTGAGGTACTGGAAGGTGCTATGAGCTCTCCCCAGAGCCTTCTCGTCTCCAGGCTGGACAACCCCAACTACCTCAGCCTGACTTTATAGGAGAGATGCTCCAGCCTACTGATCATCTTTGTGACCCTCTGGACATGCTATTACAGGTCAATGTCTTTCTTGTGTTGGCATCCCCAGAGCTGGATGCAAGTGCGCCAGGTGGGGTCTTGCAAGAGCTGAGGGGCAGAATCTCCACCCTGGACCATCTGGCCACACTTTTGATGCAGCCCAGGATACAACTGGCTTTCTGGGCTGTGAACACACATTATTGACTCATGTCCGGCTTTTCATCCACGAGGAACCCCAAGTCTTCTCCACAGGGCTGCTCTTGATGAGTTCTCCCAGTCTGTACTTACGTCTAGGATTGCCCTGACCCAGGTGCAGCACCTTGCACTTGGACTTTGTTGAACTTCCCTGTGGATGGCATCTTATCCTTCAGCTGTGTCACCTCCACCACCCAACTTCATGTCATCTGCAAACTTGGTGAGGGTGCACTCAATCCCTTCCTCTGTCATTGATGAATACATGGAAGAGCACTGGTTCCAAGACAGAGCCATGAGGGACACCACTCGTCACCAGCCTCCACCTAGACATTGAGGCAGAGACTGCAACCCTTTGGCTACATCCATTCAGCCAACTCCTTATCCACTGAATAGTCCATCCATCAAATCCATGCCTCTCTAATTTGGAGATAAGGATCTTATCTGGGACCATATATAAACATATGATTGTAGGTTATCAGTTCATTTTTCATAGGGTAATTCATACTTAACAGGATCTTTCCCTTCATTTCACTTACCAAGAAAACTAAAACTCTGGGGTTAAATAGGTACATCAGTCATTTATAGTAACAAGTTTGGATTTAGACATTCTGCCAGTGGACCTGGTTTCCTTTCCACTACTGCTACATATTTATTTGTCTTCAATTGAGTAGTTGTTAGTGTGGCCCAACTATGGATAGAACAGAGTAAAATTTAGAGTAGAAGCTATCTGGTGAAGGCAAAGATGCAGCAGAAGCTGTTATAAGCTTGATATAATGACTACTCAAAATACACAGAGCTGTTGAATTGCAATTTTTCTAAATTGCAGTGCCTGGCTAGTCCTGTGAGGTCAAACTTACTGGGACCCTTTTCCTTCCCTCTCCAGCCCTATGTGCAGGCATCAGAGCATCCTGCCAGCCCTGCAATGCAGAATGAAGTAGGTTGGTATGAATGCAGATAAAATGAGCAGTTCTCCTAAGAAAAGGAAAAACAACAGAGCGCTGCCCTTCATTAGATGTGACCCCTAGTAGTTTGCTTAATGCAAATGTTTTGCACAGCTGTGAAAATGTGCTGTTCCACTGCATCCAGCCTGAGCGTATGATATGGCTGTGCCTCCTCTCCGGGCAAGTAGAAGCACTGGAGTGAGACATAAAGGCTGCCTGTTGTGGCAGTCAATCTGGGGCATGGCTGGCCCAGGTGCTTGCATTGCCTTCAGCTCAGCTGAGTCCTCACACTCTCCCCCTGGAAATACATCATTTTTTCTGGAATGCTATTTGAATTGTTGTAGCTACTTTGCAGTAAATCAGTGCTTGGAGCTTGAACAAAGAGAATGTGTGCAAACAGACAGAAGGATCTGGGTGGATGATGACATCTCCAGTGGGAAGAGATGGATTGATAAGGTGAGATTTCCTTGGCTGCTGATCTGCATGACACAGTGCTGTTGGTCCTTTGGCCAGGTGCTTGAAGTCTCTCTCTAAGAATTTTTGTTATGTCTCCACACGATGGATCCAGAAATCTTCTATTTGGAGTAGATGAGGAAATTAAATAGCATCTCCTGCTGCTTTCCTTTATGCTTTTAAAACAGTCATATTATTCACCTGGCAAGAAAATGCAGTGGTGGAGGGCAGAGGCTCCACCTCCCAAAGCACAAGTAAAGGAACAACTCACTTTATGAGCTCAGAGCTCCAAATCACTTCTGCTCCATTTATCAGGCTGAGCAGAGCTGTCTCAAGGCACCATATGCATTTCTCCGAGGGCCCTATGCTGCTCCACTTTCTCTGTAGCCTCCACTCAGGTAAGTAAGGAGAAGATGGGTTTTGCTTTTCCTGTAAGTCACTGTTCACTTGCAGGCATTGCTTAGGGCAAAGGAAAATAAAATCGCACATCATCCATTTCGGATGTAGAAGCAAACTGCAGCCAGAAGATACACGGACACGGTGCTGTTCCAAAGCTAAGAGCTGTAACTCCTGAGAGCTGAGGAGCAGACGGTGGGGTTGGGTGGATGCCCAACCACAACCATCAGCTCATTGCCCCTGCAGAGAGTGAGAGGTAACAGGGCCTGGAGCACATCCAAAGCTTGGATCATAAGCCCAGTACGAGATCTAATGAATAGGTTATAACTTTCTCTGTTATTTATTTAGTACACTAAAGTTACTTATTTTCTAACAAATATTTGCCACTTCCCTGGCTGCACTGCTCACTTCTCTGTTTGACTCTCAACTGTAGGATGCTCCAGCTCTTGAGCTGTGGGATGCTGGGTGAGCATCATGCTCTTCTCTCCTGGAAGAGGGCCAAGGATGCCTGGAGCCCAGCTTCCAGATGCAAGTGGTTGGAAAGATCCACCCACTCTGTTCCATACAGGGTGTTAAACACTGAGGGAAGAGCAGTAGAAGTGATCTTGACTGATGAATCGCTTTAAGTATCAGTATTCCCAGCTGTAACTCTCCTCTGCAGGGAGACCTCACAAACACTACCAGAGTTACACTCATTCCTTGTTTTTTGAGGAAACTGCCAAGCTGGATAATTCAGAAGAGCTGCAAAGCCACAAGTGTGATTTGGTATGTCCCTAAACAGGCTGGTTTCTTCATAGGTGGTTTGCTCACACAAGTTGGATTTCATTTTAGGAGATTGCTTCACAAATGCCAAATCCGGCCGTTTTTTACTCAAAACACTGAGCTGCTGATGTTTGTGTAATCTGGTTTGGTCTCTCTGGATGATGGTCATACCACTGCCCAAGGCTTCTCTTCCATAGCTCTAATTTCTCCCTTGGGCTGATCAAGGACACCGAGTTTCCCCAGTTCAGTCAAGTGTCTGAGTCCCACAAGGATCTGCCTGCATCACACAAGGCAGGCCTGAAGAGCCTGGCACCAGGTTACAAATTTCTCTTGGGTAGCTTTAACAAAAATCATGTCAGCCTGGCAGGCCTCACAGCAGCCTCTGGTGCAGGTTGAAGTGTTGTGACATTGGAGATGAAAGGGCTCTGTCAGTCATCCTGGAGCTGAAACCTGAACTTGACAGCCTGCATGACCTTGTTTAGAGGAGCTACAGGAGAGGCTGTAGCTCCTTGCAAGATCATTTCCAAGCAGGACAAACTGTCACTTTGGCTGCTCTGGGCAGCATCCTCCAGCTTCGCAGAATCTTTGAGCTCACTCTGCGCTGAAGAAATGCAAGGGAGATTTAGAGATTTTGTGCCATAGTGCATGAACTTCTCCTTTGCTTTGACTGTAGTGAAAAAGCTGTCAAGAAACTGGGAACATTATGAGCACATGCATTAAATGTCTCCATCATCCTGCTCTCCAACAGAGGACCTGTGTTGGATCATACTCCCTCCACAGCCAGCAGCTGGGTGCTGGACCTACATGTGAGCGTCCAGTGGTACCAGCGTGGAAGATGTTCCTGGTATCCCTCTGTCTAATGGTCTCCATAGCAACAGCCAAGCTTTTTTTTTTTTCCCCAGCTCAGAGCTGAACTTGCCAAGAGCAGCAGGTGGATATGATGGAAATCCAACGCTGCTATTAATTTTCATGAGCTGGGTGAAGTGTAAGCAAGGGGAGTGTGGGGATAAGGAGCTGGCAGTGTTCACCAGGCAGGTTCCTTACATTGGCCGGGCTCACCTTACACAGATCCCCGTTTGCACCCTGGAACCAGACCTGGCAGCACTGGTTTGGGTCACCCAACATTCCAGCCCTTGGGAAGCAGCTGGAAAAGGGGAAAATTATACTGGGGTCTGGCCAGGGTAGCTGGGAGGAGGGAGAAGGAATTTGGTTTTCATCCACCTGTATAAAGCTTTCAGGCATTCACAATCCTGGATTTTAACTTATATTTTACCACTTTCAGAAATAGAAACTCTATTTTTCTAGGGAAAAAAATGAACGGAATTCAGTAGCAGAACTCCCCACCTCAGGCAGTTGAATTTTCCTACCTGACCTCCCGCTGCAGCCACCTCATAGACCAGAGCAGCACCTTGTGCTCCAGCAGTTGTTGGTGACTGGCACGAGCCACGTGTTTGCAGACTGACTATAACCACAGATCCGCTGGGGCTTGAACACCATTAAACACCCTGGGATTTTTGTGACCCTCAGCACCAACCTGCCCACAGTGTTCGCAGGCTGAGGCTCTGCCCTGCTCTTGTCAGGGTCACCAGGGTCGAGGAGAGGCAGGTGCTCCAGGAACTGCAGAGAGCCGTGATGTTATGTTTGCTTGTTTGTTTATTTAATACCGGATTAAATGAGCTTCCCTTGGCTCCTTCTGCAAGAAGGTGATTTAATTAATGCTGAAACTCTGCGCACACAGGACGCAACAAAGCTGTTTGTGGTTGGCATGTGCTACACATCTATAGAATTATTTCAGAGAAAGGAAAATGTCAGCGTGATAAAAATGCCACGTGCTGCCAGGAAATGGAGTTGCTACCCTATTCTAAGTCTGGATCAGACTTTAAATGAGAGTAAACTTGTTCACCCCGCCCTTTCAACATTCAAAACTAATTTAATGGGATACCACCCCACAGCTGAAGGTCAGCAAGTGCTGCCATAGGATGCTGCTGGGTCGGGAAGGTGAGCAGGCTTTCATTCACTAACTTGTCAGTGGACATCACCTATGGAAAGCAAAGCAGCAACAGAACTTCAGTCACACCATCACAAAAACTGGGGAAAAACCCAAAATGGCTGTAGATTTACACTGCCCTCTGCAGTCAGGGCAGCAAGGTGGCTGAGCCCAGAGATCCAGGGTGTCTGCACCCCAGGGACCATGTGCCTGCCTGGCCCAGGCCAGCTGCAGCCTGGCTGCTTTCAAATCCAGACCCTGCTGCTGTCACAAATGCAAAGGCCACCTGTAAAATTAGAGGAAAGACACATGATGAACTTCCACAAGGACAAGCAAAACTGCTAGCCAGACACTGAGTGTGGAAATGGCATGGAGGAGAAAGGACACCACCACTTTCAAATGGCAATCAAGTTGCTTCCTGCCTTACAGACCAGGCACTCTTTTTTAACTCTGGGTATCCACAGGCATGACTGAATTCAAGCTCTCCTTCCCTGCAGGACAACACTTTCCATCATACAACTCAGCTACAACGCTTCAGAGAGATCTTTGCCTACTGGTAAATTCCACTCTGCTATTCCAAGAACATCCTCACCCGGGCAAAATCCAGACTGATGCAGAGGTGTGTGAGAAACCTCCTGTGTCTGACCACAGGCACGAGTGCCACCCCGCAGGGAAGACCATGACCATTTCCAGCCATTAAGGCTCATATAAAGTGGCTGCTGCAGAGGAGGAGGTGCTGTCCCCAGGCTGGGTCCTCCAGCAGCTGCCAGTGGAGAGCTGCCACCCCTTCCCAGACCAGCTCCTCCCAGCAGCAGGTGTGAACCTGCATGTTCCAGCTAACAAGCTGCCACTGTGTTATAGCTAAACCAGAGCAGCCTGAACAAATCAGCAGTGCTACCAATGCAGTGAGAGTGAGCCCAAAGCTTTCATTACATCAAAATCACTATTCTCATGTTCCTGGTTTTAAATCTGGCTGCTAAGGTACATGATTACATTTCATCTTGCCCAATTCCCCCTCTCCAGGACATTCACCAGAGAACTTCAACACTGACAAGGGAAGCCAAAAAGCATTGTAAGCAGACATCAGCAAGGGCAGCACAAGAATAGATAAAATCCTCAGGAACATTTTGTGGTTGTACTGAAGAGGCATTTGCATGAAAGTGTCTTATTAGCTTTCACTGTTGGTACCTGAAGCAAACACAGTCCTAAAGAAGGCTGCTCCACGTGGCAGCTATTGCAGAAACACGTCAAAATCTTGCTAGAAATAAAACTCATGGAGGCCACTGTGCCTTGGACCCCTGAGCACCAGGAACATCTCCAACCACCAGCATGAGTCACACAGGGAGAGGGAGGCTGCAGAAACAGTGTTAGAAGAATCATTCGAGTGCTGAGCAAGCTGGTCCCAAGACCCCAGTGCTGTCCTACATGTGCAAAGCAGCCCCTAGAATTCCACAGCTCTGGATTTTATGTTCCTCTGGCATCCTAAACCCATACCTGGTTCTCCAAGGGCTGAGTCAGGGTCTTGCTTCAACTGGTGGTATCCTGGTGTACCAGTCTGAGGCAGGAGCAGCTTCTTTCTGGACAGCCCCTGGCTCTGCAGGGGTGTCAGCAGGAGGCTGGCAATGACCCACAGCCTACCCTACCCACCCACAGTCCTGAGGAATAGGGGACAGGGCTCCCCACCCACACAGCCTCCCTCCATTGGCCAAGCTGGAGGGCTGTTCCCAGCAACACCAAAGCTTCCCAGATGCTTGCACAGCACCGAGGCAGCTCCCCCTCCTTGGGCAGTTATCAGCTAATGATTTTGGGCACATGCTGTAAGGCTTTGGCTGGCAGCTGCTGTTCCAGATCCAAATCCTCCAACAGATCGATCTGCACAGTTCCCAGTGTAGGAGGCCATTGTGCAAGAAGGTACTGTGAGGAACACGAGGCATATCGTGAGGAATATACTGAGGTTTTCTACATTCCCAGAGGGTGCTAGCTGAATTTAGGAATAATTTGGATGCCCATCCACTCAATTACCAGCTTCCTTAGTTAACAGATATCTTTTCCTTCAAGAGCAACCCATTCTTTGCAAATAACGCCTCCCATCGGCTTACGTGGTCATAGCTCGAGGCATTTACCTGCAAACTCCTCTTTGGATTGGTGCGACACACAAGGAATTAAAACTTCCCAGAGAAGCAAAAGAAAATTCAGTAGCACCACTGGTCATCAAATGAATAGTGATTGTCCGGATCGGTGTTAAAACCCGTTTATTGAGGCTCCCGTGCAGGGCGCACGGCCCGACGCAGTTACGTATACACAGTATGCACATCCTGACAGCGTACAAAAGGGCAAGGAGCAGCGGGTGCTTACACTGCACATCTGTGTACAGACACAGCAAACGGGGAGGTTCACAGTAGAAAATTACCTGACACTGTTCATGGATCGTCAAGGCTGCTAGAAATTGTGTAGAAAACCAATAAAACTTGGAAAGTATCTACTATTATCACACTTTATCCCACAGGCTGGATATAGGGTCAGGCTCCCCATACTGCAACACTCGTGAGCAAAGCCTACGGGATCCCTCAAGCACTTTGAAAGGTCACATCACTGTTCACTCCAGGGCATCCCATTACATGTTAAAGATTAACATATTAGTATTAATTCCTGTTTTCCTGGGAAGAACAACAGCTTAAATACTTCAAAAAGCTAATTTTCTCCTGGGAAAAGACAACAAGGAAGGATTGATTTAGAGACCCGAGAGAACGAAACACTAATGAAATGTTGTAACAGCATTTCCTGGTCCTTCCAAAAACTCTTCACGGACCAGGCAGCACCTAATTTAAAGCGCTGTACATTGTCCAGATTTACAGAAGTGCAATAGCAGGCCTTGGCAGACCCCAGGTCTTCTGCTGATCTTTACCTTGCTCCTATCCTAAGGGCTGCAAGAGATCGTACTTTTGTAACCTGCATAGAAAGACACAGAGAGATCAAACAGATTTAGCAAAAGAATACTAAACAAAAACAATAGATAGAATTATGCAGCAATGTCAAATGAGCCATACTTCACTCCCTCTAACTACTCCGTATTTAATCTCTGACTGAACTTCTTTTCTTAAGATGTCAGCAGAATGAGAGAGCATTAGAAACAGAGTGATTTAAGAAACACATGATTCTTGTGGCCAGGGCCCCAGGGACACCCAGAACCTGTCTTTGTTGACTTTCAGCTTGACGAGGAGGTCCAACTCTCTTTAAGGACTCTTCTATGCCAAATTTTTGCACACACCAGTCCTGTTTTGGTATAAAATTTCAGCACTATAAAGACCCCAACTGAAAAATCCACCCAAAGAATAGTTCTAAAGGATCAATTTGCTGTTGCAGGTAACACAGACCACACCTGAGTGCAACATAGGTGAAAGTCTGTGTTAAAACTGCTCCCAAAGATGGCTTAAGATGCCTTGTGCCCAAATACATTAAATATAGGACATACTTGTAGAACATTCAATCACAGCCAGTATGATTTCAGAGATCTTTTCCTTTTAGCACAGTAGATGTGCCATTTGCTGTGTAAGCTTTAGGGTTTAGTTTATTCAGTTTGTTGCCTTGCATGAGCCTTTTGGAGAAAAGGTGATGACAGTACAAAGAACCTCTCAAATTGATTTCTCTCCTAAAGTTTAAAGTTCTCCGGTAGAAATCTTTACATTGAGTCAAAACTTACTTGAGTGAAGATACATTTCAAAACTGTGTCTTTTCCATGTTGATTTTTACAATTCATTATTGAATTGCTACAATTCATTGTTACCTTTTACAATTCATTGTTGAAGCGGCTTGAAAATTGCTTTCTTTTTGGCCAATTACTTCCTTAAATATAATAATAACCACTATTTTTCGTTCAGCCTTCTTACAGTGTGAACCTCTCATTCTAATTGTTTTAGAGAATTAAACACTTCAGCTGTAAGTATTAATATATCAGAATTTTATTTAAAAGGAATCAGGAAAAATACTTAATTACCAGATTCTTTTTGTCATTAGCAAGCAGGGGGAGTGAGTAGCTATTCAAAAGTAAGAAGCCTTCAGTAGCCCTTTTTTTACATTTATGAATGCAGCTACAACATGTAATGTGTAGGAACTTTACATCAGGTTTACATCACAGCCTGTTTCCCACACAAATAATTTTCTGGCACAGGAAGTCAGTGAGAACTTCCAGGGCTTGAGAAAAAAGCAAATAAGATGTGTGGTTAAGACTCCGGTGTCTTAAAAGTCTGACAGCAATTCCTGGACAGGGGTGGGGAGAAGAAATAGGTTTCTGTCAGTGAGTGAAACTGTAGGCTGTGAAGGCACTACTGAAACCAATGAAGTGTTTCCTGGTACTAAGAGAACCCCAGAAACAAGTGGCTTTCACAGGAAGCTAAAATCAAACATGTATACCCGATTTTGAGATTAAGGACAAAACTGAACCACACTCACCCTCTGCCTGCTATAATATTCTATTAAATCATATTTTAAACACAGTTTTAAAAAGTATCACTTCTAAAACTATTTAAGATCAAAGTTTATATAAGTAGCAACTTGTGTATTTCACTTTAATATAGCCATTTCAAGGACAGATGCCACATGCTGTATTAAAAATTTCCAGTTTAACCATGCAATATATGCATGTTTTAGTATGTATGTATATATACACATACACATATAAATTATCAAGCTCAGTTAAACACAAAGCAAATCATAATACCTTTCCCTCAGAAAACAGTTTCATCCATTAAGCTTCAGACTGCAAAGTTAGTTACAGTGTCATAGGCAAAAAAAAATTTTACAAAATCACTGGGGAGGGAAAAAAGCATTTTTACTTTTAAATTGGTAGAATAAGCCACAATAGAAGCAATTAAAGGAAATATGACTGAAGAATGAAGCACACAATATTTTCTTCTTTAGTGCCCTCTAAATAATCCAGTAAATGCAAATAAATAAAAAGCCTGGTAAATTTTACCAAATTACTTTTCTATCACGAATTTAGTTTGAGAAGTCCACCATGCCATATGTAGCTGTCTGCCTCTAGTTTTCACCTTGTAGTCTAAGTATTCAGCTAATGCAACATATTTTTTTGCTAAGACTTAAGGCTTAAACCTCCCCCCACAATGTTTTTAAACTAATAATTTCGTAGCATGGCCCTTCCCTGTCTTAATTTGCATTCTCATATTGAAACAAAGTTATTTAATTGCATTAAAGATCTCAGTGATCTAAACTGAAATCTGTTCTTTGGATGAAATACATGGAATGGCACATTAGCAAGAAAAACAAACAAGCAAAAAACCAAGCAAAAAACCAAACAAAACACCAAAGACAAGCCCAAACCCAGCAGTAAAGCAGAAAAGAGAGGTGAAAAGTAAGAACCAGTACAAGAGCAGCAGAAACACATACAAAAGGGCCACCCCAAAGGATACAGAAGTCACTGGTAGAAAGCAGGTTCTCCAGATTTTATTTTCATGGCCCCGTGTTAAAATGAACAGAGACAGATACGAGACTTTTCCCACACACACCTGCCACTGCTTCTTAAAGACAACATGGGCTGAAGAGCCGTGGGATACCTGACTCCTCCTCTCAGGTATCTGCACTTATGCTATAGAGGAGTTCAGTTTTTACCAGGGTGACCTGCAAAGCCAGGCAGGCATGCAACCATAACTCTCTTAAATAAGGCTCCACAGGACAAACCAACTATTTTATGGGGGGTTTTTTTGGCAGGGTTTTTTTTCCCCCCAGTATTTTTTCATCCGGCACACCTGTTGTGTGGAAATGCAAAGCCATAGCACCACGCAGTCGTGCCTGACAACTCTGCTGTTTGGGCAGGCATTACCATCCTGCTCCAGTGCTTTCTCTTGCCTACTCCAGGCAGACAGATGAGCTACACAGCAACAGCACAGAATTTCTCTTCCACGTGCTCCCTTGTGTGTTTGAGTAGGGCTGGGCTCAAAGTGGAACCTTGTGGGTATAAACACTGTAATTCAGATTCTGCATTAACATACTTGTTTTCTGACATTCTGTTCTTCAGAAAGCTACTAGAAATTATTACCTGGTCAATACAGTTATTTATTCAATAAGGTGGCATATGCCATGTGTGAACTGATAAGAAGACATGTAGACAAAATCAACCCAAAGATTATTCTAAGAAGCAGCAGT
This sequence comes from Lophotriccus pileatus, assembly GCA_035583135.1. NCBI lineage: Eukaryota > Metazoa > Chordata > Aves > Passeriformes > Tyrannidae > Lophotriccus > Lophotriccus pileatus. The sequence goes on from JAWWES010000001.1 coordinate 42,344,381, forward strand.
AATTGCTCTAAATTTAAAGATGAGTTCATTGGCTTTGGTGAAAACACCACCAAGATCCCAAATGCAAAAGAAGAGGAAGAGCTGTGTTTCCAAATGCTGTGAAATACAGCAATTAGCACAGAGCAGCAAGATAGATGCCTGAAACACTGTTCACAAGAGAAGAGATCCGAGAATTCAAAAAGTGAATTTAACTGAAGAAAAACTATTAAAGACAGGAAACAAATGGCAGAAGTGCCAATTAATGGCATGAAAAATTCTTACCATTTTTAGAAATTTTTCTGATGTGCGAACAAGGTTGCGGTCCTGTCCCAAATCCCTAAACCTAAATGAATTTGTTCCCAGAAATAAAGGTGGTGGCCGGATCAGCTGGTCTGTGTATTCTGGATGTCATTTCTCAACTTATTTTGTTGGAGATCGAAGTGCACTTGGCAGAAAAGTTTTGAGCCTCAGTCCCAACGCAAATTAACCTCTGACAACACAACTGGAATTACCATATTCACGAAGATTATTAATTAATCAGAAGTGTTATTTGAATAAAGTGTGGCAACTTCAACTCCTCAGTATAATATATTTTAAGAAAACATTTGACACAGTAGTCAACGATTCACTGGAAGTGCAGTTTAGTAGAACCTTACTGAAGCTAGAGATTAAGAAGTTAAATACTGTATCAAGATTAATGAAGAAATCAAGGGTGAATAAGAAGTGTGAAAGCTGAGGCCATAGGGAGCGGTAGACTGGACACAAGATCCCGCAGAGTTCAGCATATGCGGTCACGGAGCCTGTCATGCGATTACTGTTTCACATGGGTACACAGGGGTTTTGTGTTGCTGGAACAAGCAGTGGGGCAGCCAGAACAGTGCAGGGACACAGACAGGTCTTGTCAAAGCACAAACGTGCTAAGGCAAAATTACCAGACTGCAGAGAATGTCTTCTGCTGAAATTTAGCAAGTTGTAACACAGAAGCCAGTCTGGGAACACACGGCCTTAAGAAATCCGAGACCTTTTGGTTCTGGGCAGCAGGCTTTCTAACAGCCTTCAGATAATGGCACCTCCTTCTCTGTAAATAAGGTAGCTTAAAAGTAAACAAACAAACAAAAGAAACCAAACAAGCAGGAAAAGCAATGCAATTGTCCTACCTCTGAGCTTGATCTCTTTTCACCTGATCCACTTATCCAGAGCACAGGAAACATTAACTGTTATGCACACGTGCATTAGGAATATTTACACCAAGCAGGCCTCCTCCTTTGATGTGCATTTCCATCTGCCCTCGTTTCTTCTGCTGCCTAAAGCCTACTGCTGTGAAAAGAAACACTCTGACACATTATTTACAAAAGCCAATATAAACACCTCATGGAATACCAGCAATTCAAAATGCTCCATTTCCTTTTGCTAACTCTGTCTTTCCCAAGCTATGAGCTACATGGGCATAAGCTGTCTCTTCCTGAATATCTAGAATATTGTAGGCACTGCTGCAGATACTGTGGTCCCCTCTTGTGAAGAAATTCGATGGTTTGGTGGGAAACCCTTTTGGGCTTGGTGAGCCCACTTCATTCACACTGAACGAAACATACACATTTGACATGGTGGCAATCTCCTTGCATGGAAGGAAGAAAAAACAAAACAAGCCAAAGTTTCTCTAATTGCACTCCAAAGCAGCAGTTTATCAACTCAGACAGTAAAATGAACACAAGAGACAAACTCCGTGAATCAAAACAAAATCAAATAACTAGCCTATGCCTTTAGATCTAGACTCAGCTCAGTGAAGTGAAAAGTGAAACTTGTTCCAGCAATTGGCTGCTGAATTTGCTAAACAAATTATTGGTCACACAGATGCTGCAGTAATGCACTGAAAATGAGTCTTCAACACGAGTGAATAAGTGAGATTCTAAGGGATTCTAGCACACAACAGTTGTGTTCGTTTCCCTCTTATAGCCCTCTACCAGTAACGTTGCCCCTTCCAGATCTAATAAATTGCTCCTTGCTGCTGACTCGTCCTCAAACTGGGAAAAGGACCAGTCATGTAGAACTCACATGCCTGCAGACCAACTGGCTGGGGAGGAAAGACACTGCTCCGTGCTGCTTGGCAATGGAGCAGAGGGACACACTGTCTGGCAGGTGCTGCCGGCGGCCGGCCAGAACCATCTCCCGAGCCACCCGCCCAGCTGGCAGCCAGCACGGCACCGCGGCTGGGAGGCAGGTGCTCTCCATCTCCAAGCACAAACAGCAGAATGTGCTCTGAGGGGGTCAAAGAAATCACCACAGTTTGCATGCTGATCCATTGACACTTACTACATTTTCCAGGAAAATCCTATCACCCAGCCAAGATAAATTAAATTATGTGTATGAGAAATCTTCTATTAACAAGAGACCTTTGCTGTTTTGTAAGGAGGCTTTCAATTTTCCTATGGTGGTATTTTTACTCAGAAAGTATATTTACAAACACTGGCATCAACTACCCTACTGAGATACATTATCTTTGTTAAAATCCCTGATTCTTGAAACTAATACGATGTCTTGGGCCGAACTTTTTAAATTATCCACATGTGAACAGACATGGAAAATGATTGCATAATAGTTCCTTTTCAAGAGCAAAAGGTTTTAACTAATCATTTTAATCTCTGTTATTTTCTTTAAAAACTTAGAAAACGTATCTGAGGTACTTTGTTCTCAGAAGTTTGAAATATTTCATTTAGAACAAACCTCCTTTATCCCCAGTGGTTCTTAAGGCAGTTAACGTGAACAGCCCTAGAGAACATGTTTGCAGAAGCACAATAATGCTTTTCAAACTGGTACAAGCAACAGAAAATATAGGTTTTTTATGATCAGAGGGAACTACTTCAAGACAGAATATCTTCTTTCCCAGTGAGGCATTCTGCTCAATTGTATGTATTAGTCTGGCCTGTAAACAGGGGCTCTATTTTGCATCCTTTTCTCTCCACCTCAAGTGCATATTTAAAAAAAAAAAAAAATAATCCCCTAAAGCACTTACCTCCCCTCTCAAGCTACATACGTATGCAGAAGCTCTCTACCAAGTTGCAAAACTCAAATCTAATGCTTCAGCAAGAGGGACTCCAAGAAGAGAGAAATATCAAACTAGAAATATGCACAATTAAAAGCATGAAGTAAATGTTTTAATTCCTCACAGCAATTCTGCCCTACGCAGTAACAAAAAGGGTCATGTGCTTGTACTGAGTGCAAGGCCAAACAAATACAGGAGTGAATAGAATGTCACCTGAGAGGAGGTCTAATTTATGCAAGAACTGCTTAGCAGATTATTTGTATACCTACTTACATGGGACAGTTCCAAGTGTGTTAGACAGAGGAGAAAGCCCATTAACTCACCCTTATCCGAAACATATGGCCACACATGTACTTGATAGCACAGTCCACTGTAATGTGCAGTTATCAAAAAAAAATACTTCAAGGTTTCTCAGTGCTTAAGATATTGACCCATGAAACTAAATTTCACTTAACCTGGGGCTAAGCAATATGTAGGCAGTGATTGAAAGTTCTTACATTTCCCACAGAGCTCTTATGTGGCCAAATTACCCTCTGTTCTCAAGAGAACAAATTTGCTCTGATGATTCACATCCTGTTTTGAATTGACAAACACCAGTGCTTCCTCCCAACTGTATGTGGTAATTTCTTAAGCAAAATACAATTCTCTAAGGATACAATTTGATTTTTTTGCCATTCTGACCAGAGTGTGAAATAAAAGATAATCAAAATTTGTACACTTCCCTGGAAAACACTACTGGAGTGTGCTCAGTAAAGCTGTCAGAAATAAAGGACATTAAATAACAACAATGGACCTCAGAGAAATTAACTTTATCTCTTTATTGTTAACCAATGAATGTTATCCAAAATAGTAGATGTAATTGTAGCTTAATTGTACAACACAAAACATGATGCTAAAGGAAAAAGCATGTGGAAAATTACTTCACCAAGTAATCATTAAATGTATTCTTAGTATTTCTGCACCAGTAAGTGTTCCCAACTGCTGGTGACAGCAGCTATTACCACTTTGTTCATTGTGAAAATCTGTATTACAAATGTTTGTTCCTGGTTGTTTAGATTTAAAAAAAAAAAAACAAAAAACCAACAAAAAAGAAAATCACACAGCTTTATAAATGGATCTAATTCATTTAGCCCTACCCTCTATGTTGTAGATTTATGAACAATAAACTTTACTGATGTTTTTTCCCCAACACTGAAACTGATGTATCAGTGTTAGTGCACACTTTCCAGGGAAAAATGAAAACTCACTGAAAGCCCAGTATTTCACCTGCTGTGGCAAACTGTTTGAATACTTCATAAATTTGCTTAAGCTTCGGTGTATGAAGCCTGTGAAACAAAAACTGTTCTTACAACGCACTGCAAGTTGAAACACCAACTTCCACCAAGCAGCATTTCGAAGCATGTGCACCGCATCTGCACATCAGTCTTCAAGGTGAAGCAGATATGTTTAGCCCCACAAACCAAAAATATATTAATGTATATCTTTATTTAATTTTCATGTGTCACCCCACATAGCCAAATTTTTACTCCGCAAAATAAAAAAAAATTAGTTGGACTTTTCGTAAGAAATTTAAACCTATTGTGCATGAAAAAAATGTTTAATAAAATGGCAAATTTTAATAGATAAGTGTAAATTTATGAGTGCATAATATCAAACAGAAAAAAAGCTGAACCATCCTCAGAGAAAGTTAGGTTCTTTCACTGTAGGTATTTACTAGGGAACTCTAACATAAGGGATAACTGCAGTCCACGTTAACGGTAAAGTTGTTATTAAAGTTCAATTTATACGCAAATTTCTCAGAAAAGCAGGTCTCCTTTTCAAGAGGGAAAGGACTTAATGATCTGACATCAGATATGACAATTACAATACTAGCTTCACTGAAAACTGAAGCTACAACACTTCTACTCCAATTCTGGGAACTTTCATTTTGTATTTGGAAACCCAAACTGACTGACATGCACATTCTACACCCCTCCCAGAAAATAGTATACCAGTGACAGTTTACAGCTTTAAAACACACCAGATGCTTTTACAATTTAAACTCAACAGAAGGCAGTTAGATAGTATTTAGCACTATAAATCCATCCTAAAGTAAAACAAAATTCTAGGAGTAAAGGCTCCTAGCAATCTATAATATCACTGTGTAGTGATAGTCAATTTAAACAGTTTTTTCATGGTGTTTGAAGGACCAGTCATCATGTACATAGTAGTGAGGTAGGATACTGTCCCCTCCCTGGGACTGATGTTTTCATATGCTCCCTTGCCAGAAAGGTCCAGGTCTCCCTACTGCAAATAAAATAATTACAAGCAAATAGCAAATTAAGCTTTTTTTATTTTTTCCCACTTTACTGCATTAGAACACTTTACACATCTAAAAGAATTACCTAGGAAAGCAATACTTACTCAAGCCTATCAGCAGCCATGTGCTGCCCACAGGTAGTGTTCCATTTAAAAACATTTCCTGGAACTACCACCTGCCATCCAGACCTTTGTGAACAGGTAGGCAAAGAAAACCATCAATGATGACAGGACATGAAACACCAAAGAATTTCACTTAGGAGATTTAAAAAAAAAAAAAGAAAGAAAAAAAAAAAAAAGGAAAAAACAACCAAAACTGAAAGTCAGCAAATATCAAACTCTTAATGGTGTAGCTACACTGAAAACTCATTTCAAACTTCATACTGAATTAGTACCTATCCAGTCTAGGTTCAGTTTCATTCTTCTTTCTTAAAGTCAAGCAATATATACACTTGTCAGTCATTATATACTTCACATCTGTTTCCAAGGTGGGGGGGAACCAAAACCAAAAATAAAACAAATAAACAAACAATAAAACTAAAAACATGATGGGGAAAAAACTGCTATTAACCTTCACACCCTCCCTCCCCCCAAAATCTAGGGTTGACAGACTGCCTTACTGTTGAATAGCTTCCCTAAAAATTTGTCTTCTAGTCACTGTACTCAACCTGGTATTAAGTGCTTTGGCAAAGTGGGGTGCAATCCATCAAATCTGCAAAGGCCTACTTTTTTTTCTCTGTTGGTGGTTCAGCTTTACGAGGAACATATATGCAAAATAACAGCTCTCACATTGCTTCAAACTCATCAATACGCTGCTTTGTATTGCCTTGTCGGATTTGTCGGAGAGTCTTGTACTTATCGCGGCCTGCTTTAACATTCTCAGCATGAAGGACATCATTTTGTGTTTTCTTGGTTTCATCTCTGGCTTGAGCCAACTCAGAACTTAATGCCTGTTGAATAAAATATTTACATTTAAGTGCTTTGACTAATCTTTTAATGATTCTGGAGTTTCTGGTAACAACTACTCTGCAATTTGGATAAGAATTTCTTGAATGCCAACCTATGAAATGCCTGTTGTGATGTTCAGTAACTCAAGTTGTGAGATCTCTCAGAAAGAATGCAGAAGGAAAGATAAGGAGAGCATAGGATTCTTTCCTTACTTAAGTGTGAGCATCAAACTAAAAACAAAACCACGCCAAAGCCTCATACACCATAACATTGAAGAAGAAAGGGACCAGCAGGATAAAGCAGGAAAATCACCTTACTTTTAAGTTTTTGCTTGACTAAAGACAGCTCTTCTATTTCTCCCTGATCCTATTCAGTGACAACCAAGCAGGAAGAACATTGCACATACATGCTACTAAGATACTGCTGAAAGTAGCAGCTTTCCATTTCTTCTGTTTTCTTCCCAAATAGACATTTCATAATCAGGAAAAGGGTTACCACTAACATCAAACATTACACTTCAAGGGGTAAGACTTTCTAGGAGGAAACATTCCATTTCAGGGAAATAAGATTAATCCAAAATGGGCCTAATTGAGTTTTTGCATTTGCAACATCTGTGAATGACTGCAAACACACAGAAATAATATTAACCGAGCATCTGTTCATACCACTTAATGAGTCTGGGTATTGAGAAAGGAATGCATTATAACATTCAATGTCCTGGACATTATATAATTATTAGACACGTTTACTGGCCAATGCAACAACATACCTACACTTTTAGGCTATAAAGCACAATCTTACATCCAACCTTTCTACCTATTCCACTTCTAGAACACTATGAATGATATTTGTTGGTAAATTAGTAATAAACCTAGTAAATCATAAAAAGTCAATTTCCTTGGCACACCATAACTTCACCGAGATTTCTGACAAAAAAAGAACGAAACCCCAACGCCTGAATTATGTTGATACAACTATGAATCTTCATTACCTGGAGCTGTTTCTTAACACGTTCGTTTTTCTGTGTTTCTGTTACCCGTTCTTCTTCACTCCTGTGATTCATAACACCATCAGAAGACAGTTCGGCACTGGCTTCAGCATTGTTCTCATCATGTTCATCATGTTCATTCTCTGTTGGAGGAATAACTGGTGGGGGAGGGGGTGGAGGAGGAGCAGACATCACAGATTTCAACTCTTCTTTGGTCTTTTCCAAGTCCTCTTGGGCTGCAAAAGCCTAAATACAGTAAACAGTATCTTTTAAAATTCTTTAACAATAGTCAGAAAAATAAAAATAAATATTTGAGATGTTCTCAGACACGTGGAAATTTTTCTTTATAACTAACATGACTAGCTTACACACTGAAAATTGTCAAATAGAGATACAGGGTAAAAAAAGATATGACTCAAAATCAGCTGTACCACAGTCAAGCTATTTCCAGCAGTAGACTAGAAATGAGTGAAAGAATAGATCAGTCATACTGATTGCTTTCCAACTTTCTTAGCGTCCTGAAATTTAAGGCTCAGAGATGTCCTACATCAAAGGTGATGTCTTCAAATTTCACATTCAATCAGAACTTACAAAAATTTTTTCCATCACTTTTTGAACCTGTGCACACAGTAAGTATTCCCATTCCAAAATTAATTGCAGATTTTGTGAAGAAATACTGTTTTGCTTTAAATTATTGTCCAGTTGCATTTTATGTGCCTTTGTTATTTTTTTGGTTCATCCTTTCACCACAACTCATGATTTTATACACCTCCCTCCTGAGATGTTTTTCCTTTCTAACACGAAGCTCCAATCTATTTCATCACCATACGAAAGAAGGCCATTTCTGATCTGTGACCATACCTTTGTGATGGGAATTTCCCCCCCTTCACAGCTATGCAATATCAAGACATGAGTTAAACAGAAGCACAGGCTCTCTTCAGCAGACTGGAGAACAAAAACCTTTTAAGAAAGACTTCTCTGAAGCCTAAGGGAAAGAGAGAGATTCAACCACATGGACTTCCAGTGGGATTTCCGCACTCATCTCCCTTAGTTTCTTTGAAGTTCTGACTTCACACAGCATGGGCTCATTACTTTGTGCTGCCATTCTGAAGCTTCCTCTTCTTTCTTTTTCTTGGCCTCCTCTAGAAGTGCAATCTTGGCTGTGAATTCAGCAATTTCTGCTGCCTGAAACAAACAAAAAAACCCCAAAGTAGAAGTTTACATTTGGTATCATTTTGGCTTTGCAGTGGAAGAAAGCAGAGCCTTTGCTGTGAAACTGGCTTGAAGAGAGTTTGTTATCATCCATCACTTCTCTGCTAAAAATAGAAATTTTAGGCATACGTGAGAGAGGGAATCAGAGTACTCTTTCCTGCTGGAAATAAGTCCAGAAAAAAAATATTTATCTTCTGCACTTCCAGAGCTTGCTGGGAAACAGCAAGCTGCAGTTACAAATTAGCATTTCAGGTTGTTTCAGTCTAATACAACTTAATGATCCCACCATTAAGATTATGATTCTGGATCATAACCTCAGCACTACTAAACTAAATCTTGTCTTCAGAATTGTGTGCTATATTACAGTTGAGAAATCATTTCTTCTATTATTTCCATTACTTTCTCCATTGCTATGCACAAATTACAAGTATTCTAGCACAGAATGTGAGAAGATTCTGCAAATGCTGGAAATGGGACGGAAAAAAAAACCAAAAAAACCCCAACCACAACAAACCACAGTGTCACCAACTCCCCACCACCACCACCAAGCTTCAGAACAGACCTGTCTTAGAGAACAGGCTTCCCAGTGGACTGCGGAAGGAAGCTACTCTTGTTCTCAGCTGGATAAGCCTGACACTACTAGAAAGAGAATGCAATGCGCGCTGTCAGTTCAAAAGGCCTTCTTCATTTAATTTCCTGCAGCTCCAGAGTTTTATTTTTGTCTTGCAAAGTAGTGGTAAACCTAACGCAGTTTTCTAAAGCAGTTTCCAACAACAATCTGTAATGTATCTCACATATTTACCTATTTCAATGTACTTCTTCATTTGACATAAGCAAGAATAAAAGCTAAATTTTCAACTGCCTTTTACAAATTTTTTTTTTTAAATAGGGTTAAAGTCTCTTACTAGCTGCTCCTGGTTCTTCATTTGATCAGCTGCCTGCTTGGCTAGAGCAGCTTTAGCTGACTCAGCTGCTCGACGCTCTTTTTCCAGGCGTTCTGCTTCCTCTTTTGCACGCTTTCGTTCTTGATCCAGTTCTAGAGCTCTTCTAGTCTGTTCCTCTAGCTCTGCCAAGAGCAAAATTTGCAGACAAAGTATCACTACCAAGCTCTTCCTCATATGTAACACAGATAACAGCCGTAACATGCTCAAAATAAAGTAACCTACAACACTAACAAAGATTTACACGGCTGCCTCAAGCTAAGAAAAGCTATTGACCACATTACCTGGAGCTTTGTTACATGTCTGATTCCCCCCCAGACATATTTTGGACACATACTTCTTCTCACCGACAGTTCTTATAGTCCAGTGTTTCAGAAAATTGTCACCTCACTGATAAAACTAAACACCACAAAAAATGTACATATACATGAACACATCTCAGTCTTACTAATGAGGAGATTTTATGCACATTAAATCACACTCTCTTGCGGTAACAAATGCAAAAAACTCTTCTACTGTGTTGAAATGCCTGACAGATTCCTTAATTGTAGCATGTGCCTTCAGCAAAATGACCCAAGACCAATTGCAAGGGTCAGAAAAATTCTCTATACAAAGGAGGACGACAGTTTTAAAGCAAGGGAGGGGTAACAGTTGCGTAGGTGCCTGGTTACCAAAGTAGTGAAATCTAAAGGGCAGAACCATTCGTGAAATAGGAGGAAGTAATAATCAGTACTGCAAGGTAAGATTTAAACAGACAAATTACACTCCTACTCTGATGTGAAAAACTGACTACAAAAAAAGTCTTTCTAAAGCTCTTTGCTGATTTTAATGACAAATTTTCCACTATGTTTTTGGCTAGGCATAGCTGCCATAGACTCCTTCACCTGAGAAGCTGAACAATAACTCATTTTTTGGAACAATCCATTTGCCCTTCACCATATGGTTTAATACTAGAAAAGCATCTCCCCAGGTATGCTGACATATGCTCCATCTTTGCACTTGTAGTTTTAAGTAGGTCTCAGTTGTTTTCCCAGGCTTCCTACTACTTCGGTTACAAAATTAAATGAACAGTATCACAAGTATGTGGGGTTCTGCAAATGCAGTACTTAGAAAATGAAATAAAACATCTTACTATTTGAAAACACTGCTCAAACAAACCTTTCCATGAAGGTGGAGAACACTAAACTACCACGTTAACTACAGAACAGACACCATTTATATAAAGACTTTTCAATATGTGAACAGAAGGCAAAAAAGACCAACAATACATGAACATGATGTACTGCATCAGAAATTAGGCTATATTGCTTACAGAAGTTATGAGAAAATGTATATTGTCAAACCAAACCTCCAGAATCTCCCTGACACTCTTTTGTCCTGGGCCAAATAGCTCTCCCTTAAACACACAGTGTGTTACCTGTCTGGATGTGTCCAACCTGTTTCGCATTGAAAGACTGAAAAATGCAGTGGAAGAGCTGGAGAGCAGTGCCAGGCATATGTAACTTATTTGCACAGATTTAGTCAGTGATTCTCTCTATCATGCCTGAAGCCAACAGTTAGGAAAAGAAAGCAGCAAAAGAACTTTTATGAATGCGAACCAAACCTGAAGCAAAAAAAAAAATCAAAACAATATGGAGAGGAGGGACTTGGAAGTCGTGGAAGCAGGGACTCTACAGTGTGATTAAACACAAAGAACTGTCATTGGTGAAATGTGGTTTGTCACTAAAGTCTGACAACTTAATTTTCAGTTTCTCAGATCTTACAAGGGAATAGGAAAAAAAAGGAAAAAGGAATTTCCAAGTTAGAAGCTAAATTCAACAAAACCCTAGAGGAATTTACTTTGAATCTTCGTCTCTAATTTCCTTGCTCCCTCCAACTCCAGGTTTTCAGCACTTTAAGCCTTTCATAATCCTGAGTTGAACTGTGTATCCATTAATTTCCTTTTTACTAAACTGTAATTTTTGTTATATTAGAAATTGGTTTTATGTTAAAAAGATACACACAAATGCATGCACATCACCATTTGAACACTAAAAAAGAATAACTTTTACATCAAATATTGCTATTGTTAGAAATATAAACTTTTAAAACCCCACATAAAAATAACAAAAAAACTTCCAACATACAAAGAATTGTGGAACTGAGCTACCCAACTAAACTAAACATCATCATCATCTGACTTAAGAAATCCATGACCAGTAAGAGCTCACCTTTCTGTGCCTTCATTGTTTGTTCCTCAATTTGTCTTAAGCGTTCCATTAGTTCTTCCTTTTCACGCTCTATTCTTTCCTTTTCCTTTTCTGCTATCTCCCTTTTCTTCTTCTCATTTTCTAATTGTGCCCTGAAAAAAATAGCAAAAAGGGTTTTTTGCCCTCAAGCATATTAAATTTCACTCTTTGGATGCTGGTAGCCTATTTTTCAGTTTACTCAGCTAGAAGAGAAGCACATGATTTTAAACATTTCAAATTCAGCTTCTGTTTCAAAATACTGTACAGAAAAACAATTTACGAACAGAACTGATCAGTAACCTTGGTTATGGTTCAAGCACATAAATCTACAATTATATCTGCATTTTAGGCTCGATGTTCAATCTGGGCTAGAAATGGCAACAGTATTTTTTAAATACACAAAAGGTAAGCCATGCCATTCTTCACTGAACTTGCTTTAAAGGCTCACCTGTAGAGTACAGAAGTCCCTAAGGATCAAGCAAAAAAGACGTAAGACTGTTTCACAAAAAACATAACGAGAAACAACGGTACAGTTACTATTACTGTGCTGAAAGTTCAAAAAGGATACGGCTTTCTTCTCAGACAGGTGAGCCATGACAATCCACAAACCCGCTTACACAGTGCAGAAAGAAAAACAGCCCTCTTTTCTAGAACTCTAAGATGCCTGATACTTCGATAACTCCTTAAAAGGGTAGGAGAATTTTTTCTGTTTCATGGAAGTTTGTTAATTACCTTTCCAATTGTTTCTGATGTTTCTCTTCTCTAGCTTGGGCCTTCATCTGTTGCACTTCAATTGTATCAGGTTTCCTCCTCCTCATGTACAATTCATGATTTCCCATACAAAGTGCCAAAATTCGCTTGTTAATTCTCAGACGGGGTGCATAAAAAACAAAATCCTAGCAAAAATAATTGCAATATATCCCTTAATCTAAAAAAAAATATGTTTGTGACAAGACTCAAAGCATTACAGCATGCTTGCACTGGTTAAGTGAAAACTTACTAGTATTTTGACATTTTGAGCAAGGAAACACCATAACCTATAAATCTAGTTACTTGTAAGATGTATTCAAGATTACACCTGGAATATTCTAAGCAGCAATTAGCTGGTTTACATAATTTATTTAAAATTCTAAAAACGTTAAAACTATTCTCTCTTCTGGAGAGATTTGACCTAGAGAGTCTCCTGAAATGTGCTGCTGTAACACACACAAAAGAAAAACAAGGGAGGGAGGGGGCAGAGAATTTAGCATCGTACACTGTGTCTTTTCAACACATCAGAAAGTGTAAGTTGACTTAAAGAAAGTCCAATAACTTAGGAGTATCAACCAGAAAAGAGAGAAAATAAACATACCATACTATCAACCAGAATGAAAAGACAGAAAATAAACACGCTATGTTTCAAAATCAAAATTTCCTTGTGATTACTGACTATTCCACCAGTAAGAATAATAATTGTCACAAAATATTTACTCATGCCATAATGCCAGAGCAAGTCCCTGCAGGCTTAAATGCCTTTGTACCCATATACAAAGGGATACTCTTCTACACGCTACTTACAGGGGCCTTTTTGTCAATTGGCTTTATGACAAATTTTTTGTCGTTAAAAGAGATGTTTCTTATTTCGCTCCAAGGAAAACCAATCTTGGGTGTCAGCCTTCAAAGAGAAGAAGCTCTCATTAGAAGCATCAAGGCTGTGCACTTTATATATATATATATATATCTCCAATAATGTTTATTCCCATACCATTTTAGTTACGTTTAGAATGTTTACATTTACGACATTATGCTTACATTAAAACATTAACAACAGTTCAAGTATATTTTGGTAGGCTTTTTTTTTAACACATTATTCCATCAAATTAATTACATAATGAATAAATCACATGGCACTGTAACAAAAGGAATTTTAATTTGTGACTTATTCTACTTCTATCAGCTAGATGCTAAGCATCACAATCATGTACTGATCCTTTATAAGCTACTGATGATTTTATTTTCAGCAAAGAGAGTAACTACTTAAATTTAAGAAATTGACATTTTAAATAGTGAAATTTAAGTATCTTTCAGCAACGCTGTACTTCAGCTTAGCTCAGATTTAAGATGTTCTTTCGTTTCCAAAATTTATTTCCTTTGCATTTTAAGCAAAACAAATTATGTTCAGAAATTGTTACAATGTTATGCATCAACTGCAATACCTGTACATATTTTTCTCCTGTCTGCACAGAAAGATTTTTTTAATTCATATTATCTTAATTTTAAACAAGAGAAAATATTTAAGTATTTGATTGCTAACTATCAGGAGCTAAAGATTACCAAAAACTGCCTCATCATTCAAACTGATCTGAACATTTTCTGAGTATCTCCTTCTTTCAGGAGTTACATTGCCATCTAATGGCAATTAAGGCTTACAAAATTTTGTTACAGAGTACATACATCAAAAGTTGACAGCTGCTAATTGGAGTTTGACACATCACAATCTAATTCAACCACTGTGAATGGACTGTTGACACCAGATACTACTAACAAGTATTTGTAAAAAAAAAAAAAATAATAAATCTGTTGTTCTATTTCCAAATTCTTCAAATTTTGTACATTTCAACTTTACACCTCTTTGGGTAGGACAGATTATCTGATCTCCTTATGAGGACACAAGACTGACCTATTTTCTTTGATGTCCAAAAGGTTTCACTTTTAGACACCAAAGTTTTTCATGCTCTAACACCTGTAATTCTAGTCACAGCCCTTACAAAATGTTTCTCATTAAACATGTTGCTCAGCTTCAATATGTACTTTTCATCTTGACTGAAGGGGAAGTCTTGAGTGAAAAGTACATAAAGAAACCATACAAATATGGTCTAGTTGTCATAAATCCATAATAAGAAATGTAAATTTAAGTTTCCACAGAACTACTCTTCCTTTGCCTTCTTTTGCATTCCTGTTTCTTTTTTAAAATTCAAATATTCTGGCCGTTAACATCTATCTCTCTTTTTTTATTTTTTACATAGATTAGAAGGTCTTTGAGAGCCTGTTTTGCCAGATCTTATTGAACATCCAGTAAGGTGGGGGTTGTATAATCTCAGATAGCATCTCCTAGAACAGAACTGGAAAGTTAGTATTAGCCACTTACTTATCATCATGCTCGTAAATATTCAGACCCAAAGCATCAACTCCCAGCCACAATTCAGTTCCTTTTTTATTCTTTATTTCAAAATAGTTGACTCCATACATTTCCAAGTCTTGTGCTATCTTAAGGTATTCCATCATAGAATCTTCCCTGATGAAAGAAAAATCAGTATAGTGTAGACAACAAATCATAAGTATATTGTAAGAATAAGGGAACTGCAGAATAACCAGTTAGTGTAAAAATATTATTTATTAATTAAATATCTCTTTGAAATTCACATGTAGTTTAACTCAGATCCTCATTAAGAGCTCTTACACCCTAATATCCAAGTAGACTCCAATCACTGTGCTTTGTCTTTCTACCCCATGAGCTAAGGAAACCCTAAATGTATTTTAGAGGCAGGCAACTGTGGGCAAAGGCAGGTGACAACCCTACCAGAAATCATGTAAGTAAACCAGTAACTTCACTGGAAATTCATCCCTTATTGAAGCTTCTATGCAAGTTTTTCATAACCACCTACCCTGGTCAGAATAAAAGCAAGCAGTTTTCCAAACAAATATACCACCTCTTAAAATACATGCTAATAAAAGGCCTTGGGAACATTTTTTTACATTATTACCTTAACATTCCCCTGTGCTCTTCATGCCAGTTCTGTATTCTTTCTTCCCACTGTTCTTTTGTCAGTTTGTGCTGTTCTAACACCCTGTGAATACAAGTTGTTGCTATTAAATGACACTGACAACCAATTTAACCTCTTAAAGTTATAAAAGTAAGTTTAGTTACAAAGCATAACTTATGCTTTAACTGAATAAACTTAAAGATGGCTTCCTATACACTGCTCATCTTGTTTAACACAAAACACAAACTTTGTATTTGAACAAATACACTTTTAAAACAGTGTGAAAGTCACTTCTTTTTCCCTGGTATTCTATATTCTTTGTAATACAAAAAAGTCACTCCATGGCGTATCTCAGCTAGCAGTAAACTCGTAAAATGTAACATTTGGAACACTTGAAAATGCACACCTGTAGAATCCTCCCACAACAATGCTGCAAATTAATCTCTAGGTATGGAAAGACACTTTTTCTTTCAAATGACAACAGAATGGAAGCCTGAGTGTAACAAACCAGCAGACAAGTTAGCAGACGAGCTTTCTGGGGGTTTTGTGTGTTGGTTTCTTTTCTTCATTATTCATTTGCCCACAGTACATCACTACATATTCATCTATGCTAAAAAAATTGTCTAACTTTGTACATTTGTGCTGCAATGCTTCTCTTCATGCCAAACACACCAAGAGCATGGTTTCACCTGCGTAAAGAAACAGGACTGTAACCTTGGTGCTTACTTTCCCTAACCAATTAGATAAGTGACTGATACAAAAGAGTTTATATTCAACAACAACAATTTAGTTTCTAAACCTTCTGTTCAGGTTAGCATTTTCTTGAAATGTATTTTATTTGCAGTACACTTTACAGTTACTTTCAGAAAATAATTACCGTTTAAATGCACAAAAACATTAAAATTAACAAAAGGAGAGAGTACCAAATGAATCTCAGTTGCTTCTATGTTGGAGTATTTTGATTTTAGTTTAGCAGAACTAGGCCTCCAGTAACATTAACCCATTTTGGAGTATTTTGGAATGTGTTCATCTCAATCTCTGCAGGTGTTTGTGGACAGGACAGAAAACACATCTCAAGAAACCTGTGGCTGTGACACTTCCTTGTTATTTAAAGTCTAAACTAGGATCTCCAAATTTTACTAGCAAAACATGAAATCTTAAGAAAGCCAACATTAAATGCATGTTACCACTTAATATTTTATTTCTAAAAAATATGCAATAATTAAGTTTCTATGCAGCAGTGGGCACAAAACCAGTCTCACTCACCGCTGGGGGAGAAGTCTGTCATTGGCTAGGTAGCCTAGTTTATGGATCTCCTTACTGTAATCCGCATACTTGGACTGGACAGCATAAGAAGCCAGAAGAACTGCAGTTTCTGGTGGACAATATATTTCATCATTTAAGATCGATTCTTTGACTTGCAGGAAGAAAAGTCTCTGAGTTATTTCCTGAATTAATTCTTCAGATACATCCTCTGGAAAAAACTTGGCCCTGAACTTGAACTGCAAAGGATTTTCTTTTCGTACATCTTGCTGCGTTACCTGAGGGAGAGGAATACAGAGAAAAAATAAAAAGAGCACTAAAAGGTATATTAAATATTATTAAGCAGTACTGAACTCTTTAGCTACTATACACTGAAACACAGTGCTTTTTAGCAAGCCCCCTGTGGAACTCACTAAAGATTCACATGGAACAATCAAGTACCCCAATTTGGATAAACTAGACAATCTTGAAATACTACTTAAAGGCTGTTTAACAGATTTTTTTTGTAGGCTTGTGTGAAAGCTGTACTTATCATAATAAAGATCTGGAAAAAAAGAAGCTGTAATAGACATTAAAAAAATAAAAACTATATCCACAGATGATTTTCAGGAAGCAATAAATTAGGGTCTAACAACATTTCTTTAGTAAGAACTACAGCACATTTCATCCATGTCAGTGTACAGCTGCATTCTTTTAACAGTCCTTGAACAATGAAACTAAATACATGTGCTTTGTTCCTGTGAAAAAAAACATAATTCCTTTAATGACGTTAGTTTTCTAGAATCGATAAGCTTTATAAATGTCATTTCTGTGAAGAGATCATATGTGTTCTTTCAAAGATGTGACCATTCAAATTCACAAATACAATTTAAAGTAAAATGATCTGGTTCCCAATAGGTGAGAGATATAATGTGCTCAATGCTGTTTGATTAAAAAAAAAAGAACCAAACCAAAAATTATCCTACAATCAGCCTAAAGTTTAGAAGCCTGCTGTTCGTGCCCTGTTTAAAAGATCTATATATATACATATTCCTGAAGCCCAAATTGTTCTGGTACACACGCCCAAACTGTAAAACATTTATTCTGTTTTGCTACACAAGAACAAGACGATCATATGAACCAGTTTTCCTAATGCATGCATCACCATGGTACTGTAAATACTGAAAACTCTCCTTCTCAAATTAAATACTGATGCAGCTTTGCATATTCTTTTACAACTAAACAAATTTAACACTGTATTTTGTCATTTAAAGCAAATGAAAAGCAATTTTTCATATGCTTTAAATTTGAAGTCAGCTATATCTCACCTACAGCATTAAAGCAGCAAACCTTGTAAAGTATACTTCAAACTGTATACTGGGCTCAATATTAGGGAATTGTTACCTTTTTATTTAGCTTCAGCCAAGTTGAGTAGCCTTTGCTGTCCACATACTGTAGCCCAAAAAACCAGACTTCACGAAGACCAACAGTTTTCACCACCTAAAGATAAATGAGCCATAATCATCAATAATCACTACAATTTTTTAAATGGTAATTAACCTACACAAACCAATCTCAAATTGAAATGTAATCAAGTCTTACAAGAACAAAAAAAAGATAAAAGAGTAGCAAAACATCAGGTTCATGGAACCCCAGAGCTCTCTACATAAATGCAAACACTGTGTTTCGAAACTATCAAGGGGATCGTGCAGCTTACTGCGTCCATCAGCACCTGAGGAACAGAAGGTAGTAAACAGGACCCTGAGATTGGAAAGCACATCTGGGAAGTGATCTGCAGACCTACAGAGAAGCAAGTCCACTTACAGAAGACAACTGGAGAACTGAGAAAAAAGCATAACACTTGTGGACAGATATGAGGATGAATCAGCTCCTTCAAGTATTTTTATAACCTTCTAAGAGAGTTACTGATACAAGGGATAAGGATGATTCAGCTAATAAACCATACATGACTTTCCTATAAGATTTCTGATCATGTTTACCACCAAAAGCTACTAAAGAAACAAAACTGTCCTTGAATAAAGGAAAGGTTGTTTTATGGATACACTAGTTAAAAAGAAAGAAAAAAAACCCTAACTGTTTTCTTAACAGACTTGCAGTGTAACCACTACTGAAGTCTCCCAGGACTTCCAAAAAGGATGAAACTGATGTGACAAAATCTG
This sequence comes from Lophotriccus pileatus, assembly GCA_035583135.1. Classification (NCBI taxonomy): domain Eukaryota; kingdom Metazoa; phylum Chordata; class Aves; order Passeriformes; family Tyrannidae; genus Lophotriccus; species Lophotriccus pileatus. The sequence goes on from JAWWES010000001.1 coordinate 42,363,180, forward strand.
CTGTAGAAAACCTTCCATAAAGATCCATGAATGAACAGTAAAAACACAAATCTCATAACAAATGGTATTTAATAAAAACAAAATACTGTACATAAAAGACAACAAAAGTTCTAGTTGTAAAGTAAAAATGCAATAAAGCTGTTACATTACTATACATTTGTACGGTATTCCCAAATCTCTAATACTACATAAGGACCTAAAAAAAGGATGCTGCAGCACTGGAAATGTTTCAGAAGTGTTGAAAAGAATAACTAGTGACTTGGAACATTTTCTGCATAGCTAAGACGAGAACTAGGGCTACTGACAGAGAAACAAGGAAAGAAAAAATATGATACAGACCTATAAAACTTGCATGGCATGTAGAAGGATAACAGAGAATGATTATTCATTATTTCTCATACTATAAGAATTAAGAGAATCAATAGAAATCATGACATTGCAGGCTCAAAGCAAACAAAAAGAAGCACTTTTACTACAGAGTGAAATGAAACTGTGGAACTATTTTACAAGTCTTGCATAGCAAAAGCACATGTGGATTCAATAAACAATTAATCAGAAAGGTCCAGCAAAGATTATTAAATGACTGTAAACTCTGGCTCCAAAAGATCCCGTATGGCAATACTTACGTATGTTCTCAGGTTGGACCATGCTGGCAAGCTGCTTTACTGAAGGCTGTTTTATGGAAGCATTCAGATGCATGTGAAGTAAATAGAATTTTACACATAGATCCTCCTCCATTTTAAAGTAGTACTATCGGGTTGCAAAATTAAGATTTTGAAAATTAGAAAATGTTATAAGATAGCTGTGCAAACTTACTTCTGCTGCCTTGCATATTTGCACTATCACTTAACAATCATTCAACTGTGCACCTTTTTTCCTCCTCTACCCTTTCACAGTCAAGCTCCAAAGCACTAAGAGGACAACGCTCATGGATCCAACCTGATTGATGTCTTTAGTGAGCACAGTTACTTCCTTTAGAATTCCCACATAATTTACTTTAGAACATAAACATTAAGTGTATGTTACTAGTAACACAGTAACTACGGGTCCTACTAACATAGGTTAAATTTGGTGTCCCGACACTGAAATTTCAGACCCGCTGCTTCTTTTGACACAGATCTCCTATATAATGTTGATCAAACTACTTATGGCTTTATCAGATGACTGAGAATGCTATTTACTTTGCCACTGTCCAAGTTGAACCTCTGTACCTTATCAGCTCTCTGAGCTGCAAGGAGCTGCAGATGCTCAACAGCTCTGCCCACAAGGCATAAGGAGATGTGCTTATGCTCACGTCAAAACATTTTGCTCTCACCCACTAACTACGGCCCTTCACTGAGATGCACACTGCACATGATTTAAATACAGGCAACTTGGATACAGCGATGCAGAGTTACACGTGATTGCAAGTCAACATCAAAAACAGCTTACATATTAGCCTGTTTTACTTCATAAATAAGGAAAAAGCATTGCCTACACGGCCTCTCAGCACAAAGGAAAGAGAAACATGTTCTGAAACTTTGTACCAAGCTAATATATGCACTTCTGCACTGCAGTAGCATGATACAGTAAGTACAGAATGAGAAACTTAGCAGTTTGATTCTCACTCAAGCATTTCATTAAGTAGCTGAAGATGCAAGCCTTCATCACATCTGTAAAACGGATTTATCTACCATCACATCCTACAACTTGACTATTAATAGGCAAAAAAAAAAGCGTCTTGAAGAAAGCAACCAGAACAATATGTATTTTGGCAAATCAAAATATACACAAAGACAACCTAACAAGGATTTCATTCAGTCACCTTCCAAAAGGCTGTAAGGAAGGCTGAGACATCTGGAAAGGACAGGGAGGTTCAATTCAAAATAAAAGAGAAAACCCTCCCATTCTCTCTCAATGGCAACTACTGCAAACCAGAGCTACTAATGCCCAGTGCCAACACAACACAACAATCCCAGCAATACCACCAGTGTGTGGAAACATACCCACCACAGGGTTCTTCCTCTCCTAGGAAAGTTATAGATGCTTAACTGGTTGATTACAGGAGGACAGGGCCTCCCTTGCCTATTCTGACTGCTGACAGGATAGATAGTTACACCAATGATAAATATATTAAAACACCTTCTGAAATGCAAGTAATAATAATAATAATAATAATAAAAAAGTTTGTGCAATAAATAAGAAGCTTGCCAAGTTTGAAAATGGAAAAGAAAAAGCCACAGATGTTAAATGCTGCATTCTTGTCTGCTAGCAGGTGAAGATGATGAAAACATGCACATGGAACGGGAAACAAATCAACAACTCCAGAAAATACCAATTAAAAGCTTAAAAGAACATGGACTGAAAAAAAAGGGCAAATTGTTCACCAAAAATGTAGAGGAGCACTAAATAATAGTTAAATTCATGGAGAGGTTATTTTCTGCAATCAATAATCAACAATGCTGCTGTCATGTTCAACACTTCTGCATAAGCCAATTCCTTCAATAACAGTGCTATTAAATTCTCTTTCTACAGAGAAACAGGGTAACTTTTGTCTGAAGATTTCATGACGGTTTTGCAATACAGTTCAGCCCTTGATGTTACTCTGTAGAACTCACAAATGAATTTAAGATCAAGCTGAAAATGCTTCTCTCCTCACACACAACTATGCTGGTTGTTTTTTCTTGACCTGACATTTTTTCCATTTAAACTTCCAGAGGTAATAGCTGGTGAGATGTCAAACACCATGCATGAACTGAGGAACCAAGAAGAGAGCATGAAAACAAATTCTGGGCGGTATCTTTGTTCCCTGTCTGTGAATGCCCCAATTTGGATGAACCTGATTACCTGGACACAAGATGTTACACGGCAGAATGTCACCCCACCCAATACTGCACGGCAGAAGATAACAAAGGTTGGCAGAAGACAAGGAACACCTTGAACCTTCTACATCACAGAATACCACACTTTTATTTGATGGTGATGTTGGTTAGACAAAAAGCAAGACAGCTCCTTTTTTTCAAGAATTCTTTGTAAGAATCATGAAGTCTATTCCAATGTAGAGGCTGAAGACATACTACTACTGATGTTGGAGAATGGGACAGGCAATACAAGTGTTCAGAGTCAGTCATTTCAAACAAAAATTGCAAATGAAATTTCATTCATCTAAAAGAAAAACCTCAGTGTTACAAACAGTAAACATTCTCCTGTTTTCAAGTTATATAATAAGACATTCTATCAACTCTAAAAGGTCAACTAAAAGTTTAAATGCTCTTAAAGAACTCTTTCAGTGTGTTACTTTCTCTTAGTATTTAGGAGTGGAGAGAAACAATAGTTCTAGTAGACATAACTGTTCATCTAATTGAACTGTTTTTCAAGAGTAATTTCAGATATTTCTGCATTTTTTAAACAAAACATATTTATTGGTATATTGGAGGAAAAAAAACAACACACTGACAAGCTTCTATTCTTAATGTTTTCTATAACACTTCACAACCTAGATCAAAAAATTGTTTCAAGATTCTGATGGCTAGCATCACATGAGTGCAAGAATAATCCTGTTTTAAGAAATCATTCATTCTGGCTGATGTACAACAGAGACACTATCAAGTGAGAATGTGCAGTTTTGATAGGTCTGTAATCTATTAGCAAATTAATGTAATTATTTTGCATTATTGGGCTTTTTTTGCCTTTTTTTTTTTTGTTAACCTAAATTTCCAACGGGTTCATAGGACAACATTACTTAGTTCTAACATTTGGGAAGTGAAAAACTATCTACAATCTACAGCTTCCATTGCTGGGGGGGGAAAAGTTAGCTTTCATTAATGAAGTTACTGTTACGTTCATATTTTTAATATATGTAATTCTAACAACTATATTGCAGTAGCAACTCATTATTAGACATAAGAAATACTATTCCATTCCAAAACAGTTCTATACATGATTCGGTTGAAGCCTCACTGGTAACCTATTTACAGAGAGGTCTTTGAATTCAATACATTTCATGAGAAGTAATGGGGAAATTCACCCTAACTCAGAGCACAGCCTAGATAACATAAGAAAAACATAATTCATAAATGAGAACACTTTTGCTTTTTCAAACTATGCCTTAATACCCACAATACTTTTTCGTGTTTGTACTCATATATACACAGAGACAAGTTACCTGATCAAAGAGCTGCTTGCCTGTTGTATTGGGCTGGATGGCAAATTCCAACTCTGCATCCATTGTGGTTACTCTGACATTGATCTACAAAAAATAAGGAAATATTTAAATAATACTGTCACAGTGTAATGCTTCTATATCCTGTGATAAGCCTGTAAGAAACAGCATATGGTAAGTAAATTCAACAATTTTAATGGTCTTGCGAACACACAGAACACAGCAGTTAAAGAAACAGTAAATTGAATCTGAAAAAATCTCTTCTTTTATTTAGTATAAAAGCATACTCAGGATAGTATTTACCACTAGGTTTGAAGGTCAAATGAGAGAACAAAGTTCAAAATTAAATTACTGGGATAGCTGACATTACTGAACACTTGAAGAATGTTGGGACTTTCAGCTACTAGGCATCACTGTTCAGAGGGTTTCCCACATGTGTGTAAAAGCCTCCTGCTTGCCATTTCTAAAATTAAGCAGTTCAGCAGTGTTGAAGTATACAGGACTAGAGCTTTCACACCTCAGGACAGACTAATAGCAAAGTTTTCATCTGTAGTCGAACTACAGAAGTTAACTCCCCTTAATATTGATCCCCTTCCCTTCCCTTACTATAAGACTGAAGAAACGCCACCATTCAGTGAAATGTTTCCTTCTCCTGAAAGGGAGGAACGTTTTCCAGATGACTCCTAACAATCACTGTTTTTATTTGCTATAAAACAAGAAGTCAAATATTGCAGGAGGTATCTGGAAGCCTACCGTACTTGGAAGTACAACAGTCTGTTCCGATTTCTCTGCAACTGGCACACACAGAAGTGAGAATTTTCGTGAAATAGTACATAGTACTAAATACATAGTACTGTCTTATCAGTGTTGGAATAGTCCTCTGTGCCTAATGTCAGGGTATCACATTTTATTTATCTATAGTGCATAGCAATATAAAGTGTTAGAGATCAAATACATTTCACTGTAAATGCAAAAAAACCAAACTTGCGAAACTTATTTAAGGCACACAGATAATATTCTCATTTCTCATTTACTGTAAAAAGGGAACTGGAATAAATTAGGACTTGTATTACAGGTTCTTACACTACTTGATCTATGCATATGCAAACCATTTCCATTAACTATTTCCCTAATTTTACCACCAGGTGGAATACTTTGAGAACTGAGTGTGGGGAAAAGAAGAGAAGACAGAACATGAAAGGGAGAGCTAAGATGCGAAAAAGAAAACTGGATAACAGTCTGTCCTCATGAAACAGATTAAGCTTGTTAACTCCTTCCTTTAGTGTCAAGGTAAACAACTTTGGCCATGAGCAGGATACACAAAACAAGAGTAGCAGGAGTCTGGGGACCTCTAGGTTATAGACCTGCAAACAAGGATGATAGTAGGGGCTTAGCAAACTTTTTTGTGTCTGCAAACACTGATAAGGAGTAAGAGTTGAAGGCTTTGGAGTAAATGATAGTAAAGTTTTATTGCCAAAAAAATTAGAGGGGTGTGTGTCAGGAAGAGGGAAAAAGAGATGTTTTTTGTAGATTGGCTCACTCTGCCCATTTCAAGGGCAGAAAAAAAAATTCCTTATAGAACAGAATAACTAATTTAAATGGCAGGTCTAACTCACTGCCAGTTGCACTATTTTCAGTGCGAGGAACTGCCCCCTAATTACAAGAACTTAATTTTTCTAAATCAGTTTTTCAATTAAAAAATTTAAGCCTGTTTCCGGGCAGCTACAAGTAAGCAAGTTACAAAGAATAAGGCCAAAAAGTAACTTTACTAAATGCCAAAGCGCCCTGTTATGTAACAGCACCATTGCCAAAATAAGAAGCGTCACAGGAGATGTACAAAGCACAGCAAGTTCAACTAATTGCAGCAGCAGGCAGCAGAAAGTTCTTACATAAATATCCTTATAACAAGTGTCATCTTCTACAAATGCAGGAATTATTACCTGAGAGTTTATCCTTCACAAGAACTAAAATACTCAAACAATAAAATAATAGATGTAATACAGAGGGCAAACTCTGCAGATTCCGTTTGCTTCTGGATGTTACTGCCTCAAAAAATCTGAGTGCTCTAGGAGTACACAGCTTCCACATCTGCAATTAGTACAAACATACATTAGGACTACCTGGTCACTTACACACATCACAGTAACTGCTTAAGCCTTTTGCAAAATTCTGTTTTTCTCTGAACTTCCAATTAACAGATCACCTAATTAATATTTAATAATTTGATAATAATAATTAAATATTATTTAATAATTAATATGTACACTTTTGGTTTTAATAAGAAAGACACAAATTAAATAATAGCAATATTAAAACATTATATGAATTATTTAAGAAGAGAGACATTTAACACTACACTTGATCATTTTCCTTCTGAAGGCATTTGGGATGACTTAGATTTTTGGCATACAAATACTAGGCTTTTACAACCTTGTAACATTGTTTCACAGTCGCAGTTATTTCTGGGCACGGAAAATAAGAAGGTTACTTTTGTCAAAACCTGCAACTGAGCCCCAGAGGTTTACTTATCTAATTCAAACCTTGATCACACAGCACCCTCTCAACAAAAATCAAATCTCTGGTCAGTTGCACGTCTATAAAATAAAGCTAATGAACTACATTAACAAGAGTCATGGGGGGAGTTTCCACATTATAAGTAAGGCAGGGAATTGAGAAAACACAGGCAAGAGAAAGAAGGCCTAAGAACTTCAGCAATGGATTGTCACTCATATAACCCATTGTTGGCACCCAGCTACTTGGAAGTAATCCTGTTTATGTGACATTGGTGACAGGGGGAAATTATCTGAACCACAAATTATGAAGACAAGCACTAATCTGAACCAACTTTACCACAAACACAGGAACCGGAAGGAGCTCTTGTTATGGTGACAAGGGAAATGTAAAAAGGTTTCCTGTAGCAAGCACTGGAAGACTACTACTATTCATACCACAAGATCCATCCAATTCCTGCTTTTCTCACCAGGATCACACACTGTAACAGACGGTGACAGTTCTCTTCTTTACCCTACAGAATCACAGAATAGCTTGGGTTGGAAGGAACCTTTAGAGGCCATCTAGTTCAACCGCCCTGCAATGAGCAGCGCCATCTTCAACTGCATCAGCTTGCGCAGAGCCCCATCCAACCTGACCTTGAATGTTTCCAGGAACGGGGCATCTGCCACCTCTCTGGGCAACTGTTCCAGTGTTACCCTTGTCCTATTGAAACAGGCTCTGCTAAAAAGTTTGTTCCCACCTTTCTTATATGCTCCCTTTAAGTACTTTCAGTACTTACACACACTAAATACACAATAAGGTCTCCCTGCAGGCTTCTTCTCCAGGCTGAACAACCCTAACCATCTCAGCCTTTCCTCATAGGAGAGATGCTCCATTACAACAACCATTTTTGTGATCCTCCTCTGGACCTGCTTCAACAGCACCATGTCTTTCTTGCGCTGGTGACCCCAGAGCTGCACACAGTGCTCCAGGTGGGGTCTCACCAGATCAGAGTAGAGGAGCAAAATCCCCTCCCTGGACCTGCTGGCCATGCTGCTTTTGATGCAGCCCAGGATACAGTTGGCTTTCTGGGCGGCAGCCACATGTTGCTGGCTCATGTCCAGTATCCTCAAGTGCTTCTCACCAGGGCTGCTCTCAATCCCTTCATCCCCCAGCCTGTATTCATACCAGGGGTCACCCCAACCCAGGTGCACCACTTGGCACTTGGTCTTGTTGAACCTCGTGAAGTTCACACTGGCCCACTTCTCAAGCTTGTTCAGGTCCTTGGCATCAGAACTACCAGCCTGAGTTTATCTGTATTTTACCAGACTTGCTTCAGAATGACTAAACACTGCCAAAGGAAAGGAAGAACATATACATAACTATGTACAGATGATTCTTTGGGAAGGGAACAACTGATGTTCTGATAGCAAATGTTGCTAATGGGTTATGAGGACATTTGTCACAGCTCATAAAATAAATAGTATTCATAAAAAAAAAAAAAATCTACAGCAAATTATCTATTAAATAATTTATCAAAACCAATAAAGAACAGTCAACGAACACATCTGCAACAACAAACATCCATGTACACTTAATAAAAGCATGCATTTCATATGGCAATTATGTTTTTGTTATATTCTTTCACTTTTAAGGAGTTGAAAAAATATTACTACATTTCCTTGTAGTACCTAACTAAGGCTAATGGGATATTATAACATCACCACACTAACCTTTAAACCTCTCCTCAAATACAGACGCAGTCCGCGGAACACGCACAAAACCTGACTGTAAGCTCAATAATCTAATTCTTTCTATTACTGTACTTCAGCCATAGATTGCAGATAATAGTCGTGGCACTTCAGCTTTCATCAGGAAGTTTAAAACTGAGTAGGTACCAGTATTTAGTAAGAAAGCCATTTAAAATAACATGAAAAATGTTTCCAGAGGTTTTGCTTTGGTTTAACAAATGCAATATGAATTAGTCATATGTAAAAGCCACAGAGGCCAGTCCAATTCATATTTATAAGAAAACCGCATATAGCAAAAAAAATTTGTTCAAAGAGTTTCCTCTCACTAGTTCAGCCAATTACTATCTCCAGTTTGCATATTAAATTATTTGTGTTAAGGAGTACCAGTATATTAGTCCCATTGCTTTAGACACTGCAAAAATACATACAGCACGCTCTCCATCTCAAAGCAGATATAGGAAGAGATGAAAGAAAAAGCTTTATAAAGATAAGATAAAAAGGTAAGGATTAAACAGTAGGAACAGAAGGCTACAGAATAATGACAAACAGATTTTGCTAATAGACAAATCAAAAGAAAGCAGTCCTCCCTCCAAGCTGACATCAGTTGTCTATTTATGCTACAGAAATAAATCATACATTCAAACCATAATTCAAATACTGCACTACACGGTCTCAAAGATTTTCCTGTAAAACACCACTCTAGTAAAAAAATTAATTTATATACTACTTCAACCACTTTACAGAAATCAACTTGATCTCGTAAATATTAATTCAAATTTTAAGCGCCCATCTTATTGCAGATTCTGATATTTATGCCTTCTGAATACACAATATTGTAGAATGTTGAGTAAGTCTAAAAAGGAATCCTTTTTAATCTTAGTAACTTTGACATCTGCCCCCGTTACTCCCCAGTGTAATGCTTTCTCTTTCATGCCTTGCATTCTTGTACAGAAGTGCTGCAAACTGCCATCAAAAACAGATGATAATTTAACTCCTCTTACACCACATAAATGCAACTAATATTTCAGTCAATTAAACATAATATTGTCGGCCTATGAAATGATTAACAGTTATGTAACCCATGATGTCTAATTTTAGCTTCTCTGTTTCTATTTTTGGTGAAGATATGTGAGAATGGCATACAGCTGAAAAACATTTTCTATCTGTTCTTTTAGGAAGAAAGCACTGAAAAACAACAGTCAGCAAATACTCTGTTCTTCAGCATGCAGAGAACTAAGCACACTGAGAACAGACCTATAACAGCTCAAATTTTGATTACAGCTGCAAAGACCTAATTTAACAAGGAAGTCACCAGTTTTTTT
>JAWWES010000001.1:42372986-42403640 GCA_035583135.1 Lophotriccus pileatus
AGAACAGACCTATAACAGCTCAAATTTTGATTACAGCTGCAAAGACCTAATTTAACAAGGAAGTCACCAGTTTTTTTGCTAAACGAAACAATTTCACACTGCTGGGTAGAACTGAGAATATTAAGTCTCAGAACTATTTGGTCTTAAAAGCAGATGAGCTGCTGAGTAAACAGCTTGCAAAACTGGAAAGTCACTTTGTTCCAAACACAGCCAACGTGAACAAACAGACTTTTCTACAAAGCAGTAAAAAAAGAAAATGTTTCAATACTGTATATTTTTCAGACACATTACCTTAATAACTCAGGACAATATATTAAAGTTGCTTTTACCCTTGCAAAACAGCCTTTTCACTCAAGATATTTAGCCTACTAGCCTCTGAGAGAGAAAATCCCAAACACATAAGAACAAAGACATTTTACTGCCACACATAGATCATTCACAGTAGCATGAAGCTTAGTTCAGACTGAGACTTTCAGGAAAAAGAAAAGATTTTTGCTATAAAATTCAAATACACCAAGATCCTTTACTGGTCTTCATTTACCTAATTTTGTTTGGAATACTACATAACTTTTCAATGTGAAAGCAAAAAAAAAAAAAAAAAGAAACCAAAATCTATTTTATTGTTTTTCTTGTAATTTAGTGCGTGCTGATTTCATTTAAACTGATCTATGACTTAATTATTTGTTATTTGCATAACAACAAAAAAAAAATCATTCCAAAAACATAGGGAGAATTTACTTATAGTTGTAGTGCACAGGTTACAAGACTACCTGAAAACTTTTCTGAAAACTATCAATTGGATCATTAGAACAGAATCTGGGGAAAAAAAAAAAAATCTAACCAGGTCACAGTAATACAGAAAAGAGAAAATAACTGTCAAAAATCTCACCAGTTATGTTAACTGGGTTTTCTTAGTCCTTACCCATGATTATTTCATTAGTTTTCAGGTTAAAAGATTTCCAACAATAAAGCTGCAGAACACTGACAGTCTTCTTGCAACAGCTCTCGAAAATAAACAAGGAGGAGTTAAAGCAAAAATAGTTTCCTGACTAGAAGTACATTTGTTTATTGTGGATTGTCTGTAAAGACAACTCCCAAGAGCTACAGTAAAATATCCACAGCAGGAGACCTTGTACAGTCCAGTACTATCAAATCCAAGCAGAACAGCAAGAACTCTTCAAAGAACAACGTCAGATTCCTTAAACATAACCGATGACTAGGCTCTTACAGTCTCCAAAGAAGGCAGAAAAAAAAAAAAACAAACAAAAAAAAGGGAAAGGAGAGTGCTCTAAAGCATCTACCATTTAAGAAGCAATGGGAACAAAATCTGAGGTTTGATTTTTATACGTAAAATCATTTAACCTTTGTCATGTATGCTACCTCTTCATTCACTGATTACCAATTATAATTACAGCAACCTGCAGTTTACAGAAAGACACTGAGAAATGTAATCAATTTATTTTCATTTTTAATGGCTCCTTTCACTTGGCTTCCTTCTAAGATCTCACATGCACCTACATCATCAAAAGACATATGAGAACTCTTCATAAAAAGTCCCTCATAAAAGAAAAAAATTATCCTTGGCATGAGTCCAGCTTCTTTCCCAAGATCTGGTAGCTAATTTCAATTATTAGGGTGGATTCTGCACTCTTTCAACACCCCTGCAATCTCAGTTCTAAAGATATTGATTTCCTTGTAAACAACCCTAAAACTCTATTTCCTTCAATTTTCTCTGGTCCTTAAAATAGAGAACCCTGCCTGCCTAAATTTCATGGTTCCAATCCTAGAATTTAAAAAGAAGTTACCTCATTCAGGCTTTTTTTTTTTTTTCTCTTTCTAGTCATCACTTCTGTGCTTTCATGGCTCTATAGCTGCATGGAGCTGAAGGCCTCCGAAATCACATGAGCTCACAGTGACTTTTTCCCTCATCCTTAAAACACAGTTTTCCAGCTGAGAAGCTCCATCAAAGCCACTACTCAATTCTCATAGCCAGCGCTCAAACAGATCAGAAAACAGTATGCTGCTAATTCATTTTCATGCCCTTTATAGTGCAGCCTTCTGTAAGAAGCAGACAACTTCAGCAAGTGCTAAGATATTGTCCCTCATCCATTACGGGGAAAGGAAGAAATTACAGAAACAAGGTATGGCCAGTTGGTCAGCAAACCAACCACAAAGCTCAGAACAGAACTTCTGGCCCTTACACACTCCCATGTTCACATTATCCATCAAGTTGTAGCGGTTCCAAATAATGGCAAATAATGCAATGCAGACTATTAACACAGGTCATTTCTGATTAATAGCAAAAGCATTTTACACATCTATGTATAAGTATGTATGTGGCACACACGTGCACACAGACACATTTATTCTGGTAGAATATCTCCCTGCTCCCAATCTACTACCGGAATGAAACATCGGTAAACAAAGAAAGCCTGAAGGCTATTACGTAAACTGAGTTGAGTAGAAATAATCTGACAATTCCGTTCCCTTCCTGAATGTTTTGCTCACTGCATAAAGGAGGAAGAGACAACCAAAACTCATTTAACAGACGGCAGATGAAATCCTAAGCAACCAGTATTACACTGACAGAAAAAGAACCAAACTACTGAATAATTATCTCCTCAAAGACTTCTAGAATTATTACCAAAACAGAAGTTGGAGATTTTTTTTCCCCTGGAGAGAAAGCTGATGAACCCTTATCTCAGCTGAAGTGAGAGGAATAGCAGACCACAAACACTGGTTATTTCCTCCCTTCAGAACTTACTTTCTATGTGCTCCCCCCACCATGGTAAAACTACAGTCTAACTTAGGGCAGACACTTCACACGTGTTCTGTCTTCCCCTACCAAATCCTGTAGCAAACCCTTCCACCGATTCTTACAGACACTGAGTCAGGTTTAAATAATGCCTCCATTAACCACTGTATGTTAGCTCATCTCAAAGTCAACAATTCCTGAAAAGTCATTCCTCCTGCCAGCCAAATGGGTTCCAAGTACTGCTCCCATTTCTAGGTGTGTTCCCTGCAACTTGCACTATGAAGCTCTCTTCACCTTTTTTCCACATGTTGGTACTAAGCTATCTCAACTTCAATTGTGCATTATCAGATCTTATGAAATCTAGAAAGAGCAAAGTCAAAACAACAGAAAGAACTGTTATAAAATCACCACTCTGAAATGTGAAAACCTGTTTAGATTTTAGATGGGTAAAAACCAGCTACTTACTGGTTTCGGCATTTTTCTTGTTTTCTGTAGTCTCCTGTCCACTTAAATCTTCTACAAACTCCTTGTCCCCTTCTGCCAAAAAGAAAATTAAAAGGCATGTTTTTAAAGTAATCAAAACTGAATTCATGTACATCACAGCAAATAGTACACATTCCAAAACAAATTAAAAAAAAGTGCTCTACGTGTACAACATACACTTTTCAGAAGATGACAAATGAAAAGCTACTAAGCCAGTACCAGAACATACAGGTCTCCGAGAAGTAACATCCTTTTTATTTTCTGTAGAGCATTAATGCACTAATGTGCAAGAGTTCCTCAAGTGCTAGAAATTATTTTTAAAACTTCTTTTATCAGACATCATCTACTTTTAAAAACCTCCAGCACTATTTACAAGGAAGTAAAAGGTTGAAACATCATGAAGAAAAAAAAAACCCTAATAAATTTAAAGCATCGAAACTGGATTTCATGTCTATAAAATCGCCCATTTCTCTAAGCAAAGAAATGATAGTCATTTTTCCCAAATGAAAAGAAATGCAAGTATACCAACACAGTAATAAAAATCTGCTCTGCTTGAAATAGAACCTTTTTCTATTTTTTTTTTTTAAGCAGAAAGGCTGTAAGTTATGTCTACGTAGTAATGAAAGTATTCACTATTGTGTTCTCTTCCAAAAAAGTTTCTATGCCTTGAAAAAATATGCTTGCAATGCTATTGGTAGACAGCACCCTGCCTCCCTTTCAGTTCATTCTAACTCAGAAAGAACATGCAGCTAGTCAGGTCCTTGCACAAATTTACAGTAACAACACCTTCCTGCACACATTTTCAGTAATGATTTCCATGGATCACACCTGTTGCTGGTTTGCAAAGAGTATCAAAGGTGGCACTGCCTCCAAAAATAATATAAACTGGAATTACACTTACAGTAAGAAAAATGAGTGTGACATACTATTCAGAATAATCTGAGATTTCATTATTATAACTCCATGGCTGCAATAGATGAACAAAATTTTCAGAATTGTTTAAAAAAAAAAAAAGGATAAAACCAGAACACTCATGAGTAATCCAGTTAGGAAGTATTTTCATATATAGATTACAAAAGCAGTTAATTTTCCTTGCTTCTTGGCAATTAAAAAAAATACATTAAATATCAGAGACATTTGCACAGCAATGTAAGGTGCACTAGCATTTCATTTTTTATTTCTTCTAATCTGTAGAGATATGTTTGAAAAGAGGGACTGAAAAAAGAGATAAAGGATGGAAAGAATTTAAGAAGCGTCGATGCTGTTATCTGCTAAAGAAAATTAAGATTAAGGATTACAGAAAAAGAAATCTAACGGCATAATGCAGACACGGGGCAAAATTTTGTTTAATGAAAAGTAAGTCTGAAAAAAATGAAAACAGTATCTTTAAGTTATATTAATTATAACTAATGCAGCCCAACTATAAAGGTATAATACTACATTTGTTTAGCATAAAGACAACTACATTCCAGTAGATTATTTTTTTTGTTGTTTAATTCCAGAATACATTCCAAAGAACTGGACAGTATGAGTAATGTCCCAAAAGCAAGGGTCACTGCCCGAGGTGCAGCACCAATCTGCACACTGAGATGAGGTACCACCATTTCTGTACTCTCGTCTGTGCAAGGCAGGGAGCTGGATGCTAACCCACAACAGGCTGGCACCGTGATCATCAAAACTTCACAACATTTATACATTGCAGCAGACAAAGGAATCACGGTTTAGTGGCTTCAAGCAACATTGCTGTTACTGATTAGCATTCTACCTTCTACTGGTTAAATCATTCTCTCCTCATGCCCCATGCTCAGTCACTCTCTCCTCTTGAGTTGGTGGGTTTCGTGAGTTGGTGGGTGCTGAGTCATGGTTGCAATTTCCCCCTACTGGAATTACCTTTTTCCCAGTTGGAGCTGATTCCTGCACAATTGCTGAGTTGGCTTTGTTAGTTTCTTCCTTATCTTGGGAGTTCTGCCAAATGTCCTTGTGTCTTGTGAATTCTGCATTGCCGGTGCCCACTATCAGTGGTACATCCTTCTCCCCGAGCTTTGTTAACCTTCCCCTGGGTCTGAGATCACTGAAGCATGTCAAGCCCTCAGCCTTAACAAGGCAATTCTACTGACAAGAAATTTATCTTTCTAACACCTGGACATCAGCAGTAAGACAACTATTCCAAGATACTTTAAAATGTATCCTTGAAAAATATGAACACACATTTTCTCAATTCCTTGCCCTCCTCTTTTTTTTAAACCACAAAAGCTTTCAGGGAGGAGAAAAAAAAAAATCGGGTGCTTACAATTCTGGTTTTTGATAAAAATTCAACAGCACATTTCCATTTCACCGAATAGATCGCCTCCTCTTCCTCCCCCTTCCCCTAACGTACTCCTTGAAAAAATTCAAGAGAGTAATAAAAAGCAAAACAAGCCTAGCTCTAATATCTGCTAAAGTTAGCAGGATTCCAAGCTGCAGTATTCCCTGTGTTCACCTTTTTGACAGTAGAGGTTCGTTGCTTGAAAAACTGAGGGCAGATTGAAGCCCTAGAGTTACACTCAGTTAATTAACTACGCAAAAGCTAAATTAGATTCTCATCCACCATTTTGTAAGCGTGCCAACTCAACAGTACCAAAAGGAATAGAAAGTAGCACACTATTTGTATGTGTCTTTAGTTACATTAGCATTGAAAAGAAGGGGTATGGTAAGATGACTGATAAGGAAGTCCAGTCTCCAGGAGAGGAATGACAGCATATGGCACAAGACCGAGATCTCTGTTATCAGCTGATCACTTTCTGAGGCCTTTCTACATGAAAACATGCCTACCACTTTCTACAATGGCTGTCATTCCCTCATACATTTTATCATTACAAATTCTTCCATGAATACGTCCCAAATTTTTGCTTTGGGTTTTACCCAGAACTGTTGTTTTAATACTACCAACAAACATAAATTATTTATTTGAAAACATATTTTAAAACCTTAGGGTAATTTTTAAAATCAGAAACACAATTACAAAGTTTTATAGGTTAATTCTGTGTCAAACCACAATTGGTAGACATGTGTTTGCATGCAAAAGAACAAAGCTATTAGTAAGAAGCAAAAATCTTCTTGTGCAAAACTCAATAAAAATGAAGTCTCACTGTGAGCCCCACAGATTCACAGATCTTATGGGCCTGAGAAATTATCACAGTATATGAGCATCAGAAAAAAAAATAAATCTATGCCAAACAGATAGCAGCCCAGGCATTTTTGTTGAAATGCTTGCTCTAGTATCTTTCAGTAGAATAAAGTAAAAACTCCTATTGTTTCTTAAAAAAAAATAAAATAAATAAATTTATAGCCAGCTATGCTGAACTTGTCTCCATTTCACATATAATGCAAAAAACCAGCCTGTGTATATATGCTTTCATACTCAAAATGTTGTGCAATTTTAAAACTGTCCAATCACACAAACACATTGCAACTATTATATGTATAGAAAAACCAAGAAGTTTGCAGATCTTACAACTGTGCAAAAATTGAAACCGAATAAGCACTGAATAAAACAAAAAGCACCCTATCTATCCCAATTATTGGCACCAGCTAACATTAAAAGCAAAACACACATAAAAACAAAACACATTTGGCCAAAAGAAACCAAAAATCACAGCCAGGAAAAATATTGTGCATCTCCACTATTATTACTGGAGTGGGAGTTCACTTTTGCTACTAATGCATTTCAGATAAATATATATTTAGCAGATACAACCATATCAGCTCTCCTTAATTTTTAACTTTCAAGCAACTAATTACCTGTAACATTCATGTGAAATGGCATTGCAAATAGAGGGGAAAAAAACCCAGTCAATTCGGATTAGAAATTACACTCCTGTTGCCTCCAGCATTCTGAAACCAGTTTGTGACCTACTGCACATTAAGGCTCATCTCACTTTGGCATTTCAATTCCTAAAGGTGCCTCTTCCAAGTCAGGATTAGCAGGGTTGTAACTTCGCAGACTTCCTACCACTACAACACTCAAGACTTCCAGAGCATATGCAGTAATCTGGACTCTGGACCCAAAAAAAACAAAGTATCAGTAGGCTCCACATCACCACAAACAGACCAAAAAAAAAAAAAAATCATCCAGAACATCAAGAATTCTCTTGAAATAAAGAACTGTGATGTCAACTCATTTCACTACAAGAGAGTTAGGATTTCTAAATCAGTATCATCCGTGTTTCCAGTTATGCCACAGAAGCCAACAAAAAAAGCAATTGTTGAAAGATGACAAAGAAAGCTTTCTTCAGAAAATGATGGTGCATAAAACGCTTGATGCCAAAATTCTGTCAAATAATTTATGCAGCAGCTGTTTTCAAAAGAAACATTCATACACACAGCTATGGGTCTGAGGTCAGGTGAGGATGGGATAGGAGGCAGAAGGCTTGAGAAGGACGCTTGGCTGGTGGAGAACCAGCACTTAAAAGCAGAGTCCCTATCTGACAGCTTAGGGCCTTCTCTCAGAAGCAGTTCCCCCAGCAGCATCCCTCCTAAACTCAAGCAAGAGTTTATTTGTTCTCCTAAATAGAGACATCAGGGACCACAGAACTTTACCCACACCAATATAATTCACTCATTTATTTACAGGAACTTATTTAAAATTAGTATACTTTCTCTTTTCAAAGATTTATACCATTCCATTTTTTGTGGTACCTAAAGGTTTTAGATCTTTTAGGGAGGCAGCAATAGGCAACTTAGAGGCCACTGTACCTGACTAACTGGTCTCAGATTTCTACAGAAACACCTCTCCACTCCAAAGCACTCTGTGAATGCCTGCAGGGCAATCATCTTTCACACTCACAGCTCCCTAATGACACACTTGCTGCAGTCCAATAAAGCAGTTCATTTGCCACAGACTTTACTTTTGGATAGATCTTTTTCAGACGGACACAGAGATCGCCCACACAGTTGTCTGCAATATAAGCAAACGATGGGGGAACTAAAACAAGACATTTATCTCAGAGAGAGGGGAAAAAAAAACCAAAAAAAACCCACCAAACCCAAGACAAATAATTCTATACCTAATATGTTATAACTCAGATTTGACCAATGCTAGATATCACATGCAGAGTTTTAAATACCAACTTTTTTTTTGAGTACTGTATCTTTCCCTTCCCAAAACCACCATTTCCCCTAATCCTCCCTTCCCTGAAATACCCAGGATAGGCTTACTGTCCCTGAAAAATAACTGCAGTATAACTAGTACAATTGTTACACATTCAATATATTTATAGGAAAACACATTTTGAAGAGTGAGGTACTACTTCTAAAGGGGAGTTCCTGAGAACCTCAGAAGCACAAATGAAAACTTGGCAACACAGTAGTTCAATTAAAAGCAACACAAACCAGTCAGAGAATATTCATGCAATGTTTGCAGTTTTGTCAGTTAGTGAACTGGTACATTTTAGATGTGCTATATATACAGTTTACATACAGTTAATATTTATTAAGTTTAATATTATTTATTAACTATTTAATGTATTATATATATTTTTATATATGTATTATTTTATCATAATATTATAATATATTAAGTATTCCATTTATTTAACCTATTTATTAAGTATTAACCTTCACTTCAAGTACCTGCAACTGCACTATTTGAAAAACTCTAAGATTCTGAAGAGTCCTACAATGACAGGACGGCCAATCTTACCATGTATATCGCAAGCATCAACAAAAATGGAAATTAAGAATGGAAAATGATGGAAGTACTGCTGTTTCTAAGCGAAATAAGCCTTTCTCCAAAAATACAGTTAGCAAAGAAATACGATGTAACTGAAATGCTGGGTATAATGCCACCTCAAATCCAAGTACTGTATTTTCTGAATGACACTGTTGAGTCTCTTAGAAGTAGTTCCATAAAATAAAGGAATCTTATGAATGTGAACTGACCACTCACATCATTCTCCATATAGAGTAACTAGAGTTATTAAATTGAAATGTTCTAGTGTAAAGATTATTAACTCTCTTTTTGGGCCACTGTAATATTTCTTCTTACTGTCTACTACATGACTTGAATGTTTCACTTCACAGAGTGATTTATAAATGTCTAAAGCAGGAAGAAAAAAAATTTAATTCAAAGCACACCTAAGAATTAGCCTCCTGGTAAAGTCAGCCCACAAGTGGAGCTCTTCAGTGTTGAAAGGAAGGAGTTCACCTAGGCCCGCCTCAGCTCTGGAGTAAACTTGCTGAGCACGCAAGATACACTGAGTGCAGCTTTAATGGGTCAGTATCTTTCAACAATCAGTACTTTCTTCAGAAGTTTGTATAAAGCTTTGTTTACATTTACAAACTTGAAAATCCTCCCTTTCCTCTACTCCCACAGACTCCTAATGCAATACAAAGCGATAGGACAGCTTTGATGTACTTAGCACATCCAACAGAATGCCTTAAACAACTTTCCTCTTCACCTCTGCCAACAGAAGTGCCCCTTCTCAAAAAGCAGAGAGACTGTGGAAGAAGAGAGGCTGTATACCTATCCTAGCAAAGGCTAAAGCAACTTTCTTTACAAGGAACTGCCTTCTAATGTCATAACCTCTATACTTCTTACCCCCTCCCAATTTTGTTTCCTGTAGGTGGAACCATATCCTCAGTTTCTTTACATCTTCACTCAATGAATGTTCCGTGAAAGTTTTCTTCTGGTAGTTCTACCACCATCAAGCCCTGCAATGCTCTCTGCTGCAATGGCAGAAACAGTCAGGCCAGAACTCTTTCTATCAACTCTACAAACACTTTTATACATTTTCTTTCAGTCAGCACTCAAGGAAAACTCTCTGGACAGCTCCTGACATGTCACACCACGTCATTTTCCATGCATTTTTTAAAGCTGTTTGTTATGCTTTTGCTCTCCAGTCTCCCAACCTAACAGAAGAGCCGTGCCGCTTCAGGACGAAGCCTGGAAATATGCCACTGCCTTGCAATTGCCATTTGCTGGGATGCTGCTTATCTGGGAACACTGCACTGACTTGCAGTTTATTTTTCTCACAGTCCCTCTTACGCTAAATCAATAGATCAATAGAGGTAAGACTCACAATCCAATAAACAGTTGCTACTTGTCCCATCTTTAATGATTAAAAAAACCCACTCGATGGCAGTGGCCACAGCGTTACTGTGCTCCAGCCCCACGTCCCCCCGCCGTGGCACACGTTGCCCGGCAGCGCGGTGCCAAGGCGCTATCTCAGAGCTGACAGCGGCAACGGCGGTGCCACGATCTCCCTCCCGAACGCGTCCCCAAAACACTCCCGTGGCACAAACACAGCGGCAGGCATCTCTGATGAAAGCAAAACAGGAGTGAGATGCAGGGGCACGTCTGAAGCCTGACACAAACCAGTCACAAAGCCAGAATTAATTAAAACTCAGAACTGCCACTCCCACGACTCAGTTTAGAAAACTGAATCTTTCTAAAAGCCTGTACCAAAAAGAGGAACATGAAATACTTGTCTAGGGTGTTACATAGACTGGAAAAGACAGCTTAATAGCACCTTACAACTGAAGTGATTAGTTGTGTTGGCATAGAGTCCAAAGAGGGTTTTTTTTTTTACACGTTCAAATTAAGAAAACTGACAAAAGAGAAGCGAATTCCACCAAGCTGAAACTAAAACCTCTTATCTGCGCTAAACTTTAAGGGACAAAGTTAATTACAAATACCCACGACTTGTACAACACATTAATCCATTCAAAAAACAATGCACAAAGGCTCATTCAGGGCCGCTGCGCCCATTACGTCTGTCAGTACTTAAGGACTCTTAAAAACGCACATTTGTCGAAAACAATAGACAGCAACAGATGCTCCACAGCACTTGTTTATGAAGTAATTCCTTATTATTCCCCCGCACCGCCGCAGTCAGCTGGCCCGACGCGGCTGCCACATGTCTCCTCCGGTGTAGCCTCCGCGCCGCGCCGCCCGGGGACATCAATAATGCACGGGGGCTGCGCGGGCACGCGGGGCGCGCTCCCGGCACAGCCCAGCGACACGGGGGTCGCCGCCCGGGCCCCCCTCCCGGGCGGAGGCGGCGGGCGCTCCGCACACGGGCGGCGCGGTGCCGCGAACCTGCCGCTGCAACAAGTCGCCTGGTGCCCCTTCGCCCACCGAGGGCTGCTGCAGGCGGGCTCCCGCTCCCGCCCCCGCGCTGCCTGCCCGCGGCCCCGCCGGCAGCCGCCCGCCCTCCACCTCACCTGGGGCTCCGCTCCCTCCGCGGCGCCGGGCGAAGCGGGGGGACGAGCCCTCCGGGCAGGGTGCGCGGGGCGCGGCGCTCTCCGCTCCGGGCGGGGCGGGGCGGGGCGGGGCGGGACGGTGTGTCCCCCCCGCCGCCCCCTCGCAGCGGGCCGGAGGCGCTGCGGGCCGCCCCGCGCTGCTCGGCGGGGCCGGGGCGCGGAGCGCGGCGGGCGCTGTGACAGCTCCGCAATATGGCGGCGGCCGCCGCCGTTCGGATTTTCCCCCCTATCAGATGTGGCTCCTGCGCCGCACTGCGCAGGCGCGACGCGGCCGGGCATGCGCGGCGGGCGGCACGAAGCCGGCTGCCCGGAGGGGCGTTGGGGCGGCGGCGGGAGCGGCTCCCGCGCTGGGCGGGGTGGGGAGAGAGGGACGCGGGGCGCGCCGCCTGTGCCGGGCACGGCGAGGGCGGGACACGGAGCTCCCGGGAGGGAACAGCAGCGAGCGCCCACCCTGCGAGGCGGCGGTCCCTCCGCACCACACTCTGCGGCGCTCGGTGGGAGCCGGTGCTCGGCGACCCCGCGGAACCCGCCCGAGCGCAGCCCTGGTCCGTGTGATGCGTGTGCCTGTGCCCGCCGCTCCAGCGGCACGGCTGCCCTCCGGAAACTCCCTGCTCGCCTGGTGTCGAGGGGGTGAGGAGAGGGGGTTCTCCCGTTAACGCAGCCGGGCGGCGGGAAAGGAAACTTCGGTGAAGCCTGAGGCACGGAGCAGACAGTCGGCAGCGTGGGTGTTTCCCGTCCGAAGCCCGCCAGAAATAGTGCCGCCTTTGTGGCAGCGTGCGCTCAGGGGGCGCGGCGGGAGGCCGGGTGTTCCGCCAGACGGGAAGGCACGGAGCTGGCCATGTCGCCAGTCCCGGGGTGCAGCGGGCAGGAGCGGGGGTCGGCGTGTGCTGAGCCAGGGGCTGGGACAGGTCGAACTGTGATAACTCTTAGAGGGATACCTTCAGGGTAAGAGCATGGAATGCAGTTTGAGTGGAGAGCACTGACCCTCTTCCCCTCCTCCATCTCATCGCTCTCTCCTTTTTCCATCACTCCCTGGCGTGAAACAATCGTGCTGGGGGATGGGATCACACTTTTTTTTTCATGCATATATTTTCATTTTTTGTATACAGTCGCAATGGGGATGGAGAAGGAAACAGCAGTAAGGAAAATCCTTCTGAAGGACAGAGAGGTTGAGGCAATCCCAGCCCTCACTGTGCTTTTTCAGTTTATTTTTGTTTGCAAGAAATGAAGGTGCTGCTTGAGCTCAGTGGCAACCCAACCAGGGAGGCCAAACAGCAAAGCTCAGTGCAAAGGGATCCACTTGAGCTACCAACTCTGAGTCACGCTGCTGCTATTAATACACCTTGCCCTCTGGCTGTCTGATAAAGCAAGGTTGGGGGAAGAACTATGAGGAATTTTCAATTAAAAAATGCTTCCAAAAGAATAAAAAGAACATTCTAGGATGAATTTGAGGTGAGGATAAGGGGAAGAAGAGGAGAGCAGCCTGGCAAACAAGGAATAATCTCCCAGAGAATCTGTGGGAGCCTCACTGACTAATTTTTTTTTGATTATTCAGACAAAACTTAAAGAACGTTCCAATAAAGTAGATGACTACGTAATACAAACTATGGTGAAATGAAATTGGACTATATAAGCTTGAATTTAATTTCTTCTAGAGACATTGAGTTTCATCTATGATGATTTTATGCATTATATTGTATATTTGAAACAGGCATTTCTCTCACAGTCATCGTCACAGAACCTCAACATCTCAGTCTATTAATGGTATGTTCAATTTCCTGCCATGGACTAAAATTTCATTGCTGACTTTGTTTATGTCATTTTGTTTCAAGGAAGAACGGCTAATTCCTCCTCCTTTCTGTTCTTCATGGTGAAGAACATCCTGGCATGAAATAGAATATTTTGCAGTGTGTTACACTTCTAAGTGTAACTTAAGTGTAACTTGCAGCCTCTGCAGTTACACAGTTTCACTCCCCAGCCACCATTAGTATGCAATGTACTGTTCCCTGCTCAGAGGGCCTTTTCCTGCAGGTCAGAATAAGGGAAACAAAAAAAAAAAACACAAACTCCTGGGAAAACAAACCCTGTTTCACTCAGTCACCTAAATATATTAACTATGATTCACTGCAGTACACAGATAAAATGTGTTTGCTTTAGTTGACCGAACTAAAGGCTTGCTTTTCTTCCAAAACAGTCTGTTCAAAACTGGCTCAGATATAGGACTATTTCACTAAGGCCCAGTTTCTTTACTAGTGTTGATAGCATGAGGAATAAAGTTCCATTCAGTTCCTGCATTATCACCGCAGGATATGCTTTATCTCTTATCCTGTTACATGAAGAATATTATTGCTCAAAAATGTCAAGATAAATAATAGCCTTATCTTTCTTGTCAACAGCATAATGTGGTTTCCTTCTCACCTTGCTTCCTTAACAAGGTGTAAAATTGCAGTTTGTATGATAAAACGGGGCAGTAAAAACAGAAGTGTAGTTAGAGATCGTGTTCTTTGTAGCCATGAAAATGAAACTACAGAAAGAGCTACAGGCAATAAAGAGAGCTTTCAGATACCCATATCAACTTAAATTACACAGTTCTTCAAGAGGCAGGTTATAAAGATAAAGGTAATGATAAGAATGCCTCAACTGCAAGTTTATCTTCCAGCAGTAATGGCAAAACACAGCTCTTCATTAAAAACCAGATTTTAAACTTTCATTGCCCGATCTGAGAAATCAATCCTAGAATCCCTTTTGAAAGTAAAGATTTCTGGGCAAATGCTTCTCCAGTGCATCTGCAAAAGCGTAAAGCAGCCAGGAAAGACCCAGTCTTCACTGTGTGTTAGAATCTACTTTTAATCAAGGGGCATTTACTAGACTAGGCATTTTGGAAAGGAGAACTAAGAAGAAAAATCACCATGAGGAATTTCTGAGGTTTTTTTTTTAACTTTAAATGGTATGCTTTACTTTATCCTCTAATTCAATTAAGATTTATGCCATCAGCTAGGACAGAAGTGTAGTTCTGCTCATACCATGCCCCTAACATGGAAAGCTATATGTGGACTTAGTCTACCAGCCTGGAAGCTAGCCACTCTGGGAATACTTATGTATGTGACTCAACACACACGTACTCAGCTATTAATATATTTACAGAAACTGACCTTACACTGTCTAAAATTATTGCAGGGCAATTTTACGATTACTAATTGTATGGTGTAAAACCAAATTGTTTTTTCTTTTGTTAATATTTGAATAACAATAAAGGGATATGTTGCCTTAATTGACGTTAATTGTATTTATTTTTCCAAAAAGTTTGTTAGATTGCCTTTTAAAGTCTGCAGTAGGAACAAAGGGAATTTAAAGAATTTTGTGGTCATTAGATTAATCCAATTCACAGATATTTTAAATATTTGGTGAAATTACAAGTCATAGTTTTATGTCTGTTGTTAAATTCATCTGTCATTTAAAATTTAATGTATCTAATTCCAAAAATTATTTTTCATGCATGGTATTAAAAGACCAGATTTCAATAAAAATAAAAGGCTTCCAGTAGCAACACTGAGCATTCCAAATTGCCTTTATAGCATGTGTATATACAGTCTCAGCTTTGATCAAGTTCAAAAGGCAAAATATGGTATGACCCTGGGGGATTTGTCTTTTTCCTTTCTGAAATACCATTGGTGTGTGAAGCTTACTTGGGTGTCCTCCAGGGGCGTGATCTTGTACTTTGGCAGCACCTCAGCAAGCCTCAGCTCCAGTGAAGAAGTCAGGGAGTCCAAGTCCAGCACTCTTTGGTTGGATAACTGGATAGCACGAGAGTTTTGATGGAGGAGGACAGACCCAGTGTGCAAAAAGAAGGGGGATTCTGCCTCCTCTATGGAGACATGCAAGAAACAGAAAGCACCTGAAAGCCTGACCAAAACACCTGGCGAACAGCGGTCAGGATCATCTACTGAAGTGCAGCGCTGGCAGCTGGCTCGGTGTCAGGCTGCTCTACCTGCTCATTTAATAACCCAGCCTCTAACATCAACACTGAAACCCGGCTGGCCAGCAAACACCTTTACCCTTGAAAATCTGAACGGTTGTTTGCAAAAGTCTTTTCCTGCAGCCCAATCGATTCCTCCCCCTGGAAGATTCAAGGGGAACATTGTTTCTCTTGATGACTGTGCCTACCAGAAGCCCAGGGCTGGGCTGAGCGAGAAGCCCAAAGGCTTTATCACCGATCATCTCTCACACAGGACAACTTCTTCCAGTGACACGTTTTTGGTTTTCTCTTCAGTGTTCAGTCTCTGGTACTACAGCAAAGATACCACAGTGGTGTCAGCCTCGCTCGGGGCCAAATTTTAATACCTTTTCTGCTCAAAACAGGAAGTAATAAAAGCACTTGTAGAGGAGTGCCAAATATAGATCTCAGCAGTTCATTCTAAGTGAATCAGTATTTGCATCTCTGTGGTAATAACTTGCTAATTTAATTTTTATACACAAAGGGTGTATTACACAGCCCTTATCTTCCACCTATTGTTTCTTACAGAATATTCAGAGCTGGAAGGTACCCACAAGGATCATCAAGTCTAAATCTAAAGTGAATGACCCATATAGGGGATTGAACATGTGACCCTGGCATTATTAGCACCAAGTTTTAACCAGCTGAGCTAATCTCAGTGACCATTATAATTTTATGATTTGTTTCTGTAACTTGGTAATTGCACAAGAGGCAGGTTAACAAATAAAGCTGCTTGCAATTAAGATTGGGGCGAGCTGTCTGATCTCCTGTGTCCGAGATGGGACAAATCAGCTCATGTCACTGCTCTTGTGTCATGTCACCCAAACATGCCTTCTCTGATACATAAGGTTGTCATCTAAGAGCTGACATTTAGCTGCAGTTCCTGCTTCTGTCCACTTAATGCTTTTATCTTATTCATAGTTATAATTATTATGACAAGTACAAGTTGTTCCACAGTGACAACATTGCTTTTTTAGTGACAGCGTTTATTTTGGTTGTAATGTGGCTGTAGCTGAGTCCTGCCCATAGCACTGGAAATCACAGCAATTCATAATCACAGAGGTATCCCTTCAGCGAAATAGTGTAAACTATTTACAACTAAATAAAATAGTATGTAAGATACTAAGCGCAGTAAAAGGCACCAATCCAGACAACAGCTTTTTTGATTGAACTATTTCTGTGGGCAAAAAAAGGGAATATGGTTACCAAGGAATTGGATGCAAGTGTTTGAAAACTTGAAAAGTGTATACAACTGTTAGAACCAAAGCAAATGCTTTTTGGTGGTTTTATTGTTGGGTTTGTGTTTTGGTTGGTTTTTTTTTGTTTCTCCTAAGGTGCATGTACACTGTTCTGAGATACAGCTTTGTGAATAAGTCAAATAATAATAAAAAGTAGAGCTTTTTACTAGGAATCCATCACTGAAGTATTTTTATGTCCTGAACCCTTCTAATTTTATTACATTTACTTGCTTCTTTATCAACAAGCAGAAATAAGCAAAACTGTAGAAGGAGTGTCTAGAACTTTTCAACTATATTCTTAAGACTTTGTCATATCTTAGTTCTACCAAAATGGATATGTCAAAACCTCAAAATAGAAGTACATATTTCCCCACAATTCTAGCCTTTTTTTAAAGATCTGAATTCCCTGGAATATTTATAAAGGGGGGGGGGGGAGGGGACTAAAAAAAGAGTGAAAATTGATGTAGACTGTTCAGAACTGCATTTTCTGGATATGGAAAATTTTTGATGGTATGCCAGTAGCATCACAAAAGATGAAAAAATGCCTGCAGAACTAAAGGAAACACCTCATCACCTCTTTAAAGTGGATATTCCAAAACAGTCTGCCAACCCATTTTATGAAGAAAGTGTTTTAGTTAGAAGAAAACAGATGGCAATTTTTGCCAAGTTGTTTTCAGCTAAACCTTAATCATGAAGCTGTAAAAAAAAAAAAACTTTAAAAAAATAGCAGAAACTTCAAAATATCTCATCATGAACCTTATGTAAAGAGGTAGAGACTGAATACAATTCCTTTCTTTTTTTTTTTAATGAAATCACTGACTTATTTCAGAGTTCATCTGTTAGTACTGAGTACAAGGTCTTAAGTCCACAGACATTCTAAACTTCTGAAGAAATTCAGGAACAAAAAGGCTGAGCAAAAAGCAAAAGCAATTAGCAAAAGCATGTGTCATCAAAACCAGATACAGCTCTATTGCTGAAGTGGTACCCCCACAAGTTGATTTTATCATCAGCACACCTACAAAGATGTAATTTTGAGTCTTGAAGGTAATTTAGCCCTAAGAGGGCACATGCTCTTGCAGCAGCTATGTTGCAATCAAACCCTATCAGAATAAATCACCTTCCATTGAAGTTCATCAAAGAGAAACAAGGCAGGAAAAGGAGAAAGGTAAGATAATCCTAGGATGCTAAGATCTTCAGTGTGCTGTGTCTCCAAGTATATTTTTTAAGGCTGCTTCTTTTTCATTTTCACTGTGTATGAAGGAATTCTGAAAGACTTAAGAGTATTTATTTGCTTTAGAAAAAAACATTAAAAGACACAGTCTTTGGCTATCCTTAAGGATACCTCAAAGGCAGTTGAAGAACCAGGTGGGCTACAATATTACAAGTAGCAAAACAATGACAAATGATTAAATTGAAATGGGAAATTAGTTCCCTTCAGGATCTAAATTCTGCTAGTGGTTTTCTATTACCTGGTGAACAGAGATTGAGAGGATGGTACATATGGGCAGATTTGGTACTTCAGATGCTGCTGAAATTGAAATTCCAAGATAGTTAAGTTGTTCCATGAAACTAAATTGGCTGAAGTTGTGCGTGCTTGGAAACAGAGCTCTGTGACTGACTGACTTGGTGTAGCTGTAATTTTTTCCTGTTATCTGAGGCAAACTTGAGAGCTCTGCTTGGTGTGGATTCCCTGTGGACCAAGAAGTTACGAGATTGCTCAGTCAATCCTTCCCAGACACCTCAGTCTTTTTATTCTTTCAGATGGTTATTTACATGAAATTTCTAGGACATTAATTTCTTCCAAGGCTCCTACCTTTGTTGTATTTGGTTGAAGTTGGCTAACAAGTTTTAAAAGTTATCAAGTAAACATGCAGAGGAACCTAGTTTGATGACAAAATAGTTATAAAACTCAGATCCACTTGGAAGGCCCAAGAAATACCAATTCCAGTCATTTATCTTGTTAAACATTGAACAAGTTTTTTCTTATATCCTGAACTAATGTTCAGATTAGACTGATGATAACACATTATTAATTAGGATATTTGGCATTAAATGCTACTTGCAGCCTACATTGAAAACAGCAGGATTGTTTACTACCTTTTCCATCAGAAAGTTCGAAATTTTGTTATATCCCAAACTTGAATTCTGGTAGTAGGTTGAACATCTGTCTGCTACGTGCATCTCCATAGCTCAGTTGTTCATCTTTTGAGTTTAATTACATGAGATGAAGCACCCTCCCGTGAAGACCTCTGGTTTGCTCTTTTTGCTCCTTTTAAACAAAATATGTTCCTTGTGCCCACTTAACAGACCAAGAGGAGAGTTACTTTGGTTGCCCTGCTGATTGCTCATTATCTTCTATATGGAATTTCTTCCTCATGGAGCCAGTCAAAACCATTGTGGCTTTGCATGAAAATGAAAGTTTGGTAGCTTGAAGATCTGCCTTTTCTAGTTTCTGTACATAATTTCCTATCATTTCAGTACAGCTGAGATTTTTCCCCCCCCTTTAACTGTACCCAGCAAACTTAATTTCTGTTGTCAAACTACAAAAGACTGGGGAAATTTCATCAGTGTTTGTGTACAGGAAGCACAATGGCAAAGTAAGCTTACGCAAGGTAGAGAAGATAGAAAAATTAATCATGCACATTATACGTTCACAATATCGTTTCCAGAAAATGACAGAGCTATCAATGTGGACAGTACAGTACATGGCTATGATCAACAGAAAGTTTAAGAAAACATCTGGTTCTTGCAGTCTAGAAGCCTACAGGACTAGCAGACATTTGGATACAGAGTTAGGAGATATTTGGAGGAACTGAAGGGGCATGGAAAAAAAGGCCTCTAACTGAATTAGAATTTTTGCCTTAGAAATTAAATAAATTAGAAGAGATTCAAATATGCAGGCCTGAGGCTTATGAGAGGGGAAAAAAACCAAACTACTGAACAAACCAAACCAAAACCAGCCCTTTTCAGAGCATTGTAGAAAATTGGAAGACCAAGAGGGGGGTGAATGCTCCATTGGTATGCTGTGCATAGAACAGGAGCTGAACAGAAACAAGCAGGCTTGAAACCTTCTTCTGAAAGGTTATGCTTTGTTAATAAGTTAAGACACTGAGAAAAAACACGGTATAAATTTGAAACTGTGATGTAATTGCATTAATGTGTGAAAAGCCTGGGCAGACTAACTCAGCGTAAATGTGCTCAAGGCTAGCAGTCATCTGAATTTGAAACCTCCCTTTAAGCCTGGGGTTGCAGCAGCTCCTAGCAGGGAAAGCTCTGTAAAAAACAATCTTCCTGGGGCAACAAGTATTATTTGTGTCTTTACATGTGATCTCCTATGAAAAAGCACAAAATCACTAACAAAAAGCAACAGCCAGAAGGATGGTCAGTAAGAAAGGACAGCACAGGACTGGGATCAACTAACCCAAATTACAAGGTAAAGCTTCAACATACAACAGCCTAAATTGAGGCAGATGATCAATTCACTGGACTTCATTAAGTGCCGATGAACAAAGCACCACCTTAGGAGGTAAGTAGCTGTCACCTGCCCTAAGAAATCAGAGGACAACTCTTAAGTTATGACTACTGTCTTTTAGGGAAAGTGTAATTGCTGTCCCATTTCCCTTCCTTTACTTTTCTCCTTTCTAAGTTCTGTTTTATTAAGCTGTTTGTAAATGGGAGGTACAGTATTATTTAGGCCACTTTGTAAATATTCCCTGTAAATTCTGCATCAAGGTCTAACAAAAGGATTGCGAACATAAAAATAGCATAGAGAATGTGCTTTGTGAGCTTTAATTTTCTTAGTCTTGTAGTACAAGAGGAAGCAGACTCTGTAGCTGACAACTCATATATTTGAAACGAAGTGTTGTCTTTTCATCAAAGAACAAAATAGACTGTGAAACTCATTGCTTTTGGATGTTGTTAAAGTCAAAATGCACAGCAGGAGTCTAAGAGGAAGAAAAATTATTCTCTTGTCCCAAATTACTGTATTTCTGGATACTCTTAATATTCATACAAGAGGAATTAAAAAAACCCAAACAAACCATCTTGAAACACAAAGTTTAAACAAGTTAGTAATTAGGATGAAATCTCCATCACCCCAATTCTGTCAAAAATATGTTCGAGTTTCTTTTGGTTTTGCATCTTCTCAGAAGCTATGGGAATTGACAAAAGTTACAGATACACAACTGGGCTAAATGAACCTAATGCTGTATGGCAAGTTATATGCTTCAGTGAGATCAACATTTTCTTAGAAATAAAACTAGGTTTAGCCCACAGAGAGAGCATGTCAGTGATCAAACTACACATGCCTTGAGGAAAAACAGAGGAAGGAATCTCTAAGGTTTAATTCTGTAAAGCAAAGTTTCAAAGAGACTGCTGAAAAGCAAGTAATTGCTCCAAACTGCCTTTTTCTGAAAGGTCAATTTTTAGTTTCCTTTAGGAGAATGTATCCTTTAGGAAACTGTTCAGAAAATCCTTAATTACCACAGGAAGTCTGTTCTTTTAGGCAACTTAGGCTTTTGGGAAATTCATGAAATTCACCATGAAAATAGTGAGTTGGATTCCTGTTTACAGCTCTGCTTAGCAATTACAATTTCTAACTTAAAAATGCAATCACCAACTATTAAGATATCTTCGAAAGCACTGCCATTCCCTGTGGAAGGGTCTGTCATGGTTCCTCACAAAATTCTCTATAGTTCACTGTATGTGCAAAGGTTCATTTTGATATTCAATCTCCCACATATCCAAAACTGGGTGGTAATAGTCTTGCTATACAAATTTATGGAAGAGGAGAGTCCAGCTCTCACTGTAACCTGCTTATCTTTCAAAGGGTAGCACAGTCACAATATTACTGCCAATTGTAGCAAAGCAGAACACATTTTTGCTTACGTGTCTTTTTCATTAGTAGTTCTGTGATACCACTGAAACACCACATCCTGGAAAATACAGCGAGGGAGGCTATATTATTAAGGTGGCTTTAAAAGCAAAATGAAGATATGCCCAAAGTCTGCTTAAGGGCTTTTAATCCAGATATTGTGAATAAAACCAGCAGCAGCACTGTTACCTGCACAGACGTGTAGGTGCATTCTGTGCCCACTTCTTCACTTTGTCACAAGAACTACTGCTGAAATTTCTTTATCAAGACTAGAGCCTTCAGAGCGACGCTTTATAGACATTTCAGGCTGCCTTCAAGATGTTAGGAGGACCAGATGTCATTTGCTTCTCATTACATTTTCAAAATCCCTGGAAGAGATTTTTAATTGCTAACCTTTTTTTCTTTATCAGTTTAAGATTCTCAACCTGATAATCTGTATCTTAATATATTCAGAAATCGGTTACAAAAATATTCGTGTAGCACTTAATGTAATCTATTACTCAAAAGCTCACTACAGTCTATTGCAGTAAATTAAAATACAGAGTAAAGTTAATCTCACAAGGCCTAGGAGTCTTATTAGTAGTACTAATCATTTTAGTTAAAGCACTGCTATGCATTTTGGCTTGCAGAACTGGTGATCTAAGTTTTTCCAGATTCAGGGAAACCTAAACCACCAGACTAGCATTTTTCCTACGCAGTATGCAAAGCCACAAAGAAAATTATCTTTCTTCCTGAAAGATAATTCAGCAAATCAAGCAAAGATGGATTACAAGATACTGTTTACCCTAAATCAAGCTGTGACCATTAAATTTCTTTATGCAAGATGTCAGAGCTCTAGCAAAAATCTGGGAAAAGAATACAGGATTTTCCCCAAATTTTTTTTCTTGTGAAGCAGAGGCAGAAGAACTTGAGACACCGATACTGTAAAGAAGGATGTGGGTAATTCTGGTTCCATATTTGGTCTGAGTGGGCGCACATCAGCTGCCTTTTGAGGGATGCTCCACACTCTTCCTGTAGAATAGATGCACCCTGTCAGACATAAACCCAGCTGTGCAGCATCAAGCCACCTGCTAGAGCATGGGGATCTGAGAGTCTCAGAGAACCTCAGAGGCTGGTTCACAGTAAGTCGGCTCAGCCTTGGGCACCAGTCTGTATCGGTATAGAGACAGGATGCCCACGGGCTGCCCGTGAGCATTTCTGCAGGTGTCACGTGGGCTGACACCTGCACAAGGGTCAGACACACCTCCAGTGTGGGGCTGGAGGGGGGGTGCTGTTCTAACTGCTAACTTCTGTTGTACTTCTGTTCAAATATGATACACTTAAATAAAAGCATGGAACTCTGTGTCCTTGTGTTCGAGCTGAAGTATTTTTGCTTCAGTAAAATTTGCATGTTTTGTAATAATACAGATGTAAAATTCCAAATATTTTTCCTTTAGCTGTTATGTGACATCTTGGTCTTTCATGCAGTAAAACTAGTCTTTTGAATACAACTATTCATATGCTCGCTGTGCCAGGAACATCTTTCATACACACCCTCTAAACTATTAACCCAAGATGGATAGCTACAAAAGGAAACAAGTTCTGTCTAATTAATTGGATGGCCCAGCTAACAAACTGCAAAGACACAAGGAGGCCTGCAAAGACAGCAACAATGGTGGCCCAGGGAACAGCCCACACCCCCTGCCCTCCCTTAACAAACAAATAGTAATTTCTGGTAAAGCATTTGCTTCTCCATTATATAACTGAAGAGTTCAGATTTCTCGCCCCAGAACAAGACTGCAGTCTACAGATAAAAGCTCTCAAGTGCAACAAACGTCGGTCCTGAAATCTCAACTGCAAGCAAGTCAGTGAGATCAAGATGTTACAAGGCAACTTTAAGAGACATTTTCTTTTAAGGTTACTAAAGGAAGTACCATGATTAATCACAGAGGCCATTAAAGCTAGAGATGGACTTTCCTTTACTTGTCTTTGCACAGGTCTCTGCATCGTGATGGTAAGTCCAGCTCTGAGCTGGTGTAACACAGCAGGACTCTGCTAACTTCACAGCTGTGTGGGTTTAAATCACAGAATTTGGCCTGTTTTAAGACTTGAGAGCTGCGTGATTCTGTTACCCTTGTTTCTATGTAAAAACCAGAAGTATATAGAAGAGCAATAGGGTAGAGCACTACCTCAGCAGTTTGGAACGACGGTGGAACCGCTATGGGTTACTAACTTGTGCCCGCAGCTTGGCTGAGAGCCCTCGGAGTAGTGCAAGAGAAACCTACTATATGATACACATACACCAGCAGAGTGCTCTGCCTTGAAATAAGAGCCGACAGGCGAAGCCAGTGGAGTACATTGGGAGCATTGTTTTATTGCTGCTTTACTGCTGAGATTGCTGAACGGTCATGAAAATGCCTGGCACTGCTGCTGCACAGTTCCCGCAGGACGTGACCTGCTGCGGGAGATGGCCGCACACCGCGGCTCTGTGGTGTGCGGCAGCAGCTCGCGGAAATGCTGAAGAACTGGAAATATCACACGAGTTCTCTCTGTGCAACTGACTTTACAGCAGTTGGACTATTGCCAGGTAAACTAGCACAATTTAAAAGTAAATCAGAACTTCTACACTGGTAGGAGTGTGTCAGCTGCACTAAACCCACATGGAAGCTGGTCCCAGGGAAGCAGAGTGGGCCACTGGCTCCTCATCCCAGCCCTGCTGGCCCACAGTGCAAGCTGGGCCCCACGGCTTTGGGTCACTTTATTCATTTCCCATGCTTAAAGGTTCTTGACTGCACATAGCAATCTTGGATTACAAAGGAGCGTAGGCTACATCTCAACTGTTTCAAGTGCTGCCAAGAAAAAAGGGGACTTGGGTCAAGCCCAAGCTAGCCAAGCACAGAATTTTCAAACCAAGGCTTTCAACAAATCACTTCCCAGAAAGTCATGAGACTAGCATTAAAAAACCAAAACTCATGAGGACTTAATAATAGTTTGGGGTTGTCTTTATTTCCTTTCCTCGTTCTTCTATTCAGGTTTCTCTTCAAGTCTGGGAAAAGAACTTCTTCCTTGCTTGGGTTTAGATTTTCAATTGCCAGCTGATTACCAGATTTTGAAATGACATAAAAAAAGGATTTCAGTATTTTAAAAACTACAAAATTTAGCAACTTTGAAAACTACTGTTCACATTCCTGATGTGCTATACGTGCTCCTGGGGTGTCAGAGAAAAGGATCCTCATTTCTAACTCCAGTTATGCTGGAGAGGAGCATAACTGATAAGCTTATACTACAGCCTGGATTCCCATGAAGCCCCAAACGTGCAAGTACTTACTCATAAGCTTCTAGTTGGTTTTGCAATCTCTTTTATATTGTTAAGATATAACAAAAATGATCCCTCACATGCAAAAATGTTTGCAGCACGACATGGTGTGATTCTTGGGGCAGTCCTGTGCAGGGCCAGGAGTTGGACTTTGATGATCCTTGTGGGTCCCTTCCAGCTCAGGATATTCTATGGTTCTATGATTCTATGATTCTAACCTTGTCCTTCTTCATATGTACACAGAGGTATCTAATTTGGCCTCTTACAAAACTACCAGTGTATACCTTAAGAAGCTGAGTCCCAGTATTGCTTTATACACTGAATAGCATTTTTTATCTTTCAGTCATATCACTTATGACTCCCAATGACTGGGAACAACAGCAGCAAAAATCATTTGAAATTATAGCTTTTGACCAGAGAACACTTTGACTTACATGCATTTTATTCAGCCTCTTGCCAGTTACCCACATTTTAACTTTTTATTCTAAAAATCTCTCCATCTCCTACTTTTGGATGTAAAAACCTAATGAACATTGTTTCTTCCCTTCACTGCTGGTATATGAAGCATGTTCAGGGCTGTGAGCAAGATGGAAGCCATGCTTGCTATGCCTCATGGTGGGCACACAAACCTCCTGCCTCAGCACCTTTGTGTATCACACTTTCTCTAAGAATCTTATACTAAAACCTTTCTCATGTGTAATTGAGCTGCTTTCCATTACAAACCAATAGTCTACTACTAAGAGTAAATGCATTCCTTTGTAGTAAAGACCAGCATGGAGGACCTCATACATCACTCGTCCACTCACTACTGACAGCACAGCATGTCTTGCAGCATCTACAGCAATCAACATCCTTGCTCAGTGGAGAGATTTTTTACACTTCATTGCATATGTTCTTACAAAACAACTGTATGGACTTCTGGGAAGAGAGCAAAAATGCGTTACTGATAGTTTATACCAGCATTATTCAGAGAAGAGAAGTGGGCACCAGTAGACAAGAGGAGTGGATATCAGGCTGTAATTCATTGTCAGCACCACTCTTGTGCCGTTGGAAATGCTTTTTTCTTACATTGGAGACACTAATTACTGCTGTTCTTTTTCCTTTCCTTTTTTTCCCTATTAGTTTTTGTGAAAATCACCTCTATGGATCCACACCACAGTTGACTCTTGAACACTAGAAAAGCAAAAGGGAGAGAGAGGCAGAGAGAAGAAGGACTGTGTCAGCTTCACCTTGGATTTCTGTAAATTGTCATGGTACTACATGCTATGGCCTCAACGATCACAGTTGTTTTGTAAGAACATATGCCATGAAGTGGTTTGGGCTGGAAGGCACCTTAAAGTTTATGAAGGTCCAGCCCACCTGTCTTGGGCAAGGACAACTTCCACTAGACTAGATTTTCTAGGGCCCCATCCAGCCTGGCCTTGAACACTCCCAAAGCTGGGGCATCCACAGCTTCTCTGGAAAACCTGTTCCAGTGTTTCACCACCCTCTGACTAAATAACTTTCTTCCTGACATCCAATTTTAATCTCTCTTTCAGTTTGAAGCCATTCCCCCATGCCTTATCACTACGTTCCCTTGTCAAAAGTCCTCCTCCAGCTCTTGTAGCCCACTTCAGGTACTGGAAAGCTGCAGTGAGGTTTCCCTGGTGCCTTCTCCAGGGTGAATAACCCCAACACTCTCAGTCTCTCTTCATAGGAGAGGTGCTCCAGCCCTCTGATCATCTTCATGGCCTTCCTCTGGACTCACTCCAACAGGTCCAGATCATGAAGCTTGACAGAAAGAGAATGATGAAGCTGAGGACAGTCACATGAATACCCACGCATTATCTTGCTGAAACTGTTCGCCATCTAGTGGTTTGTTGGCCTCCTACAAATACAAACTTAGTAAAGAATTGCAGGATGTAATTTCAGAAGGAAAAAAAAAATGTTTGTTTTATATCTGTCCCTCACTGTGCAAGAACATATAAAAAAATATGAAAAAATATGAAGTGCTTCTTGCAAAGTGTTTACCATTAGAATGAACACCCCATGAAGACAAGCAACAAAAACCTGCACACGACCAAGGTGAGATTCAGAGACAGGTTAGGTACACACCGTTGGTAATTTTTCTCTCCTTTATTTCACTCTTTTCCTATTATTGCATCAAGATGTCCTGATCTAATTTGCTCCACCATTTTTCTTCAAGCTTGCCCACCCAAAAACGTACATTATAAACAAACTGTGAGGTAATTAGGAGGGCTCTGTGTTTGGGGGTGGGAGGTTCCAGAGAGCACCTTGTGCAACAGAAGGTGTGCCAGGAGCCAAGCACAATACTGAGGTAGGTAAAAGCAGTCACCTCAACAGCAAGAAGCCGGGATGCAGAACAGCAACCCAGGGCCAAGATTAGGTTGAGAGACAGTAGTCCGGGTCAGACACAGCCCAGTGGTCACCCAGCAGGGCCACAGTGGCAAGGCAGGTCTGAGACCAAGCCAGGATGCCAAGTCAGCAAGTCTGGATCAGGGCCAGACTCGTGGAGATGCGAGATGGTGCAAACAGGCGAGGGCCACCACAAAGCCTCAGCTTAAAAGTGGCTCTCAAGGGAAAGGAGAGGCAGGCCCTCACTATGGCTTTCCTCACAACTGCTCTTATCAGTGGAGGAGCTGACCTTGGATTCTGCCAACTAAACTTCTGCAAAGGGGTAATGTGCTCAGGGCCATGGCAGTCAGAGGGGTGGAACAGAGCCATGGAACGTATCCAAGACAAGGGTAAAGCAGGTTGATGGCCTTCTTCATTAAAACAGTATATGGATGAAAATCCCACTTGGATTTTTCACTTGGATTGAAGCAAAGTTCAAAGAGCTTACGTTGTTCAGTTCGGGCAAATCAAGAACTCTTGCTGTTAATGATGGCTTCATTAATGAGAAGCATCAAAGGACATCTAAATTATTAACTGATCACACTGATTTAAAGCTCACTGATTTGAGGCTAATTTGTACATGAAAAAAGATCAAATACAATCTTGAGATGTATCAGGGCCATACATTTCTATTAGAAACACTGTACAAGACCTGAATTGAATGTACTAACTAGTCACCCATGTTTAACAACAGGGAATTCAAATTAACATATGCACAAATGGCTCAGTGGGAGAACCAGCAGAAAACTGAGAGTTTCCTGACTTATGGAAGGAGACTAGAAATAACAGTGGTTAAAATAAAGGGAAGGAGACTAGTAATAACAGAGATTAAAATAAAAGGGTTAGAGAGGGTACAACAAATGATCAGTTAACTTCAGAAGAAGAAAAACTAAATTCATAAGCAGCCCTAGCCGGGAAAAAATCAGCATAAATAATCCTATATTAAGAACTAGACTAATAAAAGAAATTGTTTGAAAATTGATAAATAATTTCGCATTCTCCACTTCCAAGGAATGAGATTTTGGGACTGTTTTTCAGTGCAGCTAATACCAGCAAGAAAACTTTAGGAAATAGATAAATATTTAGTTAAAAATTTATTTATTTACTTGAGTTGCACGTGACAGCAAAGAGGTCACACGCAACATTAGAA
Source organism: Lophotriccus pileatus (assembly GCA_035583135.1). Taxonomy (NCBI): domain Eukaryota; kingdom Metazoa; phylum Chordata; class Aves; order Passeriformes; family Tyrannidae; genus Lophotriccus; species Lophotriccus pileatus. Next base: position 42,401,410 of record JAWWES010000001.1, read on the forward strand.
GGTCGAGAGTGTCCCTTTCAGACTTATTTCCTGCATTAACCAATGATTTGTAACAAACAGCCTCCTGGTTGAAGTCAAACTAGATTATCTGATGGGCTCTTTGGGCTTTACAGTATTTGAAGTCCAGCTAGAGCTGTATGTATGTAGCTATAGGATTATGTATATATGACCCCATGCTGTAGTAACACTATTGAAATAAACTGTATTATTTGTGGCCACATTCTCTTGTGTTACAAAAGAAACCAATGAAAAAGAGCTCATTGTGGGTGAGGGGATACCAGTAAAGTAGCTGAGGAGCTAGCTCTCAGAGTATTTATTTTGGTGACTTCTCTATGATATATTCACATATTTTAACTGCATTTATACTAGCATATGATTTAATAAACATATTGAGTGCACTGATTTCAGTTATATTTTAAAAATATTATTCTATGAGCAGTATATTGAACAAATGCAATTATTTTGCTAGTAATCAAAGAATAACTGAAAGCTCTTCTTCCCGTATCGTACAGAGTGGCAACCTGCGTAAAGTTACTGCAGTCTCTGGGACAGATAAAATTTCTACGGAAATTACCTAGAAAATGTGGTCAGCTTCACGTCAGCTGAAATGTAGAGATATACCATGTATGTAGGTAATTGTAATGCTTTTAAAATCCAATGCTAAATCTAGATGGGGAGAGACATTTGTTTTTGTGGAAAGAATACTGTAATGTAAAGGATAATGACATGAAACAAATTCGGTTTTACAGCGTAGGTGTTGTAAAAGCTACTTTGACATAGCAATAATTGAAATAAAGCATTAAAGACAAGATGAGGACTACCTAAAATCTCACACTGGCCATACCTGTAACGGGTAAAGGGAATCCCTCTAACAACACTGAGTCTAGCTTCGAGGCTAGCAGCTGCATACTTGAAGCAGAGAAAACTGACACATTCAAGTCACTTGGCAAGGCAGTTTGTAGGCTCTTGACATTTCCACAAGAACCTTCTCCTCTCCTTAAAGAAAATGCACTGGTTCAAGTTATATAGCATAATGTTATCTTCCTCTTCGATCTTACCCTAATGCAACAAAATCACAAGGCATCAGGAATGATCTTAGCAAGAGCATCAGAGATAAACCACATTCCCTTTTTTTCCCAATTTATCTGCACTCCTGTTTGAATTATTTCAAAGTACGGGCTCCATTTCTTCTCATTCACCCAGAACTCCCCAGTCTGGGTGTGGTAGAGTGAAGGGTTTCTACATAACCATCTAATCAAAACTGGTAGAGAGACAAATTAAGCCTACATGTGCAGTCTGTAATTGCTCAGGGTATCTCAAAATCTCCTATTGCACACACCCATCTTTGAGCTATTCACCATGAATGCTCGCCTCCTGCTAGATCCTCTGGTAGTGCTGCTGTCCCTTTGAGGAGCTGGATCTTCTGTCACAAGAAACAGTAATGAGGAACTGGGAATTTCTCTGTGGCCCTGCCTGGACAGCCCTGTTGGTACAGCTCAGACCCCCCAGCTGCCAGCTCCACTTCCCTGGGAGTTCCATAATATCGTAAGCTGTTTCAATGCAGTCCTAGGTCTCAGCGACCACTTGCCCAGCCTGGAGCTGGAGCCCAGTCCCTCGCAGGTCGGGTCCCCCACAGGGGCATGGGGGGATGTGGTGAAGCCTCTTTGGGTGACACCTCCACCGTGTGTGCCACGGACCCCCGCAGCGCCCTGCCCTTGACACGACAGGAAACCCCTCACGGACCCAGCCGGGCAGGGGGCCAGCACACGCTGGGTGCCACGACACCACCTTCCCGTGCAGACCAGGGTTAAGGGTTGGAACCGGGAACCACCGCACTCCCCGAGCGCTCCCAGCACGGCGCCCCCACCGCCTCCGCGCCCCCCGCACAGGCCCCGCCCCTCCGCTGCGCGCGCTGCGTAACCCCGCGGTCCCGCGGGCGGGGCGGGGCGGGGCGCGCTCTGCGTAACGGGCGTGAGCGGCGGGACTTTGCCCCCGCCCCGCCCCGCCCCGCCGAGGCCCCGCGTTACCGCCCGGCCAGGCCCGGCCCGGCCAGTCCCGTCCCGCCGCCATGGCCGCTCCGGGGCCGGCGCGGCTCCTCCGGGCCGCCGCCGCCTCCTCCCGCCGCTGGCTCTTCTCCTCCGGCTCGCCGGCAGCCGGGATGAGGCCGAGCTGCGGCCGCGCCGTCGCTGCCGCGCGGGCCGCGCGGCTGTTCAGCCTCTCTGCCCGGGCGG
>JAWWES010000001.1:42403740-42567050 GCA_035583135.1 Lophotriccus pileatus
CAGCGCGGCTGTTCAGCCTCTCTGCCCGGGCGGTGCTCAGGTAAGGGGTCGCGGCCGTGAGGCACCTGGCGAGCTCCCCGGAGGAGCTGGGCCGGGCCGGGCCGGGCCGCGGCGCTGAGGGTACCCGGGGCCAGCGGCTGCCCGTGGCACGGGCCGCCCGAGCCGGGCTGCGCGGAGTGACCTTCCCGCGGTGTCCGGGACGGGCCCCGGCCCCGCCGCCCCTCACGGCCGCTCCTGCCCTCGCCGTCCGCCGGCGGCTGCGGGGCGGCGGCACCGGAGCGCTCTCGGGGAACCTTCCTGTGCCCCGCAGGGCTGTGCCGGGGCCGCGGGTCGGCCCGGGTGAGGCACGGGGTCGGTGTGACCCGGAACGGCGTTGGAATGGCTTGTGGTGCTGTGGAACGGTGAACCAGGGTTCCTGGTGCTCAGGCTAGTTCTCCAAAAGGTTGTGACCTTAGCAAAGTTGCTTTTTCGTGCAGTGCAGTGCTTGCTTTTTTTTTTTTTTTTTTTTTTTTTTTTTCCCTTTTTTTTTTTTTTCCTTTTTTTTTTTTTTTTTTAAGTTTCCTGTGGAAGCCTGACTCGGCTAGTGGTGAAAATACAGCACATGTCAGAGAGCCCAATACTGAAGGTCTCTTCAGTCTTTGGGATAGTTTTCCACTACTGAAGAGCACTTGTGCATCTTTAAGGAAAGACTGGACGTGTCACTCAGTGCCATGATCTAGTTGACATGGTGGTGTTCAGTCACAGGTTGGACTCGATGATCTCAGAGATCTTTGCCAACCTAATTGATTCTGTGATCTGAGTATGCAGAACCCCTCCTGTCCTCACCAGTATGTAGGAGTAGGTGTTTCAAAGTGCATTTCATCTGTGGGAGTTTAATGTTCTGGAGTCCTTATCTGTAGTTTTGTGACATGTAGTCGTAGACTGTTTATGCACAGCCTTGTGGTTTGTATATTTGAAGATAGGTCATAGCCTACAGCAAATTTTCAGTATTTGAAATGCAGAAATTTTAAAAGTCTGGTTAACTTGGTTATCAGAAAAGTTTCCTTGACTCACAACAGGACCCACAATCACCTGCCCAGCATCAGGGGTGTACCCTGGTCTTTTCAGGAGGGTTGGGATAGTACCCTCACCATCAAAGCTGTTTCAGTAGTTTGATTTTGAACTGTTCTGTAGATGCTCTTTGACTTTGTTCCAGCAGATACTTTTCATATGGAGAGACAAACTTAACATTTTAGTCTAGGACTCCCATATGAGATGGGTAAGTTGCCAGTCACATCTCTTCTCTGAGTGACCCTGCTGATGATCAGTTGATTTTGAAGTCCCTGATTTGTAATTTTTAAGTAAAAAAAAAAAAAAGCCTTTGTAAAATACTGTCAGTTTTTAAAAGGTATTAAAATTATTGAACAGGGTAAAAATGGGGGAAAAAAATACGAGGGGAAAACATTTCCATACTTAATCGTAATGTAAGACCTGTAATCCCTCAGGTCTTTCACAAACGGGCTGAATACAGAATGGAATTTATTCACACTCATTGTGCAAGCACACCAGCAAAAAAGCTTATGCAAGCAAGTATTTCTAATGTGTTGTTTATATACTCCATGTCATAACCTGGCTGAGTGAGTCAGGAGAAAAGGAGAATCTTTAGATATTATTGTTTTCTCAATTTATGGGTGAATTATTTTCTCTAGTCCTGCTGTTTCTGGCATCGTATTATTTGAGCCCCAGTTCCTGACCTTTATATAGTCAGCCAGTGTTATTCCAGTAAAAAGATACATTATTGTTTGTATGTGTAAAATTAGCTGTATTTGTGTCTAGGGGATGAAAACATCATACAAAACATTACCTGAAGTGATTCTTGTGAGCAGAGGTTCCCAAGGGTTTCAGTGAAGCATCAGGCATTATGTTTTGATTTCCATTTTCTCTTTTCTTTTGTTCCATTTTTATCTGTTACCCTTCCTTTTCTTTTCAGGGTGAACAGGAGCTATCTCAGAATTCTTTTATATCACTTTGTATAGCTGTACAATGTTTTTGGTGCACAGCATAACTATTGCATACTTTAAAGATTAGTTCAGGTTTATAGCTTTGTATTTTAATTGAGGCCTGTTTAGTTGTTTCGTTCATGAAACTCTTTAGGTGTTTAGGGCTGTTGGATTTGCTTTGGATTTGGATTTGTTGTTTATTAGAAGATCTGGAAATAACAGAGTTGATCTTGCCATGTGCAACACTAGGCTGCAGTTGTTACCTTTATGTTTTGTTTGGAAGAATGTAAGAGGTGATTTCTAACTTGGAAGTAATATCTGAGATTTAAAAGAATACTTCTTTTAAGGAGAAAGAGGTAGCTGTCAGGAATCTTGCAGTATTTACTCTTTTTTGCACAGGAGAGACAATGAACAGCACTTTAAGAGTGCTCTGGTGCTCTTCTGTGCATTTGCAGTATGCTTAATATAGAGTATCCTAGTGAAGCTCGACAAAAAAGCTGGTAGTGCTGTGGCAACCATATGAAGAAATTAATTGTGGTTTTCATCTGGTTTATCTGAGAATGAATTGGAATATTTATGCTTCTCACAGATAACACAAACTATGTTTTCTTCTTCTGGTTGATCCTGAGGCTACTCATACTTTCATAGACCTGGCCCATGTTTCACATTAACTGCCTGTGACTAGTTCACATCATGTTGGTATTTGCTTGGTTCTTCTTCTTCATGCAAACAATGGCTGGGTAGACAAAAGCCATGTTACTTGAAATTTATAAAGCCTAAGAGGTGTGAATTTTATTTTTTTTTGATGGTATCCCCCAGTCGTTGAAAAGATTTGCACAGTGTGTTTTGAGTGTCTGACTAGTCTGATTATTACATACACACACTTCTGAAAGTATTTTCATGACTCAGTAAAGCCTCACTGATTTCTTTAAATTAAAGGTTTGGGCTATGTGAAGACTGGTAAAGGTGGTAATAGCAGAAAACCAGATCCAACTGCAAGACTTTAGAAGGCTGTATCTAACGTTACACAAATACATTAGTTTTAGTTTCAGTTATAAATCAGGGTGGATTTAGGTCCAGTAGAAAGATTAATTACTGGAACAGTCTTTAACAAAAGCCAGTGAGTTTTGAAGAAGTGATATTTCTGTTTGTCCCCTTGCTGCATGGCACACCCATCAGGCAGGCATAGCCATGGTGCAGATCCACATCTGGCTGAAGCAAATGTAAGATTGCTCCACTGCTGTTTCCTCATTTTTGCTGTGGGCAGTGGCACTTTTGTCAGTTTTGCTTTCTAGTCCAGCTGGGACTGCTTTGTTTTTATAGTTAATTTTCATCCAAATTAGCAAAACAAGTTGACTTGTTTTAATATTGATGTAGGGATGATGGCAGGGTGACTTGAAGTGGGGATCTGCCAAACCCACATTTTTACACCAGAAAGAGATTGGTTTAATCTGATCAGAAAGCTTAGATGGTGTCATTGCACAAAAAGTTGCAGTAACACGACTGTTCTAAACCGATGTAAATTCTGTCTGAGGGTCGGATCTGACTGTGCCAGTTCTGACATCCATGCAAGCCACTGACCTATGAGTGTTGGCTTTCTGCCAGTTTTGTTTCCAGGCTCAGTTTACCACGTGACAGTGTGAGTGCTGGAGAGAGAAGGAACAAAGGAGCAGGGACAGGACTGTTCTTGCGACACTCTGATGTTGGACCAGATTAAAGTGTAATCACAAGTGAAGACAGTTTCAAGTGTGTTTTGAAAACTGGGAGGGAGTTGACTTGTCATGTGCAAAAGTTTCAGTGATCTAATGGACAGACAGACATCCTGCTGTTTGGTCCGTGTTACTTGCGATCACCTCATCCTATAGCAGAGTAAAGCGTATATTTAGGATATTGGAATAAGTATTTAGTACTTGCCGTGTACTGAGGATGCCCAGAAATGCAAGTATATCTCTCACTGTATCTCCTGTCAGGGTTGAGTTTGTCATCTTGACAGAAACATTTCATCAAAGGAGGATGTACTTTGACCTCTGGAAGGGCTTTTTGAAGCCATTTTAAATTACACTGTCAGTTTACTTTGCCTCTCAGAATGTGACCCTTTCCAGATGCAGTCTAAACCCATCAGTCTTAAACTCTCAGTGGAGGTGGTGAATTTTGTACTAGTTTATCTAAGTGGGTGCTTGTTTCCTTGGTTCTGCTGTGGGAGGTGTTAGCATAGCAGAGGAGCAAAACAAAAAGCCCAGTGTTAACTTAAACCCCCACAGAACGGTTTGCTGGAGGTGGTCCTTGGACCAGGTGACTGTGCAACATTAATTACATTTTGTAAAGATGTATATTTAAGGTGTCTGAATTTTATTATAGTGCATGCTTCAATTACATTGCAGATCAGCAAGGTGAAACCTTCATTATCAATTATAGTTTTGGAATTAATTTCTCGTTAATAATAGCTTGTGGCTGCCTTCTGGAGAATGGACTGAGGGATGATAGGGAAAGAAGTGAGCATGACATCATAGTGAATCATGGCACACACTGCTGCCAACTGATCTTACAGTTGTGGCAAGTATATAAAGTCTACAGCAACAAACATTTGTTGTTTCTCATAACAAGCTAGGACTCAGGTTGCTAAAAACACATTTGCTTTTACAGCCAGTTACAAAAGTAATTTGTTCACTGATGTTTCAGCATGGCCACTTTCAAATTTTTGCTTTAATATTCAGCTCTGCAGGTTAGAGTTTTCCAGGTGATGACTTGATTTTCAAGCTTGTGTATTTTGCATATCATAGATCACTCAAGGCCCACAGTTACTAAAAATGAGTACAGGTAATAAAAAGCTTGTCGTTCCTAAGTATGAATTTCACATAGAAACATAAATTTTTGCATTACCTTTTGGTTGTTCTATTTGTATCTCTCATCTCTTGGCAGATTTCTTTACTGTCCATACAATAAGTTTTTCTTGTTTTGCTCACTTACTATAGGAAAGACAATAGTCTGTTTAAAATCGAACAAACTGTATTTCATTAGTATATTTAAAGCATTCACTGAATTAGCGTGTGAAATAATTTAATACAGAATGCAAAAAAATAATTTCTTTTCATATTAAAAGCTTTAGTTTTAAGACATTTTTATGCAGACTGCAAGAGAATTTTTTCTTAAATACTTGTCTGAAAAGCAAAGTAGAAAAATACAAAATCTTTCTTTGAAAACACGTAAAAACTTTGAACTTCACTAGAATTAGTATTTACAAGTTGAACTCCTAAGAGAACCTGTGATTAAAAACAGCAGAATGTTTTTTGAGTATTCCCTTTTTTGGCAGGGGAGGAGAATGAAATTTTGGAACTAATAAAGTAAAATATCTAAAACTCTAAAAAGAAATGGGAAAACTTATGATTTAGGATAAATTGTAATGATGAGAACAATAAAAGTGTCATAAATCCAAAGCAAGAGTCCACAAAAAGGTGGGGAGAGAAACATTTAAAACGAACTTCTTTATTTGTTAAAAATACAAGTATGGTGCCTAAAATAAAATAGCTCTGATGCTCTCTGGTGAAAGGCAAAACATCAGGATGTCATATAGCTTTTAGTGAAAAAAACACAAACCAAGGGTTGTTTTGGTTTGGTTTTTTTTCATGGGCTTTGTTCAATGTACACCAGTAAATGCCTGTACCTGTAACAGCTTTTAAAAGCCAATAACTAAGGTTTCTCAACTCTTAGAGTTAATTGTGATTATTAGTTTAGTAGTATTCAATAAATGCTAAAGCTCTAAAAAGTTTTAGAATTCTTTAATTCTGGTATATAATTTTCTTTTTCAGCTCAGAAGATAAAATAACTGTTCATTTCATAAATCGCGATGGTGACAAACTTACAGCCAAGGGAAAACCTGGGGATTCACTGCTGGATGTTGTTGTTGATAATAATCTAGACATAGATGGTTTTGGTAAGTAGATTCACTGAACGCTGTAAAATTACTTTTCAGTTTAAGTATTTATAGTATTCTTTAGGTTGGAAAAGACCATTAAGATCAAGTCCAACTGTAAATGAATATTTATGAATTTATATATAAAACCTACCTTGCTTACTTGGATTTTCTCCTCTTTTTTTTTTCTCCTTAAGGTGCATAAAATGTTTTGGTTCAAGTTTAAAAAAAAAAAATATTTGGGGTGATCTTGGCTTGAATATTAAAGGAGGGGATTGTGAACAGAGTGCTGTAAAGGTGGAATCTGAAAGATGCCATCTGCAGACTCTTCTGAGCTGAAAGATTCTGGAGGCAACACAAAACTGGTGTATTTCTAAAAGTGTCTGGTTACTTCTGTAGTGCCATACTGTCTCAATTTATTATCGGGCTTTTTGTAGCACGATTTGCTGTAGTATTTGAGTGCAAAGACAAATAAAGAACTAAATCCATGTCAGTTAGCAGGGAGGAGCAAGAAGTTCAATTCTTATTAAAGAACTGGAGTAAAAGAGACCAAAACCCTCATGAAATTGTAACTTGGTACGAGTTCTGTTTAAAATCAAAATAGGACGAAGCTATAACTTCTCCCTATTTCTTCAAACTTTTGTACTTTCCATAGTTAGCATCATAAAATGCTTTGGGTCGGAAGGGACCTTGAAGTTTGTTTAGTTCCAATCCCCCTCCAATGGACACCCTCCACTAGACCACGTTACTCAAACGGAGTTGTAGGATTCTGCCCATACAAAGCAGTGGTGTTAGGAAATGACAATTAAATACCTCAGGAGAGGTATTTATATGAATATGAGCTGAAGAATTAATAGAACTGAAGCAGTAAGTGGAAATACAGTTTTCAGGACTGAACGTGTAATAGGAAGCAACTGGAAGAAAAAAAAAGGAGGCTATTATAGAACAGTTTGAAATCTGAGGTGTGTTTTAGTTAAGTGCAAATAAGTGTTACTGCTAGTAATGAAATCTTTGATATGATTTAAAATCTTGCACTTAATATCTGAGACAACTCAGGTCTAGAGCTACGTACATCTGGGGAAGAAGAATTGTCTCTTAAGAGAGACATTTTTAAAAATTTGTAGTGTACTGGTTTAATTAGCTGTATCTGTCACTTACTAAATGACTCATAGGCTTATGGCTGGTCTGCTTGTATACTCCAGTAAATGTTCTCTGTGTAAATATCAGCTGTGTTAAGGCATTGTGGTGAAGTGGGGGAAAAAACAGTGTTTTAATAAACAGAAGCCAAACTGAAGAAAAAATGTGGAATACTGTAGCAATCTTTAATTACAACATATTCTAGTCCCATTTCAATAACCACTTGCTAATGAAACATCATACTAGGGTGAAGAAATAATGCAGTAAAAATGTATGGTTTGTGTTTAGAGAAAAACTGAGGGAAAAGTGAAACATAAATCTTACCTATTTGCTTCTATCACTAGGGGGCATCCCCTGTGCAGTAATAATAATAGAAATATCTTTGTATAAAGCTTATAAGACATTATTGAGTGATTTGGCTGCACTCAGTTTGTTTGTTACTGCTAGCTTTACAGTTGTGGAAAGACCTTCCACTGTCCAAAGAGACTGATCAGTGTTCTTTCCTTCCCCTCTTGCTCCTTCCCTCACCTTCCCAACGTTCAAGATCCTTAGACTGCTGACAAGACAAATTTTGTATTTTGCACTTTATTTGAACTCTACTTTTTCATGTGCCTTTGAAGACGTGATATATTTTAAAACCCAAATGTTCTAGTACATATCATGCTCACTTTGAATAGATGCTGTTGATACTGTTAGTGCGTGTAATGGTGTGGTGCTTTGTGTGTCATTCTTGTCTAATGATAAATTCCACTGTCTCTTTCCATAGCGGTGGTTTTATGCATACAATCTTGCTTCCCTTATTTCCATATGAGTACAAAGGTGATGGGGTCACTATATTCTCGGTTCTGCATTCCCTGGAAATGAGTAAATAAATGAAAATTGGCTAATGCATTACCTGCTTCTCTCCTATCAGTTTAAACTGGAGCCTGGGTTTTTTGTGCCCCAATCCCAATCTTCCCAGTATTCAGCCTTTCCCCCCTGTTGAATTTGCATGTTTCTTTTTCAGCAATGTGGAGAACTTGGTGTCAGCCCAACACAGTGACAAATTTGTTAGGGTTCAGACTTCTGCTGTCCCGTGGTGACCTCATTGCTGTATCTTGTAGGTGTTGTTGATGCTTGTTCTGCTCAACCCTAGCAAATTATTAAATCCTTGATTTCTACTGGATTGCCTCGTAGTAATACATGTAGGCCTCTTTAGCACAGATAAAATCATCTCTCTGGCCTAACTACTTTTGTGGCTGTGAATTAGTGTTCTGTTGAGTGAGAAGAAATACCAAGTATAAATTCCTTCTTTCATGTACTTCTAAGGAATTTTTTTGTGTAGCGGGTATCTTCTGTTAAACTTCTGGAGGAAACCTCAAAACCATGGAAAAAAGAGAGATAAGGATCAGCCTTGGAAATAAATCAAGTAGTGCTGATTGACAGTGTTGTCTGCTTTTGCATTCTTATAGTAGAAAACGTTTCTTTCTTTAAACGGTTGAAAGGGAATTAGTTAAATGCTATAAATTAGTTAAAATATTTAAGTAAATCTTAGTGCTATAGGAACTGTAGAAATACTATTGACAGCTGAATGCAGAGTAGGTATATGAATGTGGGAATATATAAAACATTAATTTTACTAATCAACAGAGACTTCTTGTGTGAGACAAACACTTACATATGTAGGATTTCTTCTAAAATTCTGCTGCAATTTTAACTTGGATTTTCTGTTATCTTGATTTATTTTGTTCCTTAGGTGCATGTGAAGGAACACTAGCCTGTTCAACTTGTCATTTAATATTTGAAGACCACATATTTGAGAAACTAGATGCAATTACTGACGAAGAGATGGACATGCTGGACCTGGCATATGGCCTCACAGAAACGTAAGACGACGTAGCACTTCACTACATCAAAGAATGGAGAGAAGGGTTTGCAGATGGGGCAGTCTCATATTCTTGGAGCACCTTAATCAGCTTTTAATGAGTAGCTGGATACTGTTACACAAAATGGGACTGCCAAGTTCAGATATTGTCTATCTTAGTTCATACTAAAAAGGTGTCATTATTGCTTTTGTAACTGAGAAGTGTCAGTTGCCAGTACTTGTCTTCAGAGGTGTTAGATACTAAAGTATGACTGAAAACCCAGTTCCTTCAACAAAAGCTCTGCTGCTTCTGTCATGTGTGTGAATTTTCTTGTACTTATTTCTCTTCCCTTCTGTTTTCTGTCTCTGTTAGTCTGTAGCTAGTTAATGTGTTTTATGAATGTGTTTACATTAGTATTTTAGGTTTTGGTCAGATCTTCTTTTCACAGAATCACAGAAAGGTTGAGGGTGGAGGGGACCTCTTGAGGTCAACTGGCCCAACCCCCTGCTCAAGCAGGGCCACCTAGATCCGATGCCCAGGACCATGTCCAGATGGCTTTTGAATATCTCCAAGGATGGAGACTCTACAACCTCTGTGGTATTTATGTACATTGTTAAGATCCTTCCTCCGAGCCTTCTCTAGCACAAATAGTCTCCCATATGTCAGTGTACCTACTTGTCATGCTTTGACTCAGAGTGCTCCTGGTACACACAAGCCAGATTCCCTTTTGGGAGAAACTGATCCTAAACTGTGCTCTGATTGCTGATAGGCATTAGGATTAGACTAGTGGTAGTCTAAAGTAACCCTCTCTTCTGCATCACCCCCACCATCACACATCTTGTAATTAGGGTGTCACATCCTCATCACAGGCCCATTCCAAATGGGCTGTTCTACCTGCTGGTGTACAAGTAGCCTTTGTCATAAACCGTTCCCCTATGAACAGGAGGCACCTGTGCCTTACAAGATTTCATGAACCTTTTTCTTCATCCTTTGATGGAACTGCTCATTCAAGTTTTTGAGAATCTTTCCAGTGATGTCAGAGGCTTTATACCTTACCATCTGCCATAATTCTCCTGCATTTTTAGGTTCAGGGCCAAAATAATTCCTACATAGTTCTGAAGGCAAATGATATAATAAAAATCTTTGTTCTTTGGCTATCTTTTAAAGGTTTAAAGCAAGGAGATTTTACTGAAAAACTGAAAAATAGTAGAAAGCCAGAGCTCTTTGTTTAAATATTTCTATTTTCTAAGTTCTTCATACCAAAATAAGTTTTAGACCCTCGGAACACGTTTGATACTTCTGTTAGGTGTTCCTAGCATCATGTGTTCTTCTTATGGGCAGGGACCTTTCGAATGTGTGAGAGGATGACTCTTCTGGAATGTGGAGTTTAAGTGTCTGATATTTACTGCAGGTTACCTGGGCTCCTGTGCTGGTATAAATTTGTGTAATTGAGATGTACTTCTATGCTCTTTCTTAGGTTTAAGGATAAAAGCTTGTGCTTATCAGTGACTCTGTATTTGGGGAAGTTTCAGCTAGCAACTGCCACGAAAGTCATGTTTTTTGAAATTAATTAATTAGAAAAGTAAAAATTAAATAGTTTTGATTAACTGCAGAACAGTAGAGATGGTTGAGAGTAGTAAGATAAGGGGAATGCAAACCCTGGCAAGTTAAATGTGTAAGAAGAATGCTGAAGCAAAAAATAAGCTGAGAAACAGCTTGTAAAAAGTTGAAAAAAAATATTTTTGTTTCTAACCTATCAGAAGCAGGAAGCTTTGTCTACATGAAGAGCTGATGGGTGATGTAGAAGGTGCACTTAAAATAGAAAAAGATAACATAAAAGCAAAATTTCTCTTGAATTGTTGTCTCTAGAGATGTTATGGGATGTCCATGCACTGGAAGGTTTCTTTGCAGGAGGCTTCCTGGAGTATTCTGTGATCTTGTCTCAAACTGACGTGTCCATGGAAGTATTACAGCAGATAAATAAAATTAGTAGTAACAAATGGTAATGGTGAGGTACCATTCACCCAGGATCTCTACAGGAATTCAGTCTGGCATTTCTGAATTGCTGTCTGCAAGGCTTAATTAGTCGGTTTAAAACTGCTTCCACTGCAAAGGTATGGGAAGGCAGCAACCCAACTTTTAAAATGAGATCACTGAAACTGAAGAGCATACTGAAGTTCCTTCCTGGACGTTTTAACCAGATCTCTGTAGATAGTCTATACCATCTACTGTGGGTGAGGAAAGAATTCGACAGAGCTTTTGTAGAGGGATGAAGCAGATACGAGAGTTCTTCAGATAAGTCACTGAGTGTGAAGACAGATCTTGCAGTTCATGTAATTTATTTAGGTCTAGAAATCCTTTACTAAGTCTTGAGTTGCAACAGGATAAGAGCAAAGGCCCTATAAAGGATAAGTAATTGATTAAGAAAAATCATCTTTTAACAAGATAGAAGTATTGGACTGTCTGGTAATAACGTGATCAGCAGTGTGATCTAAAAGTGATAGATGCTAGGTTTTAATTAGCATGTTTGTGGAAGATGTGGGAAAACCCAGTGAAGAGTAAGGTTTGTGTATAGTGTGTGTTATTCTGTGGTAATATCAAAAACTGTGAGTGAAGATGTGTGAAGATCTTGTGCTGTCGAGCAATAGGAAGTGATGTTTGGAGTTAAAAGATGCAGATAAATGCATATGGAGAGGTGGACAGGAGAGTGGTAACTCTTAGGTTCTTGAAATAGGCTGTCTGCTGGCTAGTGTCTTTCCAGGGACTGGTGCTACAGAACATTGCCCATCCTTGCTGATGTTTTCAATATTCTATACTTAAGTACCAACACATGGACATGGAAATAAAGGTATCCCAGCAATAAAAGTGGCTTCTGACGTCTGCAGAATTTTGTTGTATTAAATACTTTGATTTTAATTGCTTGCATGCAACATCTTTTTTTTTGTTCATAATAAGTAGTAGGTAGAAAAAAAAAAGGATGGCATCTCCTCAGAAGCCTTGAGTGTTTTATCTTTTTATCCTTCCCCTTCCTATATTAGTTGTCCTTTCACTCCTACTTTCCTGGCTTAACGACCCAATCTTGAGCTTTTTAGTTTGAAAACATTGGACCTGGGATGGGGAGGTTACACTGTGCTTTTTTCTGAAGCTTTCATTCAGATTTGTTGCCTTCATCTCTTCAGAGATGCCAAATGCACTTGACTGCTCTATTAGTGACCCACTGAAAATGGAAGGGTCACCCTTACTGTCTCAGCAAGCAGGAATTACTTGGTGTGCTGAGCTCTGATACTGAACTTAAATCATTATTATTGTCACACAGACCCTTGTGTTGGCACACGCTGTTCGCTACTGGGCTTGATTAAGACCATGAACAAGAGTGGCTATTTCTAGTTCATGATGTGTTTGGGATGGCTGAATGTTGGAGGCATAATGGGGTAAATGCTGTTAGATATCTGGTGGGCTAGAACTAACTACAATGTCATATTTCCCTACAGATCACGTTTAGGCTGCCAAATCTGCTTGAAGAAATCAATGAATGATATGACTGTTCGAGTACCAGAAGCTGTTGCTGATGCTAGGCAATCAGTAGATATGAGTAAAAACTCCTAAAAGAAAATACCTTGGGGGTTTTAAAGAAGCTTAATTATTTTTATAACTTATTTTTAAATGTGTAATTAAATATGGAAACTTACATAATTGTGAGTTATTTTATACGACTATCAATATTAGATTAATGCTATTTTAATTTTCTTTATAGAACCTCTTATATTTTTACGCTTAAAATGCAATAATACTTCTTGTAAGTAATCATTGGATTATAAACATTAGCAAGTGTATTACAGATTTCATATAAAATTATTCTGCCGAAACATTTAATGGCATTTGGAAACTGGATCACTTCTACAAGACTTCTCCTAAAAAATAAAATCTTAGTATTTCTTGGTTTCAGACCTGGATGTGTAAGAGAAGAAAACTTGTAAGACTGCCTGGGGTCTTTTTGAAGAGTTGTCATTAAAGATGGTGTGCTCAGAGTTAATTCATGTTCTCAGTAAACATGATACACCCTCAGCGAATAGTGGACTTTCAGGGTAAGAATTTTCCAAACTTTGGAATCTTAATAAGATGTGTCAAATTTTGTCATGCAAAATACTGCTGAACCCATGAATTCTAGGGGCTATGTTATGGCTTAACCCAGCAAGCACCTAAACACCACTCAGATGTTTTCTTGCACCCCACCACTGCTTCCCCCCACCCAAAGCAGGGTGGGGGATAGACTTGGGGAAAAAAAAGTAACATTCATGTGTTGATACAAAGACAGTTTAATAAGACAGAAACAGAAGGGAAAACAACAACAATAATGATAAAAGAGTTACAATATGCAAAACAAGTGATGGACAGTGCAGTTGCTCAACACCTGCTGACTGATGCCCGGCCAGTTCCTGAGCAGTGACCTCTGGCCAACTTTCCCCCCAGTTTAATATTTTGAGTATGACACCATCTGGTCTGGGACAACACTTTGATCAGCTGCGGTCAGTTGTCCTGTCTCTGTCCCATCCCACCTCCTTATGCTCTTCACCCCACACTGTTGGGGTGGGGTGAAGAGCTAAAAAGTCCCTGATTTAGTTGTTGCTAAGCCATGTTTACACTAAAACACTGGCATGTTATCAACATTATTTTCATTATAAATCCAAACCACAGCAGTGTACCAGCTACTGGGAACAAAATGAATTCTCCCAGTTGAAACCAGATGCAGAGTGTTGGCACCCGCAGCTTAACTGTTATCCAAATCAGATGTCAGTAAACCTCAACAGTTTTTACACTTGACTACACCAGAAATAAAAAGATATACAGGGCGTAGAAGAGTGAAGTCTTGGAGCTGTCTAATGGGAGAACATAACCACTGGATTTGCAAATTTACCCATCATAAATTCTTACGCTGTTCTCTGAAGATGACTGAGTTGCAGTTGGAGGGGGCAGTGTGTGCATATGTAAGATTTATTCTGAAATCCTTATCCCTTTCTCAGTTTGAGCTTATGCAGGAGGCAGTCTCATGTTAGCTAGGGTGTTCAGCTTGAACAGATTTGTAGTTTCTGGGCCTTGCTCTCAGGATCATTTCAGTAATGGCTGATGTGAAATGACCAAGTATATTTATTCCATAAAAATGGATTTGGTTCCCCAGAAGGTATAGGGAGAACCCAGGATGAGATGACATGTGAACTGATGATGGAGAGCTTTCAGCTGAATATTGTTTTACTTTCTAAAGTAGCCCAAAATAAAATAATGTCTCTAAGACTATTCTCTCCAGCTTTGTGTAAATACTTAAATGAACAACCAAGAGTTGTTACCCTTATAAGGTAATTTTGATATTTTGGGCATATTTATATACATTTAGATACATATATATATAAACAGTATTTACATTTCAATTATCTAATGCATTCATTAATGCTTTATTTGAACTGATAATGATATCTGGACATCTTTTCTTGCATTATTGCATATATATATGGGAGAGGGGGAAATTATTTTTACAGTGTGGAATATTGGGATTATTTTGAACTTCATAAAGAGGAAAAAAAAGTCCCTCTTTTTTTATAAAAATTAATATTTTCTAGAACTGTATTGAAAATAGATGTGGGTCAGATTCTTTGATTTCCTCTGTGAGTTACCTTGTTTTCTTGTGTTACCTTTGGTCATTGCCCTCATGCAAGATACAATAATTGTGGTCTGTTCAGGACTTAATCATGTAGGGTTTTCAGAATACACTTGTGATCTCATCTAATTCAAACTGTGACTTCAAACTGACAGAGCTGAAATTTCCAGGCTGTTTGAAAGGCAGATCCAGGTCAGGGAGAAGCATGGGCATAAATGGAAGAAATGTACTGACGATGCTGCTGTCTTCCTCTTCCGCTGCTGTGACTCTAACCATAATTTAGAGGTCGCATTCACACAGTCAGGCACTAAGGTAAATCTTGCTTTATGTTGCCTTTGTACTTAGCTCATTTGTATACAGGAGTCATTATTAAATCTCAACTTTTTTTTTTCTTTTTAAACGAGATACAGCTCATTTAGCTTCCAAGAGAGGGCACTTGGGTCATAACCAGATGCACTGTGCGTTCTTAACGTCAGAAAGAAATTTGAGGTTTCAGTGTAATTGTGAGGGGTAGATTTGCTATTTATTGAGTTTTAGGGTTGCCTTGGGTTTTGGTTTGGATTTGTAGCAATTTGTGGAATTTTTTGTTGGCTTGTTTGAGGTGTTTTCCATACAGCACCATGCACTTCTTATGGGAATCTTGAAGTGCTTAACACTGTGTAAAACAAATGTGAAACAGGTCTCATGTGCTGGTTTTCTTTCTAAGACAAGGTTGCTTCATTGCACATTTCCTGTGATAGCTCCTCATTACAAAGACTTTGACTCTCTTGTAGTGTGCCTGTTGAAGAAATTATTACTCAGCACAGCAAGGCAAAAAAGGACACTTTGAAGTTCGTTTTGAATTCTAGAGGTATCCCGTATTGCATGCAAATGGAAATCTCAGAGGGCAAAGGAACCGACTTGTAGTCCCCAAAATGCACAGCTCAGAGATACTAGTTTATTGTTAAAATGATTTGCAAATAAATCTTATTTTTGACCTCTTTCTGACACACCTTGTTTGTATGATTTTTTCCTTCTTCTCCAAGCCATTGAATGTATTTCTGGGTGAAAAGTGGAACTTAACAGTTAATGGTGCACATTCCACTGTAAGTATGAATTCTTGTGCAATGACACACAGATATACCATCAAAACTAGTTGAATACGTATTTATTTCCTTGTCCAAATAAAGATTACAGGTAACTTGCTTTCTAAAACTATTTCCTTTCTCTGTTAGAACATCAAGTCAGTGGGTCTCTTCTGTCTTTCCCCATCAAAAATGATGAGCACATCAAAACCTACTTTGTTGCCTTTGCTTCTGTTAGTTCACAACACATGCTCGAAGTCTGGAGGTGAAACAGACCTTTAATTCAGAAGCAATGAATTAATGGAGCAATGGGCTGCACTGTCTTCCGTTGCTTGGGGTTAAAAAGGTCCTTTGGATTTGGTTGGGTTTGTGAGGAAGCCAGGCCAAAGCCATCCTTCTGCCTTCCCAAGGGTGGGGCAGAGCTTGTCCATGGCTCTAGGTTGTGGCCCTTCCCTCCACCCCCTTAAACCACAGTCGGGCAGAAGCCACGTCTGTGGCATTTGGTGTGATTGTGTGATGTCTGAAGGGGAAAGAAGGATGTGCCTTGCATTGCCGCATCACTACATCCAGATAGGTCAGAAGTTCCCATCGTCTGGACTGCAAGCTGTCACAAGAGAGAAAGGCAAGTTCTCCAGGCAGTTTCTGGCTTCTCAGACAGAAAAACTAAATCTTAGAAGTTCACCCTTTTTGGCTACAGGCATCAAAAGATATAAGGCATCTGTGTTGAAACTCAAATTACATCCCGGTTAGAGGCAAACTGGAAATGCTGTGTCCAAAAAAGCTGTGGTGACAGTGCCAGTGCTTGCCCTGCTCGCAGGTCTGGGCTAGGGCATGACGGGATTCTCTACAGCCTATGTTTTGCCCTCACAGGGGATGATATGGTATACAAAGATAGGGGGCACAGAAGAAAAATCCTCATTCCTTGGGAGAAAAAAAGGAGAAATAAATCTTTAAAGGACAAGAGATGCTCAAGCTGTCACTGAGATACCAAATAGTAAAAAACATTGGGAAGAGTCTGCAGCTGCTCTAGATGATTTCTCCTCAAATGATCTAAAAAGATGCACAAGAGGAATGGGAATTTCCTGCATCAGGAAATGGGGGCTGTTGTCTCTGGGTGGCCATGTAGATCCGTGTGCTGCTGTGGGCTGCAGTGTCTTGGTGCTCTTTCTCTCCCTGTTGAGCTGCCGGGAGAGCGACAAGAAGCATCATCTGTCCATAAAAGAACAGGCATTAAAAGAAACTCTGAGGTTTACTTTCTAATCTACTTGCTTTTTTATGAAGTTATTTTTTTTATGTGAACTAATCCAAATTTCAAAATGTTTTAAAAGTCGTTTCTAGCCAGCAGTGACTTAGCATTTGCAACTGGGGCGAACTCTTCATCTAAAAGCAGTTGCCTCACTGTGCTTGGAAAAGCATCTTTGGAACCTCCCTCCACGGTTCTGCACTCCCCGTGTGCTCCCGTGTGCCATGTTACTTTAGTCCAGGCAGTATGATCCCTCTGTGCGTACCCCCTTCCATGGCGCAGGGCCTTCTCCCCCGAGCAGCCACTAGGGCGCATCCCTCGCATCTGCTGGAGATGAGAAAGGATAAAAGGGGATTTGAAAAGGCTGGGTACGACCTTCCTTGAGTCTGCTCAGGTACAGCGGAGCTTTCCCGTTTCTGGGAAAGAGCACGTCCGTCCCAGAAATTCTCTGGGCTGGTGCTGACCCCAGGTGGCAAATCCCTGCAGCACAGCGCTAGTGGGGATTAAAATTCCCGTATGGGAGCAGCATAGTTCTCTAATTCGCGTATGTTAAAGCAGCCGTGTGTGTGAGCCCAGCTCAGGTACCGCTCTCGATGCAGCTGCTTGCTGTGGAGCCGTCTTGGATGCCTATTGCTGTGAAAGAAACGCTGCTTTGGGGTTGCAGTGGAAAAGAGCTATTGCTGCGTCAGGCCGGGCTGCCACGGCTCTGGGTACCCGCGCCCAGCCCGCGGCAAGGCTGAGCATGTGGTCCTGCAGACGGACAGATGCACAGACACACGGGCATCGGTGAAATGCAGACAGAAAACATGGCTCCAGCCATCTGTCCCGTGAGCTCCCAGGCCTGCAGGCAACACCCTCCGTCTGGGAGCTGACAGGGAGCCTCTGTCACTGGCCGTGGGACTACTGGTGGATCCCCATGACAGTCCTGGGAACAGCCCTGTCCGAGGCTCAGCCGGCTCTGGTGAGGTTATGGGGGTTCCCCTGCCTGTCGTGGTTCCTCTGTTCGTGGCAATGAGCTGTCAATCAGTGTGGGACGTTCGTGCTCCTGGTTTCTTCAGCACTGCAGCGTTACACGTGAGAAGTGATAACAACATGGGACGCTGGTGCCATGTAAGGAAACTCCTCCAGGTACTCCAGGGAAGTCTGCAGGCACCTGTGGCAGCTGTACCTGGGTTGCAGCTATGGCTGAATCGTTTTTCTTCCCACGGGCAGCAAACTGCCACTGGCAGCTGGTAGGCTGAAATCTCAGGATTTGGAGAAGTGTGTGCCATTCTCACTGAAAAAAATGCCAGGCCATAGATGGCATTCTTCTTTCACGCTGTGTTTCCTCAAAAATGGCTCTCCTTAAGGATCCAGTTTTGGATCAAAGAAATACTCAGATGAGTTGGATGTGCTTTCCTCATCCAAATGCATCTGAGCAGGTTCAGAGGCGGGTTAGCAGCCTTTTTTCATTTTACCCTTACTCGAGTAACAGCCCTGCTTTGCATAGGTAAGTCAGCACTATCTTTTGATCTGGTGAGTGCTTGAAGGTTTTACTGGTAATGGTTTGGAAGAACAAGGGCATTGCCTTCCTAGAAAACTCTGACCGAAGGGGAGAAAGAGAGAGAGAGGGAGAGCTGACACAAGATCACAGTGATGCAGCTGCAGCTTCTCAGATCCAGGAGAGAGGCAGACATATGCCACCCAGGGAGCAAGCAATGGGTTTTGGCTGCAGATAAAGGTGGAAGGTGTCATCTCAGAGGAATGTTTAACAACGGATGAAAATAACTGTAAAAGAAAACAAATGGTGTCACAGAGACAAGGCATATGGTAGCTCAGAGTGACGGGGACGCTCGTTCAGGCTGTGGTTCGGTTCCAGGGACTGATGACTGTCAGGAGGAAGCACAGCAGGGGATGGCTGGAGCAGGAGAATCTGCTTCAGATACCAGCTTTTTTTTTTCTTCCAGCCTAATTGGTATGATCATCACAGCCATTGGATTTTTGTCAGAAAATTAGGAACAACACATTCTGTCCTGTCATGGGGAAGAAAAACCAATGTCTCTTGCCTTGAAGTTTCCTGCCCTTTAAGGGCTGTCCTTCATGGAGAAGGGCAGCACAGGAGTCTCTGAGGCAGAGGTTTGGGGAAGCAGAATAGAGCTGCTCCGAGGGGGAATGTTGTCCTGGCGGGGAACCTCAAGAGACTGGGATCTCCCTCTGCTGAGTGATGTGTACAGAAAATGTATTTCCAACTCGAACAGCCTGTGTCTGAGCACTGAATGCAAGCTTCACATTAAAAATTGTCCTAATTAAATATCTTGCCGCTGGTCATTATTCTCTACTATTTTGCATTTTATCAAGTATTTGCCTTTGGATAAGAAGGATGGGAAAGGTCTAGCTTCTGAGTTGCCTGTCATAGTACTTACTTTTGGAGGTAAAGATGCCTAAAGAAGGCACAAGGCATCAGAGACCTTTACAGCAGCACACAGAAATGAAGCAGGAAAACCAATTACTGGGGAACAGGAATTAATTCTTAGAATAAAAGTACAGAGTAGCTGCCAGATATTTGCTATGGTATTTCACTGCTTATGTAACTGGATAAATAGTACTTTCAACTGCCCAGCACTGGGCTGCTCCTGGTTTACCATAAAGCCACCATATATAATGCATTTAATCCATTTCCACTTCCTTCCAGCTGAAGAGCCTCCATAATAGCTCTAGATCATGGGAATTTTGTAACATTAACCTTCCTCTGAGGGTCTTGTGCCAGAAATTCTTACTCCCTGGGAAAATAATTTCCCCGAATCTTTTTGTTAGTGAGTGACAAATCAGCTCCAAGCCTGAGGTGAGCTTGAGCTGCATTGTAACCTGTGCAAGTGCAGCTGCCCCAGAACTTGACATACTGCCCGATGCAATAGTTCATGGTTTCTGCAATGAGATGTTGTTTCCCAGACCATGTTATTTTTTTGCTCCTTCAAATCTGGAGTGCAATCAAAAATACACAGGAAGGTTCTTTTGCTGTAAACTCATGGTCACCTTCAAGCTTGGAAGGAGACCTGCGTTATTTAAGGAGTTCATTCCTGGCAGCAAATCTGGTTGGATGCTGCTCTGACAGCAGGTCTGAATCTGTAAACAATTGGCCCAAATCCACTGAGGGAAGAAAAAAGACCCTTTAGCCAATCCTTGCCACTTGCTCCTCACCTCTCCAAAACAAATAGACTGGTATGTTTTGGTTTAGCAAAAATGTTAAACCAAATTACATTTGATACAAGGCACAGTACTATTTCAGAAGTGAAAACCACAATATTCCTTCCAGAGAATGCTGAATATTTAGAAATAAAAATAAACCACCTGGCCAGGCCCCACTGGTGCATGCACTGAGCTTCCAGCCCTCTCTGCTGTTACTTCCTACGCTGCTTCTCCTGGAGAGCTCCTGATTTATTGACTGTTTCCCTCCCACTCCATTGCCTGCATTTTCTCATGACTTCCACTCACTCAGTGGGTACATCTGTTCAGGTTTCTTCTGCTCAGTTTATGTCTTTTTTAAGGTGTTTCTTTGTCGGAGAGAAATCAGGTATCCTGCAAACATTTCGTTTATACCACACAAGTCAATATTGCATTGAAAGCAACCTCTGCTCATTTCAATAATGATGAAATTCTTCAGGTTTCTCGTACTTTTCGAGTAACCATGATGCCTGGAATCCTGGTAGGGTAACCTTCTTGCAGAATACAAGCCCTCCAGGAGCTGCCAAAGGAAACAGGGAAGGGGTGCAGGAGCAGCTCCTGGCTCCAGTGCCGCATCCTTGTGCTTCAGCACTGCCTGTGGCCCCTCTTCCATTCCCCAGGAGCTGTAGGGGGAACCCAGGGCTTGACCCTGGCATAATGCTGCCTGGTGCACAAGGCCATAGAGGAACAACCAAAGTGAATTTGTGGATCAGGCGTGTCCTCAGAGCCCTCACGTTTCTGCTGCGTGGCTTTCACCAAAGCTCCTGCTGCAAAGTGCAGGAGCCGTGTTGGATGGCTGAGCGCACAGCAAGGGACAATTTAATCAGTGACTACATACCAAACTCATGTCTCAACAGCTCCATCCAGGGCTGCGTCCTCTGTACACTGCCTCTGCCAGCCATGGCTCTCTTCTAGTGGTATTAACTTTGACGTGCTCCTTAAAAGCATTATCATACTTGCTTCTGAAGAGATGAAGCAGCAGAAATCTGGAGCCTGCTTCTTCTTTTTCTCCCAGGTTATTCATGGCTCTGATGTCAAACATAATGTCAAAGTGCTCTTTTTCTAACCTCATATCCTTGGTATTAGAACTTTTGACAAAAATCCTCGTTGCTGACAACTTCTCAAGGTCCTGGTTGGGAGTTTTTTGATTTTCAAACTGAATTTCAGGCTACATTATTTTCACAATTACCACTTTTATTTTCTCATTTAAAATGTGAAATAAACTGCTGAATAAAATAATTCTCTTTTTCTTGATGAAAAGTGTGAAAATTGAATATTTTTATTTTTGTATTGCTCTTCATACAATGAAATCTGTTCATTTAAAAGGCATGTGCAGAAAATCAATGCTGCTGGTTTACAGATGATACCATTTAATTCTGGCAAGCTTGTTCATAATGTTTTCCAAATCTGAATACTGAAATTATCCCACTGTAGCACAGGCTCTAAAATATCTTTTCTAGCATTGCAATGTTTTCCAAAATGACAGGCAGAAGGCTATAAACCCCAGATATTTGGCTGGGGAGTCACACAATCTCAGAACGGTTTGGGTTGGAAGGCACCTTCAGAGAGCACCCACTCGAGCTCCCTGTGTACTTGATTAGGCAACTGCCTGAACTCCCCTTAATTTCCCAAGACAAATGATGGCATCTGAGTTTTTACATACTTCATGCACACTGATAGGAAAACAGTAAGACCCATCCAACCCCCCCAAGATAAAATTTTCCTCCTCCTTCTGGGTATATCTTGAAAAATGTTGAATAATTACAACCTAATTGAAAGGTCATACCTTAAAATAACTTTTCTTAGAACTACCTTTTTTTTTCCCCACAACCTCTCTGGCCCTCCAGGCAGCTCCCAGCCATTCTAATCTCATCAGCAGAAGCAAGACACCTTGTGTCCCACAAACACCTGACGGGGACAGATCTTGCCAAAGCACATGCAAAACAGGCTGATACAGCTTTCCAATGTGTCCCCTTGATAGAAAACACCAAAAGCCATGGGTGGAGGTATGATTAGAGACATTTTTAATTGGCCCTGGCCCTTCATCCAGGGATTTTTTTTGCAATTCACCTTCATCACGGGCAAGGAAATGTTTTAGTTGTCTGCATGTAGGGAGTTTGGTATGAATGCACCTCTGCCCCCAGGGCCATGTACCCCCCTCCCTGCCTGCACTGCCCTGCCTTACCCAGCCCCTCATGGGAGGCTGCGGCTCAGGGCCAGCACAAGGACACACTTACAGCCCTGTGACCACCAGGGTTCCTACATAAGATAAGTATGTATGTCCCTCCAAAACCTTCTCTCTGACAAAGTCCATATGACAGAGGATGAGGGGTGATTGGAGGAGCTTTATGGTTCACTTCTTTCTGTGTAGTCTCTGAAGGCGGGCACCTTGTGGTTTTTGTTGGTTTTTGGTTTTTTTGGGGGGAGTATTGATGAAAAGTGACAATCATCTTAGGTCTAGCTCAGTACCTCACAACAGATCTTTGCATTCACTGGGTGTTTGCTGTGTCTGTGTGTGTTTGTTTTAGGGTGGTTTAATATCTTATATTTGATGGAGCTCTATGGTCAAAATATTTACTAATCCCAGTTTTATCAGGGACTATAAAACCAAGTGCCTTAATGCATACTCTCTGCTTAATCCTTGTCATTCAAATGGAATTTAAAGCTCAAATTGACTCATACTCTCTTTTTTTTACAGTGTGCGTTTTCAATCGATTTGTGAGTTGAGTGTGTGTGTGTGCTGTTTTCTTGTTTTTTTCTTGTTTTTCAGGTTAGGGCAGTCCCCTTCAGAAGAGAGAATCTCTCTGTCTTAGGAAATTTGGAAGGTGTCCTGAGAGTGTATACATACAACAGTGCTGGAAATAGAAATGTGGCATTAACTTATTGGGCCAAATATCAGGAAGCAAGCAGAGAGTTAAAAGGATAATACAGCAACTGTGTTACTTAAATGAATTTAGCTGGTAATGCTGTTGCGTGGTGAGGACATTATTGGAAAGCTTTTGTTACAGGGAAGGATAAAAATAGAATTAATATCTCCCACAGGCAATTACTTTTAAAAATCACAGCTTGTTCCCTGTCTCAGAAGCTCAGTGGGATGATGGAGCTCTTGTGTGGGAACAGAAAGCACAAATATGAGAAAACTCGACCCTTACTTTGTAACAGGTTTCTACCTGTGAATTTCACCCCACCCTTCCACATTCTGCTCTTACCTCTACAAGGCCAAGAGTAGGGCACCCCTTGGCAGCTCAGGGGGTTCAAAGGGCACCTGCACACTCAGGAGCCCCCTGGGTAGTCCAAAGCAGGGGTTATGTGGTGGGTGACAGCTACAGTGCTTCAGGCAGCCTCTGGGATGTGCAATGCACAGACCCCCTAAGTTGCTCTCTGGAGGCACCTGAACTTAGTGTAAGGTGAACAGAGAGCAGCAGAGGCTTAACTTCAAGTGCCCTGGATTAGGATTTGGAAACTTGAGTCCCCACCAAGGGAGACTCAGTGTCATAGCTCAACTTGGCCGAACTTGGAAGTACCTCCATCCACCTGGCAGGCAGGTGGTGGTACTAAATCAGTGGTCAAGGCACTTTTTGGGGGGGGGGGCGTTGAAGAAGGCACTCATTCATCACGAAGAACAGCTCAGGGCGGGAGATGACACCTCTGGGCAATCCTTCAGCTGTAGAGGAAACCCAGCACCAATTTAATACTAATTCTTGGATAGATAAAACCTCACCTGGGCCTTAGGAGAGTGGGTCATCTCCTTAAGTTAGCAGCATAAAATTCAGACCTGAATAGGCATAAGGTTGACACTCAATCTGTGTGTAAATGACCTGGTTCAGCAGTGAGAAGAAAGCAGCAGCTGTGTTTAGAAATGCCCAGCAGTGAGCCTATTTTTTTTCTCAGATGAAGGCACAGCTAAAGAAAACGCGTTTTTTGCATGCCTACCTATTAAAAATTAAGGCCACAACTATCTCTTTGTTGGTAGTCCATGTGTGTTTGTCCTGAACAAAATAAGTAAACATTATGGAATTGTGAGCAGCTACTGAGGACTGGGAGTCTCCTGTATGATTAAAGCTTGTTCCTGGGTAGTTGTGCATGTCCCGTATCCTCACCGTGGTCCCTGGGGCTGTCACATAAGGCAGGCCCCTGGTTTACAGCACTTCCCTAGGCAGGATTTTCATTAAAAAACATGCAGTATGGCTCAGAAGAAAATCTGAGGTGGCCATGATCAGAAGGTCTGAAAACGGTGGACATCACAGATGCCAGTGCTATCCCACAGTCCTCCTTAGGTCTCCAGGGCATGGCACCTTCAGCAGCTTTGGCACCTTTGTATCCCCTCAGTCACTGCACACATCTGAGTCCCAGATTCTCCCACCACCAATCATGGCTCCTTGTCCTACATGCAAGCATCATCACTGAAGTCTTTTCCCTTTAGTGAATGACTAGTCCCTGTGGACTATGTTAGAAAAAATTAGATCTCTGCTACACGGGGGAACATCAGCTCTGTCCTACACATGGCAGCTGACTGGTGTCAGCCCAGGTTTAATTTAAAAAGGGGTTTAAGCAATTCTGGCAGCCACAAAATCAGCAGAGTTAGGAGAAGGGACACCCAACCTCCCTCCTTGTTGGTCCTGAATCCCTGAGCTGCTTCCTGAGGGTTTAATAAGCACAGAAACAATTTGGGCCACAGAGTCCCACAGCCAGCCCTTGAGGGTGAAATGTGCTCTTAGTCTGAAAGAATAGCAGCTCAATTTTTCTTTAGCTTATGATGGAGATTCCCTCAGTGAACTCTCCAGAAAAAAGGTAGTGCAGATTTTCTGTAGGAAAGGATCTGAGAAATATAAATCAATTGGATTGATGCAGTTACTTAAGGGCACATTACAGGAGTGTTTGATGCTTTTCCCGGAATTATCTTCTTTTAGAATACAGGACTTTTGGCAGCTGCAAGGACTGGCAGGCAGAGGAGTAAGCGGCTGTACCTCCATTGCTGACTGTTTCCTCCAGCACAGCCACACCACATGGAGTAAAGTACCAGTTCTTCCTCCAAAAAGCACATGATCCTGGGTGGAAAGCTATTGAGTACACCTTGCAATGGAAATACCTTTCTTGACACCATTCAACAGCATCTAAGCAAAGGAGCTTTGAAATAGAACTGTGCACCATCTCAAGAAGGAATTATTAAGAAGCAGCATGCCTATTTCTGCAGCATGGTAGCATGGGTTCCCCCTCACTGATGTCCGAGCACAGCCTCACAGCATTAGGAATTGTTCATTTTTGTCACATCACAATGGAGTCCAAAACTATATAATAAACTACTTTAAAGTAAACACAGTTTCAGAGAAAAACAGAGAAAAACCAGTCGTGCAGATCCTGCCCTGCAAGGCAGCTCTGCCTTGAGCCAGCTCACAAATCAAGGCCATGGACATTATTCCTGAGAGCCCCTATGACTCTGTGGGATGTGTGGGATGGCTGGCATGGGTGCCTTGTACCCCTAGCCCAGCATGCTGAGTTCAGCTGGGGCCTCTCACATCACTTGCTCTGGAACAGGAACTTGCTGGGAGCTTACAGGGTTGCAGGAACAATGGAGGGGCTTGAAAACACCCCAGGAGACAACCATGAGTGCAGTGTACATGTGCACTCAGTGTGAGATGAGCTACCCCTCCTCCAGAGCTGGGCTGTGGTCACTTGTCCCTCATGGTTAATGAGAAAAACTCCACCAATAATTATTCCTAGAGCAAGATGTTGAATATAGAGCTCTGACCTTTGTGGTTTAGAGCATTATGAGATCAGCTTGCTATGCTCTCCTTGTCTAAGCTAATTTCTCTGACACAGAGAGATTCTCACTCTTCCTGATCCATTAGATTTTGTTCAGCATGTCACTGGCTGCTGAGAGTGCACACTAATGGTCACTGTAAAAACATTTTCTTGGTGGCCTAATTAAGTTCATTTGACTAGAGAGAAATAATAAATAAAGCCCGAGCCAGTGTTCTGGTGAAAGTTCCCCATAATATCCATGAGAGGAAGAGTAATGATGGCTCTGGGTGCAGAACAGGTCTCCCTGGCTAAGCCCAGTGAGCTGTCTTGCACTACAAGCACACACATGCTGGCCAGGACCCATACCCTCTCTTGCTCAAACTTTTCCCAATTCAAACAATAATAGAAATCTGGAAATTCAGAAAAATCTATTGTAAAAATACTTCTTGTCTGTCTATTCTCTCTCCTCATTATTTCCTTACTCTGAGAATTACCTCAATAAAGGGAGATGAAGGAGGCAGTAGGTGATCTCTGTCTTGGGTTTGATGCCAAGCAGCATGGCATGCTTACAGGGAATAGGGGAAATGCGGCATGGACAAACAGCTACCTTTTTGTTTTGCTGGAGAACTGTCACCAGCCTCGTGGCTGTCTGCACAGGAAGGAACTCCACAAGGTTCTTTCCTTCCCTGCTTGCCTCTGAACGTCAAGACCATTTAGAGATTGGAACTGAGAAAATGCTTTTACAGACAGTGCCAAGATAAAAGGGATGTGAGTCTGGGATTCAGGCTGGGTGTGGGCTCTTTGGGTGCCCAGCAAGGATTAGGGGTGTACACACAGGTGTCCATGTGTGAGCTAGGTGCTGATTTCCCATGGTAGCTGCTGGGGACACAGTCACTGTGGTCAGGGGAGTCCAGAGAACAAATCCACTCCTCTAAAGCAAGCACCAGGAAAGCATCTGGCTGCCAAACCATAGATGTCTAGAGCCTTATTAGAGACTGTAGACCCTATTTGGTCTCCAGGTGCTGTCCCAGGGGCTCAGGGACCTGCACGTCCTCCGTGACATCTTCCAGCCCTGTGCAGATTCATCTACCATCCTAGGACATTTCAAATAAATGATGCTTGGGCAAGGTATCTCACCTGCCAAAGCCCTCTTCACACCAATAGGAAAATCTAAATTCATAAGGACCTGATAACACTGGAGTTACAACAAGACATCAGGAAGATGCTGTTCAGCCATGAGGGGCTGTAGGACATTCAGGGCAGGATAGCTGTCTGGGTCACAGCACAGGAGGACTATCTGACCATCTCAGACTTAGGAGCCAGGTCTTTTTCTCCAGATATATTCTAGCCAGATATTTTTTCAGTTAAATATGGCATTTTACATCCCATGTCCTGCCCTTTGTCAGGCCTCTGTCTCCAGATTCAGACTGAGCTGGTTGGTGTAGCATTGTGTGATTGCTGACAGCTCTCCCCCTTGCTCAGCCACCCCGCATCCTCTTCCCAGCAGGTCACTAGGGCTGCAAAGCCTTAAAGGCTTCTCAACAAAAAGAGAAATTGAAGGAAATCACATGGAATCAAATGGGACCTTTAATTCCACTTACCATATTGATTTTCTAACTTCTTTCTTGACATTTGTAAAAGTATGTCGTAAATTGAAGCGAGATCTGATGTAGAATTTAATTTTTCTTTTTTTCATCTAAAATGTCAGAAGAAACTGTGGATTTTCATGGATAAAGGAAACAGGGCTTCAGCACTTCTTGAAGAGAAACAATGAAAAAAAAATTGGATGTGTATTTATGAAATGTTTCAATATAACTAAAACCGTTGCCTTGCAACAGAAAAATATTTTGACCAAAAATCTAAATCTCCACACAGTCTTTTTTTTTGACCTACAGCATCACCCACAAAGGGCATACTGTAACAGCTGAAGACAAGCTCTGTAACCACCCAGAACAAGCCCCCTATCTCCCTTTCTGCTTGCAGAGGGCAGCTCTCTAGTCACTACTGCAGCAGTAATGATAATTGCCAAGAATTTGCATCTCTGCTTATCCCAAAGCTTCCTATTTCAAAGCAGAGACTTCAGAGAACTAATTAGCACAGAAATTCATTAAATCTAAAACACACTCTCACTAAGTAGATGGAGCATCCAGACCCTTAACCCGTTTCCCAAAGGCAAATGCCTTTCTGCCTCCTAAGGCTTTACCAAGAGCAGTCTGAATCCCTTAAGCTGCACATGTATGGGGAAGGCCAGTTTATACCCTCTCCCAGCTTTTTCCCTCGGCGCTGTGGGATGTGTGTGGAGGCCTGGGCGCTGCCCCAGGGCCACCACGGGGCTGTGAGGCAGCACCAACCCAGTGCTGCAGCGGCGTGGGGCAGGACCCCCAGCACAACCTGGCCACGAGGGCAAGGGGACAGCGGGTTCGGTCCATCCCTCCCTGCTGTGATAAGCGACCTGCCTGTGCTCCAGCACATGACGGTGCTGCCAAAAATGTCTTAGAGAGGCAAGATCAGCCTGCAGCCAATGTGTGTCTGCAGAGAGAGAGAAAACCAAAGGGACATTATAGCAGCTCTGTGCTCCCATTCTTTCTCAGAACCTAAAGAAATGGCTGTGGCTTTGTGTGAAAGTTAATTAATGATAGTAAATAATATTCCTTTGTGCTAGGAGTGAATAGCGCCCTTTATGTGGGGATCTCAGTGTGCTTAATGCTCTGTATTTAATCCAGCTTCACAGCAAAAGCTAGCTGAATTATTCATTGCAAATAAATTATCTGAAGAATACAGTCCCTTTTTCACTGCCTGTGAGCCCAGCCTGCTTTCTTTGATGCCCTTTTCCATAGCCAGCAGTGTCTTTACAACAATTTGGGCAACCGGCCCACAGTGCACAGCTCGTTGTGCTGTTTGCTAATTGTGAGAGTGTGTGTGCACGTGTCAGGGAGGCAGCGGGAGGAGGGAGAAGCCTCCAGGTCCTGCTAGTGGTCTGAGTAAACCTTTGAATGGGAAAGAAAGCAATAAGCAATGCTGAGCATGTTCCTCATCTGCCCACATAGATGAATACACACACATGCATATGTATATGGAGCTTTTCATATGCACCGTGCTGGTGGTTCACACACTGCCCAGACTCCAGTTAGGACCAATTGCATGTGGAAAATCCACAAATAAGGAACTGAGATGACATCCTTCTAAACTGATTTTGGTATGAGGCTCAATGTTACATTATAGAACACATCCTCTTCCTGATATTCAGGCAAATTAAGACCTCTACCCAATACTCTCAACCAACAAAAAGCACTGTACCGAAAAGTAGAGAGATGTGATTACTCAAAGCAAGTGTGATCTCCATTGCTTCAGGAAAGCAACAAGCAAATGTGACTCAGCTGCTTGAGGAGGACAAGGTCCTGCAGTACATAGATTCAGGCCTATCAACATCTGGATCCCAGGGCTTTTTTGATGCCCTGGGCCTGGGGACACTCTGGTTGTGATTTTAGCTGGCCCTTCATTAACACTTTGTTGCAGGTGGCAGGTTTGACACAAAGCCCCAGGATGCTGCAGGCAGAGCTCAGCCACGAACTTGCTGCTACCAGCAGGTTTGAGATGCCAAAAAGCTGATGTGGGCCCAAAAAGCTTTTTGCCTAATCCACCTACACAGAAAAGTGCAGGCATCACTGTGCAAGGAGGCAGAGATGGCACTCCTCTCCGTGTCCCCACTGGCTGCCCCCAAGGAGGGAGAAGGGAGGCAGAGCCAGCCCTGAAGCTGCAAGGAAATTCTTCCCTTATGGATGGTCCCATTGTCAAGCAGATGCCCTGTCCTCACCTTCCCATCTTTAGAAAGAGTTGCTGCTCTGGGCAATTTTGTCAAGAGTATTGGTTACTTCTGTATTTGATATGTGTTTTGGAGTGATGAGCCTGGACTTAGAACTTGTTTTACAATGTGACCCATTCTGCACCTGCATCGTGTGGGTCTCTTCAGCCCGAGGCAGGGCTGAGATTTTGTTCACAGAGACATGTTTTCAGAATTATGGCTTTTATGAGCTTTTTGCATGTGAGAAAAGTGAAGAATTTACGTAGTAAAAATTCTTGGCAAAGTTGGAACCTCCAGTTTCTGTGTAATTAAACCAATTACTATGTTGTTGAATTTACACACTTCAGACAAGTGAACTGTAAACTCATGTCCCAAGGTAAAAAAAATGCAAGAAATTCAGACTTCGGCTTTGCCAAACATTTTATTAGACAAATTCTTCTTCTTCTTTTTTTTTTTTTTTTTTTTTTTTACATTAAATCTAGACAGGATTCATAAGTACTGAATACTTTTTATTATTTTTTCCACAATGAAAGAGTACTTTTGAAGTCTTTACTTTATAAAATAATAGATAGACCTCTGTAATATAAGTTAAAATTTTAAATGGAAACTTCATAGGAATCACTTTTTTTTTTTTAGCAGTGCAGGAACATCTGGTATAGTTTCTAATTTATTTAGGAAATAGGCACATGGGCTCCAGTCCAGTAAGGACTTTAGGTGCAAAAGCACTCTTATTTCAGTTCTCTGGGACTATTTACATATTTAAGCTAAGCCCAAGGCACTCTGCTGAAGGTAACCTTCCAGACTCCTCATTCTATCTCTGTATGAAAAGTATGATGTCATTTAGATGATGCACATTTCTGCAAGTATTTAGATATTTAGTAGAGGAATAGCAATGCCACAGAAGTATTCAGATGGGCCTGAGCAATGAAGAGCATATTTCAGTAACACCCATCTGTGGAAACCAAGTCCTGCTTGGAAAGGTGACTTTGGAGCATGAAGTTCCTTGACTGGCTGGTCACCTCAGGTTCCTCAGGTCAAAGGCACTTGTGGGCATGGTGTCAGATATCCCCTTCCCAATCAGATGTGTCAATGAAACACTCAAACACAGCCCAGCCTCTTTCCTGCCACCCCACCCAGTCAGGCCCCCAGCCCTGAGGGGGAACTTTCAGTGGTGTTTCAGATAAAACCAGTTTGTTCAGATAAAAAATTTAAGCAGTAGCATTAACCAAGCTGCTATTGCTTACTGTGAGGTCAGAGTCCACCTGAGCTGCTGCCTGTAGTGACTGACCCCTTGGTGGCTTTGACTGGATCTGAGGAGATCATCCAGCTCACGCACTAAGTCCTTTCAAAGCATTTCATGCTATATCCCATGTGCAAGCTATCCATGGGCCACTTGAATTTTAAAAACCCCCCTTCTTGATCAAAACTGTTCACTGACTCTGTTGTAAGGCAGTCCCTTACACAGTGAACAGCACAGGTGACAGGTACTGCTTCTCTCCAGCTCAGCAGGATTAGTGTCTGCTGGTGAAATCTGTACTCACACATGGAAAATGGATCTCTCTGCTACCTGGCATTAGCCACTCAGTCTGCCCATGAACAGTTTTCCCCAAGGTTTCCCACTGGCACCCTCCAGCCTCTGAGGTTCGTGATTCCATTCCAGTTGCCGGCACTCAGCTCAGGTGCTGCTGCCCACTCATCTGGCTTGAAGGTTGCTGGTGGTCTCTCACATGTGCTCAGAAAAGAGGGTGTGCCCACACAGAAGGTTAACTGAGAGAATGTAAGAGTAATTACTATTAGTAATAAGTAATTAGTTGCATCATTACATACAAATATTTATTAAGACAAATATTCAGTAGGGCAGGCTGTGGTGATGAGTTACAGGGCTCAGTCAGAGGAGTGTGTACTGACCAGCTGTCACTTGTCACCCAGACCAGCCCCTTTTTATCCCCTTTTTCCTCTGTTGTCTCATGCTTGTTCCTCCCCAGTCCACCTTGATCCCTCCTTTCCCCTGCCTTTGATCCTTCTGCTTAATATCCCATAACAAGTCCTGTACATTTCTACAGCCCCCTTAAAACACCTCCTAAGAGGTTGTCCAATATCCTCTAGTACTTCCCCCCCTAAGCCCCTGAGTTTTATGTCCCTGCAAGCACTGATCCCTACCATTCTGCATGGTCTTCTGGGGAGGGGGCAGCCCCACTAGTGCCTTGGTGGGGGAACCCCGAGCTGACCACACTCCTCTGACAGTCCAAGGGAATAAGCTGGGGCTCCCCTGGGGCAGGTGGGGCGACTGGGATCCCACAGCCAGCGTTGCCTTCTGATACCTGGGGGGATCCTCTTCAATCCAGGCTTTAACCACCAGCAGGTCCTCTCCACAGGTCACTCTTCCTTCATCAGTCCTTCCTGTCAGGGCTCATTGTCTAAACTCTGAGCTGGGATTGTGTAGCCTCAGTTGTGCACATTTGCAGCACAGTCCTGTTCCTTTCCTTCCTGGCTGGCAGACCACCCAGCCCCCACTGCTTGTCCCAGTCCTTGGGGTGGCAGGGAATCCTGTGGAAGTCCTCCAAACCCAGGAGGAGGAGAAGGAGGAAGAGGAGGAAAGCCTTGCCTTCAATGGTCACATCAGAATTACTGCTGTGC
Organism: Lophotriccus pileatus; assembly: GCA_035583135.1. NCBI lineage: Eukaryota > Metazoa > Chordata > Aves > Passeriformes > Tyrannidae > Lophotriccus > Lophotriccus pileatus. The sequence continues at coordinate 42,435,950 of JAWWES010000001.1, forward strand.
CTGAAAGCAGATTTGTAGCACGTTGATGGAAATAGTTTGTGACAGGAGAATCAAGTGCAGAGAAATAATTTCTGTACTGAAAACACCTCTCCAGTGTAGGGTCACAGAATGGCTAAATTCTGAAATATTTAACTTAATGCAACTGGCAGCAGCTACCGAGTACTTGTCCTCGAGGAACTGCTGACATTTGCAGTGAAGCCACAATGAAAACGACAAAGTAGGGCCTGGAGCAAACCTAGTATCGAGGAAAATCATTGCAGACTGCATTGTACATATTTATAAGACACAAATGATGTCCAAAACCTTTAGGCCCTGTGTGGCAACCATGTCCTAACAGAAACATTCAACACCTTTAACCAAAGGGTCTCCCCCTTTGGACACCAGTGGGTCAATTAGTTTAGCTTGACAGTGGCCTCAATACAGAGACATCGGTAACTAATCTCGGGAGTAAGTGAAATCACACAAGCATGTCTGTGAATGAGAGAGCTGGCTCCCTTCCCGTGGTGTTTATGTAGGGCTCTGCTTAGCCGGCAGACATCAGGCTCCGCTGCTTCTCACACTTGGCAGGAGCGAAGGACTCTTCCATGGGGAAGTGGGCTTGCACAAATGCCAAAGACGAGGCTGAATGCAGCTGCAGCCGCTTGCTCAGGCTCTTCCCACATTAGCCCTTGATGAAGGAGAGGCACCTGCTGTGGATGAGGCCTTGAGTCTCCCTCTAGATGGTTCCTCAAAACACTGTGAGTGCACGAGGATGTCCAGTGGGGTCACTGAGCCTAGTTCCTTATGCATATTTAATTTTTCTGGTCACAGGAGATGGGGAGATATTAAATACCGAGAAAAAACATGTATCATAGCATCTGCTCCTAATATATAAGCTTATTGGGTAACCTGAAGATTGGGTGTAAGGCTGTAGCTTTTTCTGGTTTCTCAGACATTTTCTGGGTTATTTAAGAGATCGTCATCATAATCTGTCCCAAAACATTTTATTTATTTGTCTGACTTAGCTACGTCCAGCAAAATTTCTCTGGCTGTGATGAACGTTGCTATCCCTCCTCTGGACAGGAGCTGCATGTCTTTGACACAAGCCTTCGACACTGTCTCCTGAAGCATCCAAACTGGCTTCTCATGGCTTGGACAGGTGAACTCTTCACAGAATGAAAAACTGGCTGGATGTCTGAGCCAAGATAGTGGAGGGGAAAAAATCCAACTGGAGGCCAGTCACAAGTGAGGAATGTAGCTGGAAAGCTGCCCAGCAGAAAAGAACCAGGGGGATGCTGGTTGACAGTGTCTGAACATGAGCCAGCAGCATGCCCAGGTGTCCAAGAAGGCCAGTGGCATCCTGGATTGTATCAGCACCGTTGTCCAGTTCCCCCACCTCCAGTAGCCAACCCTTTGCTGGGTGCTGTGCAAACACTAACAACCATCAGCCTGCCCCAGCAAACCAGGATATTTAGAGAAAAGACTAGTGGTGCAAAACAGGGAACAGAGGAGACAAATAACTTTGCCAAATGTCATACAGCAGATCAGAAACAGAGATGGAAATAAGATGTTGACCATCAGGTCCTGGGACCACATATATCCCTAGGAAAAAAAGGAGCTGGAACAGTAGGTCTTAACAGAAATCCAGTGATTTAAAGTCATGGATAGAGAGACACCTTCAGTTTAAAGGTCATGCTTCATTACCCAGAACTATGATCTATTTCACTTGAACTCTACAAACTAGCTTAAACAAGAATTAGATGTTACATGTCTTTCCATTTCTTGGGTTGGGCTGTTCTGAAGAGACAAAATTTACAGGGATAAAGGAATAGCATTTATGAGCTCGATGAAGAAGAATGGAAAAGCACACACAAAAAAAACCCCTCATAAACCCAAACAGTGATATTTCAGGCACAGAAGTCTTTTACCAGAGCTAAAAAAAAGACAAAGACTTTCAATGCAGGTTGAGAATAAATTGCTCTAAATTTATATTATATTAATATCTGAAGTTATCTGAAAGAAATGATGGTTAGTACTTGTGAAACAGAGACAGGATGATCATTAACAATGAGAACATGAACCCCTGTGGGACAGAAAGTCCAAACGAGCAAGGTAATTTTTCAGTTTGCTTCATTTTATGTCCTTGACAGCAGTGGATGAGGAGTCACTGCCATATTTCTTCCTTAACTCAGTCATCTTTTTATTCTATTGTTTTTCTGCAAAATTTTGCTACTTCATGAAAGAAGAAAACTTTTGGGAAACATCTCACCTACCATTTGTCACAAAAACTCGGGCACTTCCTCCAAAACATCCAGCCACCACAGTTTATGGAGGCAGACATAAACTGGGCTCGTTTGCTGGCAGGACTTGTTACCCTGCAAGGGACCCACCCAGCCTTGTTCCTGAAGGATTGCACCCTGTGGAAGGGAGCCACACTGGAGCAATTCATGAAAAACTGGAGCCTGTAGGAAGGACTCACACTGGAGAAGTTTGTGGAGAACTGTCTCCTGTGAGAGGGACCGCAGGCTGAAGCAGGGGAAGAGTATGAGGAACCTCCTCCTGAGGAGGAAGGAGCAGTGGAGACAACATATGATAAACTGACTACAGCTCCCATTCCCTGTTCCCATGTGCCACTGGCAGGAAGGAGGTAGAGAAAATTTGAAGTGAAGTAGAGCCCAGCAAAAAGGAGGGGTGGGAGGAAGGTGTCTTAAGAATTAGATTTTTATCATTACCCTACTCTGATTTGTTTGGTAGTAAACTAATTTCCCCAAGCTGAGTCTGTTTTGCCCACGGCAGTAATTGGTGAGTGACCTCTCCCTCGTGTTATCTCAACCCACAAGCCTTTTGTTGTAATTTCTCTCCCCTGCCCAGCTGAGGAGAGGAGTGATAGAGCATCTTTGGTGGGCATCCAGACAGCGTAACCAACCACAAAGGCCATCAGCAAAGACATGAAAAAAGTTACAAAACTTTATTTTTAAGATTACTTGGACCCAAGATCCCATTCCAGCCCACCAGGGTGCCCAGGGGAAGAGAACAGCTGGGACGCCTGTACATTAAATATTGGCTTCCCAACAATAACACACCTAAAGGTGCTGCTTACTGCAGTGTTTAGAGTCACATCTGACACTCTGAAAACATTCACTACAATTCATTTTGGATCTTAACAGCATTTAATTCCTTCACCGAGGCATTGCAGACAGTGATCTTCTCCATTAGCACTCCCTTTTGTTCTTGTCACAGAACATGCCTCGTGCAGCAGCAGGGTGTATGTCTTGTAAGACAGAAGTGCATTTTAAATTCTGCTGGGTCTACATCCAACTTGTTCCCCATATATTTAAAGCTGAAAGCACTCTAGCATTAGCTACAGCTCAAAAGCAGGCACATAATTTGTTTCACATCGAAGCACACTTGGATATACCCTAACCTCAGACTAGCAGAGATAAATGACTTGCTGGAAGATACAATTTGTAGGACAGAACATTTATTTTGCAGAGACTAGAGGTTTTTCTAAAGCTTTATTATTGTTGCAATGAATCAGTATTTGCTACTTGATGTAATGTTGGCAGCACAGCAATACACCTTTTACCGTTTCAAACAGAAATGCAGAGTACCTGTTTTATTTCAAAACAGCATCTTTTTCTGTTTGTTTTGAAGGAGGTGCATATGTAGGGCTGATGACAGGTCTCAAAACGCATATAAAGTATTTTACCTGTGGAAGGTGACTATTACAGATCAGATTCTGCATAGCACTGTTTTCATTAAAATAGCTGAATGTGAAAAAGAACAAGTTGCGGTCAAGTCTTTGAGCCTGCACAAAATTACACATGCTGGTTCTGTTCTAAGCGCATGATGGCTTATTGCATTACGTGGGACTCCATAAATGCAGCTCTGCTTACAACATTTGCAGGATTAGAGCCCAAAATAATAGCCCTCTGATTCTATATTTTCAAGAAAAGGTATTTCTAACCTAGTTAACAGACTTTCCTCTCTCTTCTGCACCTGCTGGAGAGTATCCATTCTGTTTCATACAGAGCTAAAAGCCTGTTATGCTGATAATACTTGGAAGCAGCTTAGTGCACTGGACAGTGTTTATGTTTTTCAGACATGTGAGTGACTTAGGAACATCAGCACCTTTAGGACAGCATAGCTAAGCAGAATAGGATCTGAAACTCCAGTACTGGCCAGTATTAACTTTAGCTGGGGTGGGCTTTTGAAAACAGAAAGCTAAGGAAACAATCAGTGCAATTTCAGAAGCACTGTATGCATGCACACACATTCAGACGTGTTTACTTTATCCCTGCCATTCTTGCTTTCTCCATAACACTGCCAGTATTAAAGGATAAATCTTGATTTCATCCAGTGACTTGCTCCCCTCCTTTCCTTGCTCCCAACCACAATATCTATTACCCCAAAAAGACCTCTCTTCACCTCCATATTGCTAATTGCATCCCACTAGCTGAAAGCACCCTCCTACCTCCAGATGAAGGAAAAAAAAGGGTAGGAATTCTTGTTTGAATATTACTACAATTTACAAAAGTCCACAGAATGATGGCACACAGTATGAATTATGCCACCCAAAGCAGAAGAAAAATGCTTCAGTCCCTCCTCACACAAGATATGCAGTGGCATCACTGGGACTTTTGCTTCAGCAATAGCTTGTAGAACTGGCAGATAAAAAAAAAATTACAGAGAATATAAACTGAATTTATGACATAACAAATAATATTTAATAGATAGCATTGAATGCATACACATCAATACCAGTGCTGTAACAACAAAACAGAACTTGTAAAATTAGCAGCAGTTTTTTTGCAAGTACAAAAATACACATTTTATTCAGAACATATATAATAGCAAAATTTAACAGGATATATTATACAAACTCAAAGCATTTAGATAATGCATCACTTTAATATATTATATGATGTATGACAAAGACAATGAGATCATCGAGTGCGCCCTCAGCAAGTTTGCAGATGACACGATGCTGAGAGGTGCAGTTGACACAACAGAAGGACAGGATGCCACCCAGAGGGACCTGGACAAGCTCAAGAAGTGGATCGATGGGAATCTCATGAGGTTCAACAAGTCTAAGTGCAAGGTGCTGCACCTTGCCCTGGATTGGGACAATCCCACATGTGGGTACAGACTGGGAGAAGAACTCCTTGAGAGCAGCCCTATGGAGAAGACCCTGGGGGTGCTGGTGGATGTGAGGCTGGACATGAGCCAGCAATGTGCACTCTCAGCCCAGAAAGCCAATAGTATCCTGGGCTGCACCAAAAGCAGCATGGCCAGCAGGGCAAGGGAGGAGATTCTGACCCTCTACTTCATCTGGTGAGACTCCAAGTGGAGTGCTGCATCCAGCTCTGGGGTCCCCAGCAGAGGAAAAACGTGGACCAGTTAGAGGGGTCCACAGGAGGGCCATGAAGAACATTAGAGGAAAGGAACATCTCTTCTATGAGGAAATGCTGAGAGAGTTGGAGTTGTTAAGCCTGGAGAATAGGCGGTTTCAGAAGACCTCACTTGGGCCTTCCAGTACCTTAAGGGGGCTTATAAAAAGGAGGGAGGTTATTTTTATTTTTAGTATGGGAAGACAGTGACAGGACAAGGGGCAATGGTTTTAAATTGAAAGAGGGCAGGTTTAGATTAGATGTTAGGAAAAAATTCTTTCTTATGAGAGTGGGGAAGTACTGGAACAGGTTGCCCCAAGAAGCTGTGTATGCCCCATCCCTGGAAGTGTTAAAGGCTGGGTTGGATGGGGCCTTGAGAAACCTGATCCAGTGGAAGGTGTTCCTGCCCATGGCAGTGGGGTTGGAACTAGATGATCTTCAAGGTCCTTCCAACCCAAACCATTCTATGATTCTATGTTTTAGATGCTGCACAATAAAATGACGTGTGTTCTGCTTGCAATAATACATAATGCCATTTACAGCAATGTTAAGAAAATATCCACAACTTAAACATGAACAGAACAGCCAACAAAGCACAATAAATGAAACACACAGAGTTGCAGGGTGTTAGTTACAAGCTTCTGCATTTCCCTTTACATATTTTTGAGCTTACTTTTGTCTTTCTTTTGCAGTGTGAAAGGAATAACTACACCTATCAAACATACCGCATAAACATACAGAAAACAGTACACTTACTCCTTGGAGGACAGTGAAGGGAATATTTATCAGTTTCAGAACAGTAGTATAATACCACAGTTATGGAATCTATGCTGACTTTACACACTACATCAAAAGCACAAAGGACTGGGACTCACATCTGCAAGGCTCAACACTCGAGTGGTCAAGGGGAGAGGCCCAGCAGGCACCCCGCTGCCCTGGCAGGGTCAGAGAACAGGGCACTGGCCTTAGTTACCTCCTGGGTCCCTTCCAGATTTTCAGGAGACTTCTGTTTACTTGCTTTTCAGAAATTTTTATTATTCTTACAATGTTCTTGCAAAGCTTTATGTCAGAACATTACTCAAACAGTTTCCTAAAAAAAGAAAACTTATGAGTCAGGGGACTGCTCTATTAAATTTGAACAACCTGGTTGTTAAACTTAAAATGAACACACATTAACACCAAATGCATTTTCTTTATGGTGTTTATTTTACACATTAATATTCTTCTGCAAAAAAGCTTTGGTCAGTCTCTTTAAACTTTGGATTGCTGTAATGTTTTTCAAGACTTCCTCTTTGATCATGAACACTGTCTCTTCCTGTGACTTTCAGAGGCAATGGCTGAATTTTAGGCTTAATCAAATCGCCATCAGCTCCATCAGTAGGTTTCAGGGGGGCTGGCCTGCTGTTGGGCTCCATCAAGCCCCTCTCAGCCACAGCGTCAGTAGGTTGTGGAGATGGTGGCACCTTGGTGGGTGCAACCAAACAGTCACCAGCCACAGCAGCATCAGCGTCTTCCTGTTTCTTTAGCAACTGAAAAGTGCTGTGGAAAGGGCAGGAGGTTTCACTCAGGGTAAACAGAGTCTGGTCTGAAAACTGTGAGAAAGCACTGTCCAGAGAGCAAATCGACGACACAGACGGAGATGTCCCCGAAGAAGACTGGCTAGAACAGCTAAATCCTGAGCAAATATTTAATCCCTCTGGTGTTGGAGGCAGGAGACAATGGGACAGGTCTTTCCTTTCAACGTTTTGGTTTGTGTTGTCACTTTTACCAACATTAATTCCCATAATCAAGCTCTGATTGCTAAGCTTTTGCCTTTCCATCTGCAACGACCGAAGCTGACAGAGATAGTCTTCATCTTCATGAGATAGGACAACATCACAGCTGGCTTTGCGTGTTGCCTTCTCATGACCATCATCAGTGTGGACAAAACTGGAGGCGAGGAGGGCAACTGCAGGCTCAGAGGAGCGTCTGTGTCTCCTCAAATTTTTGAGAGCACCCGAGGTAGCTGCTGAGGAGAAACCCAGTGCACCGGAGCACAGAGACTCATTCTGTGAGTTTTCTTGTGATGAAAACTTCAGGTGCATGCCAACAGAAAGTGTCAACTGCTTTGATTTGTTCTCGCTTTGTATTTCATCCACCTCTGTCTGCTCCGAATCACCATCACTCAGAGTGAAGACAGACTCCCTGCTCCTGTTATCTTGATCGCGGGTTTTAATCCAGTCGCTAGAAGAAGAGTCAGCTTCATCATTTGCCTCATTTTCCAGGCTGTCATAGGAAGAGTCATTCTGATGGAGAGAAGCAACATCTGCAAGTACAAACCAAGTGTTAACACATCAGTGACTGAATCACCATACTGACAAGCAGCTTACTTTTTCGGGGGGGGGGCAAGTATCCCAAGTATCCTTTACTTTCAGGAGCATTTGCCCTTTAAAGATTCTTCAAGAAGAAAGACCAATAATTTCAGAAAAAATTACTGTCTAATTTTGAAATAGAAAAGCTTAAGTGAGTGCTAAGCTGCAATTCAGTCAAGAAATATAGAACAATGGCAAAATTAAGGGTTATGGTTTTTTTTTGTTGTTGTGATTTCCTTGTTTCGATTTGGTTTGGTTTGGTTTGGTTTGGTTTGGTTTTTTTTAAGTGGGGTTTACTAGCTATAGACAATTATTTACATACATACATGTATTTAACTGGTAATTATTGAATTTTTCTTTTCATTATTGAATACTGAAAACAACATTTAACCTTTCTTTCCTTCTTTTAGAGAAATGAAGAAAACAGGGCATACTTCGTATTTCCATGGTCTTCCAGAAAACACTTTCCTTCCAGAAAATGTATTTTTAGGAGCAACATGTTGAATTTTAGTCTCAGTCTAAACAGTCCTAACTATGGAAATGAGTCTAAACCTCATTTCCACTGAGCAGTGCACACCTGGGTCCTATCCTGTATCTGCGATAATTGGAATTACATTAAATCTCTTTTGCTCTGGGCCAGTCTCAGCTGACTTATCTCACATTTGCAGCAGACACAGTTCACACACGGGCAGTTACCACACCTCAGCACATGCCTGAAAACTTGTTCAGCTGCCAAAACCTACTGTGGGCCTGAGCAATCAGTTCCAGTGCATCCCAGCACAGTGGATCCCACGTGCTTCACTCCTGGCAGAGGGGGCAGGCCAAATTTCACTGCATTTCATCAAATCTCACATGGAGCACGAGGAGTGCACAACAGCCACACTGAGTCAGTCTGGCATGCCAACACAAGTGCCATTACCACTTCCAGTATAGGCCAGCTGTGATAAAATCTATTTCACAAAAAATGCTGCTTTAGAAATACTTTAAGGAGAGACACAAAACTCCAGTTTTACCTGAAAACAGTCAAAATCAGTGCTATCACAGAGCTGGAGAGAAAAAGACCACTAACAATAATATGGAATGTTCTGTCAACTAGTCTGTCAGACAATTTCAGTCACCAATTCCAAGACTTTTCTGTGCTAGTAGCAAAATCTGAATGTCCCACTAAAATTCAGATTCCCTTTTTGATAGTGAAGAACACTATCTTTTGATAGTGAAGAACAGACACTTTCAATCCCAATATAATGGTGTGACATGACAGCTGCATTATAACCATTGTTACCACTGACTTCATGATATTCTGGAGGCTGAGGCAAAAATTGTACACTTAAGATGAAGCTTTCTCCAGATTTTTTTCCTTCTTTTTTTTCTTTGTTTCTCCTTCCTCCTTTTTTTACCATAGTGGCTCAGATGACTGGTACAGGAGCAAGAAATTCTTTCTGAGAGCATTCTGTGATATGGCTCTGGTCTTTGGTAAGTTGAATCAGTTTTTATGACCAATACTTTGGGAAGAGGAAAGAGAACAGCAGTATCTGGAAACACCGCATGAAAAGGGAACAGCATGGAATAGACTGGTCTTTTGTCTGGGTAAGTTTAGCTGTCTTAAGGGGATCAAAACATCAATCTGTATTACCTGAGCTATTCTCTCTATTGCATGTCATCAGTATTTCTCCAAAGAGGGAGGTAATTTCATCTCCAAAAATCCTGCAGCAATTCTCAATGAGGAACTGTACGAGATTGGAAATCTGCAACAAAGCAATGGGAGAGAGATGTCCTGTCAGTTCTTCTGTTATTGGACTCAGGGCAAGCTCACCATACCGATGAGGAACAGGAGCAAACTGTATTCCACGATGGCAGCCAGGAACTACTCTCTCAATCACCTGGGCTCCGAAAAAATGTCCTGGTATACATCATTATATACATCTTTTCCATTTCTACTCTGTACTGTTCCGAGGTCACCACAACCACAGAGTTTCCTGATGAGAGAAGGACTTCACTAATACATTGGGCGTTGCTTTATGATCTCCCTCCCCTTCTTCCAGGCAGATTATGAGAATGGATAGATGAATGTTTCTGGAGCCCTGATAAGAGGACAAGTCCTGATCTGAAGAGGTATTCCCTGTTTTCATGTTTGTAACTAACAGCCTGGTTGAACAGGAAGAAGGTTGGTTTGTTTTTTTACTACATTTAAGTGTCTCTTACCTTTTTTATAAATTCACTTTCTATATCAGGAGTGGAGGAAACAGGGGGCCAGAGCAGGCTAGGTGCAATGCAGATAGCCAGATTAAATGCATTCATCTGGTTCTCTTCAGATCTCATTTCTATACCATGCAGCACTCCAAAGATGTAACGTAGAAGAACAACATTAGCTCTGGGGAGCTGCTCTAATAACCTGAAAACAAACACAAATTTAATTCTTCAAGTTAGTGACCATTTTCCATAGATACACACAAGTCAAGGCAATGGAATTACAGAAACAGGGTAACATGGTCCACTAATTAGAGCCGGGAGTGTGTCAAAGAGATGTTCTTGCTCAACTGCTTTCCCTCACTGTGTCTCTGAACAGTTTTCTGGAACAGAAAACACCATAACACATAATTAAAATTATGCTCTGTCAAACTAATGAACCAAGTACAATGTATGCTATGAAAATGTTCTTCACCTAAGCTCCCTGATAATTCACTATTCACTTAACCAAAGAGTTCAGCTGTCTCTCCATGCCATCTAGTTGCCTTAAGTATATATGTGTGTAAGTACGTGTGAGGTCAGCTGGCGTACCAAGCTCTGCTTGCCGTGACATACACTTTGCCTACTTTCTGTTTTATACCGTCTGCAAAGGTAGAGGTTTCCCTTGTCACTCTGCTCCAGCATTTACACACAATTCCATCTTGGCTTCAGAATGGTCACTTAAATTTGAGATGAATCAGGGGAAATATATGAGGAACTGATTTCAGCTTCCCTTTCATCCAGGACTCCAAAGTTCCCTGCAGGTGGTTTTGGATTTGATATCAGACAGAAATTCAGGTCTTGCACAGCATATTTACAAATAATATAAGCTGGTTTTGTTTCCTTCATGAAAGGATATTTAACTTATTTACTGGTATCCACAAAAGGCAAAAAAAGTGGGACAAAAGAGTCAGAAAACTGTCTCATACAGACAATCATTTAAGTACATATATATATATAAGTTTGAAGGTTCTGTCATATACACAGATATTTTTCACATCTATTTCTTAAAAAAAATAATTGTAAATTGAATAGTTGTGATTCTGCATTCTGGGATATACATTTATAGGAAAAGAATGCAGAGAATATAAAGTAACTCTACCTTTGTATGCTTTTTATCTTCTCTTCATTATTTCCTTGATCCAGCACAGAGACCCACTTATCACACAGCTGGGAGGACAAAATGCTGCCTGGGATGTTGCGAAGAAAATCCTTATCAAGAGAAAAGAATAACGAAACAGATGAACAGCTGTTCTGGAGCATGTGAGGGAGTAGGAGTAAGACATGCAGATAGAAGAGGATGTATCTGTGGGATGGCGCTCGCTGACAAGCATATTGTTACACACAGTAACCAAAACCAGAAGAAAATCATCTGAGATATGGAAGTACTTTAGACTATGCTTAAAGTGATTATTTTCTTGCCCTTTCCTTACCCTTTCCTATCAAAATAGAGGTATTTGGAAGCTTCATCTGATATAGCTGAACTAAAAAATCTGCAGTGAGACCAGTTATTTTGATGTTGCATAATTTCTGTCTTCACTTATTCCTTAACTTCATCTGTAGTCCCTGTTTCTTCTCCTAAGGTGACAAGCTCAAATACGTCCAGACCATAAGCACTCCAAGACATCCCTACCTTCTCTCCCCTAATCAATCCCTTTTGGTAATGGAGTGCTTACACTAGTCATGAATAGTCATGCTACTCCTCTTTCCTAATACCTCAACCACTGGGAGGGAAACTGTTGCAGCTTAGGAAGAAGTCCAAATCCTAGCTTCTCAAGCTAGGGTAAGGGAAGCTATGATGCCTTTTCGCACAAGGAACATTGGTTTTTACATACAAGATTGTAAGAAAAGATAGTGCATAAAAAATAATCCAAATGTTTATGGCAACACTATAAACTCACCAGGGTATTACTGACACATAAGGAAACAGGTCTGCAAAACATGCCTTTTTAGTATTTCATGTGCAGAGATAAAGAGAGTAGCAGAACCAAATTGTAACAGGGACCTCAGAAAAACTGGCAGGAAAACAAGCTGGTTAGTCCTCTTCCTCATCCTAAGTCAGTGGTAAACCCATTGGGAGATTCTCACAACATTATTGTGCCAGCCCATTCTTCTTAATTCAGTCCACCAATTCCTCTTTAGGCCTGTCCCTGGAAAAAAGCCCTACTTGCTTGTGCATGGGATCTGTGCTGCTCTCACCCAAAAAGGGAGAAAGGAACGTTCTTCACATACCTTAAACAAAGATGCTGTCACAAATATGGATTCACAGGCTAAGTCCACCTCAGAGCCTGAATCAAGCTTCTCCTTGAGCTCTTTGAAGGTTTTTGCACTTCCAGAGCGTCTGAAAATACCCTTGGTGGAAGGGCCTTCTTGGTAAAGGAGGGAAAGCATGTCCTAAAAAAAATTAAAAGCAGACAGGATTTCTCATAAATATATTTTATTGTCCAGTGCCATTAAAACGTAGTTTTGCCACTTCTGCCCCAGCTGAAAACCTCTGAGTCCTAAAAAAGCTCAGAAATAAAACACTAGTCAGGGCTAACCCTCCAAACCACGCCAAACTGCACAGCAAAGCTGTGATCTGGGGCTCTCATTTTGGAAAATCTCATAAATATTGTGCTGCCACTGCTGAGCACTAGCTTCCTGCATGGTCTTCCACGACCAGTGCAAGTCATTGAAATATATAAACACTGTGGTATGGGAAAAGGAGAGGGGTTTACCTAACTCAAAGCTCTGCATCTGACAGTGGCCTCAGACAGACACAATTTTGCATGAAGGTATAAGACCTTCACTGCTCATCACTGTAGTCAATATTATCACTGACCAGAGACAGACTTCTGTTCCATTGCTGATGTCTGAAAGAAATTAGATTTCTATCTAAGCTGAAAAGCACTTTTTTAATATCTATCTGCACTTCTTCAGCAGATCAGAATCAGGTTTTTACTCCCTTTGCTGCTTGTGAGTGGTATCGTACTCTGCAAGCAGCTCAGGGCTGTCAGAGGGATCACCTCTGGGGCAAGGTGTTCCCTCCTGGGAGGTCACCCAGAGAGGGCTAAAGCTCAGCCTTACAGCTCTCCTAAAGCCAATGAGGCTGCAAAGGATTAAACAAGTGGGCAGCTTACCACATGAGATACTTAAAAGGAAAGGGAAAACAAGCAGATTCCTGCTTAGCTTTTAAAATAACAGGAGGGACTGATTTCTTCTGCTAAATAAGAGAGGAAAACAAGCAGAAAAGGAAATGTTGAAACTTCTTCCGAGGTAATACGTTCATGATATTTGCCAGATGCTTAGATCTCTGCAGTGTCCTGTGGGTCATCTCCCTGACATGCTGGTCACCTCTTGCAGGTCTGCTCCAAGCGATACAGAATTTGTCATGTTTATGTCTTCCAAAGGAGAAACACATGCAGACAGTCTCTGGGATTACGTGTATACATACTGTGGTCTGAGGACCAAGTCATCAAAAGAGATGGCAAGAAAAGGGACACTGGGGAGAGCCCATCATCATAAAGCTGAATTACTGAACAGTAACAGCTAAGAAGTGCGGTTTGGAGACTCTCCTAGTCTGGCTGTAAGGCAGATCTTCCTGAAACACAGCAGTGCAAATAAGTCTAATGGAAACCATTATTTTTACTTTTCCTCTTTAATGTTTCTTTCTCACTCTTGCAGACGTTGAAGGCCAAGAATTCATGTAAGTGCAGATGCTTTGGAGAAGCACGTTCATGGCAGCAGAACTCATGTCAGCATTTTTATTTTCTTTGCAGGAATATAGAGCTCTTCCATCAGAACAGGCTGAATCCCACAGCACAGGATATTAGCACATGAACAAATGCTTTGAAAATATATTTTGAACAAAATATGCACAACATAAAAATGGGAAGCCCCTGTTACACTAGCAAACCCAGACAAAATTACATGAATGAAGCTAATGATGTAAGATAAATCAGCCTGGCCATGGCTAAAAGAGAGCCCTTCAGCAGTGAAAGCAAGCTCTGAAGCAGATATTAAACATGCCTGCAATATTTGTCCCTGGTATTTTCCTTCTCCTGCAGGTAAATCCCACACAGTCCCCAGTACTCCATCCTCCAGAGACGCTGCATGAATTCAGAAGTTATAATTTGTGGCATAAACACAATGCTTAAGATTCAAAGCATGAAGTCTACCAAGCTATGATTCTATTCTTAGTAACTCTGGGGATTGTTTCAGATAAAAATTTACTAATATTTATGTTTTGGAGAAATTTCTGATATGCAGCATTGGCTCACCTCTTAAACAGAGAGCATGAGGGATCAGGTGATCATATTCTTACACAGTCTATCTCCGGAGGGCTTATTTAAGTAATCTAAGTGATGAAAATACATACTTCTCCTTCAAAAGAAAATAACAAACCCACACTATTAAAAGACCTGAAAAGTCCTAGTATGATTCACTATTCAGGCAGTGATAAAGCAGCACATCAAGCACAAGCTTTGGAGACAAAACATCTCTTCCTGTAAATTGGTGTAAACTGAAATCAGTGCGGTTCTGGCAACTTTTTCCAGCCAAAAGTCAGGCTATTAGGGTGAAGGGGGCTCACTCCCACTCTGTAAACACTCAAACTGCTGCACCGACAACAGGGCAGCCCTCAGTCCTGACCAATAGTGCCACATATCTGCCTTAATTATGCCTAGGAATGGGCTCTAGGAAAACCTTTTTCATATTCCTAGACTGGTTTTGAGCGCACCCACAGCACTAGAGCTCTCTCAAGACAGAATGAAAAGATGCTTCTGCAGCCTCCACATTCCCACCTGCAGTGGTGTTGTCGGATCAAAAATGAGGACTCGAAGTGCTTGCCTGTCCTGGAATGCCTTCAAGAAAGGCTCTGAAACTGCCTAGTTATGGGCAGGTGGCATTTTTATGCATGCGTGGGCTGTCTATATGGGACAGCAGATGACATATTTATGGATCTGGGGATTTTACAGAGATCTTGGGAGTGGTTTAAAAAGTATGTGTGAACGTGGCATTTATTTACACTGCGTAAGTGAGGATTAGGGACCAAGCCTTACAGCATGGGCTATATAGAAGAAATAGCCCAGAGCAGCAGACTGATCACATACATTTCTCAAGCTGTTATTAACTAAGCCTGACCACAGCATATGTTAAAAACCAAAGTTCTTGCTGAGAACCAAAAATGAGGTTTCCTTCTGGAAGCCTTTCTGGTTTCTTTGCTTGGGTACTTTTAATGTCTCATGTAACAAACATGTTCTCATTTACTACACAAAGAAAATCCACCACTGTAAGACCCAACCCTGAGCCTGGGACTCACCAAGAGGGGTTTGGGAAGGTTGTCATCCTCACAGATGGTTGTTAGCAAGAGGCCAAAGAGCTTCCCAGGAGCAGCAGATGTTGTGGAGAGGGGTGCATTGTCCAAATGAGTGCCTGGGCCACGCCAAAAAGCCCAATTTATGATAGATCTTTTCCTTTTAAATGACTTTTGGCTTAAGTCTGGGGAAAGAGAAAGGTGTTTATTAGAAGAAATGCATTTCAATTCTAGTTCCAGTATTTGGTTTTTGGTGGTTGCTACGGTTTCAAAGGAAAAAATGTCATGAACTCAACCAAGTCCTTGGCATCCAGCTAAGCCTAATCCACCATGAATATACCTGTGTGCTCATGTGTGTGTGTGGAGAGCGTGTTGCCTTACTCATGTCTTGAAGAGGATATAGGATCTGCACTGCGCTGCTGGACCACAGCATCAGCACTTACCACTAAGTGCAGGAGGGCAAACCTCAGCCTGCTGACTTCACACAGAGCTGGACTCTGCTAAATAACTCATTTTTCACCCACACGTGCAAAACCAAAGACTTTCTTTGGAAAAGAAGGTTTCCACTGTCCTCATCTTGGCTTGCTGACCAGAGGCATCCTAGTGTCCCTGGCAATGCAGGAGAGCACCCACTCTCCCCACAAGTAACACCAGAGAATCAACTAATGGGGTGAGATGTTTTCAGACCATGAAAAGCCACTGCCTTTGGTCTCTTATCTGCAATGCAAGAGTATCGTCAATCTTCTCACTCCAAGCATTTGCTGACCATGGCCCAGGGACAGTGCCTGCCCTTTAATCAACGCCTTCCAGATGGCATTTCAGCACACTGCCGACACACTGATGGGCTCCGTTTGTCCTAATTTTAGCGTATTTTGCGAGATATCGAAAGACCACCACTAATTGAAGCTCTTATTCTCTTATTTGCTGTGTATAGAGAAGGAAATACTGGTATTGGGATACAAAAAAGGTTTTTTCATATGACCTTTCTCAACATCAGACAGTGTAACTCTTCTTAACAGCATGGGCTACTGCTAAGTGGGGAGGAGGTGGGGACTGTTTATGACAGAAATTTTAAGTGGGACAGACCTATTCTGATATTATTTTTCCTTTTTAAGGTGTTTTCAAAGCCATTCAGCACTGATTTAGTCGCTTGCCTACCCTATACACTCTTCTATTAGATGGTTCTTCCACCTGGTCAAACATTTTACTTTCTGCTGTTGTGGAGGGCGGAAGCAAGGCTTGCAGAATTAAGGATTGTGGAATAATACCATGTTTTTCTCTCCAATACTTTATTCTCTCCTACACTTCACTACAATTGGTTTTTTAGCTCAAAGAGTGATTTTCATTATACGTCATTCCATTCCAGATCATGCTCCTTTTGGGAATGGGTGGAAATCTTTTCATTAGACGCTTACAGGATGAAAACTTACAGTTTAATTCAAAATGTGAACATATGAATGTGAAAGCCTGATGAAAAATTCTTTTCATAAAAAATAACAAGGAAATACATATTAAGCAGCCCAAAGCTTCAAGAAATGTAAGTCTGGCAGTGTCTAAGGCTTTACTTGACACATCATGTTTTGGAGAACATAACTAACCTGTAACTTTCAAAATTACATTTTTTTCTTTCAGATGAGCTGGATATTAGCACAAAAATAGGATTTGCTTCACTTGGAGTTCTAGTCATACAACACCAAATACATACTGGTGTTTTTTTCTGTCAACCCTGTAGGTCTCAGTGGAAGTAAAAATTAAGAAAAGATGCTATTTTGGAGAACAATGAATAGCAGAAGTGAATAAATAAGGGCTCTTAAAATTAGGAACTCTTCTTAGTCTCTTACTGTTTGCTCCCCTCCTAAAAGCCATGTCTCAAACTGACAGTGTGAGCAAGGGGTAATTGTAACTAACTGCAGCTCTCTCCAGAGACAGGAAAGAAATCTTAACCTGTGCTCTTCAACATACCAGGGCAGAAACCAAAAACTGATGTACAGCAACGAAATGCCATGTCACTTAAAAAACTAACATTCACTGAACAACAGGAAAACTCATCCTTTTAATATCCCCTTTTAAAAAGGGTTGAGAAGTCTTAAGCTAAAGAGCAGATGAGAAAGGGTGGATGTACACTTTCTTTCCTTGAACCTGTGCAAAGCTGCAATACAAGGAGAAGCCAGGCTTCTCTAGCCAAGACAGCACTATTATTGCTTTGCAGAAGTACTTCCATGCAAAAACGTCAGGATCCTGCACTGGTGGATTATTCTAGGCCAGAATCAGAAAAAAAGCAACACTACTTTGATGGAAAACTTGGAGCTCACAGCAGCCATCTCTTCTGCTCATATTTTACATGAAGGGAATTTCCACTCATAGGTAGTGTCCCAGTCATGGAAGCGGCATTTCCCCTTCCTGAAACTAATCAGAAACTTCTAAATAAAACTTAAGATCCGTTTAACAGTGTAGCATCCTTTCCGATCAAACCCCTAACTGTCAAACAGTTTTCAAAGACCTCCTTTCTGTATTGAGACTAATTGGCTGAATCTTTGCTTTCTAACAGACAATTAAATAATAATTTGGATTATAGAGTAGCCACTGGCAGCAGTTGGTTCTTTTAATACTTCAGACATGTGCTCATGAGCACTACTTAATGGCTATGTTTAACTGATAGGTGACCATTCCTGTTACATGCTGAAAGGCTACACAGGAGAGGTGACAGAAATACTCCAGTTCTTCCACACATTAAATTCTCTGTATTTTTTTTAACCATCCTGGCAGGACAGCTGATGCAACTACACCACCACACAGCTACTTATGTGACATGATGGCCCGGTGTCAGTCATGTCTGCTTGTCAACACCGCTGCCTAACTATGGTTCATCCTGGTGCAGCTGGGCAGCCGTTCCTTGCTGACTCCAGAAGGCACAGCATGTCCAGCACAGTGGTATCAACGCAGGGAAGTGATGGGAGGGAGGATAGCACAGCATGTGTCAGTGAAATGTGGGATTACAGATGACATTCTCTATAAATTTGCCCTGTATGTGGCAGTGTGCCTAGTGTTTAACCAACAACAAACACACAGATTTTGGCTTGCTGATCTGAAGGGGAGCCCAACGCCAGATCATAGCCTTGGCTTGCACACAGGTACCTTTTGCCATTTTCCAAAACCAAAATAGGTGAGAAGGAGTTAGGAGGAGCATAACAAACAACGCTGTATGTGAGACAGCCTGCTTTACAAGCACTCGGACTATACATCACTTTAAGAGGTTCTGTCTGATGAAAGATGGAAAGGTGAATGAACTAAAAGCCTTCCTCCCATTTAGAGCAATCCCTGTGCATGACATGCTGGCTGCCCCAGGCTTCTGTTGCCCCAAGCTAGCCTCACCTCCCCTCCTGCAGCTTGCACAGCACCGATGACAACACATCTGCATTAGAACTCTACAGGCCTGATTTGCATTTCTATTTTCTCTTGCCAGTCAACATCAGCTGCCAAAGCAGGGTCTGTAAACCTAATTACACCCCTTTGCGAGATTGCCTCATTCTTGAAACATGCCATGAAGTAATATGTGATACAAATTACTGTGAAGGGGGGGAATGAAGGCATGCGGAAAGGAAATTAATATACCTATAAAATGTAATAAATTTTCAGACTAATTTATAATAGACACTAGTATAGTTCACTGTATTTAATTTCTAAAAACATTACAAATGGATACTACTCATATATTGTGGGAGATCTTAGTTATTGGGGAGTGCACAGGGTAACAGCATGCATGTTATTTTTTTATGATACAGTCATTAATGGTGAAGTAGGGCAGAGTTCCTAATTGAGCTGAGTATGCCAGTGTGTTAATCACAATTAAAACACACCATGGGATGTATCCTTGCCCTAGGTCTAACGCCTCAATGCAGTAAAGATCTCCTTATTTCTTTTATCATGAGCAGTGCTCAGTCATTGTGTTGTTGACAACAGAGTGCAAAATAGAGAGCAGGTGCTCATATTTTTGCATCATCAAGGCCAATGGCAGAAGAAAATGCTACTTTCTTCAATTTGTTCAAAGAGTACTGAAATAAAGAAGTTCTATTTGCCCACCTCATCTAAGTACTCAAGGACATGTCTAGACTTTGCCACTTGAGGGTCTCAGTGAAGTAGGTGTATAGTACTAAGTACCATATTGAGATAAAGGATGCTGCCAAACCTTGCATGGGAATTCTGTGCTGAAGTCAACCCTTGACTCTTGAACCATAAAACCACTCTGCCTTTCTACAGTGCACAGCCAGGGCTGCAGAGAGAAGCTCAGCTAATAGACTTACAAAAAATTGCAGGGGAGAGATTTTGTCTTTCTTTTGCTTGTTTTAGAACAATCATTTGACAGGCAGCTTGTCAAAATGTAACTTACAAGGCTGACACATATACAACAGCACACTGAAATCAGGGAGAGCTACATTGCAGAATCCCCCGTGCAGCTGGAAGGTACAACTTTATGCTCCTCTTCCCTTTCCACTACCCCCCATGCTGGTACATTTGCTTTCTGTAGCAGAGCCAGGGAGGTAGCCAGGCTGTGGGTGAATGTGGCTGGGGTGAGTGGGGCAACATACCGTTCAGCTGCTGGCACACGGCCACTTGGCTTGGCTTCAGCACAAACTGGCACTGCAGCTCCTGGGGCAGCTGCTCTGTCAGGAAAGACTCCTGGAGCTGCCTGGGGCAGGCACAGTGCTTTGATCCATGGGGCATAGCGTCGCGAATGTGGCTCATTTTAATTCCAAAGGGATATTCATGTCCTGTTCAAAGAGAAATCATAATAATCTGTGTTGGATTGACCGGAGACTTGCAAAACTCCATCTGCCCTGGATGGAAGCAAATTTTGCTTGCTGGCCTGCAGCACTTTCTCAGTAATTTAAGAATTGACACTTTTCTCCATATTTACACAGGCACAAATCATACACTGGCAGATAGGGAGTTACTCTGTTTGGTGTAGTTAATCAGATGTAAAAATTAAATCAGATCTATTACAGCTGTATCACATAAAAGCCCATCAGAAAAATACAGATGTTTACTATTTCTACTGTTTCCCTTATAGCACTGAAATTTAAGGTACTGACTGCTTGTATCATTCTGGAGAGAAATGAGATTTTGGAAGCAGTCATTTTTGCTAAGCATGCAAAACCAAAAAAAATCCAGTGTGCAAGTGATCTTCCCTCTTTCTCCATGTTAAGTGCAACAGCCACCAACTCAGTCAAACGAGACACAATTATGGTTCTCATTTGAGGCTGAAACAGGAAGGAAACGTTAATCACAAGGCTAATGCAAATGAGCTACGCTTGGCTTTAACCAGCATCTTTGGGGACTACACAGGCGCAATTCATTTCTGGAGGAGCTTTCAGAAATGCCACCGGAAAGATGTTTTTCAGACTTCTCTAAAGACCTGGCAGATGAAATATATTAAATATGGATGCAATGCTAAGATGTTTTAGTTAGCTTGCAGTTAAACTTGAGCACTGAGATTGGAAGAGTTGTTATTTGAGATTACAGGTAGCATGAAGTTTTGGCACAATCAAAACTCTGCTTCTGATGTCTACCTATGATAAAAGCTGGCCTTATCTCATAAACCTTTGCATAAATATCATGAACAGCATCACTTTCTTACTCCAAGGATTCTTCTTTTCCAAGAATTGTGATTTGAATTTGCAGTGAAAGTCAGTCAATTAGAAAGACCTTTACCATTTCTGAAATCTCTGATTCTATGTTCAGAGCTGTGGCTGTGATTTGTTCTGAAGAAGATATACAATAATGGTCAGAAAGCAAAAGTCTGGTACTTTTCAAAGGCAAAGCAGTTTGCACTGTCTATAAGGTGCACAAGGTAGACCTTTTATAGATATTAATGTTGTCTGACTCCAGTGAAGCTTTTTTGAGAAGGAATGCTAAGATTTACTGGGGTTAGACCTGCAAGAGGTAAAACCAGAAAATTCATGAGTTTTTCTTGTTATAATCGTCTTCAAACTCATATAGCACAAGTGATGCTGGGCTTCTACAGGGAAAGTTATTAATAATGGGAAGGGATTTGTTCTTAGGGAATCATGGGCCAAAATCAAATCACTCCATCCAATCACTTCTGGACTTTGGGTTGGTTTCTGCAGACAAAATGTTGTGAAAACCATTTTAGATAGAGAATAAGCACTAATTTGCTCCTAATCAGAGGGGGAGCTGTCAGCCAGTACGAAAAATACGGGATTAAAAAGGACCTCTTGAATCAGTTAACTTGAGTTAAAAACAGAACATTTCTCAAAACTCTGCTGGGTTTTACTGAGGAGGGAAGTAAACAATGCTATGGAGGTGTAGGAAGAAGTATGGTAAAGCTGGACAGCCTCAAGTTTGATGTCCCCAGGAGGGAGTGAGTGGAGAGGCCAACTCTGCAGAAAGATTGGGGCTCATGCAGCAAAACTGGGGCAGAAATAAATGACCTTTATCAACCTCTTAGTGACACAAGCTCTTCAAAACAAAGGATCAGCATCTGACTAGCTCCCCAAATAAGCAACTTTGTGTGACAGGGAAGTAAGAGAAAAACAGAAAAAACAAAAGAGGAAACTGCATTTCAGCCTTCTCTGTATTTCTTGCTTCCTTCAGCACTAAAAGCTAAGTGAATATTGAAAAACAAAACAACATCAAGAACTTACCAATAAGAGGGTAAGGAGCATGTTCTCTTCCTGAAATCACCCACAGCTTGTAATCTTTTTCAGAGCCCTTTAAAAGCAAAATTAAGAATAAGTTTGCCAGCCATTAAGGACAGGTTCATGTAAGGTTTCTCAAATATAAGGATAATCTACACCTTGTCAGCAGCATTTACTTTCCAGTGCCAAAGTTTGCCATGAGCAAAGTTTCTGAATTGTGTCTGTCATGTGCAGTCTGGTTATGTGACCAGGATTCAGCTCTGAACACTGAGAGGTGCTTGAGCCCATCACTTCTGAGGGTAAAGGGGGAGGTTTCCCCCAGTTCTTTCAGTGCTCCTGGAAGCAGAGGGATGGATGTCCCATCCCACTTTGCCCTGCAGCACTGAGCAGCACCCAGTGCCAAGGAGAGACGGGTCTGATCCCCCAGAGGGATTACAGCTAAGCAGCACAAGGAGGAGGAGGCCTGCTGCATGGTGTGGGGCAGACAGCAGGCAGTCCCTGTGAGCTGAGGACCCTTCAGCTCCATCCTGAGTACCACGGAAATCACACCCTCTGGGATGTGCTGTGGCACACAGGGACCCCCAAGCCTCACGTCTGAGAACTCTGCTCCACCATTTCTCCAGCTTCTCTACATCCCCTGCAAGAAGGAGGAGCTCAGGCTTGTGAGCCTGTGACCCACACTGGAAGGCAGGGCAGGAGCACCTTCACCCAAGACCTGAGCCCACTCTGATGATGCCAAGGCAAGGATGGCACCCATGGGGCTCCTGGCACACAACACTGCCCCAAAACCTCCTTCTAGGGCGGCTGTCAGCCCTTTTGTGCAGCCCTTTTTTGTGTAAACACTTGGGAGCACTGGAAGGTGTTTTAAGACTGCTGAGGCCTCTTTAAAATGTACAGTGGAGAGAATAAATTTACATCAAAGGAGACAATTTTCAAAAGACTGGAGAATGTGATCATCTTTGCAAAAAGCAGTGTAAAACCTCTGATTTGAAAGCAAATTCAAAATATTGCCTTTAGCATAAATATACAAGTCAATGTTGTAGTTTAATTGAAGAAAGAGAATAATACTTTTTTTCAGATATGACGGTGAGGCAGCAGAAGTAAAAAGAACGATGTTTAATATAAACCACACTCAGGACAAAAGCCAATAGCAACTGGATAAATACACTGCATTAAAAGTGATCTATTTTAACTTAAATTACTTTTCAGTGATACTGCTCAATCAGGGTAATTAAAATCTAAAAGTTTTCTGGCTACAAAAGGTGATAAATACCTCATGACAGTATCTAATTATCTCTAAACTTAAATCCTACCTCCTTTTGAAAAATTTGCCTACTCTCCTGCATTGTTTGGACCTTCACCCAGTGTCCCCAAGGCTCTTGAGACTCTTCCTACTTGCTGCACGCACCTGGTGTAATGCTGATACATCCAATAAAGCCTTTGCAGTTTGCTCTCTGACTGACAGAGTTTTTTGGCCCATATTAGCACTGCTGTTAAGTTAGCTAGCAGGGGGCAGAAGGAAAATAAATAGGCTTTGGAGACATCTCTGATGCCTCAGGGCAAGCAGCCAGGACCAAATAAATACAGCTGAAGAGCACAGGAAAGAGTATTTGCTTTTCCTTTTACACATATATATGAAAGGGTTTGTTGCTGTGAAGGGGAAGCGGGGGAAAGGAAAGAGCTAGTAAATGTGGCTTTCAGGAGGCAAACTGTTCATCCCCCAACTGCAAATGCCGTCCTTTGTGGGCCTTATGAGGCCATTTGTCAGCATAAATATGACTGTCCCAGAAAAGTCAGCAAGTGTAATTACAGAGCTGGGAAACCCAAAGCCTTCCTTTCTGTCCCACTTGATAGTTTGGAACAGATGATCAATGCCATTTCGCACAAGCTAGTTGTCATTTTACCACAGAAACCACAGGGGAAAAAATCCTGATGTGTTAAACCAGAGTGAACTCAGCCAAAGTAATAGCCCCATTAATCACACAATATGTGAAATGTAGTTTTTATAATTGCCATTGAAAAGTCATAAAGCTTCTTTCAAGTGGTCCTCTCTGGACATAAATAAAAAACCTTGCATAAGGCGAAGCTTCCTCACAGTCAGAACAATCCTATGAGGGGTTTGGGTGTTTGATTGATACCCAGGCTACAGCTTAATTTATTTAGCCTGTTTGATTTTATTGTTAATCTTATGATATGCCTATAATGAAAAAAGGCTTTATGCTATAAAGAAGCAGTGAAAAAATGTAGTATATTATTGGGCAAATAATTCTGCAGGGAAGATTTTACATCTTTCAGATGGCTTTCCTTCTTTTTCCACTTGAAATAAAAATGTGAAGAGAAGGAAAGAGTTGATTACAATACATACAAAAGAACACAGTGCTGAAACCTAACCAGCTCCTCCTCCTGCTCATCTCAGAGTATTCTCTTTGAACACTACCATTTTATGCTTTTTCTGTACACAAAATGAGGAAGTGTAAACGACACCTGTAAAATGGGTAAAAATGAAGCACATCACAATAAAGACTCGCAGTTGTAATACAGCATAGTCTCCTGATTTTTGGTGCCGACAATCTGCAATTAAAATCCTAATTTTAACTGACATCTTATCCTTTTCACCTTGAAACCCCCTTCATGAACTCCAGAGCTTCCTTAATTGGATAGACTACTGGATTCTGAGTGCAGGCCAGAGCCCCAGCCCTGGTGTAAATGGAATGTCTGAGCCATAACAAGGTGGGTAGACAGAAACTGCTGTGCCTGAGAAATGCCAAGCTAGCAGAATAGACCCCTGCATTAAAAGCCTGCATAAACTAGAGATAAGGGATGATAGGGAATGCTAATTCTGAGGTTACTCCAACTTTTTCTGTGAATGTCCAGAAGCCCCAGGGAAGCAGAATAGTGGCATTTTGCCTATATTTAACTCTTCACACCTAGGGCTGTGGTAAGGAAAGACTTGTCAGATTCTATGCAGTGAGATCAACATATGCATAAAGAGTAAGACATCTAAAAAAAACTTATTACCCCAACAGCAGACTGGCAGGCCACTTAAAAAGCTGTCTTCCAGGAGCCTCTATATGATCTGGCGTTGGTTTGAGCCACATTGTGAAACAGAATAAGGGAGCCAGAATTCTTGTCCTTAGCACTGATTCATTATTACACCTGAGGCACTACCTAGTCTGGTTTATAGAAAAGGAAGCCAGCTGAGGTAGTACTTGATATTGTAGGGATCGCTGCGTCTATTTGGTACTACCCTGCATTACCAGAAGTCTTGTAAAAGCCTTTTTCCAAAACAGTTTCAGGACATTGCTTAAATTCGGTGCATTCAGATTCCATGCAATCACTTAGTTATGTTCTTGTCTCACATAACTCTAAAGGTCCATGGATATTTAGAGTACCTGATTTGGATACTTGAGAGCAGTGCTTGTACTTGCTGTCTGGGGACACAGCAGATCATGCATGTGTGCACATTTTGAAACCAAATAACAGACAGGTCCGTAGGTTTCCTGTTGACACTGAAGCATGCAAAAGGAGCTCTATCAAACTCTCAGTTCTTGTGTCAAGATGTCTCCTCTTAGGCTTTGGCAAAACAGATTTAAAAGCAACTTGAAACATGACTGATCCCTTACAGAGATGAGAAACGTACTCAAAACTTTTAAGGCACTTGTTAATCTCTGGAGGTCTATATATTAACAAGGCACTTCTGCTGCACTTCAATAACTCTGAATTGCTATCTTAAAGGATTTAATTAATGTTCATATCCCAAAACTTGGAAAAAGTGCAAGGGAAGATCTGATTGTTATAAGTGACTACAAAAAAAGATTCATTAAAACTGGTGCAAGGACTTACATTAATTCCCAGTTGCTGCAGGGCCATCAGAATTACATCGTTTGCTGTATCAACATTGGTTACACTTAGGGTTTTTGACTGTGAACAGAAAAAAGGAGAAGGGGAAAGTGGCATTAAAAATTTGGATTTGCAAATAGTATCTGAAGTGCAGTAGCTCTGCATAATTCATTATTGGAAAAAATTGAGAATATCCTGTTAAAATTTTACTTGTTAAATAAATTATATTACATAGATAAAGGTCCAGCTGTCTGAGATCAAGGTTTGATTCCCTCTGCTTTGTCACATACTTTCTGTATTTGCTCCCTGCTTCCCTAGCAGCTCCATCAGAAGAGAGAGTGCCATGATTACTGGGGACGTGACTTCCATGTTAAAATATGCAAAAAGACAGAACTATTAACTGCACTTTAGACACTGCGTAAGAGAAACACAACGGTTTGATTTATTTAAAAGCACACAAGTTTCCTTTGAAAAAATTAAACATTTCACAGTGAGTTTTTTCAGTGAAATATCAGTTGTTAATAATTTCTGTCCTTTTCAACTGAAGTGCTCCCTGGCAAGAAAATAGTGTACATAGGCTGTTCATCTCTGCCACCTTTGCCACACTCTGTACAGATTTCTCAGAGTTGGATCTGGTTTAGTACCAGAAGTACTTCCTCTTGGTAATCTTTCATCCAGTTAAAATGCTACCTCTCCAGCAGCCTCTGGAATCTGCTGATTGGCAGCATGGAAAAGCATAGAGCAGCAGAAATACCACTTTCTAAATAGTTATGGTGACCAGCATGGAGTGCCAAGTTTTGGTTGGTGAAAGTGCTGCTTTCCACAGGGCAGTCTTTCCAGAGTGAGATTTCAGCATCTGCTGCCTGGAACCAGTACTCCTCCTGGACTGCTGCACAATGCTCTGTGCCTCAGCTCCATGGGTTGCTCTTATGCATCGAACACACTAGGATTGATTCTATCCTCAGCCCTGCTGGAATGTGGCAGCACCACTGCCATCACCTTGCAGAGGCAAAAATAAGTGGTGGAAGCGTGTCCAGAGTGGTTTTTGCTTGCAGCATCGTACCCATGCTGGTCTCATTTCCAAGCTAACAGGCAACTCCCACACAAAAAGCACAAGTCACTAAGCCCTCTTTAGAGGCTTGGCTCCACCAACAGCACTACACAGTTTTTGGACTGCAGCTGGTTCTAGGCCAGACTAAAGTCTTGTCAGAACAAAGGCATGCCCACTGCAACAAACCACCCAGGCATATCTGATGGCCCAAACAAGGGAAGCTGGCAGAGCTGGGATGTAGATGTTCATTGCGAGTCCCACGACAGTTTGCAATACCCTGATACCTTCTGTAGCATATCAATTTTATGCTGGTCATAAGGTGTTCAGGTGAAACAACCCCCTGACATTTTGCATTTAGAAAAGATCTGAGCTGTACATTTGTGTAAGTTCCTGACGGTAACAAGCTGCCATGGCAATGAAAGGAAAGTAGTGAGAATACGGTATATCTTGCTTCAGGACATATCTGAACGCTCATACCATAAAAAATTTAACATTTGCCTGAAGCAATGACATCTGGCTCTCAGGAGTAGGTCAGCACATTTGCATAAGTTTTGCTCTTGGCTAGAATATAATAAAATGGTTTGTGCCTTGTGTTCAGCCTTCCTTACCATCCGAAACAATTCTTGGGCATCTCCAGCCGCTATAGCAGGAACCACAGTGCAAGAAGAACTATTTGCATCACAGAATTTCTATCTGTTCCTCCTCTGTTTTATTACTGATAAAATCCAGACTATAGTGTGTCATTTCTAGGACTGTCAGGATTCAGAGACCATATCTGGCACATGAGCTAATTACTGCTAAGGAGAAAAGGCATTTAAAAAAACCCCAACAAACTCTGGTACAAGATGCGATCCCTGAGAGCATGTATGATTTACAGACTTTTACACCTGAGCAGACCTTGATCTGCAGGTCTTGCATTTGAACTGTCACAATTTTTGGTATTGTTTATTAATTTTTGTCTTAGTAACCTGGCAATTATATTATTGTTTTCTTTAATTATTATTTTCTGGAAAAAAAAGGCAGACTCCTTTATGCTTTCATCCATGCAAATACAGAATTCTAATTGCAGATTCACCATTGGGCAAAGACCTCCAGTGAAATCTAACTTCTGTCAAAATTTCTCATTCCCTTGCACATGCTCCTTGGGGTTCTGAGCTTGAAATACAGATGTTACAAGAAAGAAAAGACAAATGTAGAAGAAGCGAAGGAAGAATGGGTGGATTCTGAATGCTAGGGTATCCCTATGGAATTGGCTACATACAAGAATTTAGTTTAAATTGGTTAAAAATTACTTAGTTAAATCACCCTGTGGATGAACTTTTTTTATTATTTATACTTTGCCTATAAATTTACCAGTATCAACTAGATGATGAAAAACATGCTTAAGACAATTTCAGGGTGTTTTTACACACTGCTTTCCTGACTTAAGATCACTATAAACAGTAAAACACACTGCAGCTTTGCAGAATTGCATGAAGGCAGCTGTGGGTTTAGATAAGTTTTACAAGCAAAAAAAAGGATACATTGTACTGGCATTTCTGAAGATGCTTATGCCTAAGTTCCGCTAGAGGTGTTTCTTGGGACTTAACACTGTACAGTCTTTAGTTCGTATGCCAGAACCAGTATTTCTTACCAAGCACACTGTCTTTAAAACTGAAGTCATGTATTAAACACAAGGAACAAACATTTCGGGGCTACACATGTCAAGTCTTTCCACAGGGCTGAATCCCTAAAGGAGATTGCAAATCAAAGGAACCCTTTCGATATCCAAAAAATTTGCAGGTCAGTAGCATTGATAGGTGATGTAGATTTAGACCCCTGTTTAACTCAAGAGCACTTACATATGCACAAGTTCCCACGTCTTTTGCAATTATCGTCACAGGAATCCTTTTAGGATTGTCTTTTTCCTTCTCTTCTTTTATTCGACTGACAAAAAAAGTACAAAATAAGTAAATTTTTAATATTGCAAATATAAATAGCAAGACATATATTTAAATAGCAATCAAGCAGTAACTGGATAAGAAGCAGACTGTTTGCAGAGGTACTGCACTAGAAAGATCTCTGAAGAAAAGAAAGCATCCAGCAGCAGTATCTGGAAGGGATGCCAATTGTGGCCCCCAGTAATGCCTTATTGTATCAAAGTTCATTGTAGAAATCAGAGTAATCAGCAGAGAAAGTGAATAGAAAAAATCAAGCTAAAACTACCCATCATTGTGATGCCTCAGTCTGCACTAAAAGCTCCTACTGGAATCAGTTACATCAGTACAGATTAGTTCAAAGGACTGAACAGGAGAAGAGTGAACTGGAAATCATCCCCGTAAGAATGATTTAAACAAACCAGGAACTCTGAAGAATCAGATCAAGACAGAAATCTTAACCAGAAGAACTGGTGACTAGAAAAGAACTATCACTGTCTGTCCAAACACTGAATGAAATAAGACAGCTCTATTTACACAAACCCTCCCACCATACTCTCCAGCTTGTGGTATGTTCTGTAAGACCGAAATACAGCTGGCCACGAGCATCAGATAGGTTAGAGCAGAGGTCCTGAGCTGGGGTTGTTTAGATGTCATCACCAGGGAAAGAGCTCCAGGCTCAACTAGTGGCAGAGGCTTCTGCTGGTACATTGGGAAGGAATAATGTGTATGAGGAATTGCTCTGGTTTAGTGTTGAGCACAGGGAAGCAATTTCCTCCTTGCACAGTGATTGTTGCATAAAAGGGACACACCATTTTCTGCAGGAAGAAGATGAGATTTTTTTCCCTTAATACCACTTTGAAAGAGCTTATCTATCATGATGGCATAGGCACCACAGCTTGGGAATCCCTGGTCTAGACTGGGACTCTTTTCAATGTCTTTGAAGACCATATAAAAAAGTACCGTTGCAAACAGGAGAGCCATGTTTCCTTTTGTTCTGCAGACCTGAAAATTAAAACAAAACAGGGACAAATCAGCCACTATTATAATACCAAAATAGTCATCATACAAACCTCAGTGGAATGGACTGTTTCTTGGTTGCAATTTTATAAATACCTACAAAAACTAAAAGATTCATCCAGATTTGAATGAAAAGTCTGCTTCCCTGCAAAGTCAACTGAAAAGCCTGTCCATGGAGACCAAAAGCCCCAGTCAGCAGTTTTTGTCACAAAATTCAAAGCTTTACCAATGAATTCAGTAGGAAAAGCCCTGAATTCTTAAACTAGTGTCCAAATAGAAGAGAAGGGCACTTTAAAATAAAAGGTTAATTCAAAAGTTCAAAGGTATTCCCTCAGATATACAGACTTCTTTCCTCTTTCATTATTCTAATTATCTTCTTGATTATTAGTTGTTTTGTCAGCACATCACAAAGTACACATAAGCCCATTGTACTTAGTACAGTTTAATTTTGGACATTTTAAGTCTTATCTCATTTATATACTTTCAAGGATACAAAGCTGTCCAGTTAAATGTAGATAATAATAGGACTGTTCAAGGAATCTAACCTAATTTTGCTTCAAATTTCTTGATTTAAATCCTGTCCCAGATGGAGTAACTGCTATTCCCACTGCTGCTTTTGTAAATCAAGTTCTTCAAATTTTCAGAGAAGGCATTCAGGGAACTACAAACCTTCTGAATGATGCTGTGAGGGGAATGCTACAAATGTAAATGCTACAAATATGACTGCTTTGGCTGCTTCAGTTACATTGTACAGGCATCTATGGACTCACCCACGGCATTTTAGATTTTTCGGTGTACCTCCAGACATAAAATAATTTCACTGCTATAAAATCTCTGACTCTTTTTTTATTTAAGCTATTGCTTTCCTTTTCAACTACTTTCTGATATCTATAAAGGATCACATACTGTCTCTAGATCAAAGCTCATGTTTATTGGCAAGAGTTCAACTGAAAATCAATAGAAAATTTCTTCTCTGTTTCAGGGCTCTTAAAGTGTAAAAACCATAAACAGCACAACCATCTCAATAGAGTGCAGTTTGTACACAGCATTCTCTTTGGGTAAGGACAATGTGATATAGAAATTAAAACTGGATAACTCAGCTTTTGCTCTGTGTTGATAAAGAATAAAATGCATTTTCCAAGACTCAGGCAAATTAGCGTGGCTAAGCAGCTGGGATTTCAGGGGGATGTGCCCTCCCTCCTCCAAAGTGACGACAGAGCCCTCCTGCTGAGACTAAAATTAGCCTAATCACTGAAATTACCTCTACAGCCCTTATGTGTGCTACACTCAAAGCTGCGAAGACAGACCAAAAATCTTTCCATTAAAATTCAGAGATTCTGCCTTAAGAGGAATTTTGACATTTTCTCTGGCACAATTAAATTGAACAGAGAAATAGGACAAGGTCAGTATTTCACTGTATGTTTTCTGCTATTTCCAGTACCTGCTCTCCTGTTTAAAACTGTCTCTTTGATCCTTTCATTAGCTTGTCTGTTTAATATTTGTAGTTCATCTTATTAATTAGCCAAGGTATTCATCAAGTTATACCCCTCAAAAAAAAGATAATTTCCACTGAGCAAGTTTGCAGCATAGACAGTGCTTTGCCAAGTTACATATTTTCTTAATTTTTAAAATGATAAGCAAGTACCACTGCTCCATTTGCAGGGAGACAGAAGATGAGGTGTGGAGGGTGACTTGCTCAAAGCATTAGAAGAAATTGGTTTAACAATCAGCAAGTTGCTGCTCCCCACATTCACTGGTGCTGAAATGAGTCTGTGATAGTCTCGTTACCTGCCAGCCTAAAAACATTTAAGTAACTTGAAATAAAACATATCTCAATTCTTACCTGAAATTTGCCACACAGTTTGTGGTGGGCCAGCCCAAAACAAAGGACCTCTCTGGGTCTGTGCTGCCTTCACAGACTTCTTCTGTACAAAATGCTGTCCACATCTCACAGAGACGTGCTTGGCACTTTAGTTTGAAATGAGAGTGTGATCTGCAGGCAGAAAATCATAGGTAAGTCACACACATGGAAACATAGCAAGGCAGCTTAAACAACTAGATTTTTTTCTTCTTTCGGGCACACGTGAAGCTTGCATTGGAGCTGATAGAAGAAGCTCTTCTGCTTCGGTTAAAGAAAACAATGTTTTATTGGATTACATATAAAAACATATCAGTTTCTCATTTGAATGGGATCAACAGATCTCTTATTTGTGGAATAAACAGATTGCTTGTGGCATCCCTGAGAATCACCCTTCTTGCGGGAAAACTTTTGTTCACATCTAGAGTTCTCCAAATCTCGCCATGAGGCAAAGATTGCCACTTGTACTTGAGTCTTCTTTCAGTGACTTTAATGCTATTGAGGAGTTTATAATATAGTTCTATTGCTTAGCCCCAGGGTCAAAAACTATGATGAGTTTAAGTAGTGACAACTAGGTCAGGGCAGATGAAGCAATCCTGAAGAAAGAACAAGCAGAAACTGCCATTTGTGTTAGCTACAAAACAGGTCACCATACAGTCTCCACGAACTAGCTGCATGGTAGCTTTAGGTCCATGAAAATGGAAAATGAGCCAGAACTTTGTGCATGCTCAAAATATTCACTCATCTATAAGGAAGATCTACAATTTCCCCAATTTTTAAAAATTTGGCCCTTCCTGTGTTTTAACCTACTAGACAATAAAGGTTAAATTTACGCAATTTCACATTTTAATTTCAACTCTTTTCTTCCACCTAATTGCTCATTGTAAGTCTCCTTCCTTTGCAGGATTGGTGAGAGCTAGTGTTATGTGAGAAACAAGTAAAAACTCACAAAGTCCATGCAACTCTGTAGCACTGCAGCAGCCACTCACTTCAAGCCTTGCAGTTGGAACTACCTGAGCTATGGTTCTCCTGGGCCAGCATGGAAAGGCTGCCGCAAAAGTGTTCCCTCCCTGAAACCGAGGGGACATGCAAACAAGATCACGTCAGCTCACCACTGTGTTGCAAACGTGATGTGGACAGTGTTGGGCACCACGGCGATTAGGGCTCTATAAATAATTATGCCACGTAAGCAGTCTCCTATGGCTTTGATACACGTGGGCCACCTTCTCTGAGATTAGTCGCATTTACGAGGCATTTGACTTAGAACAGACTGAACTAATACAGTTGGAAACACAAAACTACTTGAACCTCGTGGCTTTCAAGAGGACATAAGTGAACTTGCAGTACACTGACTGGTCTGAGGTTTCCAGCTGACATTGTACTAACCCGTGTGGTGAGATGGTGTGCAGCAGTGCTCGCAGTGTTGGGCAAGAAAGGACTGTCAGTGGATATCAAACCTGGTAAAAAGATGCACTTCCATTTGATTGTCATAAAACACTGTAAAATACCTTCTCAAGCTCCTGTATTTTTTAAACTAAGAGCTAAACACCATGTTCAGCTAAACTAAGACCATGGTGTTTCCTGATCAGCTTCACCTCTTTTCACTCTATTATGTTCTGCTGCCCAATCAAAGACAAACTTAAAGTAGAAGAGAACATTTCAGCATGCTTGTTAAAAGTTAGTTTATGATGCAACAAGTAAGGTCTGTCAAGAATACAAAAATACCTGTATTCTGACTGACCACAGACTGAACCGTGAAAATGTAGATTAACAAAAAATCACAGCTGTGAATTCTAATGTAGATGTTAATAAATGGATGTCTGGTCTTACTCCACCAAATCAATCTGTTGACCCTCCCTTTCTCCTTAACTTTTTTTCCCATTACCCAATACAGTGAACACTCTACATGCTGTTTCACTTTTTTAACATTTACAGTTCATAAAGCCAGATCCCTACAGTGCCAGTAGCAGGTGTCAGCAGGGTGCTGGCAGAAGCACAAGGATGTTCTGCAGTCATGCTTGATGTATATTCTTGCCTTGTTTGCCATGCCTAGTCACAGCTTTCAGCTATTATCAGTATTCAAGTGGCCTGGTTTCCAGAGGCACTGAAACAGTAGCCTCCATTAACATCTAAAGAGCCTGAAGTATATTTTTATCCCTATCTACCATGTCCTTTATGCAATCCATGGGTTCTCAGCATTTGTGAAACGTGGGCCTTCTACTAAAGTGCCAAAGCATTACCTCTAGAAATGAATACATCATTGGAGACTAAGAAAGCAGCATGACTGAATGTTTTAAAAATGGCCAGAGTAAAATCTAATGAATATTACATCCATTTTTAAGGAAGTCCCCTAGCATATATTACTGTAAACATCAGGCAGATCTCAAGTCCACTGAAATCAAGACAAAAATCATGAACATCAACAGTGCAGATATTGATTCACTCCATGCAGGACACTTGCAGTTCCTCCTGCTTGCAACTGGATACTTGGCAACCGATAACAGATGGAAGATTAACTTCTCACTGGATTTGCTACTCTCCTTAATAGGACCCTCTGACAAAAGCATTAATGGATCTACTGTGAGACTGCTACCATAATTCCATGTAAGCACTTAACCATTAATTTCTATCTCCAGACATGCTGGGAAAATAACCTTAAAAGGCATGTGTACATACACGAGTGCACATTACAAAGGAGAAAGAGGAAATCATTTCTCTGTGCCTTCCACACAAAATTTTACCTGAGAAACCTTCAGCACTGAATTGACAGATCCTTGAAGTATCTACTCTGCCAAATAAAAACACATGCTCTCTGTAAGAAATCTAATCAATATATAGAAAAGAGTATATAATATTTTACATACTTAACTTTGGTTTAATGAGAAAAACTCTTTCAATCAATTCATTTGTGACTTAATGCCCACATGAAGGCAGTGAAGGACAGGGCAGCAGAGGACCACAGCATGTGAGTATTATTCATATTTTTTATAAGCTGGTATAATGCACAACCAGAAAACATAACAGCCCACATTTCAGAAACTGTTAGAAAGCAGCAAAAAATGAACCTAGAGGCCCCTTGTCCAAAGTCATACATGGACCAGTTGTAGAGAGGACTTACCCCTCACAAATTTCCATGGGAGCAATGTCAATTGGCTGCCTTTAAGCAGGAGCTCAGTGCTATACAGTAGTTTACTCAGCAAGCTCAGAGGACACAAGATACTTGTTGCTCTCTTTAGGAGAAACTTGTACCTGTTGGCTGATCCTACTAAGCCTAATTATGCATGAGCTCCCTTTGTACAGTGACTGGTTACCTGCAGCTGAGCTGATACCAGCACAGCACCGAGCTGTACCAAAGATACTGTAGGGGTTCATATGCTTCAAGCCAAAAAACTACTTAAGACAAAAGAGTATTACAAATTTTTAGCACCTCCACAAGGAATAATTCTGAAGTTAAGTCAGATTCAACCGCATCATTAACTCTGTCCTGGTCTGACTGCTTTGATTCTGCACCAGGCTATTAAAAAGTCAATAGCAATCAACAGTCACAGCCACATAGCAATACACACACTCAGATCTTCCTTCTAGGAACCAGCACTGGTAAGACAGCTTTAAAAATGCTGACTTTTAAGTAGTATTCATTAGTGACAGCTCTGATGCTTTAATTGCTGACAGGGCAGCTGTAAAGAGAACATCCCAATTAGATCTTCAAAATACATGAAGTAATATCACTCAAAATACTATTTTTACCATTTCTAGCAAAGACTTGCCCCCTCCCTCCCCTTTTTCGCATGCAAAAGCACAATTTGTTCTCTTCCACCTTTTTTAAACATTGCAGTCTCTGCTCCACACTAAATCACATGCTGTAAGAGCTGTTATTAGTCCCTGGGGACCAGGTTTTTGTGTGGTTACACCGAGTAGTGCTTTCCTATGCAAATAGTCCCACTGGGACCCAGTCAAACCTTCAGTAATGTGCAGCCCAGCCTGGGGCTGTAACATAGCTTCTGCTCAGCATGCTGACCAGGGTGGGAGGGATTTACCCCTTCTGACTTCAGACTTCTACAATTTAGGAGCTAAGCTAGTGGACAAAGCCCACTGGATAGCCAGTGTACAGAGTGAGAGACCCCCTCACCCACTATTGACACTCTTTCAGCTCCAGGTGAATTTGCTGCAGTAAGGTGCAGCCTCAGTGACTGTAAGACTGTAAGAGAAGCCTAGAAACCTGGGTAGGTTGCAAATAATTCACATTTTAAAGCTGAAATTAGGTGAGGTGAATTCCACTCTAAACAAGCAACAGACACAAATCAATACAGTAACAATGTCGTTACTGCTACCGCTGGTAGAACAGCAAGATTTCCCCTAAATATCCTTACGTTCACCACGCACCCATAGTGGAACATGTTTTGTGTAAAACATCCTCTGTGTTGTCACACCACATCAAATGAGGGAGTTCAGCTGGGGGGGTTATGTTTACCATGTGTGATTCAAACAGACACGGCTCAGATTTCTACAGAAAACACAGATTTCTTTTGGCTTTTCCCAGAAGCCCCTGAAACAATTGCTTAAGCGAAATGACACATTGCAAAAGCCCAGGATTCACATTGAGATTGCCCACCCTGTGAAACCACAACACAGTGCCTAACAGAGAGTGAAGCTACATCAGGATTTTTTATTATTATTTCCCTATAACCCATAACAACAAGTGAAAGCACCCTCTAAAAATTGCCTTAAACCACAAATGCCGCATGAAGCTGGCATGCTAGACACAGCTCGTAAATGTGATTTAATTGTGAATGGTAGAGTGAATAATCAGAGCTCAGCAGTAAGCCTGATTACACATGAACGCTACCCAGACTGCCCAGCATCACTTCCCCTTCCCCACGTGCCTTCTGGCACAGGACAAACTGCAGAGACATACACTGCAATGCCATCTGCAATCTCTATTTTTATACAGCTGCTCATCACTGGTGTGTATTCAAAGCAGCTTCCAGGTAAGGGGTAAGACCTCTAACCTCTCTGCAACCCCCCACTGGGGCTACACACACCCCATGGGACTGAGGATGCCTTGTCTAAAACATGACACATTGAAGGTAGCACAGCGAACACACCCGAGCACCAGTGAGTCTTTTCTGTGAGGCTGCACTCCCAGAGTGGAGAAAATTACACAATGCAAGCAATACATCAAAGAACATCTGATACTTCCTTAAAATGTTGCATCCTGGAATTCCTCTATGGCTACGGGCCATACTCACTTGGACTTGGCAACAACCAGAATGTCTGTGAAGAGAAAAAGGTGTCGCTCCTGGGTTTGCAGACTCGTCTTCAGCTGCACATGTCCATCCAGGATGAACGTTCGGTTGTGGCATATGAAAGACTGCACAAGAGGCCATGCCTCTGGGCTGATGGGGGACAAGCAGCCTTCCCTGAAAGAGGAAATAAAATAAACGAGATAAAGAAAAGCAAATCAGCAGGTTGCCTGTAAATTGAGAACCAGGCAGTGAATTCCCATAACTGCTGCCAAAAGGCAATTTATTCACATTTATTTCACATTTCAGTGAAAGGTGAAAGGGAAGAAGAGGATAATTCAGCAGTCAGATTCTGACACAAAATCTATTAGGGACTGTCTTCACTGAATCTTTTACAGCCTAACCACATGTCCAGCACTTAGCAAAGTACAAAAATTTAGACATTTAATCTTTTTGTATTTCCTTCCCTTTGTACTGAAGTCTTAGACAAAATACTTCACCTTCTGTAGGCTCTCCAAAAAGAGAGGAGACATATGCATGATGAACAAATAACTGCACAACTACCTTGGGCAGAATAGGACTCATATTCAGGGTTAAAAGTGATTTATAGAAAGTGTTCAGAACCAAGGACAAACATAAGGCGTAACTGAACTTTGCTAGAGACAGGCCATGTACTAGATGCAACATGAGACAAGGCTACTCAGCCCGTCTCTCTCCCAGCACACAACCCACAAACACTGAAGTAAGCTCCTGCTGCAGGTTTTGGCTGTGTGACCAGAGCTACGCTCGTCTGAGGCTGCTGGGTAATCCAAACCCAGGTCTATGGGGGAAAAATCAGACTCTCTCCTGGAAGACACTGATCTTTTCCAAGGAGGTATTGCAGAGTTTATAGCCCAAGGTGAAGACATGATTCTCTCAACCCCTCCTATTCTGCATAAAGTAGTAGAATAGTTATTAAAGCAGAAATAGTTTCCCTAGCACAATGGTCAGCTCACTCACCCAGACAGGACATCCCTCATTTCCGAGCCTGGCTCTAACAAATGACTATTTATATGGAACTGAACTGAACAAATGTAAGGGTCTGAGAGGATGACACTCCTCCTCTAGGGCTCACTAGATGCTTGTTGCAGGTCAGACTCTTTCTTTGAAAACTAGAGACATGACTTCCATTTCTCACAGGAAAGTGAGAGAACTGAACGTGGGTCCCCTGCACTCTGGTGTACCTTAAATAATGAATTTCTGGATTAAAACCAGGACTCATCAGTACCTTTACTCATGATTTTAAAATCCAACTTTCCAATTATTTGCTTTCCCTAGAGATGCCTCCAAGTGAACCATTTCCCTTTGGTAGAATGGATCAGTTCAATTTTTATTCAAATGTATTACTTTTTTTTGGCAGGATCAACTTGGCAAGGGCAGGCTAGAGTGAATAGCTGTGCAATTCTAGTTTATTCCTGGCCCCACTGGGATGGATGACAAACATCTAATGACTTTGCTGGGAGAAGAAATGGAGCTCATGCAGTGAAAGCCACAAAACAAAATAGGAGGGAAATGAAAGAAAACAAGAATGAGCAGAAAAAACGTTCAAAGAAGGTCATGAAACCTTCTTGTACCTCTCTTAGAGCCTACATGACTCACGATCCTCATCTCCTTGATACCTGTGGCTGGATTATGCAGGAAGTTATTTAGGAAATCCTGACAGCTGGGAGAGAAAGGATAAGCTCTGAGATTGGCCTACATTAGCAGGACACACTTTCACTGATGTGTAAGGAGCTGGTGAGGATCTTTGCCTGCTGAGGAGAGACTTGTTTGGCCTTGGATTCCCCTTTCTGGCTGGGAATCTGAATTTTTGAAAGAATTCCTCAACTTATTTTGTCTTAAACTATGTCTTAATCATGTCTTTCATTGCCTTCCCCCTCAGGGGAGAGAGAAAGAAGCAGGAGGGGTGTCCAGGAGTGTGGAGATTAAAGAAGAGAAAGGAGTTCTGGTCCAGCACAACAGTCACACATGCTGTGTGGCCAGTAACAGGAATTAGGGGAACAACAAGCACCTCTTCTACCCTTCCACTTCCATGGGACAGGAATTTGCCAATTCACCAGTTCACTGATGAGTGTTAGGTAACTGGGACTCCATTTCATTAACTCCCTAGCAGCACTTGGCACAGAAACTTAAGCAGAAGTCAGGAATGATGGTGAATTGACCTGTGTAAAAGGCATACGTGGTCCTTACCTCAAAGATTAATCAGGAATATACTCACTTGTATTTGAACCCCATACCAACAACAGTTAGGAAAACCCCTTCCATGTTACACTGCTGTAACCAAATTAGCAGAAGCATTCTTAAAGTCACAGGGTCAGGCTTTTATGTCTCCATATAGGTAACTCTGATTATTCCTGTTTGTGTATTTTCTACACCCTGATTTGTAAGCCCAGGAACCTCTCAAATTAAACTAAGCAAAATCTTTGTCATATAGGTATGCAAATAAAGGAGCAGTAGGTTTAGTAATACCAGCAGGGTCAAGCAAATTGAACTGCATTTTGACCCAATGCCTTTCAAGCATATCTGTCATCTGAATTCTAATAAGCATTCTTACATACTCTAATATTAGGGTTTACCTGATAAGCCTTATTAAAAAAAAATTTTAAAAAGGGAAAATATTTTCTTCCCTAGAAACAAAGTGGAAAAAAAAATCAATGCCATTAATTCATCCAGAATCTTTTAAGACCTTGGGAACAAGAAACACGGAGGAAATTCATGTCAGCAGTGCCAAAAATGTCGTTTGGAAAGCATGCTTTTGATCCTCTCAATTAATGTTCCATTCTTACAAGACATGAATGAAACCAAGTGTTGTTACATTGAAGAAAATGCAGATCAGCAATATCCTTGGGCATAGGGATTCATGTGAGAGAGATATTTCTGCAGTTCAGTTTTTAATGGCTCAATGATTTTTCTGGCCACTAAATGGGTCTAGTTTTGAGAAAGTGCTAAGTACACAAATACTGATTCTTTGAAAATTGCTTTTAATAGAGTTAGGCAAAACTCTGTACTTAAGCCGCTGTGATTTCTGATATAATTAAAAAATAAGTCAGTGATGTAGGGCTCTCTCTGCCTTCGCTGTATTTCCCTAAAAGTCACTTTATGATTAACACACGTAAAAATTCCACAAAGTAATATCTTCCCAGTTTGGCAGGAAAAAGAAAGCCATCATCCAGGTTTTTTAAGAAGGAAGTGTGAATAGATGGGGATCCTGCAGAGCCTGCAATCAGTCATGTTCCATTTTGTGTAGAAGCAAGGCTGACACTGATGTTTTGATGGCATTGCCATTGTAAAACGCTAGTTTTTCCTAAAATACTATTTTGGAAGTGTGAAATTTCTGTGTGGGATTTTAACTAAGGAGGAACTTTTGTAATTTGAGGATACCTACAAGATATTCATGACTTATTAAGAAAAAAACTAAAATCACTGTACTGGCTGAAATTAGTTGAAAGATAACTGAAGATTTCTCTCCTGGCGTTCCCAGAACATAAATTTTTGCACCTGTTATTTTTCAAATTAATCAAAATAGGCATTTTGCGCCTATTCAAAAGAAACTGATTTAAAAGAACTTTTCAGTTTTGTAGGTGAAATATACGAAATTTGATTCCATACTAGTCAGCCAAACACTGAAAAATACATTCCAGCTGCATTCAGTGTGAAAGCAAACACATCAATGCTTACTTCATCGATTCTGTATTTACCAGAAGCTATAAAGCACAAAAAAGACTTCTTTTTTCCCCTGCAGAGCTTCCTTGGAGTTTCCAGTAAAACTGATACCTGAACAGCATGACCTACAAAATCTTTATTCTTGGTGTTAATTGAGATGTCAGCTTTATTACCTGTTTGTAGTGAAAACAATGAAAGAAATTATACTTTCCTAGGGAGAGTTTAACAGCCCATGTTAAGTGGTTACTAAATCCATGATCCAAATGTCATTTATGCCAATGGGAAGCTTCCCCTGATTTCAGCTGATGATTACTTCAGCCTATCTATGATTTAGATTAAGCTATAAGACGTCTCAAAGGAACAATCTGTTCCAAGGTGGCTAAGCTGGAATGAGCTATTGCAGGTGTCTCAGCTGTAAGATATCCCTCTCAGAGACTGCTCCATGCTCCATCCTGAACCTCACTCCATTGTTTTATTTATTGTTCTCTGCCAGAACTTCTCTCTGCTGATGATATCGCTGCAGTCGCAGAAGTTGATTTCCTCTTATGATGCAGCACCAACACTCTCCACACCTATTGAAATAAAATGCCATTTTGCTTTTTAACCTCTGAAGTCCTTCGCAAGAGGTAGGTGAGAAATTCACCTTTTCAGTAGCAGAGTAGTAAAATGGCAGGTATTTAAAAGGCTGAAACCTGAGTCAGCCCAGCCACGTGAGAGGCTGCCCTTGGTCTGTCAAACACACATACATAATAACTTTCCAAATTCCTCTTACAGTGAACAGCTTAGCTTTTATTAATTTCACACATATGTTCTGTAAGCAAAACTACTGCGTGCCTCCAGCAGTGCTAAAGCCTGAGTAAGGACCAGAAGCTCTTTCCAATTTTCAAGAATCAATCATAGAATCATAGAATATCCTCAGTTGAAAGGGACTCACGAGGATAATCAAATCATATAGTCATAGAATAGTTTGGGTTGGAATTGACCTTCTAGTCAATAGGCCATCTAGTCCCATCCCCCTACAATGAGCAGGAACATCTTCAAACACATCAGATTGCTCAGAGCACTGACCAACCTGACCTTGAATCTTTCCAGGCATGGGGCTCAACACCTTACAAGGCAACCTTTCTTATAATCCACCTTTAGGTACTGGAAGGCTGCTTTAAGGTCTGCCTTCATTCTGAACAGTTCCAATTTTCTCAGCTTTTCCTCACAGGAAAATCACCTTCATGGCTCTCCTCTGGACCTAGTCCAATAGGTTCATGTCCTTTCTGTGCAGAGGACTCCAGAGGTGCACACAGAACTTCATGTGGAATCTCACCAGAGCAGAGCAGAGCAGAGGGGCAGAATCACTTCCCTTGACATGCTGGCCACATGTCCATGCTTCTGATGCCCCCTAGGACACAGTTGGTCTTCCTGGCTGCCATGGCACTGCTGACTCGTATTCAACTTGCCATCAACCAAGACCCCCATATCCCTTTCCACAGTTC
The DNA here is from genome assembly GCA_035583135.1 of Lophotriccus pileatus. NCBI lineage: Eukaryota > Metazoa > Chordata > Aves > Passeriformes > Tyrannidae > Lophotriccus > Lophotriccus pileatus. The sequence continues at coordinate 42,477,962 of JAWWES010000001.1, forward strand.
TGCTCTCCAGCCCCTCATTCCCCAGTCTGTACATACGTCTGCAGTTGCCCCATCCCAGGTGCAGAATCCAGCACTTTCCCTCATTGAACTTCATATGGTTGGTGATTGCTCAGTCCTCTATTTGTTGAGGTCCCTCTGCAGGGCCTCCCTGCCTTCGAGGGAGTCAACAGATTCTCCTAATTTAGTGTCATTGGCAAACTTACTCAGTATACCTTTGAGTCCTGCATCCAACTCATTTATGATGATGTTGAAGAGAATGTGCCTACACATTTAGAGCTTGCAGCACAAATCTAACCTTGTCTGGGCTACAGGCTATAGTGGCCGCCAAGCAGAACTCCTGCCAATCCTCCTCACTGTATTCAGGGACAACAGAACTTATTTTCTTTATCTCAAAGGCCAGTTTAGTTTTGGATGGCTCTAAAAAATGTGCAATGTGTCTTTTAGGAATAATAAAGTCAATGAATTTTCAATCTCAACGTCTCTCAGTAAAGCATTTACTTTATCATCACTGAGTCACAGCTCTGGGCTAGAGCAACCCACTGAGAGAGGCAGGAGCTATTCACATCCTTTCAAGGCTAGTGAAAACAGCAGCTATCTGCACAATAAGAAACGTCTACAGTTAAGCCCACATTACAGATTTTTGCCAAAATGGATTATCGGTCAAAGACAACGTGTGATTTGTGACCATTAGAGACATCCCCAAAAGCAAGCCTGATCTACAAGGTAAGTTCCTCCGTTTTCTTAATAGAGCTTATATTGGAAATCAGGTAACAACATTTGCACTTTTTTTCTGTGCCTCCTACTCAGACCCTTAAGCTCCTAAAAGTCCTGTGAGAAGGAACTTCAGTAGCAGCTTAATAGATACTTGCTTCATATATTTGCTAAGGAGGCAGGCCCTGTTAACTGCAGCTTGGAAGCCAAGATGGTTTACAGCTGGAAATACTTTAACACATAAGACCCATATACCCATATATAGACTCCTGCTATACCCATATTGCATGGCTAGAGGTGTTTTGCATTCAAGATACTTAACTAAATGAAGTATTGAGAACATTAACTGACCAAAAGCAAAGAGCTCCAATTTGGTGTGCGAGAGCTCATCAAGTAAGATGAGATAAGATGAAAAAAACCAAAACCAAACCCCTAACACAGCAGTGAGTACTGATCTGCCTTGAAGGGCTACTTATTGTGCACTTAAGTGCAATGTTAAGATTGTCAGGACTTCGACACATATCAAACTTCATCATAAATGATAACTTGGATGTGACTTGCACTATATTCTAGCCAACTTGACAAAATCATCACAGATTTTGACAAAATCATCACACAAAACAGATCATCTCGTTCTGTACACAAAAAGAGAAGAGTAAAAAACAAAGTGAAAGAAGAGCATTCCTTGTACACTGAAAACAGTGGCCCGTGCTTGGGACTGAACATAAGACAATGCAGACGATCCTGTTCATGCTTCAAATTAATTTAGCCTCTCCCATGTTGCCAGTTTCTTAAAGCATATGGCTTGAAGAGTCACTCCCCATGCTAGAAGGGCTGTGAAGAGAAAGGAGGCTACAACTGCATTACACACAGCAGACCTACCTCCAAAATTTATCAGCAAGGGACTTCATCTTTGAAAAGCAGCTGAGGAACAAGCAAAGCCTTGTGCATGTTCTTAATCATTTGTTCAAACCAGCTGTAGATGGAAAAGGGCAGAAATGGAGATACTACATGGTTCTGCACATTAATGCTATCTAGCGGGAGATGTTCTTGCGACACGGCTTGGAACAGACTCACAAACTATCTACAGGTGGAGTAAGGAGCTTAAAACAGGGATGCCAACAGTCATGCCCATTTCCCATGACTTGCTCAGTCCAGCCTGCTCCATCCCCGCTACCTGTTCAGCATAACCATGCAAAGCCCTGCTGGCTTCAGGGATGGGCATTCATAGCTCCTTTCACCATAAACAAGGCAACACGCAGACAAGGCTCACCCACACAGAGCAATCTGCAGCTCAGAGCCCTACTTAGACTGGCAGATATTTATATATAGATATATATAAAGATCCTCTGCATTTTTAAAGGAGCTAACTACTCCTTTCTGTCACTGCCTCCCAATCACGGCCAGTAAGTGCCCTCAGCAAGTCACCCACATGCTCAGGATCTGCCCATTTCAAGTCCTCATCATCCAGAATATGCATTTCATCTAAGTTTATATGGCACTTTATTGTAATAAACAATAATTATACCTGGAGGGTGGAAGTAAGCAAAAAAAGTATGAGCTTGGAGTGTAGGAGTGTGTTCCAGGAAGGTGGTAGGTAAGATATGGGCCAACACAAAGTTAGCATGCAACTGTAAACTTATACTGACTATTTATAGAGGAGACTTGAATAGACAAGCATAAAACTCTTTATCACATGGGCTGCCAACTCGTTTCTGAAAACCTGCTGTCAATTGATCCCTGCTGTGCCAAGGGAGCTTCGTTCTGAGGATGCTGGGCATGTTTGCTTGCTGTTATCTATGGTAAATCTTATGCAGTTGAAGCAGCACTTTGTGAAAACAGTGCAGCATTCCAGAAATAGCAAGTCTATTTTCTGCAGCACTCTGTTAAAGTCCCCTAGGCCATCACTGTTGTGCGTACAGTAGCTTTTGTACCATGAAGTAAGTGAGATATGCTCAGTTTTTCAAAGAGCTTTAGTTACTAACTTTTAAAATGCCTGCTTCTACTTTGTAAGTGTTCTTTACTGGTTGCAACTTCTTATTTCCAAGTAACATATTTGAACAAATCTGAGGCAGTCGCCCCTTAACCCTACACTTTTCCTTGCCCTCTGTCCTGGAGCATGAGTCAGCCTCAGTTCACAGCCTCTAGTGCAGGGCTATCCTCACTCTGTGCAAGTAGCTGGGCCTCAGAAAGCTGCAGCAGAAAATACTGCACCAAAGACCAAGCAGTGAGTCCCAATAGGATAACAGAGACTGTGGACCAAACTCTGTTGCAACACTCTCTCCAGCACCAGCAGGGCAAGCACAAGCCTGGACAATGGAAGGAAGATGAATATTAATTAGGAGAAAGTTTTACTTAGATAAATAGACAAATTTACATTTTAGGGCAGAAATCAGTTTACTTATACTTTATATATCACTTATATTTAGGAAATTGGATACCACTCCTCTGCTTCTAAAACCCAATGTACTCATTTTAATGCAATATATGTTGAAAAAATATTCCAACTTAGATTATAATAGGATTCTAAAAATTGTTTCGTATAATCTCATGATGTCAAAATCTTATTAAACATAATAAAAATTATTATGATTAATAACATGGTTAACACTAAATGTTCCAGGTGTTGAGGCACGTAACTGTATTACTTTTCTGTAGTCTGGCAGTAAAACCACATAGCTGTAGGGTAAAATGCATCATTAAAACAAAATCCTCACACATTTCAGGATGGAAGCTTGGCAGCTTAACTGAAAACAAGCTCCACTTAAATAATTTTTACATAGCCAAAAGGACAATATTCTCCGCAGAGCAAATATGCACTACAGCATGGAGGCTGGAGACAGGAAACACGCTTGTGGTTTGGTTTGCTTCCAAGGCTTTTTGTTTTATTTTAACAAACAGCTGCAAGGTGTTTACTCTGAAAATGTAGCACAAGGGCAAAATTCTCTATTGGTATAAATTAGCACCATACATTTTGGTCATATTTTGCCTGTTCCCACCAGAAAATAAATTAGTGCAAGTTATTTAAATCCTATTGAAAAGCTCTTGCAGTGTGGGTGTCCTCCTGCTATACAGCTCTGACAGCAATCAACAAGTTCAAGGGGTTTTGGTTCAAGTCCCCCTGAGCAGGGGGAAGGTTTAGGAGAGGACATATGCACATGCAGAAGTCAATAAAAGTTTCTTGGCCTTTGGAATAATTGATCCTCTGTTCACCACTGCAGCTCCCCCTCATTTTTACTGACTGACATAGTAGCACCACCTTGAGTTACTCAGTTTCCCAGCTGCACCAGGGAAATGCATTCCAGGCGCTGTCTACCCAGAGATTTCATCGTTCAGGCAAACAAAAAAACTCAAAAAAAGTCACCAAAAAATTACCTTTGGAGGGGGGGGAAGAAAAATAACAAAGGAAAAAAGTAGGATAAACAAAGAAGAAAAGGCCCAAACTTAACACCCCAGCCCTGCAGTTCTGCACTATGGTTGTCTGGGCTTTTTGGAGCTTCTTGAGGCCTACAAGAAGTCTGGAGGCACAGGCTACTTTTGCTACTTTCAACACAACTTCTTCCTACCCATTCTGTGGAGGGATACAGGGGAGCACTCTGGGATCTCAGGTTCACTCATGTCCCAGTAGAAGGATCACATATTATTTTAGTAGGCTGAAGGGATGAGGTTTCTGTCTTACCTTAATTTTTTTGAGAAGCAGTAATTGCAACTGGGACATTTAATCCCACTTAATTACAGTCGAGACATTTAAAAGCCTAGCTCAACTCCATTGATTTTGACTTACCTCATGGATGAAACTAACCTTTTATTCAAAAGGGGTTTTCATATATCTTCTTGCAAACTGTATTACAAGAGTTCAGCATAGGTCATATAATAAGCCAGGAATTCTGGGCTACCAAAAATAGCTAGGACATATTGCAGATCTCTACAGAAACAATTCATTTCAAGCTGATGTGCACATGAGCTGAAAAAACTGGTGTGGGCACCTTTAGAAACCCCTTCGGGACCATCGTGTATGGCTGTTAATGAGCCTGCATGTATCTGCCTGCCCTATCGTCTGCAGCTGCCTGTCGCACAGGCTGTAGATGGGCAAGAAGAAGACACTTGTGTGACTATGTCCTTTAAAGCAGGAAATGGCATTTTCTAGGTGACTGCCTGGGTTTACTACCTGTCAGTCACCTCATCCGTCTATCAGATAATAGCAGTACCAGTGGGGCTGCTCACAGTCTCTCAAAGTCTCATTGCTCAATCGTCCTGCCCCTTTAGCCTCTGATTTTCCCATTTTTCAAGCAGTAATTCAGCTAGGCTCTTCTTCTCCTTGGCTTGTGTCATCTAGGCAGTCAGCAGTTAGGCAACAAATTTTAATCAAAAATACATTCAAAACAGTGCAAGACTTCAAATATGTGGCCAGGTAAAGCCAACCTGGAAGCCACTAGCTGCTGTTCCTTAACTGCCCTTTTTCAGGAGAAAACTTGCTGCTTATAAACAAAGTAATCACACACAAAGTGACCTAGAAATAGCTGCATGTACTGCCTTTAAAAGATAAGCTCCTTCACCATGCTTTATCCTTCCACAAACTACAGCTGTCATTGGAGGCGCTGCTGAGCGGCATTGCCTGTGGCCCCAAAACGTAACAGCAACTTGGGAAGAGTATAGACAGGAAGTTCAGTTGTGTAGGAATGGTGTGAGGAAGGCCCAGGCGAAGCTGGAACAATAAACAATGCTCATAAACTGGTAACAGCAGATGTGGAGAAGACTGAAGTACTCAACAAACCTTTTGCCTCAGTCTTCAGTGGCAGTCTTCAATGGTTCATTTTCCACACCTCTCAAGTGGATGGACAACAGCATGGGAACAGGGGGAGAAAATAGATTCTCACTCTAAGAGAAGATCAGGCTGATCATCTGAGGAACCTGGATGTACATAAATCTATGGAACCTGATGAGATGTATCCCAGAGTCCTGAGGGAATTGGCTGATGTAGTTTCCAAGCCATTCACCATGACATTCAAAAAGTCATGACAGTCAGGTGAAGTCCTGGTGAGTGAAAGAAGGGAAATATTGCACCCATCTTTAAAAAGGGTAGAAATGAGGACTCTGGGAACTAACAACCTGTCAAACTCACCTCTGTGCCTGGGAAGATAATGGAACAGATCCTCCTAGAAATTATTCTAAGGCACATTGAGAACACGGAGGTGATTTGAGACAGCCAATATGGCTTCACCAAGGGCAAGCCCTGCCTGACCAACCTAGCAGCCTTCTATGATGGAGTGATTACAGCAGTGAATAAGGGAAGAGCTATGGATGTAATCTAACTGAAAGGACAGATTACTCTTGAGTTAGAAGGAATCCACAAGGATCATCAAGTCCAACTCTTAAGTGGATGGCCCACATGGGGATCAAACCCACAACCTCACTGTTATTGGCACCATGCTCTAAGCAGGTGACCAGAGCCTGGCACCAGGTTGTAACCATTAGCTCACCAGCTAATCTCAGGGTCAGTGGATTTCTACAAAGCCTTTGACATGGTCCTCCACAACATCCTTCTCTGTAAATTGAAGTGATGGATTTGATGGATGGACTGTCAGATGGATTAGAAATTGGTTGGATGGTCGCATCCAGAAGGTAGTGGTCAATGGCTCAGAGTTGCCATGGACATCAGTGACAAGTGGTGTTTCTCAGGGGTCTGTATTGGAACCAGTGTTATTTAATATCTTCATTAATGACGTAGACAAAAAAAACAAGTGCACCCTCAGCAAATTTGCAGATGACACCAAGCTGAGTAGTTTGGTTGACAAGCCTGAAGGAAGGGATGCCATCCAGAGGGACCTGGACAAGCTTGAGAAGTTGGCCCATGGGAATCTCATAGGGTTTAACAAGGCCAAGTGCAAGGTGCTGCACCTGGGTCAGGGCAACCCACAGTATATCAATACAGGCTGAGGGATGAAGAACTGAGAGCAGCCCTGCCAAGAAGGATTTGGGGGATCTCACGGATGAGAGACCGACATGAGCCAGCAATGTGCACTCAACTCAGAAAGCCAATCGCATCCTGGGCTGCACCAAAAGCAGCGTGGCCAGCAGGGTAAGGGGGGGGAGATTCTGCCCCTCTACTCTGTTCTTATGAGACCGCACTTGGAGCTCTGAGGTCCAGCTCTGAGCTCATCCAGCTCTGAGGTCCTCTACACAGGAAGGACACGGACCAGTTGGAGCAAGTCCATAGGAGGGCTACCTCCTAAGGTGAAGACCTTATTGCAGCCTTCCAGTACCTGAAGGCAGCCTACAAGAAAGATGGAGAGACACTATGTACAAGGGGGAAAGGCTTCCAACTGGCAGAGAGCAGGTTTCAATTAGATGTTAGGAAGAAATTATTTCCTATGAGGGTGGTCAGGCACTGAAACAGGTTGCCCAGAGAAGTTGTGGATGCCCTATCCCTGGAAGCATTCAAGGCTGAGTTGGATTCAGGCCCTGAGCAAACTGGTCTTGTGGAAGGTGTCCCTGTCCATGGCAGGAAGGTTGGAACTAGATGATCATCAAGGACCCTTCCAACACAAGCCATCCTATGATTCTGTGATTCTATGAACTGTGAGACACTGTGGGATGAACTTCACAAAGCCCCATTACAGATGTGAAGAGAGGATCTGCCCAGCCCTTGTACTGGCTTAAGTTTTTAAGGATCACTTCTTTAAGAGAGATGACCAATATGGGTGCCATATGGAAGATGGGACTGTCACTTCACCTGTTCCAGCTGTAACAGGAACAAATCTGGCTTTGGTTTGCCTCAAGGGCTTTAAACTATATTTTAATACTAATACTACAGCACAGGAATTATCCTATTACAGAGAAGAGATTACTTGATACACCTGCTGTTGCCAGCTATTGCAAGCATAATGACCCAGATTCCTTAGGAACAGCCTTGAAGTCACACGCACCTGTTTCACTCTCTATAACTATTTGCCTACCTATTCTACAAGTTTTTCACACAGCTACTTGGGCATGTTAGTCAGAGGTTCCTATTCCACCAGTGATCTGAGCTGGGGAGAAAAAGCTATTTGAGGATTTCCCATATCCCTACACCTTAGGATGGTAGTTACCTGTTCAGTGCTGCCAGCAGTTATGCTGTATGGGGATGTGCAAAAGCACAACTCCAGGTGTTTGGGGAGCTCTCTGGTCAGCAGGAGAGTATCCAAAGAACAGAGGCACTTGAGAGGTCAGGAAGCCTCTGAGACGACGTTTTTTAAATCATGGTTTTAGATTCAGGTACTGAAATTATTACCATGTCTTGCCCTTGAGGTTTATTATCCTTTATCAGATCTAGCCCCCGGTACTTAAACACTTTAGTTATGGGCACAGAAGAGATCTAAAGACAGACTGTTACTCCCATGATATGATTACAACTCCTCACCAGCAGCTTTGTACACGAGGAAGCAGCTGGACCAAGAGAAGCAGTATGTATCAGCCTGAGGAGAGTGTTCAATGCCTATTTAATGCTGACCCTTGTCAGAGGTGAGAGCACCAGAGGCTACACATCAGCCTTCACATCATTAGAGCCCTTCTGCTTGTTTACACAAGATAAATGATCACAGAGCAGTCTGAACGAGTTGGTCTGTGATTTCCTCAGGTATGCCGCTGCCCAAACTGCTTGGCCAGACTGTCATTTGGCAGAGATTTTGTTGTCTAAAACCAGGGATACACAATGGTTGGACAACAGCTGCATTCTGCCAGACCTCAAGGCCTAATCCAGAAAGTCCTTAAAACAGTCTGCAGCCAAGAGCACATGTGGACACTGAGACATCTGGACAAGCAGAGCCCTGCACTCATCCTGATGAGCAGTGCCTCTCACTGTCTTCATCTTAAAACTGTCTCAAACTCTATCCAAAGGGAATCAGTTAAAACACTACTGTTAAACTATTAGTCACTTACTGAAAAATTAATCCCTTATTTAAACTTCAATACCCTGATTCCAAGGCTTCCTTCTGGTTACCTCTAGTCCTTTCCTTTTAATAAAAAAAGGAGCATATCTCTGGGAGTTGCAACTCATTTCTATCTCCAGATGTACAAACATTGCTATAAGCCAGTTTCTATGTCATAAATGAAGAACTGAGGCGTTTTGTCAAAAACAAACATATGCACACATACACACACTCAAAACAAAACAGAAAAAACACAGCAGAGGGGCAGGAACGCCAATCTCTAAGTTAAAAGGCCATTTGAGGCCTCAGAAAGTTCACTTTGTTCCTTGTTAACAGTTAATAAAATTTTATCCTAGCTATTATTACGTAAAAATAAGTTTTGTGTTCAAGCACATGGGTTAAGGAAATAATAAGTGTCATAATTAGATTAAATCAAGCATGAATTAGAAATACTATAAAAAATGATAACTTGTACAATATCATCACAAGTTTTTTTTTTAATTATTTGCAATTCCATTAAAAAGGAAGGGCAATTTGATACAGAATAACAATTTAAAATAACCCCAACACTATTTTTCTACGAATTCATATATCCTTAGCTTATGTAGGGAAACATGACATACAGAGGGGAGAAATCCGTGACATTTCTCATGCAGAGATTTCTGCCTATTCTAAGTATAAAATGTTAAAACATCAAAACATTTCATGAAATGAAAAAATTCATTAAAAATCCTGATCAACTGTTTCGAGAGTGAATTAAATCTAAAAATTAGATCCAGAAGAAAAGAGCTTTTCATTTGCTTTGTTGACTGAGTCTTTAGGAACAGGATTTCCCCTCCTTATTGATGACTAGCTGGAGCTTTTTGGAAAAAGCTATAAGGTATTACAAATCAAGATAAAAAGAGTGGTGACTGTATTTAATCCCTCACACTGGGAAACTATTTTGTGGCATTTTGTCCTTTTTCTTACTTTGATTCATAAAACAGCTCCTCTGTATTTTTGAGCGTACTAAGTCTCTCTGACAAAAGACTGTAAGATGAGGGGTGGAGGACACAGGGCTGTCCCGGAGGTGCTGCCACTTTGATTTTCACCTTGGGGGACCACTCTGACAACAGTGACAGCTTTTGTGTTTCCCAAAAACCTCAAGCCCTGCGGCTTCAGGAAGACTTGTCTTGCAAGGACTTTCTTCCATGGCATGCCTCTTGGTAAGGGTGAATGAAGGTGCCATAGAGCCCTCATCCCTTGTGACCACGCCTTTTGGGTAGCTGAGGGCACAGAAGGAGGCTTTAGAGATGCCTTTTCAGTTGTGCAGGTGAGTGCCCAGCATTACCCTTGCTATTCCAGTCACCCTCTCACAATCCTTGGTGTGGCAGATGAGGTCCACACCAGGGAACAGCCCCCAGAGGCAGGGCATGGCCTTGACTGCCCCAAACAGTGGGAATCTGCCCCTGCTGCCCAAGGCACTGGTGTAAAGTGAACATTTTACCCCATTGGCTTCTCCCCTCACCTCTCTTCTGCAGCCTCAAGGCAACCCCCTCCCACCCAAACTGTGGCACCTGCATTTGGAATGGGAGCAGGCTGGGATGGTACCTGTCCATGCTAACTCCCGCTCTTGGTTCTGAGCCCACCCCTTCCTGCTGCTGGCTGCTCCGGAGGCAAACCCCACCGATCGCACCTGTATGGCACACACGGGAACCGGCACACACGGACACGGGCACGCACACACAGCATGACAGCCTTTGCCCCTCAGAGCCCCTCCAAAGCAGCCACGACGCGCCACCTGTCTCACACCATCCCAGGGCCGTGCAGGGTGACCCTAAGCCATGCCCTGTGAGCCACCAGCAGTGGCACCATCGGCTGGCCCAGCCGTGGCGGCCCTGGCCAAGGGCGCCGCTCCCCTGCCTGGAGGGTGGTGACCCCGGCAGAGGGGCGGCCTCAGCCCGGGGGGTGCCACTCACGCTGACTCCGATCTCATTCCGACAAGCTCTGCCATGGGCTGTGTGAGAGCAACACCCACCTCAGCATCGACAGACAAGGGAGCGGGGGGGCGAGCCTCTTCGTCATGAGGGCCTCGTCCTGCCCGAGCCGGTAAAAACGGCTGTGGCGTGAGGCACGGGGGCACGTGCTCCTCGTCCAGCCCGCCATGCCCGACGGCACCGGTGCTCGGCTTCACCAAACAAACACACCAACAAACACGGAGGTTACATCATGAGGCTTAAAATTATTCACTGTTGTGGACGTGACTGAAGAACGAGCAAGATTATTACAACTGAGATATCTACTGAACGAGCTAGTTGCTTGCAATGAACTTTTATTCCCTTCCTCCCTGCAATCAGTTTTGCCTGAAGAACCAAATACTCATCTTCCCTGTAAAAAGGAGACAGTTAAAGCCCTCTGGCAATTTACATTTATTAAAAGTCTCTATTTTTGTCTTCTTCCAGTCACATAGCTTGGATCATCCACATATCTTCTGACTAAAACCCTGAAAACACAATGTCCAAGACTCTGGGAACACTCTGTATTTGACTAGCGCCAAGTGGAATGTATTACTAGATTACACATATGATCTTCGTTATCTGGGATATTTAGCCTTTGGCACAGGATCCCTGGAAGATAACATGCCAGAATCACTTACTGTTCACTGGGAGAAGGAAGAGCAGCCTCTCTGTGAATGGCATAACACTACTCTGTAGCAAAAGGTAGAAAACACCTTGGAAACTTGTGAAATCCTCAGTTTTTACCTTCTACTTTTTCAACCATAAAAGCCACATAATAAAATTGGGTAGGGATGACATTTTACAACCTTCCTTTTTGGGTTCTTTAGAAATTTGTTCATAAAACCTTCTAAAAAATATACTTTGGGCTTTTTTTAAATAGCGCCTGCTTCCAGCTTACACCAAAATAACATCATAAACATGCTTCATGGTGTAAAAAAAGAGTTGTTTCATTTTTTAGTATTTTAACACCTTTACTGTGTGCAGATTCAGAAATTGTGAAATTATATTAATAAATTTCAGCATGTAAAAATATCACTTTCAATGATCTGGTCAGGTGTGCAGTAGAAAAGGGGAAGCTGCCAGTGACTGCAGCACATAGTTTGGCTGCCCCTGTGAAATATCTGAGATGCAAGCAGCAGTCTGACAACACAGCCCAAAAACTTGGGTTTTGTCACAAGTGAAAATTGTTTCGAGGGACAGCAGAACAAAGGCTGAAAATCTGACTTGACACAAGTCTTTATTATTCTGTATCAACTACTTTGAGATGACAATACCTGATGCTTTAAATCCAGGCCTCAGACATTTCTGTTTCAAGTCTGTCATTTGTGTTGCACTGAACTATATCATTAAGTTGTGCAGGTTTCATTAAAGGACACCAAGAAAAAGTAAGAGGAAAATTACAACTGCAGAACAGGTCTAGGGCCAAGTATAACTAACCCAAATCCTTTGCTGATTTCATACACACTAATGGAGTTAACAATCAAATTAATTTTTCCTGTATCTGAGTGTCAACCAAGAAAAATACCGAAAGCTTACTTTTCCAGTGTATTTCTACAATAACTTTGCTCAAAGTGCTTCCAAAGAGGACATTTGATGATGTGGAACAGTCCTTACATGCCTATTCATCATTATTTTGTGATGAGAAAAAAGAAGCTGTGCAGAAAAAAAGGAAGAGAAACAAGAACAGGAAACAATAGAATAGTCTCTGTATTTTCACCTCTTGGGTGTAAGGGCCCAAATTCCACTATAATATAGGTACTATTTACTATGTTCCTGCAGGTACAAGTCAAGTGAGGCAGGGATTACAGCATGATTGGACATCTGTGCATCAGTGTGCCACACAGCCATCCCACAATTCTTCTGCAGGCCAAATATCTTGTATCTCTCTTTATACGGCTGATGTGGCAAGGCCAAGATTTGTAAGGAAGGCTGAACTTTCATTAAACCAAATGCTATAGCTGGAGAAAATTAAGACAAGATTTTAAGCACACAAGACTTTCAGACTTGCTTCTCTTTCAGGACTGGATAAGAGGACAAAGGCACAAAACAAGCATCTGCTATTTCCAGCTAGATCGTCTTGCCTTGGTCACATCCTCATGACAGCTACAACGACATCACCACCAAAAATCCTTAATCCTGTGAATGCTAAATAGCTATCTCCAGATGTCACAATGGTTTCTTTGAATAAATAGCATTAATAAATTTTAAAATGCCCCAAAGTAAGTCTGTCCAAAGTAGGTGCCAATACATTTTTATGAAAATGCTCTGTATATAAATCAGGGACACCTGACATATAAAGTGGTATAAAAATACAAACTGACTTGGCTTCTAAGTGTTTCCTGCCCTTTTAAACTTTGCACTTGTTCATTAATTTCAACAAATATTGAGGTGAGCCAGCTGCTGAGGTGAGAGCATTCAAATAAATCCCTCACAGATGTTTGTTAACTTCAGATAGGAGCTTTATTATCTACAAGTCATTAATCAACCATTAACAAGTAAGTGTTATGGAGTCCCAGTATTAAGGTTCACTGCCAGAGAAGAATAATGGATTTTGCAGACTGGCTGTGTCTACAAGAAGGAGAACTAAGAGCTGAGACAGGTCTGAGGTAAAACATTTGGAGGAGATTAGAAAACATGAGAAGTCATTTTGTTGCTCTTCAGCTCTCCTTCAGAGAAAGCACTTCACAAGAGTTAAGCATTTACACAACAAACTGAGTGGAAAGATCAAACTCATCCATCAGTTCAGTGATGAAGAGGAATGTGCTTTGTACAGCCAAACAGGGAAGTCAGGCACAGGTGAGAATTGCTGCTCCTGTGAACAATAATAAACACCATCCAAAGTGTCACCCTTTAACTCACAGACTCTGAAGCTACAAAATCACCTGCTCTGATTTTAGGATCCTCAGACTTCACGCCATACCTCTGACAAAGACCACAGACTTGAATTCAAACCAGCAGGAGCAGCTAAAGTGTTGCATGCCACAGAGAGAGGACTGACATGATTGAGGCAGCATCCATCAGTTGTTACAACAGCAGGGCCGGTCAGGTAGGCAAAGCGTTGCTCTTACTGCAGAACAAGGCAACATGTTCCCCTCCTCAGTCCTCTTCACCACAAAGTTTTTGCCAACTGGCCTTACAAAAAATGTCCTTTCACAAACCAGAAATGATTCTGATCGAGGCTATACAAGCAAGACATATTTACACTTCAGAAAGCATAAAGTTCTTAGGTGAAAACATACATATTAAGTGTGTATCACACTCAGTGTCTCTCCAGCTATTTCCAATTTCTGATACTTATGGAGCAGGCAATAAAACAAATTGAAAAGCAGAACTGAAGAAAAATGTTAATGTCTGAACCCCAGCAGGCAAATGAAATTTGCCTCTCCTATTTTGCAACTCTCATTTTTTTCATGGAGTACTTTCACGGGATTCTGAAATACTGTGGAGTTCTACATGATATTAAACCAGGTACTAGTTAGATCAAACACAAACAACTTTCCAAAGCTCTGACTTCTTACATACTGACTACTTAACACACCACAGAGTAGGAAAAAATATTCCTTACAGAGCCATACTCTAATTTCCCTCAATAACATTTCTTCATAAAGAGCAATACACAGCTGGAAGCATTAACAGCCTGCCAGATGGTTCACTTCTCGATAAACACTTACATTTTGTAAGTTTAAAGTCTAATGAATTGTAGTGCAGGGCAACAAAAGTTATGTATGCAGAGTGGTTCAAATGGCAGGTCAGGGCTGGGGCTGGACAGGGGACTTGCTCCATAGAAACTCCCATTTCTATGGCAGCTTTACATTGGCGGAGGTAGGAGGAATGGCTGATTCTGGCAGAGGACAAGGACGAAAAATGCTGAATGATTAACACCCACATACTCAGCCCTACAAGTGCTAATACTGGACAGGAGAAGGCTTGATCACCAGATTCTGGCCCAAAGCATTGTCCTGAGTCAGCAGGTGCTTCCAGACCCTTGGAGAGCCTGTACCATGAAGCAGGCAATGAGAGAAGAAACTTAGCTCAAATTAAATTGCACAATTCCACAATAAACAATCTTGAGTTATGCCCTGGCTCTGCATAAGCGTACAATGCAAAAAGCAGGGAACATTCTTCTTCTGCCCATGCCACCTCCCCAGGAGGCACTCACAGCCAGTCACAAACTATTTTTTCAACTGAACAGCCCAAATGTCATATGCCCAGTTGCAAACTGCAGAGCAGCTTTGCCCACCCAGTTGGGTACAAACAGCTTAGTGTGGCAGCACGGGGGAAACCCAGGAGAGCTCTGTCACATCTTTCAGCAAGCTTTATAGTTGTGCAGCTACCGAGCAGCATGAATTGTGTTTGACAGCCTGGTGTGGACAATAACTCAAAAACATTTCAAGTTTGGGGCTGAGAAAGTACCAAACAGTACAGGAAGCAAAACTCACTGACTTACCTTGAGGCCGATCGAGATCTGCTAAGTGCTTTGACAAAGATCAAAGATGGTGCAGACTGGCGTCTCTGGGCCAAACTCTTCATTTTCTGATTGGAAAGAGAAACAAAATGAAACCACAGGTGAGATTTGAAACAGTAACTGCATGCATACTGACTGGTCGCAGACAGACTCCCACTTCAGACCACGGGAAAAAGGCTGAGTTATTGCCATCAGCGACCCTAGAGGGGCAAAATGGCTATAAAATATCATCTTTTGAGAAAAACAGGAGTATGACCAGAAAGAAAAAGAAAAGCTTGTAATTAGTGTCTATAAACAGACACCTGTGGTACACGGCGCACATGAAATAAACACCTAGAGCTGGTCCTCAACCACTTTTTGTCACTTAATAATTTATTGTACTTTAAATTTATCAGTTATGTAGAGAGTGGTTTAAATTTCAAGTGCTTCTTACATTTCTGTGTCAGATCTGACATCTACCATAAATTAAGGTTTGGAATCTATCCATCTAACCTTCTTTGCTATATTGGGCTACCTTTTTTCTTTCCAAATCTTCAGAGATGAGTAAATTTTCCTTCCCTGCTAATCTAGCTGGAGCATTATAGCTTGCCTCTCAGTAGTCAATCCTGATGATTTTTTCATTCCTGAGTATGTATGGGAAAAATAGGATAGTAGGAGGCAGTTGTTAGCACAGAACTAGAAAGGGACTGAGAAAAAGGAGACACTCAAAGACAGGGAAAGCAGCGGGAAAAAAAAAGACAAAGCACAAGGAAGAGATGCAAATGTCAGTAGCTAACAAGGGAACATGGATTTCCATTCAGTGAAGTTGAACACTACAATAAAAATACTGAGCAAACAAACAATACTGTTTTCCCGGAGGTAAAAAATTTCAAAAGCACCCATAGGAGGCAAACCCACACATTTCCCTGAACACAGATGTATTCACCGCATCATATTCGCTCTCCCTCCTGCAGCCAAAAGCAGAACTGAGTAGTCCTGGCCCTGACCCTGGAGCTGCTCTCTTGAACGAGTTGTGCAGCCTGCTGCCAAGGTGCCTGACCTCTCCCCTCACTGACCCTCCACCAGAAGGGTGATTGTTACCTTATTTAGCTCAAATACTTTTCAGAATGAACTAGTGAACAAAAGAACTGGGGTCAAACTCCTCCTGAGACGCCAACAGGGCAGTATCCAATGCTGCAGTGGTCCCTTACACTACCCTGGCCACCACCCACAAACCAGGTGAACCTTTGACAGTCGTGAAGTCTCTGTTCTCAGCTAATCGCAAAGCACGACTTTCTTCCTTCGTACTAAAAATAACCACTGACTATCAGGACAAGTATGTCAGAACAGTCAGAAGAACAACTGATTCCTCTGCCAGAGTATGTGCTGGATGCGGCACACATTCTGTTTGGGCAGGTGCACAGCGTGCTCCCCTTGGAGAAGTTGAACTCTACAGTACTAAGTATTTTACTTGCTTTTGACAAGGACATTTCTTTCATTCACTGCAGTGCATCTGTTATTGTGTCGGGTTTTTTGGTTCTCCCTTTATTTATGTAGAGCATGCTTGTTTGTTTTGTCTGATACTCAGTTATAGCTATTGTGCAGCAATTGTTATAAATTCAACCGTGTAATTTCAATTCACCTTTAAAAATTATCTCCTTCTCCCTATTTTATCAAAAATTAACCTTCTCAAGACTGATAAATTAAGTCTGGAAATATTTAGCTGTCTCAGATCAGACTATAACTGCATAACAGCAGATTACTAACAATAGAGGTCCCCATTTTTGATAGATTCCAAATAAATAAACATATAAATAAGCTATTTTTTTCTAGTGAATGAAATCAGTTTGCCTTACTGCTAGCAAATCTGAAAAGCTGTTAGCAATTTTAAAAGTAGCATAGCTGCAAATATGAAGGCAAGAGGAAATGTGTGTAACAATGCAGTCTAACATCCTACAGAAGATCAGCCACATATTTCACACAACCATCAGATTTTAGGAGTTTATATAAAGCATCAACTCCGAGTGGGAAATGCAATTTACTCATTGTTGGGCAGGTGGTTTTGGGGGGATAAAAACATGGAACATGTCAGATCCTGCAAATGCAGTGAAAGTTTGTATATTTTCAAAAAGATCTTAATTCCTTTGACTTTTTATGTCTGAAAAGAAAGCAGCATTTTAAAATCTATGGCAATTATGGCAATTCTTTTCATGCTTGGGTTAGCAGTGCTGAATAGTGCCTGTGGCAGCGAGATTCTAGTCTTGACTTAAATGTCTGAAGACGAAGGTAAAGTCTAGGACTACAGCAAGTTTAATAAGAGCTCAAATAACTGGCAGAGATAAATCTGTTGAAGGGATTCCAGGTGGTCTGTGATCAGCCTCTCTCAGCTTGCTGAGTGCAAGACCCATTTGAGCAGGCTGCTCTGGGCCACCTCTAGTCCAGATCTGTATTACCTCCAAGGATGAGATTCCACAGGCTCTCTGGACAAAATCTTAGCACAGCTATTTAGCAAATCTTAGGAAGAAAAAAAAAAAAAAAAAAGGAAAAAGCCTCAAAACATAAAAGGATCATTGATGAGAAAAAAAAAATTCACAGCAAAACTGAAGTGAGTCAGGTCAGCTGTATGCAAATAAAAACATTACACAGAGACATTGACTACAGACAGAAAGGGGCAATTTGTTTTTATTTTGCTATGCACAGAGTTTGGGAAGAGAAAATAAGTGACCATCATGACAACTTGATTTACTTTGAGAAGGAAGAGGATGAATTCATATTTGGCTAAGTTGGACCGAGATGCTTGCTCTCCTCAATTTCACTGCCTTTACATGTGCAAGGATGGCAATGTGGAGGAGATACATCATGAACAGCTGTAGTAAGAGCAGATGTTTGGGAGCAAAAGGAGATGTAATGACCAATTATCTAAGTATGGGACACAGAAGCACTTCTGAACACGTCACACATCATTACCTCTCATTTTTTCATGTAAATATTAGAAAGGTCAACACCAAGAGAAATCCTCATACTTGCTGGCTGAGTCACACCCATGTGAAATGTATCATAAAATCAGTATCTATAATGAATGTTTACAGTGTGTTAAACGCAAAGATGACAATCTTGTATCAAACAGGACAAACTAGAGTTATTTTTGTCTTCCTCACATTCACAAGCTTGAGTTCCTGCCCCCCACCTCCCCTCTGATTCAGGTTTAACTTCATATTTTCTGCATTTTTGGTGGTGGTTGTCCTGACTGCTTTTTAACAGAAACAAAAACATTTTGTGTTTTCAGTTGTTGGACTGGCAGTAGTATTTGGGCAATTTCTGGTATAAACAGACACAGGCCCCTAGATTTCAAAAGAATGAATTTACACCAGATATTGATCACACCTACACTCTGAAACACTGTCTCATAAACTGTGATGAGCAGATCAGCCCACTATGATGAGGACAATAAGCTTGAAAACCATCACTGAAAATATGCTATCTCTCTTCCAGAATCAGAACACCCTAGGGATTACTCACATAAGTATCTCACAAGTCATCAGATGGAGGAAAAAATCTATTCCTGACTGCCAGTATTCTGCCTTGCAGGTGAAGTGGATAGTGGTACTATATGGAATTTACATAAAATAATATGTTGCCAAGTTATGATATTGATTTCTATTCTGTGAAAATGGTAGCATAGAGCAGCATCTGCACGAGGAGATCAAAGGAACTGGAACTGTCTTGCACATTACATGTATCACTTAACTATATCACGCTTATAAAGAGAACGGCAGAGAGTGAATTAAAGAACACATAAAAAAAATTAATAGTACTTACTATTTATTTTTTGAGACAAATAACTGAAGTAACACATATATAGTGTATGTAATATTTTCAGTTATCTAGAGGAGTTAAAATCTATGCAATAAGCGGATACCTGTCAGCAGCTACTGCAACCATAGAGGAGATCGGAGCAGGCAGGCTAAGGCAGGGATTGTGTGCTGCGATTCCCCAGAAGAACACTGCCCACATTGCCAGGTTTAGATGCCTGACCCATACAATGGTCAGACATGTGCAGGAGGATTCCTCTCACTCAGCCTCTGTCTCACACACCCGAGCTATTTGCCCTGTGCTCCTTTTATAGACAAGAGAGAAAAACACACATTTAGGACGCAGTTCATCTTGTCTGAGAACTTTTCCTTCACTGACTGTAAAAGAAAACTAAGGTGACCAAGAAAATTGAGCTAATCATCTCAATTCTCTTCTAGCTATCTGAGCAAAGGACAGGGAACAAGCAAATTTGTGAGCTCAGTAACACAGGGAACAATTGTCTTCTTGTATTGGTTTGAGCGTACGATGAGAAAATTATGTTACCTGATGCCTATTTAAGAGACTTATACACAGTAGTTGAAAAAATTTAGTTCCTGACTGACAGGTAAACATCGCAGAAATGCCTCTTCAGCAATGTGCAGATAACCTTGTTAAAACCTCCCAGACACTAAAGGATTTCAGGCCCCTGATTTACAGGCTCACTCCAGAAGTGGGTCAAGGCTGGGACATCTGCCTGGGTCATTTAACCGGGTGACAGGGACAACCCTCAGATGTGCCAATGCCTTGAGCTGAGGCTCAAATGGCTAAGCTCTCCCTTTCACTGATTTATTTTTCTAATGAAAGGAAGTCTGATTTTAACAAAGTCCACTCTTTAAAAAAAGTATCTAAGTTAATAACTGAGCAATTTCATCCATGCAAACTCTGCTCCTATTGTCTGAGCAGCAAACCATATCTGTGGCATGCATTTCTGGTTTAGCTAGACATGAACCAAAGCACAGAACACAAATCCTTACCAAACACTGTCAGGCAAAGTTCAGCTAACAGCCTCACAATCAAAAAATCAAAACAACCCTCAGCATATATTCCAGGACAACTGGGCATCACTCTTTCCCCTGTATCATAGGGCCACTTATGAGAAGCAATAAATAATTTTTTGCTACATAGCTATAATCCAGTATTTGTTAGACTCACAGAGTAGGGTCATCTAAAAGTACCAAAAATAATATGAATATCTTATAGTTTGGTAAAGCAAGAAATAGACCTATACTGACCTATAACATTCTTGGGCCCTCATAAACAGGGTGAGAAGAAGACTGCATTTGAGCTGCTGGCTCAGGCAGCTGAGATGTAGGTCCCACAGAGAGACCATTTACGTTAAAGCCAGAACAGGTGACAAAACTATGTGCTTTTGTTTATGCTGGCAAAATAGTTTTACTTACAAGGACTTTCCTAAAAAGAAAGCCATTTTTGCATGGATGATTGAGGAAAAAATAATTGCAGGATGACAAGAGGAAAGAGCTATCAACACAGTGGAAGCAAAAGCACACCGTTGTGGAACAGCAGCTGCTAGAGAGCAAAGCAAAGATGAAGATGGAAGGCCATCTCAGAGTAGAAAGAAAAATGGATAAAAGAAACTAAGATCAAGATGTGTTCTGCAACTAATTCCCAAAGGATACACACCTTTGGAAGCACGGATACGGATGTCTTCAAAACATCTCATCCATCTAGATCACAAGATGGAGATATGGAAGACCAGTAAAAATGTAGATGAGGAAAGCATTGAATATTTTGCTTGTGGGTCCTATGGTCAGCTCACTGGGTTCATAGTGCTCAGACCTGAGCAACCTCTGCGGTGGTTTTGATGAAGCCCAAAGTTTCCTTTCAATCCTGAGACAAAGCAGGAAGGTTAACACATGGACACAATTCTGTCCCAGTTTCTGTACAGCAAGGCTTTCTCAGGAGCAGTTTACAGACAGAGAGAGGAGATTCCCCCCATTCCATATGAATTCTTCAAGCAAAATTAAGTAAACAGGCAATAATTTGATATCCGCAGTTCTTGAGTATTAGATCCCACATGACCTGTCAAGCCCCTCCCTTTCTTACCGCCACCATGAGGGACAAAAAAAACCCAAGTCTAGGAAAATCAAGAACTAGAACACATTGTTTTATGCATAATTTTCATTTCTCACATGGCCAGACAGGAGAAGGAGTGCTAACACTAGTTCACAATTAAAGCAGTATCAGGAGGCACATCACAACAGTAAGTTACCGTAATCCAGCACAGCCCACCAAGGTGACTTCAACCTGAGGACCAACTAGGTGGATGATTTCATTAAATTAGGGTCACTTTCAGTCCTCATCAGAGATAAAACTGCTGCAGGATATATCTGCGGGATGACAGGAATTGTCCATCACTTCACTGAAGAGTGTCAGAAGTGTTCCTGGGCATCTGAGATTTCCAACACTACCAGGTGTGATTTTGGTAGCAACCCACCAGATCCTTAGTCAGGATCATAGTAAACAGGATAGAGTCTTGCAGGAAGAAGAAATCTCTCCTTAAGAAGCTTTGTGTTAAAAAACATATATTTAGGGACATGAGATCAGCTAACATGAGATCAAGGTATCATCAAATACAATGGGAAAGGCATACTTTTTTTGCAGAGTGAGACAAATAAAGGGATGAAGATTATATATGACTAGCATTACCCTTACAATGCCAATAATTTGCCTGAATTTTATCCATTTAGTACTCTGTTGGGGGACACTCTAACTCTCCTTTCCCTGCCAGTAAACTGTTGCTGCAGTTGTGATGAGAATCACATATTTTTATGGTGATGGAAGACCTTATTTCAAGTCTCAATCCATAAATACTAATTTACTAGATGTGCAAATTCGTTATTTTTTGCACACATTGTAGGAGTAAATATTAAAAATTGCTGAGCCCCAAAAACATTTTAAGCAGTCACTTGAAAACTTCAAGGAGGCAGCAAAAATCCTAAGAGTGACTCCCTCTGTTGCCATATACTATTTTGTGTAAAGGGTTGGTTGAAATCTAGCCCCTCTAAGAAGAGAGAAGTGAAAAACCAGGAACTTATAAATATGGTTAAATGACCACAGCTGCTGCTGCTGACATGGCTACATTGGCATAAAAGACATCTCTGCTGCATAGTTTGTTTTGATAAATTTGTAGAAATAAGCTCTATCTGAATAATCACTCTTACTCATGTTACTTCAATCCACTTCAGAGTTGCATCAATTTACTGGTATTGGTTACCAAGTTAAACAGTCAATATAAAACTTCTCTGCAGGTCAATCACACATAGTCCAGTGACTCCAGTAAGTTCAGTAAAGGAGGGAATCTAGTCCAGAATTTCCCAAAAGCATTAACTAAAACACTGCACTTCAATGTCACTCTTTAGCAGGGTGCCTTGAGTGCATTGTAAGCATTTAATAGAGAGAACCTCCCACTGCCTGTGAGGTAGGTTAGCAGTGCGAACCATTTCGCATGCCAAGAAAAGGAAAATAAATGGTTCCGGGAAATTAGTTTAAATAGTCATACAAAATACATGAAAAAAACTCTAGACATTCTCTGTCTCTCTTCTGGTTCTATGGTGTGATCAAGCACGTGATCTTTCAGCTTCATTTTGACAGCCAAGCAGCAGGTGACGTAGGAGTTCAAAAACCACAGAACAATGTAGCAAATCTCAGCTAATTTGAGAAAGGTATAGTCAGGATAATAAAAAGGCAGAAAAGTTCAGTAGTCACTTAGTGGGTATATTTTTTTGCCCGAAAGTAAAATAATTGATGTTAAATACATATTTGCAACCAAATTGCTGTATCACCCATATCAAAACTGATTTCTTGCCATCACATTCTTCCATTTAACTGTATGCAACCCATACAAACAATGTAAGTTCCCTGGTAGCAAGAAAGACTTTCTGTATTGTAAAAAAACTTGATGTGGAAGACAAAAGAGAGGTATATATAGAGTCCATGGGACCCAAGTAGCAACAGAAATATTCGAACTGTCTCTGAGATCCAGCTTCAGGAAAAATTAGGAATAGCCCACTGCTGTGGGCTAAAGGTAGGAATCTTCATATGCATAAAGGAATGCATAAAGGTAGGAATCTTCATCCACAGAGAGGCACAAAGAGGTGGTGTGCCGGTAGTCTCAAGGGAGCACCACAACCGTGGACAAGCAGCTGAGCAGTTGGCTGGATGTTGGTGGCTGCCTGTGTCGGCTGTGCGTGGTGTGCAAAGCTGCCATATGCTGCATGGCCCAGCCAGGGTCTCAAGCTGCTTCTCCACAGGAGGATCTCCATCTGTACCCCTGTTGCACGTGCCTCCAAGCTGAGGAATTCCAAAAGGGCTGCCAAGATCCGTAAAAAGTAATATCCCCGCTCTCTTGTCAGCGCTGGCAAAAACAAGGTCTGCATTCCTTTGACTGTGGGCTCTTTGGAGCAGGAATAGGAAACACAAGTGCTACCATTAATATTTGTCCTCAGAATGCTGAATTATGAAGTAAACTTGTAAGAAAAAAGTGTTCATCTTCACAGTACTTGAACATAACTTCTCATTTCAGGCAGGTGCCTAGCATCAGGGCTCTGCCAGGTTGGACTCTGGACATGGTACTCTGTCTTCAGCAAAAATGAAAGAAATGGTTGATAAAAATCAAAGCTGTACATTTAGCCACCTCAAATTAGATCACAGTACTTGTAGAGGGTGAGAATCTACTGTATCATTTTGCTCAGCTGGGCAGCAGAAGGTACTCCACCACTCTGTGTAGGTGTATCACACACCCACTTCAGAACCAATCAGGTATTAACTGCAGTGTGGTAGAAGTCTTGGCCAAACTCTCTCCAGGCGACCATCTCACCACTGACAGCAGCTGTCATAAGAAGAGGTCTCCAGGGCTGCAGTCAGGCTGTAGCACTATGTGGCTTGGTGGGACATGGTACACATGGACACAACCCGCGGAAACAGAGCATCACTTCCCAACCCTAAGAGACACATCAGCAGGAGAGGCATCAGGATTCCTTTCTGCACCACTGTGCCATAGCCAGCAAAGTCCCAACGACTGCTTAGCCACAGGACTGGACAAAACCTCAGCCTCTAATTCACTAAATTCACCAGGTGGACAGATTTAGTAAAGGACACTGTAGCCTGGCCAGTCATTCTAATCCTGCCAGCCTATCTGGCAGTCCTCTGAAGTGTACCTCTAAAGACAAGGCAGTGCATAGATTTAAATGCCAAATTGGTAAGGCAGGAAAGCATCAGCTCTTCTTTGGATAGAAAAACACTGCAGCACTTGCTAAACCGAAGAGAAAAAAGAATTCCTGTTTTATACAGTGGGAAGAATGTGGTTATTACAGCTTGCTCATTACAGCTAGGGGAGAAACAAGTGCTTGGCTTGTAAGCAGAAGAGAGCATTTTGCACTCGATCGTGTCAGATGCTGAAAAGTGATTTGAGACATCAAACAGATTTTGCAACCAGTTTTGAAGATGGGATGAAGCTCTTCTGCCATCAATTGTGATATACTTAGCACAAGGCGCTTCTTCAGGAAGCCTCTTTATATGTCTCTTGCACAAAGCACGTGTGAGAGCAGCCAGCAAACACCCTCATCTCTAGCAAACCCTTCCCTTGCTCTCCCCAGGCACACACGCAGCAGATCCCTCTTAGATCCCCTAGATAACCATTCTGCAAACCTTTCCCTAGCAAAACCTCCAGACACCCATCCAGCAAAGCTCCCTTTAGGTCTCCCCAGGACATCCATGCAGCAAATACCCTTATCGCCCCAGCACATCCAAGCAGCAACATCCCCCGCGCCCCATCACCGGGAAATCCATGCAGCAAAGCCCCCTGGCTCCACCGAACATCATCCAGCAAACCCAGCTCCCCGGGACAGCTGTGAAGCGGCGCTCCTCACCTACCCCGGACATCCAGGCAGCAGCCTCCCTTTGCCGCCGGGACATGCATGCAGCAACCCCGCTGAGGTCCTGGAGGTTATCGACCCGGGAGAGCCCGCGAGCCCCACTGGGCAGCGCCGCACCTCCAGTTCCCCGGGGCACCCGTGCACAAGCCCTTCCCGCCGACAGCCCCGGCTCCCCCGGCGGCTCCCCCGGCAGTCCCGGTCCCGCCGCCGGCGCGCAGGACCCGGGGGTGATGGCGTGGCGATGGAGCGCCCGATGGGGTCGCGCTGCCCCGCGGTGTCCCCCGCGGGGGGCTCCGGGGCCGTGGCGAGGGTCGGGCAGCGCTTTCCCGTGTGGTCTCCGGGGGCGGCCTCACCTTCTTGCTGTCGGCGGCGGCGGCGAAGCCCCTGCCCTCGCCGCTCACCGAGGACGAGCGGCCCGGGCCGAGGTGCTCCTGTTGCGGGGACATCACGTCCATGCAGCCCCGCGCCGCCGCGCTCCCGCTGCGGGGACACCCGCACCATGGACAGGGCGCGCCGCGGCGGGACACGCCCCGCGAGCGGGACACGCCCCCTCCCGGACACGCCCCCGTGGGACACGCCCTCACAGACCACGCCCCCCCGGCGCGGGCCCCGCTGCGCACAGGCGGGGTTCGGGGGGGGGAGGGGGTATCGCGCATGCGCGGCCGGCGAGCTCGGAGGGCGCGGGCAGACGGCGCTGGGGTGGGGGGCTCGCGCTCGCGCCGCGCCTGCGCGCGCTGCTGAGGCGGGGGGCGCGAGAGGATCCGGGGGGGAATGGGGGTGGTGCAGGGTCAGGGCACTGGGGTAGCGAGGCCGTTGCACCGTCCCAGAGCTATCGTCCGCTCCCCGCAGTTCACCACACCGCTCTCCCTAGAGCCCTCCCGCGGGAGGGTCCCCCCCTGAGGGCAGGCAGCGGGTTATTGCGGGTGTGCGTGGGGGTGTCCCGTGGCAGCACAGGCTTCCAGCCCACTGGGGCAGCCCTGGGGATGCCGTCGTGCTCCAGAAAGCCGTGAGCAACAAGGAGGAACCACTAATTACACTAATAGACGGCTTTGGCTCAAGAACAAATGGGCGCAAGTAGGCTATAAATAAATCTGAGCTGGGGAAGGAGAGAAAGCGTGCTGATCGTACTGATCCTGAGAGGAGGAGGTTGTGGAGGATCCCTGCCGGGCAGGAGCAGAAGGTGTACGTGCATGAATGGTGGTGGTTTGATACAGGTGTCGTGTTCGTTGTATATCCCCATTAAGTATGGTGTCTTCAATAGCAAGGGACTACTCCTGGGCACCCAGGAGGTTCTTTCTAACCCTGTCTTTCTACACTTCATGAGCGATAGTTTTATCTCCAGCCTTTCCAGCTGTTACAGACTCTATGTGCATTTTCTCCCACATTGATCACAAAAAAAAAAAAAAATCATAAAAAAGAGATCCTGCCATCTCACGTGCAGCTTTTTATAACTACTGCTTTTCTTCTGTGAAAAGAGTTTTTACATCCCTGTGGTGAATTGGAGTGGGATTTGTTTCAGCTTTAACAAGGTTACTTTTCATCTGGAGAACCCAGGCTAGTTCTCCTGGAGGCAGAAACTGATGTGCTGCTTCCATAACTTGGTGGCAATGGCTCTTGCCACATACGACTGAAATAGCAGTAAATGATGAATTTGGTTCCATGTTATGTAGCCACCCTGGATGGGTTATTTAGGCTCAGCATGTCGATGTGATAGTGCTTCAGCGATCTCTTTGTTGAGATTGATGTGGGCATCTGCCCTCTGTTTGCACCCTCGTTTCTGCAAATCAGTGGAATCATGTAAGTAAGGGAAAGATGAAATATTGAAGTCAGGGATGCAGTGGGAGTAGTTCTGCCTCCTCAGAGGGGTTTTGTGGATCTGTCTTGGCTTTTCCCCCTTACTCTGGCTGACCAATTAAAAAGTCCTGGATATCTCTGAGCACCAGGAGATAGCTCCTGTGTGTCTGATCTCAGAAAACCCATCAGTCTGCCCCTAATATTGTTGGGAAAGAGCAATGGATAGTTAGGGTAGAGGTTTGTATGCACTGTGTATGTTAACGTCATGAATTTCACTATTTCCTCGTTGTTGCATTTTTAAAGTCAGCTGAAGTGTAAAACCTTGAAATGCTACATTCTTGCTATCTGCCCTAATTTACAGACAGATGGCCATTCATCACTGAGGCAAAACAGTGTATGAAAAAGCCCTCTGAATTTTTAAAGCATGAGTCTCTGAAAAAAACACGATGTCAGCTGATTTTTGCACCTCTGGGCCTTGGCACAGGCTGGGTGTCAGGCTGGCCTCAGGCACCCATCCCTACATGTGGTGCAGACCTTGTCCCGATGCTCTCACAGCTCCTCCCATCCCCTTGGTTGTGTCCCTGTTTCTCCTCCTTCCCCTTCTTCCACCACAGTGCAAGTCCCTTGAGGAGTTAGCAGCAAGTGGAGAGCAAGCAGCATCATAGGCTTCCCCTGGCACAGCACCCAGCTCTATAAAGTGGGAAGGCAAGTCCCACTGCTGCAAGAACCCAAGCCAGTGGGATGCTATCCCCAGACAGGTCTTCAAATTTCTGTGAGAGGGCTAAGAAAAGATTCATTAGGGTAGAAAGGAAACAGTATGAAGTGTCTATTCAAAGCCCAGAATATATTTAGCAATTTGACAGCCTCTTTTCCAAAAACATTTGCAAGTGATGATATTCTCGGTGACATTTTGGAAACAGGGCTGTATGTATATGTTTATTTTGCAAAGGAAATGTTACATAAGCTGTCCAAAACAGTCGCACGTGCTTAGGAGTGTTCTTTTATCTACTACCTTGAGCACGTTTGCTACATTCTTCATTAAATACTGACCCTTTTACCTACTCGAAGAGACAAATAGATTAAAGTCTTGCCATTTGGTGACCAAGACTGGAGAAGCTGCTTCTCTTTGAAGCAAAAATATGTTTACATATGCAAACATACAGCCAGCATGTTTTTGTTAGCTTCAGTTCTTCCCTGGTGACAGTATTTCCATACCTTTCCTTAACCTGCTCTGCCAGAAAAATGGACTGGAATTTTAGCACCAGAGACGTGAATTGGCAGGAATGACTGGGAGAGAGCAGGCTTTTACAAGCCTCACTTCCCCTCACTGCAGCACAAATGAAAAGGAGGGAGCATGAAGAGTATAGTAGCAATGTACAGGCAGCCTGGAGCACCTTGCCTGTAAAGAGACCTCTGGTGTGACAGACGCAGAGTGTCTTATGGTGATTAATCTCGGGGGGTAAAAACAAGTAAACTCAAATGGGAAACAGGAAAAATCAGTTTCCCCAAAAGCCTGTTTAGAGCTTAACTGACAGTTTCTTTCTGGCAGACCAGGACTTTGTTAATTGATTTCTGTCTGGATTTTGAGAGATCCTTGAAAATTGGGGAAGTGATCAAGGCTGGGGACAGGATGTCATTGCAGCCTGTGCAGAATCCCCAGGACTGCCTCTGCCTGACACTTCACCTGCCTCTGTGCAGAGATTCCCAGTGGAATAACCACCAGCTCTCCCTCACTGCTTGTCCAGGGATGCAGAAATTCCCACATGGGCTGGTGTGGGGCCAGGCCAGCCATGTGGCCACTACTGCTGCCCAGGTCACCCCGGGCCCTGCCACCCCATAGCACACAGCAGGTACACTGTGACCAGGCTATAGGGCACCTACTGGGTGCTGCCTCTCATATCACCAGTGCTGCCAGGGTTTTGACATCTGCTTGGGCACTTCCAACCCATGTTGGTCTGAACAACGAAAAGATGAGGTATGTAATTGCACCAAATCAACCTTAAACTGCACCATCATCACCACTAGCTAAAATCCTGCTTGAGCCCTGCCCCCAGGAAAAGACATACAAGGCTCAAGAAATAACGTGCATGTTCGTAGAAAGATTTTCTCTCTGTTGCCTTGGCCACAGTGTTGTGTGTTGTAGGAAAATCATGCTTGTACACAAGACAGAGGAGAATTATTCATGGGCAAACCCATCCAGGTGGAAATGTGACCCCTGTAAATCTGCCACATCAGGGAAATCCAGAGCGAAATGTTAGCAAATGCAAGATACACAGGCTGCCTCTACCTCCAGTTTTTATGAGCTTTCCAAGCACGTTAGCACTAGCAGACATTCCCTTCCAAGAAAATTATGATATCCAAGGAACTATGTGAGGCTATAAATGAGTGAACAGTACTTAACTTGAACTAAAAAAAATATGATTCTACCAAATCTGCCCCAAAAGGGTACATTTTATGAACCTCACAAGTGCCCCATGCAATTAAAGGCATGAAGTTGATCTGAATTAGAAACTCCAGAGGCAGTTGTATTTCAACAAGATCTGATGCAAAAAATCTCTAGTATCTCAGTACCTAGAATCTTAGCTTCTCGCGCATTGTGAACAGCTAAAAATAGGACCATATACTGGACAGATTGGAGCTACTCACATGGAGAAAAGCTGAGCTGAAAGGAAAGCTTGGAGAAGGAGAACAGGATGGATGGAATGGATGCTGGAACTCAGCACAGGAGCTCTTAGCAGCAGGCATTTACCCTACATTGTGAATGCTTCATTGCTCATCTTCACAGTGTTTACTGTTACTCCTTTCCAAAAAAGTTGTGGTAAACTGAGAGCATCCTCCATGCTCTCTGATTCCAGAGAGTCTGGGCAGAAGGTGGCCCAGCTACCAAGTCCTAACAGCTCTGTTTTGATAGCAACCTGCTAATAAAACTGTTTAACGCTATGTGAGTAGCTGCTAAGTGGAATTCATGAATGTCCTGGGATTCAGGCTATAGCAGTTATTAATGCTTTGTGCAGATAGGTTCACATTAACAGGAATTGCCTCCTCCAGTCCCTTCCCATGCTGTAAAGTTTGCAAGGCCTTTGGAGCCAGATGCTCTGCCTCAGAAACTTCATAAGTGCTGAGAAACACCTCACTTGGGTAGTTCTGCCAAAGTTCATCAAACGAACAAAGGTCTACCCACTCTCTCTATCCCAGAAATACAGGTGGTCCGTTGTGAATGTGGAGTCCAAGTTTGCAGCAGGTGACATGTTTCCAATGGCAGGGACAAGTGTGCACACTGAGCGAGCACCCCAGCTGACAACTCTGCTGCAGAAAAAGGCACAGTGCAAATACTGGGTGCTCCACATGGGATCACCGCTGTGGCCATCCCATGGCTACACCTGCTGCCCAAATACGAGGGAAGACTTTTATGTCTCAGGCTTACAGATGAACCTACCAATGATCCTTCCAATTCTTAACATCCCCTTCAGCCTTATTACATGTGCTTTGTGAAATTCAGTCCAGTGCATCAAAGGGAAGTTTGCCTTTGAAGGGCTGCATGCTTCCTGCATGCAAACATTGCTCTGATTTAATTAAGTTTGATTTTTTAATCGGTGTAGTTAAACCAGTACGATGCTTGAGAGCAAATATGGCTGGTGTAAGCATCTCAATATCTATGTGGCCCAATATCAACACCTCCCATAAGCAAATGACATCTGAATTTTCCTACCATTCACATTTTCCCTGCTTTTCCTGTATCTTGCTTCTTATTTTAATGCATCATTTCTTTTGTTCACATTAATACTGTCATAAGATTGTTTATTTTTTGTTTCTCTTCACAGAAGATTTTCGTACAGTCCTTGTCCAGCATTCAGTCTTTCAATTGCAAATTGCAAGGCAAAGTTGAAAGTCAGTAACTGGATATTCATCCATAAGGGACCTCACATAGGAGCTAAGTATTAGACATGAAAGGATAGCATTTCATTTAAGATAAGGCCTAATCTCTTCCCTTTGTGTGCAACATTTCTGAACTTAATCTGAGCACTTGCACCTGGAGTGATTTAACTTTGCTCTCAGTTAGGTGGGTAGTGGTGGGAATACACAGAACTGAAGCTACAGCATATGCTGAGTACAAAAGGCATGTGCCTTTAAGAGAAGGGAGGTGGACTTTAGGAAACATCTACTAAGTGTTCAAATATGTGCAGAACACACATATCTTCAGTATAATCTTGAACCTTATAGGGTCTCACTGTACCCATCACACTTCTTGACTCCTGGAAAACCCATGGTCCACAGCACTCACAGTGATGCTCAGCATCAGGCTTGGGTTCTATTCTTATTCAACATATTCTTGAGAAAAGACATTTTCTCACCTAAAATTTGGTGAGGGGGTGTTTTCAGATGCTTGTCCCAAAATTAGAGTTGAGAAACATGGTTATCAACATACGGATCATAAATAACCTGCACTGGTTTTTGTGTTAGGAGCCAGGTATTGCCTACAGACTCCCTGGAGCTCCACAAAGCATTGGCCACATTCACAGCCAAATTCCCCCTTCAGTGGTTTGAGGCACAGGGTGATAAATTAGGTAACATGAGTCAGGCTGGCATATAAGTGACCACTGAGAATTATACATTCATAACAGGAAAGTTTATAGTAACTAGAATGGGAAGTTACTGAGGTTGTACCAAGAATAGAGCATCTTTGGTTTATGGCTGATGGGACTTAAATTTATTGGAAGCAGAAAGTGGACTGTTGACATTGGCTCTTTAGGAAACATGAAGGAAACTCCCATGAACACAGGATCCTTTCGAGTGTAACATACACTCATCCATAAAAGTTATCACATTATCATCCTTGCTGTGGATTCAGTTCAGGCATCACTTTATCTGTCTCTCTATTTCATAACCTAGACAGTTTTTACTGTGAGTGTGTTTAAGAACCCTGAGGGCTGTATTTTTGTCAGTTTGTGTTTTTAACATAATGATGGATTGTATTGTACTTCTGATCCCACGCTAGATTTGCTGTTTTCCGTTCACCATAGACAACTCCTTTTTCCTAATAGCTTGTGGGTCTGTCACTGTGAATGACAGACATTAGAAAAATGATGGGCAAGCTTTTTAGTTGTCCTTTCATAACACTGCAGAATTTTTCACCAAAAGACTAGGATGTTTTCAAAAGTGACTCAGATGAATTAAAAATGAGCTAGACATCCTCCCACTGACTGGGGATACAAGAGGAAACAGCTCTCTTTTTCTTGTACAGCACTGAATTACTCCATATAAACTGATATATATATCTTCAGCTTCTGTAAGCCAAGGTAGGAGCCAAGATTTCATTGCATTCCATGGAGGAAGGACTTGGCCCTGCTGCCTGTCTCAGACATAACAGCACCACTGGCATTTTATGGATTAAATGGTCTGTTATATGAGTGTGATGGGTTGACCCTGGTTGGATGCCAAGTACCCACCAAAGCCACTTCATTACTCTCCTCCATCGCTGATGGACTCATCCTTGGCCAGTGGCAGGTCTGTCTTGGAGCCAGCTGGCATTGGCTCTGTCAGACATGGGGGAAGCTTCTGGCAGCCACCCCTGCAGCACCTACCCGTCCCGTCCAACAAAAACCCCTTGACGTGGAAACCCAGTACAATGAGGGCTGAAATTCCTGGATCTTCTGTCTGATATGGACAGTGAGGACTGTCAACCTCCAAATGGAGTTTGACTTTCACTGCAGTGTAAGGGGGTGTAATTTCTGGAAAGGGGTAGCCAGCAGAAGGAAGGCAGAAGAGTGCTCGAGGTCCCTGCCAGGCTCCTACCACAATCACTCTCAAGTGCTACTTCCAGCATCCTAACATCCAGCATCTTAGGGACAAAAGCAATGGTTTTGGAGTGTTCCTACCTCCAACATGGTAATTGTAAGAAGCAGATTTAGGAAGGACCTCAGAAGATCGTCTAACCTCATCATCAAGCAGCTTTACCTGTGTCTCTCCTCAAGGCCTTTTGGATAACTTGTTCTTAGAAATGAGGGGTGATGGGGATGTGTGACCTCCCTTGTGAGCCTGTCTTTGCATTGTCCCCGCAACTGGAAGTTATTTTTCCTGATAGCTGACTGCAACCATCTCCTTCTCAGTTAAGCTTATGGCAACTTGTCCTAAGTCCAGGGGATATGAACAGAGTTTATTCTTTCCTCCTTAGAGCTACCTTCTACATATTTGGACACTATGTCCCCACAACCTTTATTTCCAGACTAAACAATACCAAATCCTTCAGCTTTCCTTGCAGTCAATGATTCCTGGTCCTCTGACCCGTCTTCTTTTCTGAATTCTTTCCATTTGGTACATTTCCTTTCTAAATCATAATTTCTAAAGCAGGACATGTTTTGTTTGTAAGGATGATGTGCACATGTTTCTCTTCCTTTCACACTCCACTTCCAAGCTAAATGTTTCTCTGCTTTTTTATTAACTGAAGAAAGGTGTAACTGGGGAGAGGTGTGGAGAGGTTGGCAGTACAACCTTAATATTTAAAAAAAAAAATTTTATGTTTACAGAAAGGTTATCACCACTGGGGTGCATACATTTGGGTGAGCAGCTAAGCTGTAGGACAGTTCTGGGTTGAATTATTTTAGGATTTGAACTTGAGGGAAAAAAAAGAGTTGTTACTGTAATCATAGAATCATAGAATGGTTTGGGTTGGAAGGGACTAGTTTCAATATCTCTGCATAAATCCCAGATCCTTCAAAACAAAAAACTGTTTCATAAACCTTGTTAAAAATTAAATTTCTTAGATCACAAAGAAGGAAAGAAAAATAATTGGGGAGGGGGAGGTTAAAGGATTTTGGAAAAAAATTCCTTCAATTTGCTGGAAGACAGAAAAAGTTCATTATCATGAATGTCGAGGATTTGAGGCAGAGGAGCAGCAGAGAGGAGTGGAAGGGTTGGAAGAGGTGCAGAGCTGGCAGCTGTGGAGCTGTTGAGTCAAGAAACACCACATGGAGCACAAATGGACAAGGAGATGACAGGGGCACAGCCCTCTGTGGGCATAGCTCTTTGTGTCTGACCATCAGCAGCACAGGCTTTGCTGGGTTGGTGTCACGGAGATCATCACACGTGCACAGCTCATCAGGCCCCTGCACAGAGAGGACAGGACACCTAAGGGCCACTTTGCCAGGCCACCAACTCCTGGTGAGTAGGGCAGGGAGCAGCATCACCGTGGCAAAGGAATAACTGGATCTTCCCTCAGCCTAAAAATAGCAACTAAATATTGTGTACACATTAATTATAACTGCTACAAGGATAGAGTGTGTGGGGGGGGGGGGAAACAATTAGTGTGAGGCATGTTCAAATTCCTTCACTGAAAGCCATTATTTTTCTTGAAGTAACGTGACTTTTTCCCCCAAGGTGCTTTTAAATGTTGGACTTAGATGATCTAGTTCTCATGGGGGGGTTTCCTCTCTAGCGAACTCTCAGGCATGGGGTCGGAATGTAGCAGTGCCACACATTACAATATTTTGCCCACAACCTGAATACAAGAAACACCTTATAATTATTTTAAAGTAATGGGGATATAAGCTAATGGCAGGCCTGAGGAGAAAAATAAAACATATGGCATGGATAATCACTGTTAGATGCTACTGGACTATCCTCTTGGGACATGAGACAGCTGCAGATTTTATGTATTTTGAGTTAGCAAAACATAGTTGGCTGTGAAGATGTGTACGTGGTCATGAAAAAAAAACAAACAA
Source organism: Lophotriccus pileatus (assembly GCA_035583135.1). NCBI lineage: Eukaryota > Metazoa > Chordata > Aves > Passeriformes > Tyrannidae > Lophotriccus > Lophotriccus pileatus. The sequence goes on from JAWWES010000001.1 coordinate 42,512,279, forward strand.
AACAACCCCCCTCTCAACACCAAACAGCCCCCCCACCACTACCCCCAAACAGCCTAAAATGAATGTCAAGAAGAGCACTGGTATTTATTAAAAAGAAACCTGAAATTGTTATCACACAACTATCATGTTGATTCTGCTGCCATTCAGGGTTCACAGATTAATTCTGCACTAAAGAGATTTGCTCTTACAGGTCAGTGGAAACTGTTGATCCTGAGAGGCCTGTCAAGAAAAATGAGTGAACTGTGGGATATGGCCAAGTCATGTGCTTACCAGGCCAATTTCAGTAACCAAGGCAGCAAAAAATCCATTTCAATGAACTGAAATTAAAATGTGTAAAAATGTACAGTCTAGGTTTTACAGGATTTTCAGTGTTCTGCAGTATGACATAATGACACATATTTTTATGTCCTCAGGACAATTCTACTGGTTTCAAAAGGTTGAGCTGACACTGATGTCACATGATCCACTTATTCTACAATATATTCTGGCTTTGCGCTTTATTTAATGCTTTGCAATTTTCTTTGGATGTTATAATTTTACAGTTACCTCCCTGGATCCATGAGGAAAAATAAAAAGCTGCTAGAGGAAGGTTATTTCACATACAAAGTTTTGGCAGCCCAGGCCTTTCCTAGCTTACCTTTCCTTCGTCTCCACCTGAATGCAAATCCATTAAAAATGGTTCAGGAAACCTCCACCTCTGCATTCACATGCAAGATGCTTCTAAATCATATTTCTTTAGCAGAGGTTTATAATCTGATGTTAATGAAGCCTCTGAAGTAGCACTGTGTCTGAGAAGGAGCTGATGCCAGAAAGGAGGTGGATGAATCGTTGCAAACCTCCAGTGTTATCAGTGGAAACCCTTGGAATTACATCAGTACAAGAGCTCTCACATTCTCTTTAGTTCAAAAGTTTCTATTGGCAGAATAATAAAAATCCCCCACTGCATCTTATGAATAGTTTACACTGCAAATTCCAGAGCCGTGGCTGCTCCACAGCATGGGTCCCAAAGCACCACAGCCATGCTGCTTTTCGTCTGCTGCTAGTTCCTTCTGACCACTGCAGCAGTGTGAAGGGCTCCATATCCCACGTGAAAGACACTGTTCCTTTAGGACTGCTTTCCAGAGCCGTGTGAGCGGGAGGAAGCCGGGGCGCAGATGCAAAGCTGTGCTACAGCCTTGCAGGACTTCATGGGGAAATGTCAGCTCTTTAAGTTGCATCGTAAAAGCCCATCTCTTAAACCCCAGCTCCTCACACTGTTCAGTAGATTGAGGTCCTTTGCAGATTCATTAACTTGCTAAATAACCAAGATATGCCACAATATTGCAGGCCCCACCTGTCTCTTCCCCTTTCAGACCCTCTGGAAACAGAGGGCTGATGATGGTGTTTCACCCCAATATTTGGGGTTAACAAATTATTTGCTCTTCCAGAGAGTCACACCAGAAAGCTAATGGTCATTACTGAAAGCTCCTTCTTTTACTCAGGGCTTTGAATAGTATAAAGTCTGACAGTAAAATAAATACCGTATTAGGGAATGATAGTATCCTGCTGCTGAATTAATATCTGAATGGCACTATGAAAACATTTCCATTATAAAAATTATTTTCTTTCTGGCCTATTTATTGGTCAGTGTGGATTTGGTATCATTTTGTCCACTAGTTGTTGCTATTATGAAGTGGAAATGATCCCAAGCAGGAGCTTTCTTGTCTCTCATGCCACTCAGCTCTCTGCATAAAGCACTGTAATTTTACACATCCCAGACTGTAGCATTTTATCAGCTGCAGCGAGCATTTTCATATTGACCAGTAATGTTCATTTATGAGTGGGACCAGAGAGTTACTGGAATAAAATACTCCCACAACACTATAGAAAATTTCATAGGATGGTGATAAATGTAAAATGACAAATGAAACACATCTCAGTAAAATTATTTGTGGCTGATACAAAGTCACTGGTGTCTTAGCTGCGCTGCAAGGGGAATGAAAAGGATGGTGGTGTCCAAAAACCTCCAAGGACTTTGCTTTTGCTTGATCTCAAAATTAAAATTTTCTTGCCTCATAATCACTTCTCCCTCTTTGCTTTCTACAGTTACCTACAGCAAGGAATATTTTCCCAGGCATAAAAAAAAAAAAAATTGTTTTCCTTTCTTTCAACCCTGTTTGTTGCTTGTTCATCTTCCTGAATAACTGCTAGCATTAGTCATTTGTTCTCCATGGTGCTCACGTCCTGCCTGTGCCAGGAGGACTTTGAGGATAGCTGGCAGCAGAAAGCAGGCTGTAGGCCAGATACTTCATTCTGAGCAGTATATTGCCCCAATCTGCAGGTTGGCTACCACTGATCCTGGCTGTTAGACCCTGCTTTTCTGTAAAAAATGAATTGAAGGCCAGTCACCCATGAGACTGTTCTACTAGATGTTTTGTTATTCTTCATAGCTCTGTGTTTGTAGCTCTTCAGCCAGTTTTCAATCCATGTGACAATGTTCATTTCCAGGCCAGTTTTGATTATTTTTCTTTGGTGTGAGATACCCTATCATTTATTTTGCATAAATCCCAGAATATTTCCTTTGCGTCATTGCTTTTGTCCAGTAATGGTAAAACTCCATCATAAAATGTAATCAAGACTGTCTGGCAAGATATTTTATTTAGAAACACATGTGGCCTATTGCACATAATTCCACTAGCCTCTTGATGTTTCATGATTATATTTTCAATCTGAACATTGTATTAATGTGGAGGGAAGAGGGGGACACACACACACATTTGTTTCATACCTGGCCAATCATTTTTTACGCATTTACACATAGCCTATAATGCAGAGCACATATGCAAGGGAGATATGTTATTTTTCCATGTGGTTTAGGCTGTTTGTTTATTTTGTCATTAGTTCTCAGTGAGAAGGTCATCCTTTCCCCCAGATGTTTATTACTTTCCAAACCAAAAAAGATTTCTCTCATAACTTGCATTGCAGACCTAATACTTGTAAAATGCATGAGCCATGCCAACACAGTAATGGTTTCAAGAACTTTCTATACACAGTGCTGTGGTTTACCACCACACCACATCTTATCACAATTTAGCAGAGAGCCGTAGCTTTTGATTAGTAAACCAAGTCTTGGCCAATTTGAAAACACAATGCATGGGTGGCGAGAAGCAGGAATGTGTGTGTGTGTGTGTGTGTGTGTGTGTGTGTGTGTGGATTTGGGAGAGATTTGATACACTGGTTTCTTTCAGTTTTTAAATTTACTTCCGTTTTTTACATTATTATCACATATTCACAATAAGGAGAAAAAGGGTGATACTCAGGAAACCTTTAGCTGTTGAAAAATTGGAAGAAAACAGTCCTAATTTGTCAATTCTATTTTCAGCCTTAACCTTTATACCTCTCTGGTCGTTTCCCAGGCATATATATGTTTCTGATATACGTATGCAAAGTGCATAAGCATGGAGGTTCCTGGGGTTTAAATATGTTATTTCTACTCAATAATTTTCTTTTTGCAGAGTTTTTGATTACTGTGGGTGTACTCAGATACTTCTGCATAGGTTACTACTGACTGCTAGGAGAGAAGGCTTCAGGTTAAACTCATATATGCATTATATAGAACTGATAAGGGATAAGTAAATACATTGTAGTTTCATATGCCTATGAGCCAGGAGGTGTATATATGTATACACGTTTTGTCTTTGCAAATCTTACAAGTATGTTTCCATGAGGAGATTAAATATATAAATCCAGTATATAATGTAAAAATTAGCTGGTTGTTTGGAAGGAGGTGGCTCATATTTCTGATATGTCTGAAGTTGAATTTCTTCAAATAGAGTCTCTATTTTTGCCTTGATAGCCTGAAAACGCTGCTGGGACTTGCTAGAGAGATTTATTTTGCTAGCTGAAAGCTGAGTAGGCATCTCTGAGCAGCAGGTGGTAAGGACAAGAGATAGGTTGAATTAAATCACCATACTGAACAGAGTTTGATTTAAGGAGAAAGAAATTTTTTTAATGACATCAAATTCTACTTGTGACTTTCTCCTCAGCACAGACAAGCTGTAACTACTTTACGCTGAGCAAAATATAAATCTTTTGGTCTGGTACTACAATATCCAAGATGTCAGGGGTAATGTTACTTGATTTAGAGTTTGTGGCATCCACTTGACAAGGAGAGGTGAAAGCCACACCGTAGAGCACTGCAGCAATAATCCCACCAAATGTTGGGACAGAAGCAGTTTCTTTCTTTTCCTCATTGTGGGATTTTCACTACAGACAAGTCCTAAACCAGTATTTTACATCAGTTGTCCTGAGGGCAAGGTCAGCAGCTGTCCAAAATTCAGCATTTTTGTAATTTTGGCCCAGAAATATTTTCAACTGAGTCTGCTGCACTTTTAAAGAAGCCAAATGTCACACTGATCAACATCCCAAGTGCCTGGACAGGCAGCCTTTGGGTTTGGTTGAGATGCTCAATGAATGACCTGTGAGAGGGCTGTGACTTTTCAGTATCTCAGGAATGGGGAATTCAGACCCTGTCTCTAAATTAAGTAATCCTCTGGTAAATTGCTGAGTCAGCCTCTAAGTTAACTCAAAACTGTTTTCTGTTCTGAAATCTTAGCACTCATATAAATTAATTCAGCTCACAGTAGTACAGTTAGAAGCAGCAGAATGGGAAACAGTGGTACCCAGATGAAAATGAAGGGGCAGTGACTAGGAGAGGGAAGTAATTGGGGAGAATCAGGCTCAAGTCTCACAGAAACCTGTCTTAATAAAATTATTGAAAACATAAAAAAAACCAACTCAAGAAAGTCAAGGTTTAAAATGTTTTGGATTTTGAACATACTTTAGTTTAACAACTTACTAAAATACTGTTTAATTAATAAAATTCAGCTGCATAGGTAGAAGTTGTGAAAATCCATGCACTTTCTGGTGCATTGTCTTGGCTAATATTGAGAAAGAACCAAAACATCAAGTATTCTGATAAAGTATCTCACAAGCACTGCAACAGACCAGAGTCTCAACTGTCCTTTGAACCTTCACAGCAACATTGTGGTCCCCACTCCCAGAGACCTGCAGGAATAGTCTGAACAAGAAATGTTGTGGCTCAGCTCCTTCCCAACTTAAGGATAGCTACTGGGGGAAATAATCTCACAAAGAAACAGTCAAAACGTATTTTTACAAATCTGATATTCATGAAATTTGCTTTTATTAGATAAGACTGTGACTCAAACAAACAAACAAAAAAAACCCACATAAATTTCACCTCCTTCCAAAAGCTTTCTGCTGATAAAACTGGCTTTGAAGAAGGTGATTATTACTGGTTGTCTAAGTTCTTCTGTAAAAACAGAGAATTCTAAGGGAGTGTTTCCTTCCTATCTGTTGAAATTGTGAATGAAATAATTATGGAATGAGTACGCAAATGCAGAAAAGAAAATAGTATTTGTGAGTAAGACTAAAGCAATACGTATTCTCCAGTTGCTTATGATTGCTGTCATCCACGGGCAAGATGATTGCAAACAACATCTCTGACTGTGCGTGTCTGTAGTGAGCTTCCCACTTCCCACCATCGGAAAAGACAGGAGCGCTTCCCTTGTCCTTTCTATCTATGACTGCTCCCTAGCACGGTGTGTTTGTGCATTTATCATCTTCTCTCCATCGGTCAAAACTGAGTATCACACTATACCAAGTCAGGCTTTCTGGACCAAAGTAGTGGCAAATCAACACATTTTTACCTTGATCACCATAAAACAGTAGCAACGTGTTTCTTTTCTCCCATGACACAACTGGGAAATCTCTTTTAGAGTAAATCAAAGGCACTATCTGTTCTGCATGTCCTGGAGGGCTTGCTTCTATGCATTTCTGGCTTTGCATGTTCCTCAGCCCCTCACATGTACACACAGTCACGTGCAGAGAAACTTGCCTGGTTGGAATCATTACTTTCCTGCTCACTGCCTGCTCCAGTTTCCTCCTACAGTTTTCAGACAAAGGCTCTGGCGGCTCATGGGGCAACTTGGCCCCAGTGTGCAAGCCCCTGACCCATTCTCTCAGCAAGCCCTCACATGTTCACCCTGCTGAATCCCTCCACAGGCAGCTGCAACAAGAGCCAAGCAGGTAGTCTCTGCTTCCAGATGGAGAGCATGCATCCCACCCTCCAGCAGCTGCAGAGATGGGAGATGTCTGCAGTCATAAAATCCAAACTGTGATCTTCATAAACACACGAAACTCTGTCTCCACAGGACAGATGAGTGCTCTCTGGCACAAGTAGGAGAGCAGCCCCACCAGGAAACAGCTACTGCAGTCCCCAGGTAAGGCTGAGCATCTTGAAAATCAAACCTCGGACATTGTGCTATTCATGCTGGATTCACGGGCTGTATGAACATTATTATTTACTGCATTGTTTGTGGCCAGAAAGGATCCCTGGCAGTAATGACCGTGACCTCTGCTTTGAAACTGAGGGTAATTGCCGTTTGCTCACAGCGCCCACGGTGTTGTACCGCAGTCGTAGCTGCTCCAGGGAATCTGCAAGTCCACATCGCTTGCCAAGAAATCATTTCGGTCCTGTTGCCCAGAGCTCAGTTTTGCACAGCCCGCCCAGGCAGCTGGTTTGCATGAAGACCCCACCAGCTGGTAGTGTGTTGAAATCCCTCGAATTCCTGTCCCTGAGTTTGGAGGATAACCAGGAGGAGACCTCCTCCTCTCACTGCACCTTTGCTGACTATGGCAACAGCAGAGGACCGGCCACTGTTTCCCGACCCTGCTGCATACAAGGTCACTGCTGGCATGGGATTTTGTGGCTTGGCCTCTGAATTCAGGCTTTATCTGGAGATGTTTCTGAATTATGTGGAGAAGATTGAAGCAATAAACTACTGTAAGTGAAGACACTTGCAAAAGAGGCCAGATAAGGCGAATCAGTCCTTTTTCTTGTCTCCACTAAAATCCATCCCTGCGTTGGCGTGTCAAGCAGAGATGAACATTTCCTAAGTAAGAAATCATATGTTGATCTGGCCAACAAATTCCCAGAGCCATTCTGTGAAGTGCCTCTGACTCTAAATCTGATATCAATTCTCTTTTCTCACCCTACATCCTGCTTTTTTTAAATCCACAGTTAATCATTCCTACCTTTCACACCATGTGTCATGGCATGAGCCCCCACCTTGAGGTTGCCCCTCACCATTTCAATTCCCTTGTCCATCTCTTATTACCTACCTCTGGTAAGAGGCTATCCAAGTACTGGCACTTTTAGATCCCTGCAAATTACCACATATTTCTTGATAAAGCCATCTGCTGACTCAAAAGGCTATCACTTACTGCATGCAGTTACTTCTCCATGCAAAGGGTCCAGTTCCTCTGTTGTGCAATCTGTCCATTTGACCTTCTGATGGCAAAAAGGACACTTGCTATTTCCTCATCATGCAAGAGGCAATCAGCTCTTATATGGGGTAATGACTTGACAGAAATAATGTACAGTCTTTTTCTATTCTTAGAATAAAACAGTAGCATGCAACTCCACTCTGAAAATATTAAAAATTGTCACTGCATAGTCTGCATATGTACTCCCTGTAGCCTTTTGAGAGGCCTACAGTCATAAAAAAAGGTGAGAATTACAGTTTCACTCTGGAATTGTACTGCTGGACATCAGTTAATGATAATAAAACAGAGCAACTACCTGCATGCTGGATTACATGAGTAATATGTAAAGGTAGGCTGGTTTGAAACTGTTCCCAGTTAACTTCCAGCAAGAGTCATCTACTCTGCGGTTTCCTTAAGTTATTCATATTTTGCCCCTTAAAGTGGCTTCCAATGCTGCTTTTCCAGTTTGTCCTGCCAGGCTGGGCTGGCTGGACTGGAGATGGAGAGCCTCTGATGCAGCATCACCATGGCTCACACTCTGTCCTAGGGGTTTCGTGTCCATGGCCAGATCCAGCACTATGGGGTAAGAGATTCAGAGTGCCCAGCCCGTGGTCCCGCCAGCCCCTGTGGTATCTCCCAGACAGCCGTTGTGCACTTTCTCCTCAGTACTTTTCCACTTGCTCACTGATGTATCTAACCTTATTTCTGAGGTTTGCTAAATATAAAGCCAGCCATAGGCTTCAGTAAGCAAACCACAGAACCCAAACAAAAGAAAACTCATTCCTCATTTCCCTGGCCAGACCCAAACAACATCTACAACACTTCCCCAATTTAAACATGTGAAATTTTCCTGCCAGCCACTGCAAAAAAAACAACTGCCCAAATCATCCTTTCTGAGATGTGGTAGTCAAGCTGAGATGCAGCACTGCACACCTCTCTGATCTTGTGCTCGTGTCATCCATCTTGGGCAACTAGACGCTAGAGATCAGCCCTTTGCTATCTTGGTTATCCAAGGAGTTGCTGCTAAAATCTTTTTGACCTGTTGAATATGGGTTTTAGCACTGTGCTCTGGATTTACTACTGATGTGAGGCAGAGCTGTTTCTGGTTGGTCTTGTGGCACTGTGGCATCTTCTTGATGCTCTCCATGTGATCAGCACCCACTGCCCTGGTGCACTTGCACAGGCCCAGGCACCTTCTGCCAGAAAATTCTTGTCATTTGGGTTCAAAAGAATAAGCCCAGTGTATCCTTTGATTACCTTAGAAGAGTAAAATTTCCTTGGTTTTAGGTAGCATATTTTTTTAAAATGTGATTTACTGCAAATAGATTTGCTTCTTGCAATATGGAAAGTCTCAGACCAGCAACCCCAACAAACCACTTATGAAAGTGAAGTGACTCTAAAGGATTGCGCATGAGTTCATTTTTAAAAACAAGTCTTAGATTTCTGTGGAAATCCACTCCTTTTATGCAATTTCCTTTTTGCTACAGCCCTCAGGATAAGATGGAGTGACAAACCATAGGTTGTTTCTATTCTAGGATAGCCTGTAAGGAATAAATGTTAAGTTCAGCAAAACAACAGCAGCCTTTGGAGACAGATAACATCAGCAGTACTGCTCTCCTGTTCCCTTTGCCCTTTCTGTGGGCACTCAGCCCCACAGAAGCCACTGGCTTCTTTCCTCCTCTTCCGTGCAAAATTTCTTTCCTCCTTCTTTCTTCACCCTCACATATTTACCTTTCCCCACTCTGTTTCCCTCCTTGCTGTGGTGCTTTTGCACTGACCAACATGTCTGGTTTTATTCACTCATACTTCCCTCAGGACACTACTGCTCCAGTGGCTCAGCATCTCTGGCTGTTCCAGAAAGCTGCCCCTTCCTTGTCCGACCCTCTCATCACTTTTCCGCTTGCCTTGGAAAGTGCTCGCATCCTGCCCAGATGCTGAGGGTTCCTCAACCATATTCCACCATATGGTACCACATCCCTCCGCTTTATCTCATGGAAAATATCAAGATAATCAGACCTGCCTTGCTGTGATTCATGTAACCAGCTGTCTGGGCTTCCCACTATTCGAGTGCTCTAATACCCAGTCTGCTAGCTAGCCAGAATATAAGTGGGCTTTTACTTTCCAAATTTCTTAATCTAAACAAACATGAAAGGCCAAATTCTGCTCTGGCCTCCATTTGCAAAAATCCCATTTGTGACATTAAATGGAGCTGTTTGAATCAGTGAGAGCATGGAGTTTGGCCCGGAGTTTTCCAGCTGATTTATGGTGTCCATCTGGCTCCGCTTAATCAAGGAGAGCCTGGCCTGAGCACAGCTTTTAAACAACACTGATATACACAATACTGAGCTACGGCCACAACCATGTTCAGCACCGGGGCTGATGACACAGCTCTGTCCCTCCTACGTCACTTTTACAGGTCTCTTGAGCTTTCAGACACTGCCTGTCTGGTGAAGGGGGACCCTGCCTGAAGTACACTCGCTGAAATAGGGATGATGAACTTTTAAAGAGAGCTTGGCTGTGGCAAATTTAACTGCTACCAGGCCTGCTTCTGTAAAGCACTTTTCACCAAGGACTATCACATGTGTCTTCAGCTGTAGGGAGAAAGCTGGAAGGCAGACTGGCCATCTCCCAGTTCTGCTTAATACCCGATGTACCGGTTGCAGTTAAATTGGCCACAGCTAATTTGGCTACAGGACCTTGGGCAGACCTAGTCTCCAGAAATGTATGCTGCAGCGTCAGCGCTCCTGAAATCCCATTTCCCAAAGGCATTGGCCATGCAGAGCTTCAGTCCTCTGCCCCAGGAACCAGTGCTGCAAAGGGGGTCCAGCTCTCACAATGTAGCTCTGCCAGCACCATAGGGCATCATCTTCCCCAGGGACTTCAGCAATCCCTGGGGTCCATTTCCTGGCCCCATCTGGATAGCCACTGAGGGAGGTTTGCAGGAAGTGTTCAAAGGAGACGTGGCTAGGGATGGAGGTGGCAACGCCTCTTGAGCACCTAAAAGTCCGTTGTAAAGAAATGGGACACCTTCCCGGTGTGTATGACTAGCACTGACAGGTATACTTGCATCAGGGAAGGACAATGAGACCTTTTCTAGTCATTTCAGGAGTCTGTTAAAAGAGATTTTAAATCTTCCAGGATGCAACCATCAAAAAATCATGTGGTTTTCTGACCAGGCTCTGTCCGCTTCATACCACTGGCCAAGAGAAAGCCCAAGAGCACCCAGTCAGTCCAATTCCTAGTGAATATATGTAACACTGAAAAGAGGAGTTTTTTGAAACTGAAATATGTGTATTTTCTTCATTTGGAAAACAAATTACTCCTACAGTTCCTTATAGCTTTTGTGACATGCCCAACATTTGCAAGATTTTAAGACCACAGTTCTTGAGACCCAGTGAACATCAGGGAATCTCAGCTTGCTTTTACGAATTTAAAAAAGCTCGCTTTCCTGGATTTTTCAGGGAAAAAATCCTTATTTTGAAACAAAGGAACCTGTAGTATAGAGGTTCCAAAATCAGTCAAAAAGAAAATAAAAGTCATCAGAACCTGTTAATTTTAAAATCTCAGGATTTCTGAATGCCAGGAATTGGTGACACAAAATTTCCATACAGACAATGAAATGAGTCTTCTAATCAGTCAGCACGATAGAAAGTCTTTTGGATGCTACCCACAGGATTTGTTATTTTTATAACTCTTGGCTGCTTAAAGTTATTTTAAATTATTCCCTCTCATTACAGTTTGATGTTAATTAGCATATAGCTGAAAAAAGAAAATGTGTTAAATCTAAAACTAGGAAGAAGCAGAAAAGAAAAAAAAAGACTTAAGCTTCCAAAAGCAATGCCATCACAGCCATGTTAGGCCTCCTAATCATTTCCTGCACAAATTGATCTGAAAGTAGTGTTAAGAACGTACACTTTCACCTTTTTGCCTCAAGCCAAGAAGGTCTCCAGAACTCCTCAAAGAGGGCTACAGCTCAGGGATGTTCAAAGTGATGCATTATAACCAATTTTTCAAGGACTTTTAGGCAGTAGTTGGAGCTGTGTAGGGTATTTCTGCAGGATCTTCCCAAAGGCGAAGCCCCCAGAGAAGATGTGAGAGCAAAGGGGGAAAATTTAGTTCTGCTGTGTGTACAAGCAGGAGACCGGGTTCCCACAGATGCAGAGTGACTCCTCTGCTCATCAACTTCTGCTTTCTGGCTTCAATCTGCGTCTGGTACCCAGTTCCTTAGGACAGAGAGGAGCAGGCTGGAAGGCACTTCAGCTCTGCATTTGCATATCCTTTGTCATCCTCCCAGCCTAGACCATCCTTCCACTTCACTGTTTTCAGGAAGACTAGCAGCCAAAAAGAAAAAAAAAGGGGGTCTAATAATAAAGATGACTTGCTTAATATTTTCCTCATTAATGACTTTGCCTCTTCTCTGGCCTTAAGCCATTTTTTAATCCCTTCAGCATTTTCCTGCCTATTCTATGCCATGCTTTCTGACCTTGCGAATCAATCTGTCATGCAGTGCAGTATTAAATACACCCCTTACAGCTGGATGAACTGCGCCTACTGTTTCCCCCTTGCCCACTAATCCAGTAAGCAAATTCATCAGGTATGACCCACATCACTCGTTGGGGACCGACAATAACTCACATGACAGCTTCTCACAAGGCTGAAAAACAGAGACCTGCAGCCCAAATGCTTTCCTAAAGACAGTCAAATTCTTCAGTCATTATCCATGACCCAGTCCTGCTCTCCAGTATGAAGCAAGAGTAAAATCAATGTCAGTGAGGTGATGCGTGAGTGGTTCTGGCATAGATAGGAAGAGATTTGGCTCTGCCGTTTACAATGCGAGATTATATTTGCTTTTAACATTCTCACACCTGGAGAGCCTCCCATCTTCCTTGTCAATAAAAGCCTCACACAGCACAGTTGGTGAGGCAGGGTGCTGAGCCCAGAGCTGAGTCGGCTGCAGCCGTCCAACCGTTCAAACCAGAAGGTGTGAAAGCAGAGGGCTGGAAAGTGCCTTGGAGATCACACAGTCCAAACCTCACACTGAGACAGGCTGCAAGACATCCAGACTGTCCCTGACAGATGTTTCTCTGACCTTGTCTTTAAAAAATTTTAATTATCCTTATAATTAGAAAGTTGTAAAATTAAATGTCTCGGGCTGCAAATTTAGCTGATTAGTTCTTGTGTGCCAGTCTGGTCCCCAGGGAGGTAATGTAACAATGGATAAGAGGAACTCTGAGTGCTCACTGGTATTTTATAGGGGTTCAGGGTCAAAATCCAGGCCAAAGTAAGTATTTCCTTACTGCCTTACTAGTGAAACTGTTATTGACACAGTCACATCTTTTTGGAGGATGAAAAGAGATGGGAAAACAAATGAGCATCTCAGAGCATAAAGGTGAGAACTGCTGTTCCACTCATCTCTCCCCACTGGCCCAGGAGAGGACTGTGCTTTTCTATCCTGCCCTGGGTGTGTCCCTTGTATATTCTGTGCTCATCACTATTCAATATGATGTCATTGTTGAGAAAGAAAAAATGTGAATTTCAAACAGCAATATTCAGCTTTTTATCCATTTTTATTCCAAAACACATGATGAGCAAAGTGTTTCTTTCACAAAACATTTCCATTATTGATGACGTAAATTCTTGGAGAAAAATTTGTTTCCTTGATTTTTCCGATGGTCCCTGCTTTCATTTCTGCCCCTTGCAAACCTAGGAGCTGGCTCAGGACTTTGACTAAGTTCCCTCTCTAACCTCAAAGAATCCTGAAGTTCTCTTCTCCGTTTTCTCACAAGTTTTTTTTGACGTGTGAACACCAAAACTCCCATCCATGTACAAGGGTAGTTATTGTCCTCTGACCCAGAAGAAGTTTGACCAGAAATTGGTAGTTTCACAAAGCTCTGTTAATGGAAATATTAAATAATATGTCAGATGGAGTAGGTTTCAAACTCCTACGAGAAACTAACATGATGTAATATCTCCTTGGAAACACTGCAGTGTGGGGGTTTGGCAGTATGTGTCAGTGATACTACAGATTGTATGGTGTGGCCACTGCAACTGTGCACTGAAAGTCTTTCAAGGCTTTCGGTACCCTGCCTGTTAAAGGTTATCTATGCAGCAACAGATTTTTAAAGCTAAAAACTGTGACCTGTGTTTCTGTTACTTTTAGACTCAAGCAGCCAAGACACAAAAGGCATTTAGTCCCAAATCATGGATGTTTTCAAAAGGGTTTCTGCACATCCTGATGTATTTCACTAGACATCAATAGGGACAGCATGCACTGGAAGCTAAGGGTGTCTTTTGATCAATCATGACCCACATTTAATATTTAACTTGAATAAACTGGTTTTTTAATACCAAAGATACTTATGGGGAAAACTGTGTTTAGACACTAAAGAAAAACTTTACCTTCTGGTTGCTTTGGCATGAATAACCCATTTTTATCATATTTCCTTTTTAAGACTGGATAAAGCCACAGATGCATTTGTACACAGCAAAATAAGATAATCTAAGATGAATATGTCAAGCCAGATTGCAGAAAGAGGTGATATTTAGAGTGGATGAAGGAACACTCAATATGAGATGCTGGTAACTTGGAACATTACGTTCCAGATTACATTTAAAAAAAAAAAAAGCAAAACAACTTCTTTTTCCCCTTCCTTCTGAGAAATCACTTTCAGGCAAAAAAAATGATCTCATGTTCCCCTTCTCACCCTCTCCCCACTGCAGCAAGCAAAGATTTCTCAGAAAGCTTCCCCAGTTCAGTCTGCTGCTCTGTATAGCTCCAGCTCAGAAACTCGTCATGTGTAGCTGTAGCTCTACACGGATAATAGAGGTGTAGCAAATTGGCTCCTGGGTGTGCTCCCAAGACTGAGCCTTTTGGAAGCAGTAGAAAGCTCTCCTTTGGTGGGGGGAAGCCCCACTCCCTGGGATGTATTCCTCTCCAGTGGGAGATCAGCTGGGCTGGCCTGTCATTCACGCGATGCTGGATGCGAACCCTGCACTGAGGCTTTTGGAATAGGTTGCTTTCTGTGCAGCAAAACCACACCTGAGAATCTCCAGCAGGGCTTGTACAGGGTCAGGGTGGGATACAGTGGTTCAGCATCATCATGCAGCTTGCAATTCCAACATGCCCTGCAGTCTGCCATCCTGCTTTTGCACAGATACGTGTCTTTAATCCTGTAATAGAATCATAGAATGCTTTGGGTTGGAAGGAACCTCAAAGATCATCTAGCCCCAACCCGCCTTGCCATGGGCAGGGACACCTTCCACTAGACCAGTTGCTCAGAGCCCCATCCAACCTGGCCTTGAACACTTCCAGGAGTGGGGCATCCACAGCTTCTCTGGGAAACCTGTTCCAGTGCCTCACCAAACTCACAGGAGAGAACTTCTTCCTAACATCTAATCTAAACCTACTCTCTTTCAGTTTGAAGCAATTCCCCCTTGTCCTATCACTACATGCTTTTATAAAAAGTCTGTCTCCATCCTTCTTGTAGGCTCCCTTCATGTTGTAGCCTCCCTAGAAGGCTGGAAGCCTGGAAGGCTGCAATGAGGTCACCCTGAAGCCTTCTCTTCTAGGAGCTGAACAACCCCAATTCTCTCAGCCTTTCCTCATCGGAGAGGTGCTTTTTCCCATTTTAGTGGCCTATGCGTGGTGAGTAATTCCCTTGGCTTTGTATGTATGGGACTAATTTGGATGTGATTGCCTGTAGGAATGAGTCTTATGTGTCATTATTATTATTATTATTATTATTATTATTATTAACATAAACATATGCTCAGCAACAACACAAAGCTATTCCAGCCACAACTACTGAAACGCAGCCACTCTGTCCTGATTCCTTGCTAGGTTAAAAAAAGAAGCTTAATCACTCTGCATGGAAGCAGCTAAAACTGGAGAGAGTGTGAAAGTTTTGCCATGTATCACATTTTCCTGTTTATTGTCCTGGGGAGGCTAGAGTGCTTATGATATTCAGTAGCATAGGTGACAACAAGGACACAACACTCTGTCTGGCACTATCTTTCTGGTCTAACACACACGCAGAGGCTATTTATTTCTATATATTTCTATATGTTATTAATGTGATTTTTCAGAATGAGGGCACTGCAGAATGATAGCTTCTGTCCCTGTAGGGTGGAACACAGATCAGTAAAAAGGGAAAACATAATCATGTATTAAGGGATGAATTTCATCCACCCAGCAAGGCAGTGCAAACTTCCCCAACCACTGCATCCTCCAGAACTGCTCAACCCTGACCTGGAGAATACCCCTCTGGGGCTGAGAAACTGGATGGTATTCTGGTTTTCAACTCCCTTTTGCTGCAGTGAAATATTTCCAGCAATAATAGGAGCTGTTCAGTGTGTGGCTCAAACATTTGCTGAATGACAGCAGCACTGGGACTTCGCAGCTTAGAAAATTCCTTGTTCACCCTTATGCGATGTGTGAGATCATGGAAAGACAGACCAATTCACCTTCTGCCTGCCAAACACTTAATCACCATATAAAAATTTTACAGCATCCCTTGGTAGATATATATTAGCACCATTTAACTACTTGCAGATATTTTTCAGAGAAAGCAAATTGGAAGTATGAAAAAACAAGAGATAAGCAGGGCAGTCATCTTAGCGGGAGGAAGCCACAAAAGGAGGACAAGTGAGTCTTGGGAAACAATTCTCCTCAAATGGGCAAAGAACTGGCCTTTTAGGTAAGCACATGCTCACTTATTATCTAATGCTATCACCACTTACAGTAACGTGCATGATTTTGGGGCAGTAACAGGAGAGAACATTTCTCTGGCTAATCTGCACGCCATTAGGCAGGTCCTCAAGTGTCTCTTGCTGTTGATAACAGGGTCGAACAAATGCAGCAGAGTCCATTCTTGTGGCTGCCTTCCTCCCTGGTCGCAGGAGGAGCAGCGGGCAGAAGTCAGGGCTGGAGAAGCTCTGTGTGGCAGCTTCACAGGTTCCTGTATAGAGGGTGACCCTGGGACAACAGAGGAGCTGTGAACATAGCTCAGGAGGTTGGTGGCTTGAGGCCAGCGTCACGGGTGGCTGTGATGGGAAAGCAGAGAAATGCTGGTGTGATTAGGTGGATCAGCTGTCCAGGCATACGTACAGCCCTGCACCACAGGCTGGGAAAAGTGCCCACATACTAATGAGTACAGAGACATGGCAATTAGCTTGTAAGGGCTTTGGATTAGGACCATCTGCGCCAGGCTCGTACAGTACCTGCTGCATTGGGCCCCTCAGCCTGCCTGGCTGAAATGCTCCTGCAGGAAAAACACCCGGAGCAAGGAGCTCACACTTTTCCTACTATCACTGCATGTCTTTTTGGAGAAAGCAGGGAAAATGATTACTTTTCAAAAGAACATTGTGTTATAACAGCTCAGCACTATAAGCAGTTATAACTGCTCAGAGCAGGTCAGTCCTGAACTCAGTAACACTCTCCAGACGAAGAGCACACAGCAGAAAAATATGCAGGTTTTTGGACAGGAAGGGAGATGATGGGCTGAAGACAATTCTGTGGAAGATTCAAGTACATTTCCAGGAAAAGCTAAATGATTCATCACACTTCTAATAGCAGTCATAGCCCTAATTGCGAAAGCAGTAGCACAGCACAAGCGATCAGACTAATTAAGAAGGAGCAGAATGACATCAATTCTGAAAATCAGAGAGGCGAGAAGAGTTTTGGTGCAGCATCTTCAGGGGACATGCTGAAACTTTCCAGCATAAAATCACCAAATCAGAATTTACAGCTCAAAACCATGAAAGAAAACCCAGGAAAGGGGTCCTGAGAACCACCGGGGTCCAGCCCAGCACCAGGGGACCTGCTCATGCCCTCCTCCCAAGACTAGACATTCTATTCATTGTACCTTAAAGTCTAATGGTTCATGGTAGGAAAGATTGCAAAAATTGTAGAACAAATATGTTCCTGGGAAAAAGTTCATCTACTTGCTTTTCTTATTTGTAAGACAGCCCACACTTTATGGGGAGAGGACATGTGCAACTAGTTTTGCATCTGTCAGGAAAAAATGCCATCCGCTATCTGCCAAATTTATTTGATCATTCAACGTACCAAAAATGAAATAGCAGTAATTTTGAGACAGGATAATAAGACAAGTGTCTGACAGGGTGTTTGATGCAACTGGAGATATATATTATAAGGTTAACTAGGTTACATGAATGTGCTGCAGGGTCAGCAGTGCCACCTGGCATTTTACCGTCCTATGTAGAGACTGTAGGATTTTCTTTTCAAAAATCCAGCTGTGCTTTAAAAATCCAACAAAAATTAAGAAAGTTATGCAATTACTGTGTATAGTATATCTAACTATGCTTTAGGATCCATTTTATGCAGAGGTACCATTTATAACTGATCTCACAGGGTAAGTTCATGGTTCCAGTGAAATCTTGAATAAAGCTCCAAGAGGCTTCAGTGAAGCTAATGATTAAATGCTTTTCCTACTGAGTTTTCAGAAGTCTCATTTCTGAGTGCAGACCAGAAGCTGAGAGAAGAAGAGTCCAGTGAATTAGGTTGTACTTGAGTCTTGGGTATTTCCCTGCACTCAGTTCCCTCCCCTGTGAGAGATTTTTCAACGTCTCGTGAAATGATTCAGGATCTGTGTCCCGTTATGGGAAGAGCTCTGCTAGGTTGTCTCCTTTCCCCTTCCAGAACACGATTACTTCTGTAGTACACAGCTTGCTGGTGTACCTGGTTTAGTCATCAGTCTCCAAGGACACATCTCCTAATGCCTGTAGCAGGGACCTATGTCATTTTAAACAATGGAATGATATCAAATATTGTCAAGAGTATCAAACCCTCCAACCAATGTGTGCTGCAAAGTTCAATTCAACCCTGAGCATGCATAACCTTATTTCAGCATCCAGGTCCAGACTGAAAATCACCTGTATGGCTTCAGAAACAAAAGAAAAACATGAACAAAATTTAAAAAAAAGCATAATTAAAAAAAAAAAAAAAATCAAAGCCAGCACCCTGTGAAGTCACAGGGGATTGAGCTGATGGGTGCATACATCAGATGTCCCCCAGAAAGTTTTTCAGGAAGTCAGGTAGGTCCTGCGTATTCTTCTCTGGGAAGGAGCTCCCCAGCCATCAACCTAAGCGAAGAACAACATGACAGGTGAGCAAGACCTTCATACTGCTGACCTGTGAGCATTTGGAAATAGCTACCATGCCTTTTGTGGTGTGCAGGTGTGTAAATACTAAATGCTGCTGCCCTACAGACTCATCCTGGCCAGAAAGAACAATGTGAGTCCTCTCCTGCTGTAGAGGCAATCTGTGTACATGACTGTCAGCTCACTGTGAGCACCTTGCAGGAGCCTGTGACAGGGAAGCCATGTCACATTTGGCCAAGGTTTCTTTCCAGGACTGATCCATGTTCCAAAACATGGACTCTCCCAGGCAGCTGGATATAGGGGGTCAGGCAGATTTTGGTTACCCAAGCAACTCACATGTTATGATTCCTAAACAACTGAGATGTTGGAAGGCTAAGGACACTGGAGGGAAATGATTATGGAAAATAGAAATAGTTTTCCAGCCATACAGACACACTGTGGTAAGATCTGCTTATTGACATGTTTTCAACTCCTCATCATTTTCTGGATGGCCAACAGATTACCAAATATCAGACCAGATATTTTATTTTCCTGCTTGCCTTTATTAAATTCAGACACCAGCAAAAGAAGAGCCTGCCCGGGAAGAGTACAAAGGGTGGCTGTGTTCTGCACTCTGACATGGCACAGTGCCCCTGGGTGTGCTGCCTGCAGTCAGTCCTTCACAGCTTACAATTGTCTCATTAGCTCAAGGAGCTGCAAAACACCAGCTGAGACTGTAAAATAGAATGATGAAGATTACTGGAGGTCAGGGCATCAGGTCTTGATGCAACACCAGCCAGCATTGCTCCAGGGACACCAACACAGCAGCTCAGTTCACTGTTCACGAATGATAGCTGCTTGCAGACCATCCTCATCATCACATTTTGAGATTTTATTGATGTTTGCCTGGAAACTGTTCTAACTGGTGAAGTACTGTGCTTGGATCTCACATACCAGGCTGATTTCCAGCCCCCAGTGCTGAACAGTTTCCACTGCAGATCAGTGCGTGTAACTCAAATAACCTTCATCTAGCTTCACAGCTCCTGACCTGAATCAGTTCCCCAGTCATTTAATCTGAGGCTCATGATTAATTATGTAGGTAGCTCTTGTTAATCAGCAATTTGTTAACTGTCAAAATGCCCCCACCTCCTAAAAGACTGTGTTTCTCTAGAGTGAGGTGTCCTCACAAGGAGGAGTACAACATGAAGCTGGTCGGACGAGCAGTAATTTTGCGTCAGCTGCTGTCAGGTATTTCAACTTTGGAAAAATTAGTCCAAAATCTCTTTTTCCTCTTTACCTCCTCTGGACTGTGTTTGCAAAGGTTAGCTGGCACTCACAGGATATAACATTAACAGAAATTCTGCCAATTACTTGAGATACCCTAGCAAAATATTGTCAAGGCAGCTCTTTTGCAAGCACAGCATGAGTCACAACTGAAGTCGGCCTCAAAGTAACAGCCACTGTGATAAGCAGGATAAATCAAATCAGTTGGTCTGACTCACATGGCCTATCCATCAACTTAGCAGTGATCTGTCTTTTCTGATAGCCAGGCCTGCACACCTTTCACAGTCAAATTTAGAGCAAAGTGCAGGCCAAGAGGTCTGCTAAGCAGCCCCATGCAGAAGCAAAAGGAATAAGAGTCACAGGACATAAGAAAATGTCATAGAACATAATAAAAATGATCCTGCATAATTGACTTCTGACCTTGGATGAGTAAAGCAACCACTGGCCTGCGCAAAGACCACTCAGCTCTGAATATTCAGCCCATCACAGTATGCCAGCTGACAAGATAAGCAAAGAGACTGTAAGCCCCTTCAAATGAAAATGGATCAGAACACACACTTTTTTCAGCAGTCCCAAATACCCAGCGGACAAACTCAGTGTAACCAGAACAAGATAACCAAACCACACCTACACTGGTGTGACTGTGCGTCCCTAAGCAGCCCCTACACCACTCTAGTAGCCCAAGGCAAAAGAAGCCTCTGGACTCCTTCCCCAAAAAGCCAAAACTGAGCAAGAAAGAAACACTGGTCTCTCTTCAATGGCTCCATCCTGACCTCATGAGTGCCCCTCTTTCCTGCTCCACCCAATGTGCTGGCCAGCCAGGCATGGAGTGGTGCCATTTATCCAAAAGCAGCTACTGAACACAACTGGGGGAAAAAGGGCTATGTGTTTACTGAGGACATAGCTGATTTGCATGAGTCATTAGGGATCTTTTTGTTCTTCCATATTCCTGCCCATTGACCAGGTATACCAGTCTCCCTCAAAGTATTTCATGCCCGAAGTTGGTTTGACAGGTTCATGCCCATTCAGTGTTTTGACGGTGGTCTTGTTTGCTACGGAAATTATGCCTTTGCATGTCAGCAAATGCATAAAGTACATGGTTGGCACTTTGGCAGTCCTAATTTAAAGACTGATTTGTTAAAATTATCCTAGAAAACAACAGTCCAGTTTTTCCCTATAGGATCTCAGGACCAAGGCCTGTCTTTCAGAAATTATGAAAGCAGATTATTAGCAGTCACAGAGCATGTTTGGAGGTGTCTTCTGGAACCTTGAAGAGTTACTTCATGAACCTTGATGTGGGCATTGAGAAGATATTGAAGAAAACAGAAGCCACAGAAACTGAAGAACCCTTTGGTAGGCTGGAATGAGATATGGGATGAATGGAAATATGAGGGGTTGCAATTTGCAGAAACGGCTATTAGACACAAGTTAGGAAGCTGCAAGGAGAGAAACCCATCTGTCCCATGGACTGCCACTTGTTCAGCCACCATCAGTCTCTGGATGATTGGACTGACAATGTACAATATTCCACTACAAAAATTTGAATCATTCTTATAAAAATGGGGCTAAATCATGATGGCTTTGAACTCATTTCTGGAGCTGAGAATTGTGACTTAGTAACAGATATGCTCATTGCTAAGGCTCTTGTGACAAAAAATATGATGATTTTGTGGAATTGGTTTATCTAAGATGCTTGTTGTGCTTTCAGATTCAGACAAATAATCACAGTTTAAAGTGTGACTGCTTCTTGGCTACCAAAAGAGAATTGAATCTGAAAGTTTTAAAACATTCACAGCAGCTGGCTCCAAAATGCTCATGCCATTCCCCAAGGGTCTTCATTCAGCTCTGGAGCTAAGCAACATGCTGATTTTGGAATAGCACAACCCAAGGGAGATTTGAAAATTAGCATAAAAGTTTAAATTCCTTTTGATTAATTTTTCTTGGTGATGAATTGATCTTTAATAGAAGATATTAACTCATAATTTTCTGCAACATTAACCCAATAGCAGGATTTCAAAATTGTAGTTCTTTCCTGAGTGGTTCATTCTGAATTAAAACATTCACCACTTAGTACAACTGGTCCTCTATTCATAAGTGAAGGTCAAGGTTGAAGCTAAATCAAGAGAAGAAGCAAGGACTGTCATATTTGTAATTAATCTGTGAGGAACATCAGTACTCTGGAGTTTTAAGGTTCACAATTGTTTTGGAAATTGTGTTCTTCCTAGGCAATGTGCCATCACTAAGAACTCTTTTGCACCATGAGTTCCTCATCATTCATTTCACTGATGAGATGTTTTGGAATGAATCATGCATTGCTAGAGTTCATTTTGAGGTTTGTCTTGTAAGCATCCCAGTGTGAAACATCCAGTTCTACAATGAAAAATGAGTCTGGTGGACTGAGACACAGAGGTGACAAGCAGCTATATCACTTGATGAAGAAAGTGGAAATCTTGTAAGTTTGGTAGTTGGCATCATCACTTTTGAGAAGACTTTATGCCTGGAAAACACCTGTTGAAGCTACTAAACCCCAGGCACTGCAGTTTTCCCACTGGAATCAATGGCAGTGAACCTCTAAACCAGTATCTTATACTTTTAAACCCCTTTTTATTAAAGGAAACAGGCAAAGCCAGCTAATAAACATTTGAAAGAATTGTGCCTGTTGGTATATTAATCTTCAGTAACAGGAGAAGCAACAGATGTGACCCATCCCAAGATCAACATTTAGTTAGGAACACTTACCTCAAACTGACAGGTGTTTAAATTGTTTTATCTGAAAAAAAGCCAAGTTCCCTGTACTTCAGGCAGGGTTGTCCAAAGTAGGGCTCACCCTGTGCTTGTGTCATCCTCTGCAAGAAAATCTTGTGTGAAAATCAGACCATAGTGGTTGTAGATGCCAAACACTGAAGGTGAGGTTGAATGGGGCTCAGAGCGACCTGATCTACTTGAAGATGTGCCTCCTCATAGCAGGTGGATTGGACTAGCTGACCTTTAAAGGTTCCTTCCAACCAAAAGTATTCTATGATTAAAAACAAGTCCTGAAGGAGGTATGAATAACTTGAATCTTTGATAGTGGTAGGTGGGTCCCTTCAAGCAGTGGCAGTTCAACATCACACATACTTCTAGAGACTTGTGGGTTGTTTTTTTTAAGAATCTAGTAGCAGCTTAAAAAAATAAGAAGTTTCTAAGTGAAACTTGCAGCCTTTTCCCACTGGTGTTAATTGGTCAGGCAATCTATAGGCCAGTGTGTAATGGAATAATTAGGGGGGAAAACCACATTTCCCACACTAAGTATGTGTGATGTCACCACTGTAACATGGAAATATTACAAGAATTGTAATAAATTTCACCACAGACAGAAGTGGACCTTATTTCTACTAACACCCATTGTGCCGTGTTACCAAGCTGTGTATAAGCTTAAATAGAAAACCTGGCAGCTGTTAAGAGCCAAACAGTACTTCCTTCTATGCTTCTCCTCATTCCCTTCTCTCACAGCAAGGGACAGACTAGGATGGGGCCAGGGTGCCCCTTTTGTCACAGATTGCACTGACTCAGCCATAGCCACAGACTCACCCTGTACCTTGATTTTCACAGCGACACTCTCTGTTTCAGAAGTCACTGGAAATAAACAGCCTCGCCCAGCAGAGACCATGTGCGTGTGTGCCTCTGTACGGAGGGGTAGACTGATGGTCTACCCCTTTGCATAGTTTAGATGTTTACAGTCAGGATAAGGAATTGCCAGCTTCCTCAGTGACAGTGTGCAGGCACCATCCTTCGGTCATGTGCCCACGCAGCACCAGCAGTAATGTAGAGACGTTTCTCAAGCGCCATGCCAGCCTCACTGCCCTTGTTGCAAATGTGAATTTTGTCCAGGTTATCATCCCTATCCCTCACCCCACCCTTGGGCCAGCTGAGGGCAGGGTTAGTCAGGTCCTGGTGTGAGCTGCTGGCAGCCTCGTCAGCAAAGTGACACCCGTTGATATCATCCACACTCAGGTACGTGTGTTCTTAAGCAAGATGTGGCCTAGGAAATAAATGCTGGAAAGTGCTGGTGAGAGGGAGTAATGAAAAAGTTGGTAAACAGAACCACTGTGGCACAGCATATATCTTAT
The DNA here is from genome assembly GCA_035583135.1 of Lophotriccus pileatus. Lineage (NCBI taxonomy): Eukaryota > Metazoa > Chordata > Aves > Passeriformes > Tyrannidae > Lophotriccus > Lophotriccus pileatus. The sequence continues at coordinate 42,536,098 of JAWWES010000001.1, forward strand.
TGTTTCATATGTTTCCCCTGTTGCTTTTTCTCATCATGTGCAATCATAATAGGGCAGGCTCTTCCCACTTGGATTAATCAGCACTTGCACTTACTGTGAGTAGAGCTCAGGATAAGCAGACACTCTAAAATATGTCCTTATTAACCTTTGTAATCCTCTCTATGCCTGTTAAAGGTAATGGCAAATTAATATGTATTATTCTGTTCTATTTAATATTTTTTTGCATATTATTTCAGTTTTAGTTTCTGTCTACAAGCAAAGAGGGAAAAATAAGACAGCAATTATGTCCTTCACTTTGCAAGAAAAGGGATAGAAGCCAGAGGTCTGTGGGAATACAAAAAAGCCATGTTTAACAAAGTCATCTCCTTTCTCTTGATTTGTACTAAATAGATTTGTTAGAAGTACAAGTGAGTACTCACAAGGGCACTGTCAATTTACAAATTACTGCATCTCTACCTGGAAAGTACTTACAGTCCCTTACTACAAATAAAGCTGTAGCTTAGTATAAGTGAAAGCAAAGCAGAAGTAGAATTCTCTGTTGTTTTTTAGTTTTGCTTCCCCCATCCCAGTTTGTACATTCACACAGACTTCTCTATCTCTTGGCAGCCATCTATTGCCTCTTTGTATTTACAATTACTCTCCCTCTGCAGAAGTTTGTTGTACAGTTGCAGCAGAGCATTTTAATTTTTTAAAAAAATGGGGTATCAAGAGGTGGGATGAAGACAGATACCTCTCCTGCACTTATAAGCCAACGGAATGTAAATTGAAAGGTAAAACATAAATGAAAAGAGCTCACTTTTCTGTCTTGCTATGATTTCTGGTGAGTTCATTGCTTGCCATTTGTTGCTGTGCACTTTCATCACCTTATTTTTGTTGATTACTAATGACCATGCACCTACAGAAAGTGAGAGGGAGAGGAGGTGGCTGCGGTGGGGGAGCAGCAGCCCCCTGGGGCCAGGGGTGGCTGTGTGGCCCGGAGGTGCAGGCTGCCCTGTGCCCTGCTCCCAGCCCCAGCTGTCCAAACATGTGGATCTGCTGCCCAGCCACGGCCCGGCTCTAAGTGTCATAAAAGTTATGAATAACAGGTTCTTGTTCCCTGCCTTCTGGTGTTTGACCCTTTGCCCCTCTCTGGAGTGAGGTCCCCAGCTGGAGCACCTTGCCTCTTTTGCCATCTTACAGTGGGCACACACATTTCCATACCTCTCCTTTGTGACTAGGAGTGCCAGAGGGGAGTCCTTCCCTTCCACAGCCTGCATCAGCATATCAATAGAGATCTTGCAGCAGCAAAGAAAACCTTAATTTATCCTCTCTCCCCTGAGCACTCTGCTATTTCTATTTGACTTCTCTTGAGTTTGAGGAACAGTCTTTCAGAAGCAAAGTATAAAAACCAGTTATTACTGCAGCATATTGCTACCAGCATCCAGGTTGCAACAGAAATGCTGGAAGAGCCCCTTTCATGGCCCTTAGGAACAACTCTAAAATGCCTTATAATAAGTATGCTTTCCAAATCTTCTGTAAGCTTAGCTTTCATTTATGCTGTAAGACTTGTCTGAATTCAAATCATTATTACGTTAAAAAAAAAAAAGACAAATATTTGGTGAACCCATAATAAATTCAGAATGGATGGATACTAAGAGCAGAATAGCCTATTCTTAGAATTATGTAAATGGCATTTAAATAGAGTTTCTCACAGAGGTTGTGCAAAGAGATAATAGGAGGATTACATGTCTAATGTACCAAGCTATTTTGGAGTCTGGATGTGTTCTTTCTCTGAAAATATTTTGTTTTTTTAACAATGCTACCAAAAAAAAAAAAAAAAAGGTGAACCTTATTTTAATCAAATGCTAAGTTTATTCAGGTTAGTTTTCAAATACCTGTAAGTTGCTTTGGAGAGAGGTTGCACTGGGGGCTGATTCCAGGAAATCAAACCACAGCTTTCAACTTGTGCATCAATTTTCAGGACTCTTGGCGAGGCAAACATGAAGCCCTATCCTCTTCCAGCAAGTACCACTAACCACTAGAGTTTCTTTTTGGGACAAGTCCTCCATGCTCTGAAGGAGTGTCTAGGGGAAGGTAGCAGACAAGCTCTTTCACAAACTTCCACATGCACCGTCAGGTCAGCAGTATAATGCTGAGGAACAATGCCCACCTATGGGATTCGGAGCCAAGTGACTTTGCTTTTTATATTACTCTTGTTCCTGCTACTGGCTACTTGGCCTTTGCCCCCTCCAATGGCCCCTGTGCTGGATGCACACACCTATATCCCAGTGCTCTGATGCAAAAAGGCCCCCTCTTGCAGCCTCCCAAGCAAATCTGCAAGCGCTGTAGAGTCAGCTCCTCATGGGTTATCCAAAATGGGCTGTATGTACACTCCCTGGATTGCTTAAAAGCTTTTATGAAGCAGCAGACCCTGGGGAGCACTGTTGGCCGGCAATCCACCATTCATTTCTCCTGCCCCACCAGCCTGACTATTTATGAGGTGGCGTGTGATTTGATGGTACTGGTTCCACATGTAATGCTGATGTCATGTGTTTTAGATTTTAAATGCCAGTTTCATTTTGTAGTGCATAATAATTTGTTTCCTTGGCAGTCCATAAAGAATTGCACTGAGTCTTGGCATGCCTGGCTGCAACAACGAGGAAGGGGAAGCAGGAGGACTTAACGTGCACTAGGGGTTGTACCAAGAGTGGTGCAGTTTATGTTCTCTGCCAAAAACATCATCTGACATCAAGATACATCTATGCATGCCTGGAACACTTGCTGCTCCAAGTACTTTGCCAGCAATGGTGAACAAAGTCTGGCAGTATCTGGGCAATGCATGTTTGATGTTAAGACCCACCTGGCAAGGTCTGATGTAAAGATGGGAAAGTGAGGCAAAGCATCCTGCTAAGATTACAAAACTCATGTGCAAGAGCGAACTTGCACAACTCCCATAGCTTCAGTAGAACCATCCTTCCTCTCCCAGATATAGACATCATCAGATTTTGGCCATATCTCCTCTAAACGCTGTTCTGGTTAGAGGCAGCCCACACCTTCAAGCCTCTATTCAATTTTTTTTTCTGATATTAGAGTCCTCAGTGGAATCTATCTATCAAAATTCCTACCTAGTTTTGAGGTAGTTTCCAGTGTGGAATGAGAAGGGTACATTTGGGAAACAGATACTTGAAGAAGGGGACATTCTGGATAAAGAGATAGAAAATCAATCTTTTTTTCTGGCTTAAAACACTGATGAACAGAACTTACACCTCTAAGGGAATAACGACAGGAACCAGCAAGGCATGCAATACCCACTGCAGTAAATAAAGGTATTGCCATCAGATACACATATGTATGAAATTTCATGTGTATTTACATAGGAAACAAAGTCCTTCCAGTAATTTCTGCTGCTCACAGAGGTGAGTGTGCCCTGCTGGAGCTTCCCAAACACTTGGATGAATGCTGCTTGCCAGGAGATGGGTGCTAGCACAGTCCCACATCATTGCACCAGAGGTGTGTGAGGTATTTCTGAAAGAACTGTAACTTCAGAGTGCTGTAAGAAAATTCATTCAAAGGGGGATCACTTTGTGGCCATAACAGTGTAAAGAGCACCCTAATAGTACACTGCTAGCAGTGTACACACTGGGCCTACAGCAGGTGAGTCTAGGCCCTCTCTTGTCTTTGCTATCTGTTCTGCCCAGATAAAATAATCTACCCTCATGAAAACAAACCCTTCCTGCACAGGCTGTGTATGAATTGTCATCACTATCTCAGCTCCATCAGTCTCGGGTAAGACTTTCCTACGTAACTGTGCTGGCAGAGACTAGCTGTGGCTGAAGGTGGCATCTGCTATTTAGTGGCATCTACTTAGCATAGTATTGTAAGTGCACTTACACTACACTGCATTATACTGCTGTGTTTTGTTATTACATTTACATGAATGCAGCTGTATCAAAATTAAAGCTCCTGCTGACGTCCTAATAGCTTATCCTAGCGTCCAAGCCTGACTCAGATAAATGCTAAAGAAAAGCTTAGAGAGAAAAACCACCCTGAAAACTGACAAGAGGAAGAGGAATTCTTAGAGGAATTATTTGCACAACCCAGTTACTGAAATAAACCCATCTATTGCTCCCAGTGCAAGCTTCCATGGATCTGGGTGCTTCATGGGATGTCTCTTGGAGACACACAGCTGCCACTGCCACTGCTGCCTGCAGACAGGACCCAGATTCCCCAGGGACAGGCAGAATAGGACCGCCATCCCAAAGCCCACACTGGGCCACTCCCCAACAGGGAGCATGTGGTTGCATGGCAGGGTTGACCCCAGACTCATGTACACTTTGGAACCAATTCTGGATCATGGGCTGACGAGCTCAGTGAGACTCTGCGTGGGCTGCATCAAGTGCTCCCATAAACCCCAAGTTTACTTGCCCATGAGGTTGGCCTCTGCCAGGCTGCAAAGAGCTGCCTGCTGCTAACTGCAGGATCAAGAGCTCTGCAAGTAGAGGAATGGAGAAAAATCACAGTGTATCAGGTCAAGCCAGTACTTATTGCTGCATATTACTGTATATTCTGACTTTAATTTCCCATTCCTCTCTATGCCCTTGTTTGCTCTCTGGCCTGAAGTGGCTTTTCCTACTAAGACAAACGAAGGGAAAGCTAATTCCATCTTTAAATGGATGGACATAGTTAGAGGAAAAAAAGACCTTGAGGAAAGCAGAGATTTCTTTAGGAGTGGCATAGCAAAAGAAGACAATTCAGGTAGGTCCAGAATAACTGTTCTAGGTACAGTATGACAATATTGATCTGTCAGACTGTTAGAAAAAGGTATCTGGGAGAGCAGAGATGAGATGGGAAGACCCCATCCCCTTTTCGGCTTTGAGGTGGTCTGTCCACATTTCTTTTCATCCTTTCTGTCGGTAGGTCTGGGAAAAGATACCCTCTTCCAATATATTCCCCTGCACTCTGAGACTCTTCTGGTAATTATTTTCTCAGTCAAAGGACTCTAATAACAGAGTGTAATAAGCACAGCACACATGCCTTGGCAGCTTGACTAGATAAGGTTATATACAATATGACAGAGTTTCAACATTATTACTGACCTGGCCAAAAGCTCAGTAAGAGCTGAACATCTTCTGGTGACATATTGAACCTCTTCTCTAGACAAGAGAACTCTGAATAAATTTCAGTAGGCAGCAATCACTTAGATGCACTTCAGACTCCTCAATCTGCCACTGCTCCTTAGTAGAGTCCTAAGGGAATACATTTGCAATACACTGACTTCAGATTTCCCCTGTTAGAAAGCGTTTATCAAAATAGAGAAGTGAAAGATCTCCATCACCCAACACTAGAGGTGTCAAGTCCACCACAAAGGGGTCAGGACACAAGCAACACATATGCATACACATTAATGAACTGCAAGAAAAAGGTGTTTTGCAAATATGATAGCTGTTCAAAAAATACTTTAAAAATTACATACAGCCTGCTTAATTTCCAAGCAATGGGAGGAATTGTCTTATGACTGTACTATGTGTTAATCTTGCTCAAGCTCCTGATATATTTTGCAGAATTTCAGCCTCCTATTACTTTAAATTAAACATCTCCTTTGTTAATTCAGTTATTCCTTTGGACATGAGCCCTGAGTCATTGAAATGCATATGACCTGCTTGTAGATATCTGTGAATCCTGCACAGCCTGGAAAAACAGCTGTGAGCAGTAGAACTTCAGAACAAGAAGTAAAGAGAGTTATCATTCCAAAAGGATTGGAAAGAAACATGGTGTCACTGTTGGCAGAGAGACTCAGAGAACAATAAATAATTTAGGGTTTTTTTTTTTTTCTGTTAAGAGCATACATGTGTTCTGGTGCAATTTAGGAAAATATTTATACTGAAGACACTACAGGACCTTATATCATCTTTCCAGTTCTGTAATTTTAATAAAATCAAACATACTTATTTACTTAGGTAGACATATTTATTACCCACAACTACAATGGCCCCAGTGGAGAAGAAAGATGCTTTATTGATCCTAGAAACATTGCTTTCTGGACCACATGAAGTATTTTTTTAGAGATATATTCTCTGGGAATCTGTGGGCTCTGTCTCCTGCTAGTTCATCCCACTTGCCGTAGGAGAGACATCATTGCTCTCAATAAGTTCTTCTAAACTGTTAGTTAAATATTTCCAGCAATGTACAAGCCTGTGCCCTTAGAAAATGGCTCTGCACATCTAGCCCAAACTGCCCCCAATGACTTTCAAGGCATCAGGATTTCTTGTCCCATCTCCTGTGGACATGAATGCCCTTTCAGCCTGAGAAGCTTCTTCTAAGCAAAACGATCATGGCATTTCCCAGCACTGCCCTGTCTGAGAGCAAACAGAGGTGCCAGTTTTGCTAGGGTGTTAGCAATATGCTGTTTCTCTCCACTCCAGTCCATGGAAAACCTGCCAGTCAGCACAGTCCATTTTCCACAGTGGTGTCACTGCACTGTCTTGCCCATCACATCTCCTTCACAAAGCCCTGTGCAACAGGGGAATGCAGTGAAAAAGTCATTGTGCTCCTCCTTCTCCGTCACTTGCTCCAAACGTCCACTGTGACCCTGGGAAACAGTGGCCATCAGAGTGAGGGGTTCAGGGTGTAATTTCGGGTGTGCTCATGGAACTTCAAAGCAAAATGTGGAGGAAGAATGTTCAAAGAAATACATGAACTATAAAGACTTAAAAGTTAGGTGAACCCCAGCTCAGGTCCAGAAAGCTGGGAGGTTAGGTTAAACTCGGTAGGTTCTCCATGTGCCCCAGGCAAAGCCCATCAGTAAAACAGGCCTCCTGAGCTGGACAAAAGCAGCAGCTCCTTTCCTCTAAATCTGGCTGCAGAGGCCGCACACAGCATTCGACCAGGGCAAGCTGCTGGTCAACATGGTTTTATCAGCAGCTGGAAATAGTTTGTACTTAGAAGATTCATCACAATGACAGTATATCATAAAATGTGAAGTTAAAAGGAATGTAATCTCACAACTCATCAAAAAGAAGAAATTTGCTGTGTGTTGCTTTTTCGTTTGGTTTTTCTGTTTTGTTTTGGAGGGTTTTTTAAGACAAAAAGAAAGATTATCCCTTAATATCTTTCTAGCCCAAACCAGCCTTAAGTGGAAAAGTCTGACTTTGGCTCAATACCTTTTTGTGACCATGCTTAAAACTTTTTCAGTGATTTCTGTCTTGGAACCCCTCGTCCTCTGCTTACTATAAATATTAGCTCTTCAGGGCTTGCAGTATTCTTATCTGAGCTAATCATAGCAAGGGAGATTTGTGAACTGATAAAAAGTTAGCTCTCTCTTTAGTAAAGGCAACTTTGAGACAATTACTCAATTAATATTAAAATAATAATTTAAATATAAATTTCCAAGCTAACCATTTAGTGCCATAGGGATCAAGGCATCTCCCGAGAGCAAACTCCTCTCTGCCTCAGGCGGGTGGGGTGTGTGGGGACCTGCAGCACCTCACCTGTCACAGCGGGGCAAGAAGCATGTGATGGGTACTTTGGATTCCTAAGGATTTCACACCTTTATCGGAGACTGGGCATCTGAAGGATTCCCTGATGCTTAGGCCCATTTTACATCACTATTTCATGCAAAGCTTCTTGAATGCATCACCACCTCCCCCTGCCCACAACTGCTGTCACAGCTGAGTGTCTTTCATGTGAAATTAAACATGAAAGGTGGACAGACCTTGTGGAGCCCTTGACATATCTCCAGGATATGCTGTCTGCCTGGGATCCCTCTTTTGGCCATAGTCATCTGCTCTGTCATTATTTTAGAAAGGGATTGTTCTGACAGGACAGTGGGAGAATTGGGTATGGGGGTGGATGAGTAGTGTTTGTATAGTAAGGAAGGTGGTGCAGCTTTTTCATAAAGGTAGAATAGCTTTTAATTCATATAATCTCCTTTTAAAATGTATATCATAGACAGATCCTTGGGGACAAAATTGCTGTCTCCTGCCCTAGCTGGGGCAGCTGGAGAATCATGCTCAGGATATCTTTTACATCTAAGGATCTTTATTTCTCATGCTAAGTGAGAATGATATTGTAATCAAATATTTCTTCATGAAAAAACAGCTCTGTTATGAGCACAGCTGTGTCCTTCCTGCTCCAGAGGGCCCCATGGTTTCTCCCCAGGACCCTTGCTTTTCTCTATGAGCATGGGCGGAGAGTGCAGGCAGGGCTGGAGGTGCAGGGGGGTGTGCACCTTGCTGACCCTGATGGGGAGGGGATGCAAACAGTGCTGACAAAGCATCGTTACTTATAACCAGTTATAAGTTACCAGCACACGATTTATGACTAGGCTGAATTTAGTGCTACCCATATAACTGAAATAAAACCTGTGAAAGAGAATTGCAGCTTGAGTCAGTGGCCGTAAATCAACCAATCCCCAAATCTCGGGGATGTTTGGGGATGAGAAGAGCATGTACTTGTGAGTGCTCCTAGGCTCACATAGAGGGCTCCTTGGAAAGAGGGTCTGCATTTCTTTTGACTTGCCCAAATAATAGTATGTACAGTACAATACAAATATTTTCAGTTTTACTTTCTTAAAGATGCCATGTCTTCACTCTCTCCCCTATTCCCTGTTTTCTCTTTTCCTGTTCATAATATGCTCCTAGCATTTCGGTTTCATATTAGCAGGAAATAACATTTAGCCCCCCGCCACAAATTGTCTCACAAATTAAAATGAAATAGGTAAAACTGCTCAGATGTAGCCACATCAGGAAAGAAATCTGGCAAAGGATGAAAAATAGAATTCTCCATGTTGAATTAGACCAGAAAACTTAGATTTTCATAACTTGGGTGACAACAGTTAGACCTTTAAATTCACACTAATTTTGTAATTCATACTCACAGTACTTAAATTGGTTTCCTGGGATGCTCCAAAGGAGCTTTTCTGCGTCACATATTCAGATGTTTAAATCTTAAATTGGAAGTTTAGTTTTAGGCACCTGGTTTTGCTATGTCAGGAGTGGGTAAGCTACCAGCTGCATGGGTAGTTGGTTCACAACCAGCAATGGAGCTGGGACACCATGTCACTATTTCTGTCAGGGTACACGGTCACCTCCCCAGTGCCCTCTGACTTTGTTCTTCAGCTCCCATCTAAAAATGAACATGCCCTTCCCACTCCCATTCCCTGCAGTGGTGTCCCTGTCTGGGGAGCGGGCTGCGGAGATCCTGCAGAGCCAGGTCACTGCCCACAGCGCCATGAGTGAAGGCCAGGCTGTTTCTCCCATCCCTTTTATAGGCTGGTGCCACTGCTACCCCGCATCTCTCTTCTGGGATACACACACAGCACCAGCCACTGAGTTAAAAATACCTCCCTGCCCCTCATTTTTCACCTCACCAGGACAAGGCGGGACTTTGATCTAAACCGAAAGGCATTCCCAGGGATATGGTTACACATATGAAATGATATGAAACACATTCTATAAAGGCTCCTCATCATGTGGCTTTATCTTTGCTTAGTAAGTTTTAATGGCATAGACATGATGAGGGCACTCTGGGAACACAGCAAGCCTGTGGTAGGAACCTGTTCGATTTAATAAACCTAAAAATCATAATGGGGTCATCCCTTGGCTTCTTCCTTTGTTGTTTTCTGGTGAGAACATGCCTACCTTGATGTTTGTTTTTACTCAAAGCAGCTTATGCTTACCCAGGACACAAAAAATATGTGGTCTGGGACAATTTCTCTGCTCCTAGAGCACTGTGTGCTCCTGTTCACGTTGTAGAACGGGAGAAACTAGCTCTTTTTTCTGTTTGGCATTTTGGCAACCTGTGGGCTTTGGGTGAAGGATTTTCTGGATCCCCAAATTGTCCTTTGTTCGACATGGGGGATGTTCAACCGTGGGTGACTTTATCACCTCCTGCCTGTTTCTGTGTGTCAGTTTGTATCAGACAAAAATATGATAAGGCCTTCTTTCAATAACTATTGTATCAGTGAGTTATTTTAACCAGTGATGTTCATGAAACAAGGAAAGGGAGATTTTTAAAATAGCTTATGTAAAGTTTATGTTGGTATTAGAGCTGGAGCCTTGTTTCTTTTGGGCAGGTTCCTTAGGGCTTTATGCCACTTGCTTGGGTCAGTTCTGTGTGAGGGTCTTGCCTAAGGTGCTTGGTTCAAAGCCTACTTTTTCAGTGGTGGCAGCTATGGGTATGCCAAAGATCTTGGAAGAGCTGGGGTGGGCTGGGGGGGTGTATTGAGTTGGTTTTGGTTGGTTGGTTGGGAAGGGGGAGTGTTGTCTTGTTGTTTTTTTTTTTCTTTTTCTGCCACTCAAGCAGCTTAGGTTTTTTATTTTCTTGAGTATTTTTGGAACAGGTTAGGGAGTTGAGGAGACACAACCAGTTTTTTTTTCCATAGAAAAAGTTACCTCAGCTGACACTGCTGGCCATCACAGGCACCAAGTTGTGGTTCATCTCAGCCAGAGGTTTTGCTGCACAGACATCAGCAGCTAGCACTGATTATACACAGGGAAGAAATAAAGACATACTAGCTCTGATTCCTGTTCCACCAACACAGCTATAAATCTGAATGCTCTCCATTAAAGTCAGCAGTGTCATACAGGTATGAGAAGTGACTCATTGCAGCCAGCCATGCTTAACTTGCTGTAACCTCAGCAGCTATTTTTCATGTGAGTGTCATTGCTTTGCCCATTAAACCTTGCCGGGTGAATGGAGAGAAGTTTTACTCCGAGAAGGGTGCTAATGAAGCACAGCTCTGACAGCTTTCCCCACACACCCCAGGTGAGCAGAGCATCCTGCAGCAACTGCTCAGGGTCTGCCTCGTGTCTCCGGCACAGCTTTCGTCAGGCAGCTCAGCTGCATGGGGCCATGCTGAGGAAGCAGAGAAACAAGGTACAGGAGGTACCAAACAGGCTGTCAGCAGACCACCCTGAGCCAGAGCTGCTGTCTGACCCCAAGCTGCCACCAAGAATTAAATAAAGCAGCCCTGACGCATATGTAAGTAGGAGAAAAGCTCTTTAAGGCCAAGACCAGCAAAGAGGTTCCCACTGCCCACCACTTGTCTGATTTGAAGGCCACCAGTGCTGTTCCTCCTGTTTGTATTCCTCCTCCTGCTGTTCCTCCTCCTCCTTCTCACTGCTTGTGCTTGCACTGGTCAAGTGTTGTCCGCACCGAGAGAGAAGACATCAGCCTGGGTCACGCCTGAGTGCTCCCTACCTCACACTTCGCAGTCAGCTGCCTATGGGCAGGGTTCAAATCTCTTGGGCTGCAGGAGGTCACTAAATATAGACTTTGCATATTGTGGAGGAATGAAATGAGTCTTGGGATGCAGGAGGCATGGTGGCATCTTGCCCTCTGATTACAGAAGTCTTAACCAGAAAAATATTTTTCCAACTAGAATCCTCTAGTGAATTAACTTTATGCTTAATTACAGGATGATGTGGGGGAGCTTTCTGGCAAATTTACTTTTTCCCAGAACTGTGTTTTTAAAACAACCTATCATCAGAATGCTGACAGATTGGAAGAAAAAAGAAAAAACTGATAATAAAAAAAAAAAACATCAGGATCTGTCATTGCTCTGCCATTCTTGACAACCCAAGTGGAAGGACTCAGGGAGAATTTGTAAAATGCTACAGAAGTCAAGAGGTTTTGGTCTGTCAGGCAGATGATAGTACGGTGAACACTCAATCAGCAGTCCTTTCTCCAAGACCTGTATGCTTCCAGCCCATAGGCCCCAGCAGAAGTAAAGAGGATGCAGGAATCAGGAGTGTTACCTTTATTCCTAAGCCAAAGAAGAGTCACTGGTACATGAAAATGCAAAATCAAATGGAACGTGGAGCTTCCAAGGCTGATACCTGTCTCAGAGTCAGAAGATAGAAACATCCTCGTATTTCATTGCAGTCTACATGTGGAAATAATATACCTACTGAGGCTGATGTCAACAAAAATTATTTCAGTGGGGCTGCACATGAAGAATGAAAGGTCTATACTGTATCACTCTCTCCCTGGAGCACTACTATATCTCATAACTTTAAGGATTGAATGGTGCAGAGAGTCATTTTGTGAACTGGTCCCAGCCATGAGGCTAAGTAATGTAAATAATGTATTGGCAAGGTCCAGACCATCAAAAGCTGTTTCTTACCCCCTTCAGCTCATGAAGCAGCATCTGAGGCCCATTCCAAACTGGAGGACGTTGAACAAGAACTAGGAGTTACACTAACCTATGAGAAGGCTGCAGCATCCCTCTGCAGCCCTGGGAGAGAGAGCACAGGGCTGGGAGTGACAGCCACTTCTGCACAGAAGTCAACGAGACCCAAATACATGTTCTTTAAAGGCACTTTCTGCTTTTTCTTTTGTTAGCAGCCTGCTCTCAGCCCTCCTGCTGAGGATATATGAAATGCACAGTTGTGGTCTTTAGGTACATGTCTTTTACAAGATATGCTGTCCTTCTCTCTAGAGAACATCACGGTAACTCCTCTGCAGTGTGCAGCCCGTGTCATACTGGTACGTGGCACCACAAGACATAAACCACAGCTACTGCAGAGCCTGCACAGATTCCTTACAATATGTGTAATGGAAACAGGTGAAATTCAAACAGTACACTTAAGTATTTTTCTAGTCCCCATTAGGGTCTTGTAGCTCTCCTTTATTTAAAGAATAAATTTCTGACACTTAAAAGAAGCTAAACAACTGTGTTTGAAAGCTTTAACATAAAACAGCCTCAAGTCTGTTCTTTCTCTTGAGGAAATTGTTCAAATCACTATTAAAACGTCTTTGTTGAGAATGTGGAGATGTTTGGACTAAATGTTGTATTTACTTTCTAAAAATGGATGAAAAGCACTAAATGGTGTTCAAATATAAAAACACGTGGAAAATGCACACGTACACAAAAGCAGTTAAGAGACAACTGATGCAACAAGTGTTTGGAAAGAAGTTAATTACAGGATGCGTCCAGGAAAGAATGCTTCCCAAAACTTCGGCCACTTTAGCTAATATGGCACAACCAGCACAGGCTAGTGCATGTTAACAAACACAGGTGAAATCAAGATTATTTTAAAGTTATATTGTGTGATGGTCTTGCTTAAAGTGTTATCCTATAAGAAGAGGATTGAAATAGTTATGAATCCCCCTGGATCCATTACAAATCCCAAAGCTTTAGTCATTTCTTACACCCTTGTGATACTGGGTGATTAATAGGGCTGATGATGTTGGACAGAGATTACTTTGCCTACATGATTTTCCCTGGTATTTCTGTATTCCTTCTTGTGTGCTTGGAGACTGCAAGGAGGAGGTGGATATTCCATCGTTTTGTGCAAGGGGTATGAGGTGTTAGCAAAGCTGTCTTACTTTGGTTGTTTATCTCCCCCTTGTAACAGCTACAGCCTCATCCTTCTGGCTGTATGCTGGGACCTGCCTTAGTGCCAAGGTTTATTAAAGACTAACATCTGCTTGAATAAAAGAACATATTGGGTTAACCGATGGCCCGAAGTCCAGCCGTACTCAGGCTGCTGTTCAGCCCCCCGGATTAGAGCCTAGCACCCCTGCACTCAGAACAAAGGTCCCCATGAAATCCTCATCTGCAGCACACAGATTTATAGACATCCCTGAACATCATGGAGTTAAAAGCCTCCTTCATCCAGACACTTAATTATTTCCATTTTCCAAGTCAGGCTGCACATGTTTAGCTTTGGTGATTTGTCAATTTAATTTTGGAGCTGAGGGCAGGAGGCAGGGTGGTGACAGCTGAGAGCATGCTGGCACGAGCCCCAGCAGTGCAGAAGTCCTGGTGCAGCGGCAGGGAAGGAGGGTCGCTCCCTGGCTCTCCGTCACGCTCTGGGGAGGCACCCACAGTGCACAGCGAAAGGCTCTGTGGTTGTGTTTTACACCCCCGTGCTGATGTTAAGCAGACTTGACATCAGTACAAAATATCCCTGTGATATGGGATTTTTCAAGCTGTACCAGAGCTGGATCTGTATTTTCAACGTCTGTTTTCAGAGTCTCTCCCTGAATGCAAGGGCAAATTTGACAATCTAGTTGTGTCAGATGTGTGTGAAGTCACTGGACTGGGTGCATGTATCTTTCCTTCACAAGTTAGTTATCCTAGCTTCTGGGGAAACCAGAGGTCAGGCCAAATACAAAGCAGAAATAGTCCTTCCTATTGTGTTACTTGTTTTTTGTCCATTAGGGACAACAGACACCATGTAAAACTCCACAGGAGCCTGTGTCACCCTCAGTCAGGTGGGGGAAGAAAAGTAAATAAAGGATGTTTTTCAAGGAATGGGATTTGCCTTAAAAACAAAGTAGGATTGATAGCATAGTCACAGTATTATACTCTGCTTTCTGTTGGCAGCATTTGCCAAGTGAAGCACAACAAACCCCTAGCAATTTCTGCATTGCTGAGAAGATGGAGGCAGACAATATTATCAGTGAAACCATTAGCACTCTAGTTGATGAACTATAGGAACCATCTTCTATAGTATCTTCCTAGCAAAACTTGAAACTCCTTTTCCTCTTTGCTGGAAGAACTCTTGCCTTTGTTCACCACCACCCACTCAAAGCAAGCTCCACTTCAAAGTTACAGCAGGTTACCCAGATGAGTTTTGAACCCTCCCAAGGACTGAGATGTCACTACCTTTCTGAGCCTCTGTTCTCATCTTTGTCTTCGTTCAGAAGATTTTCTCCTTGTGCAGGAGAAATTACCTGTTTAGCTATTTGTCTTCTTTGGCTCTTGCCTTTCTCTGTTCACCTTAAAGAAAAGACCAGCTACATTTTCCTGCAATTCCCATTAAGTAGCTAGCAATGTGGTTATGTCCCCCTCAAGCTTCTCTTCTGACGGCCAAACAAGCCCAGCTCCCTCAGCCTTTCCTCTCAGCCATGTGCTCCAATCTCCAACCAGCTTGGTACCCCCTTATGGACTCACTTGTATGTGTCCATGTCTCCCTAACACTGGGAAGCCCAGAAATGGATCCAGCACTCCAGATGTGTCACACCTGGGCTGAAGAGAGGGGAAGGATCACCATCCCCAACCTACTGTCAAGGCTTTGCCTCATGCAGCCCAAGATGCCATTAGATTTCTTTGCTGCAAGGGCACACTGCTGTCTCTTGTTCAATATTTGTCCCCAGGATCGCCATGTCCTTCTCTGCAAAGCTGCTTTACAGCCAGCGGACCCACAGTCCACACTGTAACAGAGGGTTATTCCCTTCCAGACACAGACTTTCCATTTGTCTTTACTGAATTTTACAAGGGCTCTGCCACTCCCTGTCTCAGGGCTGTTGAGATGTCTGAATATCTCCAACAACTCCCTCTTGACCACAGAGTTTTCACTGGAGAAAGCAACCAATTTGGCCAGATTTCTCTTGGTAGGTCAATGTTCTCTTGGTAAATTTAGTAGGGCTGGATCCCCATCACCTCTTTTTATTTCATATGCTGAATATGACTTCCAGGAGGATTTGCTCTATAATCTTCCCAGGAGCTGCAGCGAGGGTGACCAGCCTGCAGCCTCCTCCTTGCCCTTCCTGAAGATAGGAGTGGTGTTTGCCTTTTTCCAGTCAGTTTCTGGCTCTATCCACCTCCTGAAGCCCATAGACACAGCACTGCACTCTCTTTTTCTGACTGAGGACCCAGCTCTGCTGAAAATAATCATGTTCTTATGCTCTTAGAGGACATCAGAGACCTCTGCTGCAATATACTCAGCTACAGAGCACAGGGGCAGGGTGGACGTTGTGGTGGGATTTTGTTTCTAATTCATTTTGCTTTGCCAAGGGAATTGGGGGGGGGGAATCAGCTGTCGTGAATTTACTTGCTGTCTTTCAGGGATGGAGCATCCACTGTTATTCTTAAGGAGCAGGTAGACTATGCTGAAACTCTCAGTCCACCTCCATCAGTCTTTGTAGTCACAGTTTCCACACTGACATGGCTATCACTTCAGGCACCAAATCCTCTCTTTGTTACCACATTACAAATCGGTTTTGTGGTCACATTCAGAGGGTAGTGGTCAACAGGTCAATTTCCAGATGGAAATCAGTGACAAGGGGTCCATACTGGGACCAGATATTTTAATGTCTTCATCCATGACATAGAGAGTGGGACCAAGTGCACCCTCAGCAAGTTTTCTGACAACACCAAGCTTAGTGATGCAGTTGACACACATGAAGGATGGGATGCCATTCAAAAGGACCTGAACAAGCTCGAGAAGTGGGTCCATGAGAACCTCATGAGATTTAACAAAGCCAAGTTCAAGGTGCTGCATCTAGGTCAGGGCAACCCATGATATCAATATCGGCTAGGGAGTGAAGAGATTGAGACAAGCCCTGCTGAGAAGGATACTCCATGTATTTGCTTGCTGGGAAGATTTATAACACAGTGGATAAGCTGGACAGTTTATGGGAGAGAGAAAATTCCCTGCTCCAAGAGCTTTCCAAGCAAGTGAAAGCTATAGAGCACCTTAATCTTCTTACATCTTGCGATGCCTTTTAAGGGCTATTCAAAGTCCACAGTCAAGGAGCTGATTTTTATCTGAGGAGCTGGCACAACCTCACTGGCTGGAGTGACATGAGCTTTCTTTGGCCTTGTGAGCTTCAGGAGAAAATAGCTTTTCCCACCAGCCCTGTCTATCATCTGCCCAGTCCCGCTGTGATATGAGACAGTACACGCAGAACCATCTTTGTAGTGCCAGAAAACTCACTGTTAGTTTCCCTGCTGACATTTCAGGACATGACACCTTCACATGGTGGATCACAATGGGGTTTCCCATGGAGCTGCAGGAGGTGCTTTGCTTCAGCCAAAGCACCACTGAAGCAGAGTAACAAACCCAGCCTCCAGCAGGGCTGGGCAAGGCTTTAATCAGCCATTTATCCAGCTTATTAAAGTGACTGAGTAGCAGCAGATTTGCTGGATCTCCCCCGCCCCCACCCCCCCCAAATGCGAGCAATGTGCATTTTCCAAGCCCCCAAGAGCTTGGCAGCCACACCAGTGCTCCCCTGCACTGTGGAAACCAGAGGGCTGGTACAGAGCCTGGTAGCATATAAATGGTGTTTTAAGGTGAAGCACAACACATAGGGCTTGCTCTGGCATACAGCTGTGCAAAAACAGTTTGAGGCTGGAGAGAAACTCTGGGTGGATTGGATTTAGGGAGTGAGAAAAGGGGAGCTAGGACATTAATTTAAATGGAAAAAGCTGGCCGACATGAAAGTTGACTTTGCAAAATCTGTCTGCTTATTTGTACTCCCGTGATATTTCCTGTCCTTCCCCAAGCACAGGGTAAATTAGTCATTCAGATTCTGTGAGTTTTTTGAGCAAGATTAAAAAATAAATGACAACTCACCTCCTTCTATGAGGTTGAGTTATTTGAGAAGCAGTGCTGTTTGTGTTTGGCGTAAGTCCGTCCGTGGGAATGATGGAGGAGGAGAGGAGAAATTATTGACCAAAATGTAAAAATTCCTAAGCTCATCACACTGGAGCTTCCTGGGGATGTCTCAGGGCTTTCAAAATGGGGAGAATGGATGAACCTCACCAGCTGAAAATCAGGAATGACAAGAGTAAGTCACACATAAAGCCAGCAACAAGATTTTTATTTTGGGTGATCCTTCTTTCTAAATCCTCTGCTCAACAGCAAAACCAGAAAAGTTCAGATTTCTGGGGTGACTAATCAAACATCAGTTTAAGCCACCTCAAAATCTAGGAAAACTTAAGTGAGCTTTCTGGTTGTAGTTGTAGTTGTAGCTCAGTTGTAGTTGTAGCTCAGTTGTAGTTTTCCTCACTTCCAAGCACAAACCCTTTGGCTTAAAAAGGAGAATATATTATATTAAAAAAAATCAAAGTAGATAGTTTAACAGGGTGCTAATCACTTTAAAACAACTATTTCACTGTCTGTCTTCTCAACTACAGCAAAAGGAGGACTTGGACCAGGTGCTGTAAATAGGAGTTGTGCATTACTCAGATTTGATCCAGGCTGTAAAAACCTCCTTGGACACCTGCCCCAGAAAGTTCCTCTGAGACCCCTCAGTAAGCCTCAGCGACCCAAAGCATCAGTGGCATGGCACACCAGTGCATGACAACGTCCCTCTACAGACACCGTGCTAAATTCAGTGATGCTGTGCTCACTGCTGCTGAGGCAGCAGGAGTTCATGCAAACAGATGCTGTAATCCACCAC
Source organism: Lophotriccus pileatus (assembly GCA_035583135.1). Classification (NCBI taxonomy): domain Eukaryota; kingdom Metazoa; phylum Chordata; class Aves; order Passeriformes; family Tyrannidae; genus Lophotriccus; species Lophotriccus pileatus. The sequence goes on from JAWWES010000001.1 coordinate 42,554,212, forward strand.
AACGCAAATATTGGCACAAGCTCGGAGAACTTCTTCATGTTTATTTATCACAAACTGCAGTGAAACCTTTCCCAAAGGCTCCTGCCAGCTCCGGGCGGCAGAGCCAGTGTGCTCTGCGTGGGTTGTTGGCCTTGTACTTGAGTGTGCAATCCTCCACCTCCTCAGTCACACAGCTTCCAGCTGAGATCCTTCTCAAGGAGCAGAGGATGAGCATATCCCAGGTGCTCATCAGAAGCTCATCAGAAGCTGCTAAACTTTGCTGGGGACAGCTCTAGGGTCACAGGTTAGTACCATATCAGGGTGTGCCCTAAATATGTGTGGGTGCTCAGGCCTTTCCCCCGGCCTCTTTGTTTTAGTGTATGTTAATCCACTTTGGGAATGATATTCTGGAACATTTAGTTAGAAATGTGCTTACCCGGGAAATGCAAGTGCCATTTATCATGCCAGCCATGACTGTGTCCTTCCCAGCATCCTTCCTGCTTGCTGTTGCTACCTAGCCCGGTCATCTCCTTTTCCACATTTCTGAGTTTTCTGAGGCATGGGATATCTTCTTACATGACTTTACGTATCTTCTTACATCATCCTCCCAAGTTTTCTCCATGCAAAAAAAATGAGTAATTATCTTTTTCAAACTCTAAGCACACTTCAACTGTAAAGCTGGTCAGAAAAAAAGAGGAGTGCCTCATTTTGTGGGGGCAGCTCGCTTTCTCTCACCTGCCAGAAAGAAACTGCATTTCACACACATACACCTATTTGTTTGACACAGAATTATCAGGCTTTGCTTTGCCTTTATTTTCTTGCTATACAATTTCCTTCAGATCCTGACAGAACTCTTTCGGGATAAGAAGGCTTTCAGATGCAGGAAACAAAATCTGTATACTTTAAAAAATTCAGTTTTAAGTGTCTCTTCCCCTGCCAACATATTTTTAATAGTGTAGCAAAAACTTATTCCAAATATGCTCATCCCACTTTGCAAATCTTGTACAGTCAAATAACTGGCAGCTGTTGAGCCAACTGTTTCCCATTTAAAAAAAAAAAAAAGCCCAAAATTTATTTATAAAAGAAAATGTCCAGTCAGACATTCTTCCCTTTCTGTTCCACAGATGCCTGTTTAAATAACACCTCCTTGCATTACTCATCTATGGAGCCCTCTCTGCTCTGCTCAAGGTTTAATTACAACCTTGTCAGAAGTGAGACATAGTAAATAACAACACATGGGTCTGGGTACTGAGGTTTATTTAGAGCCTACATATTTCTAGCCCTTGACTTCTGTCATTATCTCCTGCACTCACTTCTCAGCTTCCTCCCAGGCCTCTGTGTCCCTCCCACAGGCAGGTCGTGGCTGCCCTAGGTTGCTCAGCAGAAATCCAGATCACGTCTTGCTGTGCCACTGCTACTGGCCGTGGGTGTCGGTGGCCAAGGACTCCGGACACCCCCAGCACTCATCTCTACACATCCTCCTGATCTCCAGGATCTTCCCCCACTTACATGACCTTCCCTCCAATGTTCTTCTTTCTGAGATCATGTCTAAACAGGGAACCTTCTATTTCGGGGTCAACTCTTCTATCCAGAACCCCAAGCCCACAGTTTTCCCATCTAAATGTCCATATGCAGAAGCCCAGCATATGGTCAGCCACCTAGCTGGGGGCTCTGTCTCATGACTCTTTATTAACTGGAATATTCAGCTTGTGCTGCTTTTCTTTATTTCTTATATTACCAAGGCTTGCAAGAAGATCACCCCAATCATAGCTGGCAAGTAATAAGTTTCTGCTTCAGTATTCAAAAGTTCAATTTTGTATAGTCACGTGCTCACACATACATACCCAATGATCTGCTGCCTGTTAGTGTTCATAGTTTAAGCTATTTTTTTAAGCCTACAGGAACTTTCAATAACATGTTCTTCCAGAGAATGGAAATTAGCTACGATTACATTTGTTCACTTTAATTTCATTCCCTGTGATGAAATTGCTCGTATCAACTATTGACATTTTTCTATGGATGATACGCACATTGATATGTCAAGTACCAATGTAAGCAAGTTGCAAAAGCAACACTTTCAAAACAAACACTTACTGTGTTAGAAAATATGTTACACAAGTTTCCATTCCAATGTTAATCTTCAGCAGATTGCATGAGGAGGTAGATGAGGCACTAAACTGAAGGGAAGTGCATGGAAAATATGTAGGAAAAATCATGGGTTTATGCTTTTGACATATTTTTCCAAGAGCATCAGTCTGCATGAACATCTTAAGTGCAAGGTTTAGCTCGAATGCGGTTCAGGAGTGCTGAGACATTTGAGATGACACAAGAGAAGATGCTGTAGATGATGCAAGAGGTAAGGGCCTCTTACTATAGCACCTTTAGGAAATGGAAGCTATTAGCTATGCTTGCCTGAGAGATGCTCACCTTTCATCAAATGTCTGTGGCAGTAGGTTTGGAAGTGACATCCACCTCGAGTCAAAGAGGAACACCAGGCAGAAGCTAGAAAAACCAGCGGTGTCTCCAACAAGCACAGTTGAAAGCAGGGGTGAAAGTCAAGAAACTAGAAAACAATTGGCATACCAGATGCTGGGTGCAGGACTTGATTGTCAGGCAGATACTGAGAAAAGCTGGCAGACTGTATTATCCAAATGAAGGAGTAATTTTCATTTGTTAAATTCAGCTTGTTTCCCAGCAATTGAATACATTCCCAGTCACCCAGTGTGAGGTTCATTCCCATTCTTTCAGGGATGCCTGTTGCACACAGTCCTAAGGCTCTTGTTTCACTGCCAAGCTGCTTGTTCAGCTTTTCTGTGGCTGTTACACTGCATGCCCAGACACATGCTAAGACCCAACATGATGGCACTTGTGAAAAATGTTCATAAAAACAAAGGAATTCATTAGAGGACGCAGAGGCGTGAGAACAGCAACCCCCTCCTGGGGTTTAAAAAAGGACCTGACTGATTCTGAAAGCACCAGCTAAGACTTTACTACTTCAGGATCAGCATCTCCTAGGACAAAAGACAAGAAGATCTTCATCTTTTGTAAGACAAAAGGCACCTTGGATCTTCTTGCTGTCTCTTGTGCATACAGACAGATGTAGAGTAATCTCTGGTTTCATTAGACTATTGGCCATTAATGGTTTTTTGCCAGGCAGGCTTATGAATGATTAGAAGGTTGTTCAGCCAGTGCCTTTTCTCCCTCACATTCCAGTCTCTTCCAAACACAGCACCTCAGAGCACAACACCAAGGGCACAGTAGCTCTGCCCTGAATATACAGTCAGTAATGCCTGCCAGTCCTGATACCTCTGTAGAGCAATATCCAAGGTGAGAGTGCAGCATACTTGCATGCACTGGAAGATATGGATGTGGTCATGTATGCTAGAGGAAGGAGAAAAAACATCCAGGATTTGACATAAAAAAAGCATATGCTCTGGTCTTGACTTGCAGGTATCTGGATATACTTTTGTCTTGACATGTTCCTGCTATGCAAAGAACTATATCTGGCACAGAAGTAGCAGCTGATTGCCCACATCCAGCCCCAGTGCCAGCATGGATGCTGATACCTCCTCTATCAACTGGGTGACTTTTCTAAAGGAATAGTCCTGGTATCACAAATTAAATTATTCACACAGCTACTAGAAAAGAGAGAAGTCTGGGACATGATTCCTTGCAACAACAACTAAACCCAACTTGGCCATTTAAAGCTGAGAGCCATGAGACAGAGAAGACTTCCTTCTGCTGTGGAAAACTGCAGGTAAGCAAGCACTATCCTAAGAAATCCAAACATTTGTTTCTACTTTCTTAGATTTTGTGGAGTTTAATAAAATTAATGATAGAAATAAAAAGAAGAGAAAGAGAGATAAAGGAAATATATGGATGAAATTTGTGACATACACAATAAGATATTTTGGTATACACATGTCAAATGTGGTTGAAAATTATTTAAATGTAATAACATTTTATATTTCAAGTACAATTCAGATAGAAATATTAATAATCTTCTATAGTGGTGATTCAGGTGAGAATTAGTTTTTTATGATAAAAAGATTTAAATTCTATTATTCTCATAATGAACTAGAGCATATGTCACATGAATTCTCACATTTGTCCACAGGCAAAAATGTGAACTTCGAATTTTTACTAGGGACACATCTAGCAGAAATTAGAGGCTTAAATTTTTCCAGCTGTCTTTGCTGTTCTTCAGTTCATTGAAGTTTGAAAAATTATAAAAAATTGCAGTCCATCCAAGGTCAGTTGTAACAAAGCATGTTATGTTTGACCTGTGCAGTGCTCATTGCAAAGTGCTCACTTCACTTTATGTTAGTCTTTCCCACAAAACATTTGAAGGTGAAAGTATGCCCTTAATCTTAGTTCTCTTGATGTATGTTTATAGTGGCCTGTATACAACAGTACTTGTCTGCCTCTGAATTTATGAAGAAAGATTTCAGGGCATGTAAGGGTAGGAAAAACAGGTTTTAGGCTAAAAATAATTGTTGTTATATGTAGAATGTCTCCCATGACTTTAAGGGCTTCTATTCCATCCTGGTTTGCATGTTCATAGATGGAAGTTACCTTGGGTGTGTGCTTAGAAGAGGGTTATCAAGATGCTTCCCATAGGCAGACTGGGCAAATTAAATGTGCTGATGGCTGCTACAGAATGGTGAGAGGAAATTCCTCGCTGTGTGTGACAAGTTTTAGCCAGACTAGAAAGCCCAGGAGTGTTCCACCACCCCAGATGTTTTCTGCTAGACGCGTGCAGGTCATGCTTTACACAGGCACCAGCCAAATGCTGTCCTTACAGAGGCACCAAACCCAGTTGGAGAAAATTCCACAAAGCCATTTCTGCCTGTGCTAGCCAACACAAGAAAACTGACATGTGGTTGCTCTGGACCCTGCACACAGGGCAGCTGTGGGAAGTGGCCATTTCTCAGTGGGACATCAGAGGAGCCAGGCCAGGTGGGGATGCTGAGACTGGGGAGGGGGGGTGGTCACTACAGTCAGAAGGTGTTGCCATATGTCTTTTGGAGGTTAAATGAAAAGATGGTCCTACAGTCTTTTCCCTACCCTTGTCTTTCTTTTATGTTTGTATTCACAGCCTTTAATTATTTTGTAATTGTTCTCTTTCACTTGATCTTCATCCTGCTCTCCATCCATCCCTCCATCCATCCATCCATTCATCCACACAACCGCCAAAAAAAAATTCCCTTCCCCATGCCAGCATTTTTCTCTTTTGCAAAACCATAGGTAGGAATAGCTGTGAGACATAGATGTTCTCTCTCATTCTTCCTGTTCCTGCTTTCATTGAGACACCTTTGGTTTCTTGATGGGCAAAATTTCAGGATGGCCAAGACTAGAAAACCTAGACTGAAAGACACGGTACCTCAGCCCTTCAGAAGGGTCCATTACCCCATAACTTGGTGAGAACATTGTATGGTCATCATTTCACTTGGATAGATTGCCTGGTTTGTGCTGAGTGCCTGGGAACATGCCCAGGCTGTTTACCCTGTTAAGTTGATAGCAAAATCCCAGCATCATTTTGGAGCAGAGCTGCTAACACACCACAGTGGTGTTAACACGACCACCAGTCGCTGGACACAGCTCAGGCAGGATTCACAATAAACCCTGTCAGCATCCTATTACTTCAGTGCTGTCCTCAGCATATCCCATGTGCCAGCACAGACACAGGCCCTGGGGTCAGAGGACAACCTGTCTGCTCCATGACTACTCTTGTAGGAAAAGCTGTCATTGCAAGGAGGTGCTAGAGGAGCATCTGTGAGGTTTGGGATCAATGCAGACTGACAGCAGGTATGCAACCACTCTGGGGAATGCTGATGGCACATGGTTGAGAAGAACATGGAAGTGATGTTTGTGTTTCAGGCTCAGTGCTGGAAACACAGGCCTCAGCAGCTGAGTGGCTGTGGCATGTGCAAACCTGGCAGCACAGCAGGTGACTTTCCTAGAGAGGAGCCTGCACCTGCACACCTTGCTCCAAGGCTGGCAGTGGTGGGTTTGTTCCCGCTCCATTTACTCAGCATTCAAATGCTTGGTGGGAGCAGCAAGCATCAGGCACAGCCAGCCCTTGGCATCCCAGGCTTTGCAGCACTGTTAGAGTGAGTGAACCCGACTGTCTGGGTCACTTGTTCATTGATTTTCTTTAGGGAAAGATGATTTACGAAGTGAGAAAAGCATTCTAAAGTGAGTGCTTCTTTTGCACTCAGCATCACAGGTTGATGGTCCAGACACAGTGCTATGCCAGAACCTGACAATGCAATAGTAGGAGTCAAAAAATAGCACAAAGGCATGAACTAACCTGCTTTCAAACCTCTTTTTTTAATGATTAATTTAATTTCTGATAACACATTTCTCACCTCTGTTTCACTATTTCTTAGCTGTCTTGTTATGTAATAAAATGTTGTATCCTTTGGCTATTTGCTGTAAAAATTACTCTAAAAACAGATTGTGAATGAGGAACAACATGTGCCAGTTCTGTCAAAAAAAGGAGACAGCTCACAGTTTGGCAGTCGCAGGAGGAGCTCGGGACTGTGCCAAGGAGGGGGTCAAGCCCAAAATAGACCCTGGTCTGAATAAACGTGTGGTGATGCCTCAGGGCCAGGCAGCTTGAGCATCTCTTTCTGCCTGCAGACCATCTGCTTGCCTTAAACCTGCAGTGTTCCAGTTTGTACATGTTTGCAGGGAGGGAGAGTGGAAGGAGGGAATGGCTAGTGGCTATGTTACTGTAGGGACAGAATAGTTTCTGCAGTAGCACACAGCCCTTTCAGATAAGTGCTGTTACAGAGAAAGCCTTCCCTCTTCAACATCATTAGAGAAATGTTTCCTTGCATCTTATTCTTCCTGAAAACCATTCTAATGGCTTCTCACACAGCTTTCCCTGTATCTGTAAGCTCTTACAAACCTGTCCTCCTAACGCCTCTTCCAGTTCTTTCCTGATACCCTAAATTACTGTTTGTCAACATTGCATGGTCGAGGCTGCCCACCTCCAGGGTCTCCAGTGAGGTTTGCATTCTTATTCTAATCTCCATGAGCCTTCAGCATATTTGATGTTCCTCTGTGTATGCTTTGATGGCTCTGGGCTCTTCTGAGGTTCCTCTCATCTCTCTGCACAAAGATTTATGTTGAACTTTGATTATCTCATCCATCATCTTGCAGCCTTTGTCCCTCTGTTTTCCAACTTGACTTCTTCAACCTAATCTAAACAGTAAGACCTAAGTTCTTTGGAGCAAGATTTCTTTGGACAAATTCCTGAGTCACTGTGGCATCATTTTGATGCATCATCTATTGTACACACATCAGGCAACATTCTGCAAAGGTAGCAAGGACCAGAACTTCTGTGTGTGCTCTGAATGGGGCTTTATTCCCTGCTTCCTGAGTCCTGGCTTCACATTACTAAGATAAACCAACCCACATCACGTGAGCAGCATGACTTGACTCTGCATTGCCTGAATGTGAAGCAGGGCAACAATTTATGTCTCTGCAGGTACTTCAGTCACTACCAGGAACTCTTGAGATGGCACACAACCTAAGAAACTTATACAAAAGGGTTGTATCTGTACGGGACAATGAAGGCAAGGCCAGCTGATCAAAACTGTAGCCACTTGCAAACTACTCTTGATAAATAGCTAGGGCTGATACAGACAGGCATGTTCCTGTTCTCAGGGATGTTCCTTGGCCCTTTTCATTTCCTAGGAGACTTTCTTTACTATTGTTCATTACAAAGATATTCAACCTGTCCATGTCCTTCCCCAGCTCCCCATTGTTTCCTATAGCAGAATATTCTCTCATCTTCCAACTCCCTCTCATCTTCATGTTTTTGTGTCAAAAGCATTTTTTTCCCATGTGAACAACCCTACTTTCCATTCTGCATCTACCAAGTGATATTCTCCTGTCTCCCTTTTCCAGGCCTCTGCTATACCCCTATTTTCCATGTCTTCATAAATATTTATAGCAGTGCTCTAGGCATAGTCACTAGTATGTGCTTTCACCTGCTGCAGACATACACATAGGCACAGGTGCTAGCATTCATGAGCAGCTTGGTGGGAACCTGGAAAAGGTGCAAGCTCTGAAGGTTTGGAGAAGGCCTGCACACTGCAAGCTTTTCTGGTCAACAGCTCAGTCTTCGTTTACTGCAAATTCAAGGCTCTTTCTGATGCTCTGTTGCAGGGATGAACCTTGCCTTGGGCGTTATCTGCTTTTAAATTTACAACTGGATGTGAACACAGTTGGCCCAACAGTCAGCACTCCCACAGAGGTGGCAATGCCCTTGGTAGACATGTCATGCCGGTGCTCCAGAGACACATGTACGAGACTGTGTCGCTGGTGGGTCCCAACAAATCCCATCACCCAGCCTTGCGAACCAGGCACGACCTTCACACTGACCTTCTCTGCTCCACATAGCAATAAGGCACTACCCTTCAGAGCAGTTTAGCATCAAATTAATAAACCAGACCTGAGTTTTTAAGGGCTTCCTTGCAAAAGGGAATTTTACGTTTCATCTGTTACAGACAGAATAAAGTGTTGCGACCCCAGGCAGTCTGCAGTGGCTCTCCACGAGCCACACACTATGTTGTCATGCCCAGGCACTGTGTCTCACACCGGTGTTCTCCTGGCTGGAAGACCTGCTGCTCCCCCTTGCAATGGCTGAGGCACTGTGATTCATAGCAGTTTCTTCAAGGTGTTCAATTAAAATCCCACAACACCCAAACAGATTGGGGTTTCTCTAAATGATTTATTATTCCAACCAAAAACGTTGAACAGGACACAGTATCTAAAGGTGGATGTGAGAAAAATGTGTTTTCTTACAGAGTTTAATTTCTTTTGGATAAAAAAGAGAGGACACAGTGTCAAAGAAGACTAAGACTCCCATTTTATTGCCTACTATGAACCCAACATTCAGGGGCAGGTCTGTAGACTCAAAGTGTATGTCAGTAGTAAAATAATTACAGAATAATGAAAATAACTTAAAAATGAAATGTACTGTACTGCATTTGGACAAAGTTCTAAGATAGAAATCAACAAAACTAGCACTGTCCAAATTTTTAAAAATTAGTTTATACATTGTATGAAAAAAAAAAACTTTAACACTCAGCTCTTCATCCCACTTGAAATCTATGGTTTGGAAGCCTGTGGGTTCTGGTGCTTGGAACTGGACTCATCATGAGGAGGCTTCTCGAATATTTCACTGGTTTTACTTACTCAGCAATGCCACCATTTGTGACAGAGTTGTTGGCTTCTGTGATTGCTACTGTGCTTCTTCTGGGTTAATGTCCCTGCATACCCAGCTTGGCTGATGACAGAGTTTATAGCCAATTCATTGTAGTTGTTCAGACATTTCTAGTGAATCAGTGTTACATATGGGCTAAAAACTGCTGACATCCACCCATAATACTGTCAAGGAACAGTTATGCTCCATTATGAACTCAAATAGCTGAAATAACAGTGGCTTATGTGACACAACTCTCCAATCCAAAATTATATGTTAATGAAGGAATGTCACTGGCTGTTTTTCTCAAAGGTTTATGTTAGTGTGAAAAAAGGTGGAAGGTTATAGGGCCTAGAATAAGCTGAAAGGAAGACCTCCAGGGCTGAGAGATGACTGACAGACACTTCAAACTAAGAGCAAATAAATAGCTAGTTGCTGTTTGATTTCTCTCCATTCAGAGAAACAGAGCTTCATTAGTTTCTATAAGTAAACAGAATGATTTAACATTAAACCTCATTGTGGGGTCATTTTGTTTTTTAAAAGAAATAATTTTTAACAGACCAGAATTTGTCTAAACCTTTGTGTCATAGGGGGGATCATGCTGGTTAACACTATTTATATAAACACACTTCATTCACAACTGTCAAAATTCACTGTTCCTTTCATAGGTCACTATTTCACAGAAGAGTGGGTGAAGCACCCAACTTCTATTCAGAAACCATCTCGGCCATTCTCAACCACCATCACCCTGGGAGCAAACCCAGGAATCACAGCCAGAGCTGATACCTGTACTTTGTACTTGGAAATTATAGCAGGCTGCTTTTCTAGGGTTTGGGGTCCCTGGGAAAATCTTGCATTGTGAGTTCATTGGATGGGCTTTTTTATGAGGGCAGCCAGTGAAAGATGAAAACTCCCACACGGGAATTTGTTTGGCACATATCTTTGGAGGATTTGAGTAAATTATTCACAGTCATATCCCAGACTGGAAGACCTGCATTGATTTTTTTTTCCTCTCCTCCTCCATTTAATCAATGGAAATTCATAGCTGCATAATATACTTCAGGTTACATTTCACTTTCTTTGCTCGCCTTATGGCCCTCTTGACACGGTGCAAGCTCTTTCTGAGCACAGTCATCATTAAATACAAGCACCATCTATATTACTGGAGCCCATATTTATTTCACAACCTCAGAGAATTGCTGAAGAAATTATTGCTAACAGATACAGCCACAGAGACCATCTCTGGGGTACCTTTCTGAGCATGGCTGCTTGGAACGTTCCTGTTAACCACTTGCTACTCAGGACCAGGTCTGGAACACATCACCACTCCTATCCACTTCTCATACTTGTTCTTTTTGTTCTCTATAACTTGTTTCTAATAAGGTATAGTTAGAAAATTACTTGGTTTTTACTCCTAGGGCCTGCCAAAGATTTGAGAAAATCAAGAGGGGAATTTGATTTTGCCCCAAGGCAATGTCTCTACAAACCCTCCCCAAAAAAACTCATACTGACAGCCCACTCCAGGGAGATTTATATTTTCTCAAATGAAATTAAGAAAAAGCTTTTGGTGTGAAATGAAGGGCAGTGTGGTCCTCCCACGTCCATCCTTTCCTTCTCTCTCAGGCTGTTGAGCACAGGAGAGGAGAGTGACACATACACTGGCCATCAGTGATGGACAGTGTTCACCTAGGGGAGAATCACCATGGGGATTCACTCCTCTGGTATAGATACCTCCTCCTCTAACTTGGTTTCCTCTTGTTTAATATTTCTGAAGAAATAGATTTAAGCAGTAAAAATCTGGTATCATACCTTAGCCAAAGTTCTCCAACATTTTTATGACACAGCGCATCAAAGTGCTGATAGGAAAGACATGGAACATTTGGGGATGATTGATCATCCCCAAATAAATCTTCCAATGTAATTGCTTTATCTAACTAAAAGAAGCACAGCCACTGCATAGTTTTATCTTAAAGTTAAAAGCAGTGTTTATTTTAACACTTTGTAATTAGCTTGATTGCCGTTACTATGGGATATTTTCTCTGACAGCTGCAGCAGAAATCTAGGAACTGAAGGAAACCTGGGTAAAGGAGCTCCTGAAGTAGAAGTTTGTTTCCCTCTATGAACATATGAAATATAGTACACTAGCATATTGTTATTCTAATTTTTACACACTATTTTGAATCTTCTCTGACTTCTCTGAGTGCTCTTTTATGCCACTGTAGGGATTATTGTGCTAATAAAAAAGCTTGACATTCTTGTTGGAGTCCTTGAGTAGGAGATTTCTGCTTCTAGTTGTTTTCTTATTGTTGGCTTTGAACTTCACATCTTTTGTGCTGATGTGTGCCTTGAAAGCCCTTCTCAGGGAATATAGTATTACTAATGTGAGATGTTGATCAGCCCCCATGGCAGGATGTTTACATACAGAGGAATGTTTTCATCTGTGCCTATAGCCTGAGTCTGGATTTTGCCTGAGTTAATTCGGATGCTGTTTTGTTTGATTCTGACAGACTGCCTTCCCTGTTTCTTGGGTTTACTCCATAGGTTTAATGGCTTTGATTTATCAGTGGCCAGAGAATCATATTTTTCCTCATTTTTACAGATTGTATGGTAAGTGCGATGTTGTCAGCAATTCCTGTTTAATATGTAGAGACTTTTAAATTTAATGAGCAGCACTGTTGCCCTTGCTCTGTTGAATTAATAGCAGATGCCCCTGAATTTGGTGTGTTTACATAGTATTTGTAACTTTTGATTAAATAGAGTGCAGTCCTTGGGACATGTGCAGTACTTACATCTGAGTGTTACCAAGCAACATCACATGATTTTTGTATCTGTGATAGTCACAAGGGACTGTGAGGTGCTGGCTCAAAAGCAAAGTTGCTGCTGCTCTACTCAGAAAAAAAAAAAAAGAAAAAAGAAAAAAAAAAAGTTAAATTATTCCAGATTTGCCATGCTGGCTTGAATCCATGGTTAGGCTGGTCTGATCTGGTCTCTCTTGTCCAGCACCAGCTGAGAGCTGCAGAGGAAAACTGAAACAAATAAATTAACAAAGTCTGAGAGATATGTAGGCAATTTACAGTGTGATTTACAAGATCAGAGCACTCTTTGCTGACTTACAGGGATGGCCTGGGGCAGAAAACTGTCATTACCTTTATTAAACTTTCAGAGCAGCAGATGGAAAGGAGTTCAAGTGAGGTGTGTGGCAGTTTGAGGGGGTTTGACCTAACCCCGCAAGGGGATGGGCCATTCCCCTCCTTGGCAGAGGAGGGGAGAAAGGGCTGGGAAAGGCTTATTTGGGCAGCACTGGAAGATATAAGAGAAGCTGGAGGATGCTGATCCTCCCATGGCTTCACACCTGCCTGTCACTGAGGATGTGCTGCTCTCAGAGAGGTGATTCTCTCAGCTGGGGTTAATTAGCACTTTGATGATGAGTGGATGTCCCAATAGATAGGCAGAGGACTTCAGTGTACCATGAGAATTGCTACTGTTGCTGGTCTCAGAAAAGGACTAGATGAAAGCTTTTCAAAATACTCATCTTGCTCATCCTAGATAATGATAATGGCCCATCTTCGCGAACGAAGAGCCGGGGAAGGTCCTTACCCGCATATGCAGACAAGGCCTTCGAGCCTGCGCAGTGGATTTT